>OY253754.1:11058221-12258221 GCA_958009045.1 Oxytorus armatus | reverse complement strand
GATTAACAATCTGGCGTAAGCTTTTGCTTAAATAGACAATGGTGATCCGGCGAAGACCACGATCATTTTAATAAAAATGATGCTTAGCAGTAATTTAGCGACGCTCCATTTGGAATCTGAAGTAAAAATACAATAATTAATATTTCCGGAATAAAAATGGCGAAACAAAGTTACATTTTTTTACTTACGAACGATGTTTTTGATCCATTTTTAATTTACTGATTTACTTCCGATTCGAAATCGGGGGCGTTCTAAAACTACATCGTATAAAGTTTAAGTGTAACATTAATCGCTTTTTCCTTTTTATTTTCAATAATAGAGTAGCCATGTTTTTATGTACATTACACATATGAAATTAAAGAATAGCAGTAGGAGACGGGTGTGCATTTTCATGAGGTACGAAGGACCGCCAACTCTTAGCCTGGGAACACAATGGCAAAGGTAGGGTAGTGTTTGAAACACTCGCACACGATTATGAGTCGGTGACAATTGATGATTTTGTCTTTTTCTTTTTTTGTTTAATGAATTTTGCGTTGTTTTCTTTTGTTTCTTGTAATTGAGTCTTGGACTGTGTAGTCCAAATTTTTCGTGTGCTTAACTCCTCAGTGCTAAGCTACTGTTGCCCGGTGCCACGGACATTTCGCCACCTTGGTTACTGTCGCGCTGCGGACACTGTAAAAATAAATTGACGATTAATTTTCATGAGTAAAAGCAATAAAGTTGCAAGGCTGTTAATAACGGTGCTGCAACAAATTGATCAAGATATCAGAAGAAAAAAAAAATTGGAAATTCTTGTCTGAAGCACTTACAGAGAACAGATAGTTTGTAAAAATTAACAAATTTCATTTCGTCGCAGCAGTTACTAATTGTTATGTAAGAAAGCGAAAAATAAAAACACATATTTACTTTTACGCGAATCTGATGTTTCAATATTGCCGCTCGCAATATGAGCATTCTCGTGCGTCTCTGATACTCCTTTCCGATGCTGATGCACTTTTCAAAAGTCGTGCTACGCTGATCAACGTCTTTGGCGTACAGTATCTTGTTATGAGAATCTATTCTCGCTTGTATCTGTCCCTCGAGTATGAGCTGCATTAATTCGTCCTCGAGAGCGGCGACGGTACGATTAAAAGCAACGGCCATTCGTCTCATGTCCGCGCTCAAGTATGGACTAAAGTATTGTATTAGAGCGCGATTTCGTATCTGCGTGTAAAGTAGATTAACGTGAGGTGCTATGTACATATCGAGCAATATATTGTCCTTTATCTCGTCGAGTAGTTTCAAGCACGAGGCATACTTTGATTCGTAAAATTTGAATATTATATCGCGCAGCTGTGGCTCAAGTTCCAAGAATAATTTGAACGAACTACTGAATATAACTTGTTTCTGTAACTCGTGCCTGTCGAATGTCGCGAGAGCGCATAGACCCCCGTACAATGCAACATTGCCCGGCGATAATAGTTCAGGATAATCGCAATAATCGAGCGACGCATCGAGAAAACGTTTTGCCGCTATTTTATACTTCCTCATTGCCAGCGCGGCCAGACCCGAGGCCACTTTCAGCTTTGTCAGTACAAACATATTGTAATCTTTGCCCAATAAACCAGGCGCATTTTCTGCTTTAGCGACGAACGTAAGTACGTGCGTCCAATTTTGCAAATAAACCGACACTTTAATTACGTTGAGGCACATCGTCACTATGTGCTTGCCGCTTGTGCAATAATCACGTCCCCTCGAGTAACACTTAAGGGCATTAGCGAGATCGCCACAATCGAGATAATGATCACCAAGATCATCGTGTCCCCTTCTTATACTCTCTTTTATCGAATTACTACGATAATTCTTCAAATCCGTATCCAATTTTTCCAACTTCAGTGCGGCCTTCTTCGATCTCGATTCAACCCATATCTGATCGATCGTCGGTATGTCCTGCGACGTCGATTGCGCCGCTATATCCGGCAAACCCGGTGTCGCTATTGCATCCTGTAATTTTTTGTGCAATATCTGATACAACGACACGTTGTACGTCGTCATAACGTACGTTATTGCCATTTTTAACGACTCGACCCTCAAACTTGGACAATGATCGGCTATGTAAATGAGTCTGTATAGTTTTGCGAGACCCTCGTAACTGTTTGCGTAAACCTCTAAATCCTGGAAATAAAACGATAAAAACTTAGCAACGCTCGGTTGGGATACCTTGTGACGCTCGCAAAATGGAGATTTTTTTCCTCTCTGTACATTTTTTGATACTTTTGAAAAATTGCAATTCTACATTACGCGCTAATGGATTTTTCGTTTAAATGAATTCATTGCTGGGCACAAAGTTTATGTCAATTCATTGATGTAATTGGAAAATCAGATTTCGCTCAACTCTGATTACTATTTGAACTTAAAGAGACAGTAAAGTTAAATTCAAACTGTGTTGATCCTTGTTTACACAATAACATTTTCTCTTGCAAAGTGCTTGATCTCCAAGGAAATCTCGATTGAGAGAAGATGAATTGAAAATTAGTCAAAAATTACATAAAAAAAATCTTTCATAAAAAAGTTTATATCATAAAAATTGTATCTAAAAACATCGTAATTAATTCAACCCGTCTCGTAATTCAGTAGCTAAATAAAAAATACCATTCTTCAAATTAATAGAAAATCCTTCAACGTAGAAAATAGGTTTCAGATCGAAATAGAAACAATGTTACAATCTGGATTTGAACGCAAACAAATTCCTAAAAATTGTGCTATCATTCTGTGCGACGATGGTTGTTGTTTTTTTTATATATCAAGTAGAAACTCTTCGGTCTAGAGCCATCGTTAACGTTACTTTTCATTGGATAATGTTTGCAAAGAATTTTCCAAGTCTCAGCGCTCCAACGATTCGACTCTAACACCGAAGCTTTCTTCAAAAGATATTTCACGATCCTCAAAAGGATTTTCCTGATAATTAAGTGGAAGCGATCGTTAAATCAAAGTTTTGGCTTATACGAAAATTCCATCTGGGTAACGTTATTCGATTTAATTTTCAACGTAAAACATGAATCATTAGCAAGGTCAGCGAAATATTTAGCATACAAACGGCGATAGAAATTCTCACCAATGTTGGATTCTCCACGATGTAAGGCTCATCCTCGGTATTGTCATTGTCTTCGGCCGGTGCATCCACCTGCATCGGCTCAACAGCATTGTGCTGTACGAATGAAAACATTTTTCTCTCTCCGTTCAGCCAGCTCTAGTCGTACTCTGCTCAACGAGATTCGAGGATTTGTTTCCTTTTGTTTCCGTCACGACGAAAAATATCAGGGCACCTGTCAGAACTAACACCTAATTTTATCGTACATCTTGTCGGTGAAATATACATATAATTTTTTTTTTTCATTCTCTTCGCATGACTTTTAAGGCTATGAGATGATTTACCTGATGTATCATGATTGAAAAGAAAAAAAATTTAACTAAGACATTCCTGCTGGCTTCTCGATCTGCTAAGATTTATTAATTATCGGTGCTCGAACGTAAATCTAATCATTGATGCCGATGAACTCGTGTCCACTCGTGTCTTACTACATACAATCTATTTTCGCAAAATTAATGTTTTATATCGGAATGAAAAAATTCCGTAATGGATCCCTCTGAAAATTTCCGATGAAGTTTCAGCGCTACAAAAAATCGACTATATCATCTTGGGAAACCGCCGATCGCGCCACTAACGTTCCTCCGGTGAAAGATTTATTACCGACCGTTCATCGACAGCTGAGTTACCGAGTAAGAATGTAGATGGCGCCACGGGCAAAAGGATTATAGTCTTTTGTTCAATGGTGCCGGTATTAATAACACTCGCGAGAAGTAGTAACGAGCAAAGTAACTTTTATTATGAATAATCGTAGAGGCTATCGCAGAAATATATGAGATCGTAGAGAACGTGGTTCGTATTTTTATGCGTCGTAGAATAATTCCCTAGATGGACATCAACTAAAGCTGTAGCGGAAGAAGGAGCTCTTCGACTTTGCAGACTAGTGTCTGCTTTCGTCGCTGGCGCTGGTGGTCCAGTCTAGGGTCTTTGGTGTGTTTTGTACCGACCGGGTTTGAAGGAGCGGGCGAGACCGCTACAGGATTCGAACTTTTTTTTTAATCTGCGCGAAAATTTGACGAGAATCAACAACAAACGCTTTATTAATTTTCCGATTACACGAATTGTTCGGATTTGTTATTACTGGAACATTTTTTAACTAAACGTTTTGTGTCTTCATGTTGGAAAATACACAAATTATATACATCGATTAATTGTTAGTAAAAGAAATAAAATATATGAACTCATGAAAATACAGAGAAGACGAAGAAGAAGCTATCGAAGAATTCAGAATTACAATAAATAGAAGAAAATGCATGTATCTTTCTCTCTTTTTTTTTCAGAGCAAAACAGTGTGTTCTTTTTCTTCCTTCACAGGAGAAAACCGGCAGGTGAATAGTTACAACGAAAACCCTCGCATGTAAACAAAGAAACAAAAAGTATACTCCCATCCACTTGTATACAGGTCTGAAAGCTCCCTCAAATTTCGTCGGTGGGTGGTGACCGTCTTAACGAAGTTCGTTTTACTTTCTGTAGCATCCACTAGAGGCGTTCCGATCTTAGTTGCGAACTTATAATGCCAACAGACATAACCTAGAAAGCCCACGATAGCTCTCGCGGTTGTCTGTCTCTGTCCCACTAACGACTTCTGCTGCATTACACATATTTATTATATGTAATTATGAAAGCGTTATTAATCCCGTCAACTTCAATGAATATACTGAATAAATATGCTCTTAATTTGAATCGGATTTTAAAGATTCTAACTGTTAATCGAGCATGATAAATATAAACTATTTGTAAATATCTATCTCATATGAAAATAGTTGTCTACCTCTTGATGGATCGATCTCCGTTAGATTTTTTATTAAATCCTATAAAATAAACAAAAGTTTTCATTTTAAAAAATAGAAATATATCGAACCGTTTCATATATTTAATTTCATCCTTTCTTATTATATTTTCGTGAAAATTACAGGTACTCGAATAAAGAGAAAAATTAAAGTATCTATTTTTATTCGTACTTATTTGATTTTGAAAACTAGAACACTCGCAAAAACTTAAAGAATGAAGTGTAAAAAATGGAAAGAGCTGATTTTTACTTACCTTAATCTACTATTTTTTGGCACGCTGCTAAATAGCCTATTTCGGAATATTGACAAAACTCAAATGAAGAGAAAAATTAGAGAATTTATTTTTATTCATACTTCCTTGATGTTGACAGCTGGAACACTTACAAAAACTTAACATAAGATTAATTAATTTACACAATTTTTTTTTAACAACAAATTTCTTTTTCAGTTTTGAATTTTCCTGATGGCAATATTGCCTCATTCTTAATCTTACATAGTAAATTATCGCATATGAATGGATTTCAGATCCATGTTCTATACAGGGATAAGTAAAGGCGTAAGAATCGAGTACATCATCTAGAGTCATATCGAAGACATCAATTCGAGAGGAAGATTTTGTAAGTGATGCTTCGATATGACGGATCAGATGAAAGAAATGAGGATTTGCGTGAATCTGGCCACCGCATGATTTCATTTGCACCAGTTGCGACTCTGAAGATCCGCAGCTGGTTTTCAATCTCACGGCTTCTTGACGCACTGGACAGAATTCATATTTTTGATGGAACTTCAGAGATATCTGAAATATCAATAGAAGAAATGTATGTATGTCTAAATTACTTTTATTTCCCCGCTTTTATATACTAAGAATGCAACAGGTACTTTCTGTTAAGGAAAGTCACCGATACAAGTGCCGATTCCTTGAATTGACGGTTTCGTGACTCTAAAGGACGGAACAGAGCTTGGTTAATTTATTTCAAAATTCGAAACTTGTTTCGCATAACCATGCTCTGGCACACAATTTTCCTTTTCTATTGAGACGTCATTGAACCTTGTTGGCACAGCAAACTCGTTGAGTCGCATTCTTTTGTACGTGAATTTACATATTGAAAAATACTTGATACGAGTAACTATCTTCTCAAACTATGTGTAAAATCTTTTCATTAAACTTGCCCGTGCAATTACTGGGCCATTTGCGTCGAGCTTGCGAGCTTGACCCATTCGCGAACTATGTCGTCATGATTAAAATGCTCTTCACATAGACTTCCGTCTTTTGTAATTTTACATTTCACAATGCCTGGAATAGACTCTTTCCACTTTTTCCGCATATCAATGTCTTTTGGCACGTGAAATCTAGAACATTTCTTCTTTCTTTTGCTGCCGGTTTTGCAATTTTTGACCACACACTGATATCTCATTTTCAATATAATAATCACTAATAGTCGTGATATAAACGAAATAAATGTAATATGCAAGGATAGCAATATCGAGGGGTTTTCAGGTTATGCCTGTTGGCATTATAAGTTCGCAACTAAGATCGGAACGCCTCTAGTGGTTGCTACAGCAATTAAACTTGACTTCGTTAAGGAGGTCACTTTCAGCTGAGGAGTTTCCAGACCTGTGTACAAGACCGTACTCCCATCTTTTCTATCCCATATTCCTGGTTTTCTATCCCCTCCAAGTAACACTCATCTTCCAATACGGATGTTACACACTCCGAATACATTATTATGGTATATAAAGCGCACGCATAATAACTCCAAAAGGCTCCGTACACGCAAGTGTGTCTCTGCTCTCGTTGTAACTGCGTGTGTAACGTTTCTCTCTCTCTCTCACTCTTACTCTCTCCCTCCTCTCTGACTCAACTGTATGTGTGTATGCGTTACGCGAGAAAATATAAGATTTGCGTGAGTTGCGCGAGGTACACACAACAAACAGAGGGAGCGAGAGAGAGAAATAACCGAACTGTGAAGAGACCAAAAGGCTGCAAAAGGCCTCTGGCTCTCGTCGGGATAGGAACCTCACAAAGTCCTCGTTGTAAAACGAAAACAGAGTACTTTTTCGTTTTGTTTACTTCGCAATTAACCATCGAGAGAATTGAGTTTGTAAGTTCGGTTTCCTTTCCCTCCGACCCAATTTTTCATCCGGAATTGAGATAATAGAACGCGCGCTGAGAGTCTCGGGGATCCCTCGAAACGAGAAAATTTTTTTCGTTACAAGGGATCTCTATACACGGTTATTAGCCACGAACGTGTTTATGTGTGTGTGTATGCGTATTTACATGTGTTTGTGGTGACTCGGAAAATTTGTTAAATCGAGGAGAGGTCTCGATTTTTTTTTCTGCCGTCGTACACACGTCCTCGAGAGGAGGATCAACAAATCCCGGAGCTCTGGTGCTTCAGCAAATGGCCGACAATTGGACACAGAGCATTGTCTGCCGGTCGGTATTAATTCTAAACGAAAAAAAAAGGAAAAACGTTCACAAAATTCGGTCAATGTTACCAAAAGGCTTGGGAAAACATTACGAATTTCTAATTCTTTTTTTTTTCCTTCAATTTTCACACAATCTTAGAATGTAATGTTGTTCCGGGATTCTGTTATTTGGCCCCGTTCACACAATTCCTGGTCATTTTACCGGAAAATATTGAATTTTAGAAGATAGTTTGAGAAAATTACTTATGAAGTTTTTTTTGTTCTATTTGATTTTCACTTTTGCAGATATTACAAAAATGGCATATGTCGCAAAGGTGACAATTGTCAGTATCATCATGCGAGAACGAGCTCGGACGAGACACTCGCCGAACATAACGACGACTTAGCGTCCACCAACGTAGCTACTTGTCGTTTCTTCAAATGGGGCAATTGCAAATTTGGAACGCAATGTCGTTTCGCTCACGATTTAAAGGACAACGCGTCCAGGACAAGTATCAAAAACAACAGAGGCGAATCGTCCGTCGGAACGTCCGATTGCGCGTCCACTAGCTCTTCTTGTTCGGAGTCGATTTCCGCAAAGACGTAAGTTTTTCAGCGATTTTATGTGCAACTTTCTGGCGGACAGGGCAAAATGTTTCTTTGAGAGTTTTTTTTGCGTATCCGATTTGAAACTGGATTATTTTTGTGTTTAGTTTGGTGTTTAGCTTTTTGTTTAAATAAAAATTTAATTACAACTAACGAATTCATTCTGTGTACCTGTTATTTTATTTTATTTTATTTTTCAATAAAGTAAAGAAGCGGTACGTCCTGCCGAGGAGTGGGTAATGGCGCCGGAGTTTGTACCATGTTTTGGAACGAGGGGTTCTAACAATATCGGCGAAGAATCAACATCGAAGAGCGGAGCACCAGCTTCGTACGCGAGGGCCGTTTGTAGCTCGGGCCAAACCGCTAATCCAGCGTCCGAGCCTCTCTGTCCTTTCGCCGAGGCAAGTGGTATATGCAAGAAAATCGACTGTCCTTATCTGCACGGTATGACGTGCGAAATGTGCGGCAGAGCAGCGCTACATCCGTTCAACGATGAGCTACGTCAACAGCACACAAACGTAAGTTTTTATTATCCAAGAATCTTACGACAAACAAAAGTGATCGGTCAAAAATATTAATTAATCCAATAGTGTGATTTTTAAAAATAATTACATTTTTTCTCATATCGTCGCAGGCTTGTGTAAAACAGCACGAGGCCGATATGGAATTATCGTTCGCTATTCAACGTAGTCGCGACAAATCGTGCGGCGTTTGTTTCGAAGTGATAATGGAAAAATCAACGCGCGAACAAAGATTCGGCATATTGCCGAATTGTAATCATTGCTTCTGCCTCGATTGCATAAGAAAGTGGCGACAGGCAAAACAATTTGAAAACAAAATCATACGCTCGTGTCCGGAGTGCCGTGTATCGTCGGACTTTGTTTGTCCAAGCACGTATTGGGTCGACACAAAGGAGGAGAAGGAAAAGTTGATTGTCGAGTACAAAGAGGCGCTCAGCCTTAAGGACTGCAAGTACTTCAACAAGGGTCGTGGCAAATGTCCATTTGGGAACAAATGTTTTTATCTTCATGCTCTGCCGGACGGGACGAAAACCGACGTTGGACCACCCGTACGACAAGGCCCACTTGCCGATGCTGATATTGAATTTTTCGAGGTAAATTTCGTACGCGTGCTTAATAAAGAAAAACAAATTTCATGTTCGATATATTTTGCTTCCTCATAGAAGAAAATTTCGTGAATACATTTTTTTTTTCTGAAATTTTTATCCCCACTGTAGCTAAAACCGGAATCTAAAAATTGAATTTTGTCCATTTTTTTCCAGTAACCCCTCGGAATTTTTCTTTATCGCAATCTCGTTCCTTTATAATTCCAGCATATCATTCTGTGGAACTTTATGGAGGAACGTGACAATCGTTGGATCTACATGGACGATCGCGACGAGGTTGTCGTTCTTTTCTCGGACTCGGAAGATTCGGATTGGTCCGGCTAAGGTTTACAGAAGAAAAAACAAAACGAAAAAAAAAAAAAAAAAGTGTGCAACGAAAGGAAAAAAACAACAACAAAAACACACACACACACACTCACGAAAAATCTCGTTCGGCGACGATATAGCGAGTGCGAATATAATTTCGCGAATAAATAAAACGTGGTCGCACGAGAGTGAGACGTTCGGGCATTAGCGTCCAAACGGGGCGTCTTTAAATCGCGAAATTCTTCTAAACCACAAATCGACTTAAAATAATGTCGCTTGGCAGTCCCGTTTATTCGTGAATTACACACGTGCGTAGCGAACACGTTCCACAATTACTGATTGTTCAATTGCGTCGCTGCCTCCCCTGCTCCCCCCGCGCAGCAGCTTTTTTTCTTCGGGAATAAAAAGGGTATTTATATATGAATGTAGGCAGTTGTTTTTGGGGCCCCATCGGGACGAATCGAGGGCGCGTTAAGCGTCTAATCTTCCTGCAAAACTCGAATATACTCGGGATTGAAAGGAAAACAGAAAGAGAAAAAAACGAGTCAAATAACTCGCTTTGGAACTTGAAAACGGATAACCAGAAGAAAAAAAAAGACAGGGATAAAAAAAAACGAAAATTACTAGATAATCCGTCGCATTTCGTAAGGGTAAAGAATTCAAAGATTGAAAATGATTAAAAAAAAAACACTGCGATTCGTAAAGTAAAGTTTAGAATTAGCTATAAAACGCTAGCTGATTGTAAAACGCTCGAACGCGCCGCGGCTCTGTGAGAGTTTTATAAAAACACAGATTACATGTTCGATAGAGAGCGGGCGCCGGCTTTTTTCGTCGTTTTTCCGCCGCGTTGAAAAGAAACAAAAAAAAAATACAATCTCTCTCCCCCCGCCCCCGACTCCAAGGAATGAAAAAACAGAAATAATCTCATCGCGTCATCTGCAGAATAATGCATGATTATTTATGTTTGGCCATCGAGAGGATTTTTTTTTCTTCGAATTTACGTATGTGTCAACTTTCAACTTCAATGTGTAGAAACTTGGATATTATCACACACACACAGCGCCACCCTATTGTTACTATCGACAAACACACACACACACTGCAGAGTGCAACGTTAGAAAGTCCTGACGGCAATATTTTTCGTTTTTCTTCTCGCCAATTTACAACTTGTTTGCCACAAATTGTAACAAAAAGTGAATTGAAAAAAAACAGCGGATTTAAAAGTGCAGACGATTTAAAAAAAAAGGACGGAGATGAAAAAAACAGAGAGAGAGAAAAATTAAACCTTAAAAAAGGGCTACGGCAAAGACTATAAACGTTCATAGAATAATGTAAAAGCGGTCTCATCGTTAACCGGTTTGTATTGATTGTTAAAAAAAAACAGAAAAAAAGACAGAAAAAAAAAGAAATTAAGACTCAGGAGCTTCCGCAGAGTCAATTGTGTCCTGCTTGAATCACAAATCGGGCTATTCGAGCGTTTCGCCAATTTTTTTTTTACGTTCAAACGACGATAACACGCGATTTTTTTCTTCTTCATCGCGGTTTGTTTTCACGTTGAAATAAGAGATTGAGATTGAGATTGAGAGAGAGAGAGAGAGGCGAACGTGTCACGAGTTAAAAAGCCCGAAGTTTCATCACCCACCAACCTCGACGATGTTTGGCTTCGATTTCATTTCGTACAACAATATATTTTTGTTATTGGAAATAGACGTGTATTAAACTAAAAAATCCAGCGTATATAACAACTTTTCGTTTTTTTTAATATATATTTTTTTTATTTCCTCCCACTTGAGAAAAAAAAACACTTTTTCTCACGAAACTTTGTACAATATCCAATATTACTCAGTCTTTGACGTGCAACAATCAAAGATATAGCACTTTGAACGTGTCATCATAGAACGAAGGCACTTGGGTTCAAAAAATTATAATAATTATAGATGTGTATTTATGTATATGCTTTAATCGAAGAAGTAATTATCTATTTATCTTGGATATGATATCGCGTGACTGATGGTTAAAAATTTCGAAAGTGTCGAAAATTGACAAAATGCCAAAAGGCACAATTAATTAATATAAAAAAGGCAAAATCGAATCGTAACAAGGTAATTATAGCTTTCTAAGCAACGCAATATTTTGGGCCTTAAAAAAAATCGTAAAGTAATGCCTAAAAGGCTTTTAACGAAAGATTTGTCTTTTTTTTACAGATACACCTGTTTGGAATTAGCTCGTAAAATTTTCATTTCCAAAAATACTAAAACGGCGAATTCCGAAGAAAAAAAACTTAATACGTATATATCGAATAATTGAGATTTGTCGTTAACGCCTCTTTTCTCCGTTAGCTTCATGGAATTTTTCGAAATTATTATCGCTTCTTATTTGCCCTTCACTTTTCCAATTTTTTGAACATGAATTCTTTCCATACAATTCACGAAAATAAACGCTACGCCCTTTCGCCATTAAGAATTATCAAATTTCATAAAAAAAAAAAAAAAAAAAAAAAAAGAAACGCTTACGAAATTTCACCACTAAACCACGCGATATAGCCTCTTGTTTTCTGGCAACGTGTTTCCTAATCACGTTTTAGAACGAAAAAAAAAGCTTAAGTCGAATTATCCTCTGCAAAAGAAAGCGGTAAGTATTATACAAAATTAATAGATACCTCGACTGAAATTAATCGTCGATATTTAAAAAAAAAACGTCACCCCGTAAATCAGAGATAAGCAATATCTAATTTTTGCAATAATTCGAAAATTTTAATTTTAATAATTTTCCCGATTTTCTAAATCGCTATTTCATCCCTTAAAACCCAAGTAACGAATTTAAACAACAACAAAAATAAATCCATTACCAAATCAATGAGTAAATTTCAATTTTCGTTTATAGTACAATTTGAAAAAAAAACAAAAATGTCAATTTTGCAAATCTCTGCTATACAAACTCACACGACGGTCGAATCTTCGGCGGAGGAACGATTATTGTTCGTAGTACGCCATTCCTCCTCGTTCTCCATTGTCGTTCTTCTCGTTGTATTACCGTAAGGCTGACAAGTCATTCTCTGTACAGGCTCGTAAATTCTCCTCTGTACAGGATTAACGAGCAAATTCGTATTTTCCTCATCTCTCATTGTCAACAAGTTGGTTGTCTCGTTGCGTCGTCTAACAGCGATATCATCGTCATCGCCATTAGCCACTTGTTGAATAATCGCGGAATTCGTGGCTTCCGTTCTCTTGCGATATTTCGTCGAGTATTTATAAAAGTCTGACATTTCAAAGGGTTTCGTGACTTCGCGATATGGCTGATATTTTCCCGCTTGTACAATTGTACAAATGTCGGGTGAACGATCGTTGCCAAGATTAATAGTCTCGTCGACGGTGTTTCTTCGTGGTTTTGATTCCGCCGGAATTTCCAGACTCTTCGGCGGCGTGGGATTTCGTAAATTTTGCTGATTGTACAAGCGTTGAATCGTTCGCGTTTCCGGGCCCGTTTGTGCGGGATTTCCAACGACCTGTTCTCTCAAACTCGACGATTGCGACGGAGGCGAAGGTGGAGGAGGGGGAGGTAGTGGGGGCGGTGGTGGCGGTGAGATTAATTGTACGTTTCGTGATATACCGTGACGAGGAGACGACGGTTCGTGGATCTGTCGCGTGGGAACGATATCTCGATGAGACGGATCGTTTGCAAATTCGTAAGGAGCCGTTAACGCCGTGACCATCGAGTAACTCGAGTCCATCGACGTCTCGTACCATTCTTTCTCCTTGCCACGACGTATCGTGAAATCGTCGCGACTCGTTGTCTCTCGGGTTTGCGAAATTTCCGCTGTTTGTAGAACCGAATTTCCGAGAGTGGAATTTTGCTGCTGCCAAGTCTCCACGCTGCCCAACGATTGTGTTCTCAGCAATGTTCGCGGCGGCGACGATATCCTCTCGTAGGACATTGCGCTCGTTGTAATGATCGGTTGTTGTACCTGCGAATTGTAATTCTGATGATGCGACGTTACCGCCGATGACGATGAAAATTTCGATGTACCAGCCAAACCTAAAACGTAATCGCGATTTCCCGTTGTATTAGCATTCTGTTGACTCGTCCAACGTTCTCTATCCTCCTGGCCGACGCGCTCCTTCGTCGTTTGTCCATGTAACATCGGACCGTACGTCGAACATTGAGCATTGTACTTTCGACGATCCAAACTACCGAATCTCTCGTTGCTCGATGATTCCTCCGGGCACCAAACAATCTCATCGTTCTCACGTATCCAATAACCAGCGGCTAATTGACCGTCCGATCTCGTTGTATCCTGTAAATTTGTCTTTGACAATCGGTTTATCGGCAAAACATCGCGTCTCTCTCGCGTCCGTTGTTGCGACTGTGTTTGCGATGAATTTTTACGCTGCGAGAGCCGATGCTCGTCCGGCATATTACCGTAACGACTCAACGAACGATTGACAAATTCGTCCGATTGATGATAAGTCGGTTGCGACGTTTGATTATCGAGATAATGCTGGTTATGATAATTTCCTTGATAATTATGGTGTATTGGTGGTTTTTGTTGCAACGACGCTTGCTGATCGTGTATCGCCTGACGAGCGTTGTACGACTCAAGCTGACGTTTTTGTTGCATCTGACGATAACGCATCTGACGCTCCTCCTCGGTATAGGTGTTCGGTATTGTTCTGTACGTTCTCTCCGTATCCTGACAATATTTTGGTCCACATACGTTTATGAGCGGTGCGTTGTTACCCTGTGAATAGGTACGCGGACGATAACGATCGGGCAATATATATACATCGTGATTATCGTTTAAATCATTTTCCGGATATTTCGTTGGTCTACGTCGCGAACGATCGATCAACGGATCGACGCTCGACGATACGTGAGGATGATTAAAATTTCGTATGTCCGACGAGAGATTTGGCGTCGGTGATTCGTCGTCGGGTATTGTTGTACGATAACCCCGTGGACTCCACGCATTTTGACGATAAATGTGATTTTGATGCTGTATCTCGAGGCCCGACGGACTAAGACTCACACCTGCCTCTTGGAGAATATTTCGTGGAGGTAAGGTCTTCGCCGTCGCGTCGTATCCTTGAGGGTAAAAAGAAGGATAACAGTTAAGGTGATGACGATGAGAATTTTGAGGAATTTCCTGTATTACGAAAGCATGTAATTTATGGTGTTTAGATTTTTCAATTTTTATGATAATAATTATTCGTCATTATTTTCACAAAATCGTTACAACTTCGATTTTTTTTATTTTAATACTATGAAGGACTTTGTATACCAAGATTGTCCAACGGTGGTCGAGGCTTTTTCGTTCGGTGCTTAGCGTTCGTTTGATTAACGTCAACGCCCGTATGCGACGAAGATTCCAGAGGAGTTACGCTCGTTTGTCGTTGTATACGACCGTAAGCCTGACGTATGAAACTCAAACGGGCGTCAAGCTCACGAAGTCTTCTCTGGCTCTGTTGATAGATCGAACGATGCTTGCGACGCACCGTTTTACTTTCGGCCGGATCGTTCAATTTTTCAAGCGACGCTTCGGCTATGCCAACCTGTACCTGACGCTCAAGTTCCAGCGACGATTCTTCCTGAAATTTGAGCAAAAAAATGTTTGTACCTAATGCAAGGTAATTTTTTGCGAATCTTTTTATTTTTATTGGATATCTACTCTTAGGGCGATTTTTTTTTTTCGTCTATTTTTTGTTTTCAGTCCCCACCCGAAATTTTGTTGGATATGTCGAAAAAGAAATTCCCTGAAAGTTACAGCCATCAATATTAATTCTAAGTACTTTCCCAAAGCGTGAGAAGATTTTCCATCTAAAATACACATAAACGAATTTTTTTTTTTTTCAAATTTCTATAACTCAGCCGCATTTTATGCTATCATATTGTTCTTGGTTTCGATTTACTCAGAATAAAACAATCTAAAAAAGTGCCTTTTGCGGCGAAAGTGTAAATTGTACTGGTGAGTTGGTACGGGTCACTGAAGTTGATTATTACCCAAAATCCTCGTTTTTTTGCTTTTATCTCCGAAACAATTAACTTTACGAAAAAAATGTGAACGAAAAATTTGTTGGAAATTTAATTTCCTATAAAAAAGGTCCTATCGACCCAATTGCTTAGATTAATATTTCTTGAAATATTGAACTTTTTTCATTTTCTATTTTTTTTATTATTTAATATTTCATATTTTATGAATTTTATACTACCCATAAGTCAAAGTTCAATATCTCATGAAATATTAATCTAAGCAATTGGGTCGATAGGACCTTTTTTGTAGGAAATTAAATTTCCAAAAAATTTTTCATTTACATTTTTTTCGTAATGTTAATTGTTTCGGAGATAACAGCAGAAAAACAAAAATTTTAGATAAAAATCAACTTCGGTGACCCGTACCAACTCACCAGTACAATTTACACTTTCACCGCAAAAGGCACTATTTTAGATTGTTTTATTCCGAGTAAATCGAAACCAAGAACAATATGATCGCATAAAATGCGGCTGAATTATAGAAATTTGAAAAAAAAAAAAAATTCGATTTACGTGTATTTTAGATGGAAAATCTTCTCACGCTTTGGTAAAGTACTTAGAATTAATATCAAGCGCTGTAACTTTCAGGGAATTTCTTTTTCGACATATCCAACAAAATTTCGGGCGGGGACTGAAAAAAAAAGTCGAAAAAAAAAAATAATCGCCTTAATCTACGCTATAGAGAAATGTCGGAGCGTACTGGTCTCGCCGACGTCAAGACACCAATCAATTTATAAACTAGTATCTAAAATTCATTTTAAGTGCAAATTACGCTCAGTCGATGATCGCTCCAAATGCGAGAACATGCTCCGAAGTGAAATTTTTTAAAACTCACCGCCTCGTTGGTCTTCAGTCTATTGATAAGATTCTGCGGATAAGCCAAACAAGTACCGACTCTCTTGCGAAAAGCGGGCGGACTCTCGCCCGGTTCTAGAGGAATTTCGGGCGGTAATACGCCAGTTAGTTCGGCCTCGTCGATGCACAAATTTTTCAGTTCGTTGTTCTTGAGTGCGAGCTTCTCCTGAAGCTGTTCCCTGCGTTGCTGTAGCCATTGTAATCTCGCCGATAGAGAAACATCCGTAGCCGGACTTGGTGCTGTACCAGCCATCACTGAAATTTATTCAAAAGGTAAATTAAATTTTTGCTGATTTTCCATCTTCTATAACATATCTCAATTATTATTTAACCTAATTGTAAAATACTCACCCATATTATCAGCTCGTTTTGTCAGAACCCTGACTCTTTTAACTCGTATCTCATATGTGTGATCAATGTAATTTACGATAAAGATAGAAATTACAATTGGAGTAAAAAGTACAAACGTTGAAATACATCGTGTGAAAGGTTACCTACGCCACTACGAATATCAAGTTAAATCTAATGAGATTTTCGTCACCACCCCAGAGAGCAATATATAATTTCACACGTTCGTTTCGTGATGATCTCAATACTCGCTATTTTCATCACCGTATTATATTAACCACGTAAAATCTTTCGCATTACATCGGCAATTATCACTTCAAACTACAGAGTCGTTCGTAAACGTTCTGTAAAATGTATCGTTGGAAAAAAAACATAAGAGAAAAAAGAAGGGTTTTTATTAACCCACGAATGCAAGCCGAACGAGCAAAGTTTTTCGAGCTCTCGGCGTAACTGTACACAAAATAACACAATAGCGCCCTAACAGCGTGTAAAACTATAGTATGTAAAGTGTAAAATTCTATATACAGAGTAATGGGAGCCGTGCATCGGTATTTTGAAGTGGGGGGGGGGGGGGGGGAAATAGGGAATTAGGGATTTTTTAAAAATGCATCCCACTATTTTTCTACTCCGAAATGCATTATCAACGATATAAGATCGAACAATTGAAATTTTACTGGTTTAATCGTAGATTGGCAGTGCTTTATTGAATTAATATTCATAGGCGTGTAATCAGCAGTCTTATCGGTTAATTATTACGGGCATTGTAAGGAAAACTGATAAAATGAGTAATCTCATATACGGGCCATTAATTTACAAGCATAGAAAAATATTTGATAAAAAAAGTGGCCCAGTTGGTAAGGAAAGTACCGTATAAATAACTATAATGATCTAGGGATTCTTGGACTTTACATCGACGCGAGCGCCATCTGAAAAAAACTCTAGAACGGCATTCGCGTGTGTTGAACAAAAGAATAACACATTTATTAAATACCGACGTCCAATGGATGTCGGTATGCGTCGAAAAAAAAAAACCTATAGAACAGCCACCTAGCGTCGTTTCGTTGTATCACAGAGTGCAGCAGCCGGCATATCGGCAATACAGGGACAAAAAAAAAACCCCAACAAACGAAATTTTCGCGGGTCGCGCAATATCGTGCACTCGCTGGTACTGGCGCAAATTGCACACAAACACAAGTTAGCGATTCGGAGAGGCATTCGGAGAGGAATCGTGTGGCACGCACGAGCAAACGGATCGAATTGTGTTCTTACGTTACAATTGGTAAATTATAGTCGAAGCTTTTTTTACCGCTACCATTGCCATTCGGAAAACTTTGCCTGGGCAAAGAAAAATCATCGGCCCAGAGAAAATCTTTCACGCACACACGGGGCAGAGGGGGGGGAACGAACGAAGAGAAGGCGAATTATTCGCGTTGTTCGCAGTTGTTCGCGATTTGACGAAATAACGCGACACAAGTTTTTTCTTCGCCTTTCCCATTTATTCCGACGAACAATGGAGGCACTTATTCCGGTGATAAATAAACTTCAAGATGTGTTCAATACCGTCGGTGCCGATGCCATTCAATTGCCACAAATCGTCGTACTCGGTACTCAGGTTAGTTCATTATTATTATGATTATTGTTATTATTGAAATAACAGTTTTTTTCTGTTTATTCAATTTCTTCACAGTTTCCTCTCACTGTCGCAAAAACCATTGAATACAAGTCGCAATTGTATCTGACCCAAATGTCCACGCGTTTACTCATATTTCAATCGATTCAATACTTATTTTTTAATGTTTATTTATAAATGTCTCTTTACCAACGATCGGTAAATTTGCAAAACAAACACTTTCATTTCATTTCTTTTGCTTCAGAGCTCCGGCAAATCGTCTGTGATCGAAAGTCTCGTCGGTAAATCGTTTCTACCTCGAGGCACAGGAATTGTAACTCGCAGGCCGTTGGTTCTTCAATTGGTCTACACGCCCAAGGAGGATCGCGAAAATCGTTGCGCCGAAGATGGAACATTGGATCTCGGCGAATGGGGCACTTTTTTGCACACAAAAAGTCGTATATACAGGGATTTCAATGAGATACGCAAAGAGATCGAAGCGGAAACGGATCGCATGGCCGGTGCCAACAAAGGCATCTGTCCCGAGCCCATAAATCTCAAAATATTTTCAGCCTCCGTTGTCAATTTGACACTAATCGATCTTCCTGGCATTACAAAAGTACCCGTGGGAGATCAGCCGGAGGATATCGAACAACAAATTCGTCAATTGGTACTGAAATACATTTGCAATCCGAATTCCATTGTGTTGGCCGTTGTAACGGCAAATACAGATATGGCGTGTAGCGAAAGTTTGAAACTCAGCAAGGACGTCGATCCCGATGGTAGAAGGACTCTCGCCGTTGTCACTAAACTCGATCTAATGGACGCTGGTAAATTTTATACACATTTCATCGTGATCATTGAAACGTTGGATTTAATGAGAATTTATGAAATTAGAAAAAGTGTGGATGCGAATAAAAATTGAGATATTTCAAATATCTTCGTAAGATGGACAACGTTACGTCGTTTATCCTCCGGCATTACAAATTTTACTCATTAAATTATCTATTCTTCTCTAAGGAACCGACGCCATCGATATTTTGTGCGGACGCGTAATACCCGTTAAACTTGGAATAATCGGAGTGGTTAATCGTTCTCAGCAAGACATAATGAATAACAAGACTATACAAGACGCGTTGAAGGACGAAGCGGCGTTTCTTCAACGAAAATATCCCACATTGGCGAACAGAAATGGTACACCCTATCTCGCTAAAACGCTCAATCGTTTGTTAATGCATCACATTCGTGATTGCCTGCCGGATCTCAAGGTATAATTTTTACAACTTTATCGGATAAATACCGATTACACTTTATCGGAAAAATTGTCGAAAAAATAGATTTCCAACTTTGTGACTCTCGCCTAATTCGTAATTTACCTTTGAACCATCTAAACCACTCGTGTTCGTTGCTCTCTCGTTCGACAGACTCGCGTGAACGTGATGGTCTCGCAGTTTCAAACGCTACAGAATTCGTACGGCGACGATGTGTCCGACAAGAGTCAAACGCTGTTGCAAATAATAACGAAATTTGCGAGCAGTTATTGCGCGACGATCGAGGGTACAGCGAGAAATATCGAGACAACGGAATTGTGCGGTGGCGCGCGTATATGCTATATATTTCACGAGACATTTGGAAGAACATTGGACTCCATACATCCGCTCGCTGGTTTAACGAAAATGGATATACTGACGGCAATAAGAAACGCAACGGGTCCAAGACCGGCGTTATTTGTCCCGGAAGTGTCGTTCGAATTGCTCGTCAAACGTCAGATACGTCGTCTCGAGGAACCGTCGTTACGTTGCGTCGAGCTCGTTCACGACGAGATGCAAAGTATAATACAGCACTGCGGCACCGAGGTGCAGCAGGAAATGTTACGTTTTCCAAAATTACACGAACGCATCGTTGACGTTGTCACGCATTTGTTGAGAAGACGTTTACCGACGACCAATTCGATGGTTGAAAATCTCGTTGCTATCGAGCTCGCTTATATTAATACGAAACATCCGGATTTTCATAAAGACGCCGCGCTGGTGTCGTCGCTATTGAAATGCGCCGAGAACGAATTGCCGAAACATCAGAGCAGACGACATATGGCAAGTGTCAATGGTCCCACGTCGGGCTCAACGAATTCTCTACAAAATGAAAATGTGAGTTTAGGTGGATGGTTGTTGTTGTTTTTTTTTATGCTTTCGTTTATCCCACATATCCACAATTCGAACGAAAAAAAAACAACATACTTTACTGATTATTCGTTTAAACTTTGTGGCAACATAATTATCGCGGTCCTTAAAAGCTGATTTTTCAACTTTTTAATGAAATAAGTCAAACAAAAACTTATATGCACTCTACAATTGCGAACACATAAAAATCATATCGTTTGATCGACGATATAATTCTTGTTTTGTTTGTCATTCTGTTTTCCCTTTAATCGTCGTTGCTCGTTCGATATTTCCCCCGCTTCCTGTGTCTGCTGCAGAATTCAAAAGCGTCAAATAGTCGAGAAGAGTCTGTTTTTTCCGACGAAAAGAAGGAACAACAGTTGCAACAGCAGGTACAGCAGAATCATTGGCTGTTGAGTAATTTGTTGCCTCAGGGACGCCAGGAGTCCGCGAGCACGGCGGATAATTCGCCGGTGAGAAATCGCGATGATTCGACATCGCCTTATCCGGGCGCGAACAGCTTACCCGCCGATATGATGCAGAAAGGCTCGCCGCAACAAAAACCCGTTAATCTATTGCCCGAGGTACCGATGCAAACGTCGCGAAAATTGAGCGATCGTGAACAACGAGATTGCGACGTGATCGGTGTGAAAATAATCGTTTTTTTTAAATTATCATTATTTTTTTCAATTACTCCGAACTGGATTTTAATGTAACGAATACTTTTTTTCTTTTATTTAGAACGACTCATCAAATCTTACTTTTACATCGTACGAAAATCGATTCAGGACAGCGTGCCTAAAGCGGTTATGCATTTTTTGGTTAATTTCGTTAAGGATAATTTGCAAAGCGAGCTGGTTACTCATCTTTACAAATCCGCTCATGCCGAAGCTCTGCTGAACGAGAGCGAGCACATTGCAGTTAGGCGCAAAGAGGCCGCCGATATGCTAAAGGTAAGTGCGCAATTTTTTAATAATTACCGCTCAAATGAGTGATATTAAAAGAAAAAACATCTTTTCTATAAACTGTTATCGAAGGGTGCGCAATTAATAGTCAGGAAAAATGTTAAATTATTTTTTCTCGATCATTTGCATAATTCAAAGTTTTCTTCACCGCGCACAGTTCGTTACATCAAACAAATAATATGTTGATAATTTTCTTTGTTTTTCAGGCACTGACACAGGCCGGCCATATTATCAGCGAGATACGAGAGACGCACATGTGGTGAACGTTGAACACCCCGATATTATATATATATATAGAGCTCTCGATCGCACGCTAGTCAGAGGCTAGATAATGAATTTACGATTTTTTTCCATCCCATCTCCAGGCACCCGTTACAAAAGCTTTTTATTAATTTCTTTCTTTTTTTTTTTACGAGCAAACGGACACGCCATTTCACGTACATCGGACCAGTGTACATAATCTTGTACTTTACGTTTTATTATTTTTTTGCATTTTTTTCCCCTCTCCCACCGGGCAAGCCAATGGCGAGAACAATGATTAAAGCATTCGTGTTTCGAAATATTTCATGTCTCGTTGTGTTTTTATTTTTTTATTTTTTAATAATTAACCCTTATCCTCTTCCGTCACACGATTCGAATGGAATTTCAATGGATTTCAGGGGAAATATGTTTTTTTTTTTCTCTTTAATTATATTTCACCGTCAATATACAAGTTTTGCCTACGAGTATTAAGGAACTAATTATTTCGATCGATGACTTAATTAACGATAAATCATTCTCGTATCACCGAATCATTGCGAGTTTGGTTTTTGTTTTTTTTAAATAAATGCTTTTGTTTTTGTCTCTTCTTTTGCGATAATATACCGAGAACTTGTGAAAGTTCCAAAGGGGGTCTCTCACGAACAACACGCGTAAAGAGCGTGGATTTCGAGCTATTCGCCTGTGTGGTCCCAATCGGTATTTTATAAAAATAATTTTTCTTTTTTTTGTTTGTTTTTTTTTATCATACAAGCCTCTGGAGCTGTACGAGACGCTGCGTGTAACGTTAATTGGCCACTCCTATTTGCACAAAATTAGAAATATATATCTACAATTTTTTTTTTCTAGCCCTCTACGTAAGAGCCTAGCGATAATGTTGGAAATTTAATTTCTCTTCGATGAGAACCAGACACATTTTTTTCTTCAAACTACATTTTTTTGTATTGTCTTATCTACAACATGTTGTTGTAAATTTCACGCTGATCGTAAACGCTATAGAGGAACGTTTTTATCCACTCGGTAAGCTTTCCGAGGTTTTTTTTTCCTCGACAGTTTCGCATTCCACGATCGGTGCGGTTTCGCGAACAGTTTTACATGTCGAGCTTTTCCGCGTGAATGGAGAAAAAGAAACAAGAAACTCTAAAATTACTACGAAAACAATAAAACTTTTCTAATTCTCAACGAGAAATACACGAACGACGAGAAAAATATCTTTACGAGTTTCGACGATTTTCTTGGCTACGGAGCTATGCTAATCGGTGGCGAGTATCGCAGATTTTAAGGAGGTTCGATCGTCCGAGACAAAATGACAAAATAAAAACATTTTTACGTGCTTTTTGTGATTTTTTGAAGTGACGGTATTGAATTATCATTGAATTTGGAAAGAGGACTATGGAAATGTATGTTTGAACAAAATCTTTAAATGGCGTAAACCTTGAATAAATTTAACGTTAAGTTTTACTGGCAATTTGTCCAAATAATCTTTACTCGACGATTTTATCAATAACTCTTTGCCATTGTCATGCAAAATCGGTGTTTCTAATGAAACTAATCTAATATTTTCCAAATTTCGGATTGTACGACTGAAGCATCGTTAGACCGGAAGTAAAATAGTAATTTTTCCAATCATTACCGAAACGTTACGCGAATTGTGTATAAAACAAAAACGAAGCTTCAAATAAAAAACAAAACGAATTGAATGATTAATTGTTCATTGACCGAACCTCCTCAATATTACACATACATCATTTCTTCGATCAAAAAAAAAAAAAAAATTAATATAATTAGTAGAGTATTGTCGTGTTGGTGCATTATTTTTTCTTTTTTTCAGAATTTTCTCACGCTCGAATCATAGAAAGAATTCGCCATGGTTGTCGACGAAAGAAAAAAAACAACATCTCGTCGAAAGTACGACTTTTCACGTTGAAGTGCGACGAGAACGAGAGTGTCTGTGTATAATAAAAGTTATACACGTTGTTATTGCACGGTTTACGCCCCGTCAAGCGATAAGCATAATTTTACGCTGAACACAGGACGAGCATGAGGCGACGGCTTATAATTCACGCTTTTTAATTACGGGCTAATGTGTGTACGCGACAGGCAAGAAGAGCGCGAGCGAGATATTTGAAAAAAAAAACTCGATTAATTTACGAATTACCGTTCGAATTTGCCAAGCATTAGTTTTCCTTTGAAAAATATATACTATATCCATATATTTATCTCATATATAATGCATATTTATAACGGATATATTCTCTCGGGTATGATCGTAAATTTCGATAATTTTTCACACTTAAGCCTTCCATAGATCCTAATATATACTACATATATACATTATTCTTGGCTAGCACGATTCTAATCTCAAATATATCTCATCTATCAGAGTTGCCTGCACGAGAATATGGCTGGGGGGGGGGGGGGGGGGGGGGGGTTAACGTCTTTTTTTTCGCAATTGAAGGCAACCAAAGAAGTCTTCATCGTTAAATCATAAAGCATCGTTAAATGCTTTTTTTCCTCTTTCTGTTTCGTGCCAAAAGGCTTTCCAATCTGAATGAAATTCAACAAGCAACGAACTGGACGAGCTCTCGCAGCTTCCGCAATCTCCTCTATGCGCTTTGACTGACGTCGAGAGAAAAAAAAGGGGCGGAGGAGAAACGATCGACTTAGCCATTTGGGGCTCCCGGAATTGAATAGGACTTTTTTTTTATCAGGACGTTCGGAGACGAGCTCCGTCACTGCGCTATCTAAAAGTCGATAAATTCGACAGGGACAAATTTTTTTTTTTCCCCCTTTTTCGCTCAGACCACGCTTCAAGCATTTCCGGCGGAATTCTACAACTTTTCATCGCAGCTACACGTCTCATTGATTTTAAAATCGACATTTTTTGTTTATTTCCCAGTATTACTGAATAATTTTGTCAAACAAAATCATTGCATCGAACGATTTCTTTCTAATGAATTTCATTTTACTCTCTTTGGGTTTTAGGTAAAAGCCCCGAGAAATATGTGCAACAAACGAAAATACGCGTCCCGCCAAAAGGCTGTTGCTGTTTTATCAAATAATTATTGACAAATCGTAGGAAAAAGATGAAGTAAAACAAAGAATGGCCAATTGAAAGTAACGAGAATTCTGTGAAAGACGATTGGCGCCGTCTGGCGGTGTGAAAAAGGTACTTTGTCGATATTCCGAGGAAACGAGCGATTGGCTCGTACAATAGTGCAATATTTCGCCGCCAGGATCGTTGACGATCAACGTCTAACAATTGTTTGTCTCCCACAACAACGAACAAAGAAAATGGTACTTGTTCTTTCTCTTCTTCCTTTTGTTTTTTGAGTTTTTCATAGATGCGCGAGAACCTCAACGGCGATAGGCGGCGTTTGATCGCCACTCAGTATCACCGGTTCGGATTCCGTTTGTACGATCCTGACGAGATTGGCATCCTTCTTCGATGTGGCTAGGGTCGCTGTGGGTGTGACGTTCGCACGGCCACAGTAACTCGGCGGTCGGCTTTCCCTCGTCGTGCATGCTGGCGTCACGATACTCGGCGCATTCGATCTGTATGTCGGCGGTGGTGAGGACGTTGGCTGTAGACGATCGAGCAATAACAATCGTAACCTGTACTCCTGCATACTCGCCTAAAAAAAAGAAAACCAAGATGAAACAATTTTTCGACGTTCTAGCAAGAATATTTTGCAAATATTACACAATTTGCTTATTCGTCTCAATGTCAATTCTTTTAAAGTGGGTTACCTGCGAGCAAAACGATATTTTAACTTTGTAAGAAAGATATTCGGCAAATTCTCGCTGTTCGCGTGATTCTGTATACACCATGTTTGAAATTTAACACTGACTAGGAACAACGCGCTCGGTTCGCTCGCGCTTAAATGTTTCATATTTCGAACTTGTCCTTTAGATTAAGAATCAACTGCAAATTCTTATGGATACTTTTTCCCAAACGGCACAACGGATTTTGTCACCATACTGCAGTCGCTAAGATTATTTCGTCTCGATCGGTTGTCATTTCGTTAAATAGTACATAATTTATTATAAGGTTTTTAAATTATGAGAATTGCATTTGGCGAGAGTCAATAATCTATTGAATCTTCGATCTTATCGAATCTTTGTATACTATAGATGTTGTTTCATGGTGAAACGAAATCGTGTTTGAATTACGCGCGCTTTACGATAACCAATCAGATTGACGATAAACGGGCTTCATAAATCGATACATTTATCTCGCATTTCTTTGTTATATAAGGTTTTTTAATTTTGAGAATTGCATTGGGCGAGAGTCAATGATCTATTGAATCTTTAATCTTATTAAATTTTTGTATACCATAGACGTTGTTTCATAGTGAACTAAATCGTGTTTGAATTACGCGCGCTTTACGACAACCAATCAGATTGACGATAATCTTGCTTCAAAATTCGATATATTTGTCTCGCATTTCGAGAGTTTCGAGAATCGAGTGCCATGTCTTTTTTAAGAAAGGATTTAACAAGTGCGAAACGTTTCTGAACCACGTCGTGAAAACAAAATGAAGACGACGGTGGCTCACCTGGTAACTCGGTGGTGGCGTCCTGAACTGAAATTCCGGATATATCATTGCGGCGTAAGGATGCATAGGTCTCGCTGGTGGTATCCTTCCCGTGATACCAGTGAAACCAAAGAAACTGCCGCAATTTTCACGACTCGTAACCCGCCATGCAACAGCACTAACAGTCACCAAAACGACTCCTATACCTGTATAGAGACAAAAAAATCATTGATACGTAGAATAAGATGATGAATGAAGAAGAAAAAAATGGAAGAAGATGGGTATGATTAAAAACATAAAATGGTAGAACGGCAAGGGAGGAGAAAAGCCACGCTCTCGGCGGTGTAATTACGAACGTTTTATCGCAGTGGAAAACCTTCAAAGTGAAAGAAACGGCGGAGCCGCCTTGCACTTGGGCACAAAGTACATGGGATACTCTTATGTACACGAGGAGCTTTGAGTGCATATACGAGACTTCTCGTACCGCACAGTCCACATTCCTTTAAACATATTTGCTACGTATATATATTCGTATTCTCTCCCGTCTACCGGGTATATAGGAACGACCCATTACCCAGAGTCTACCGATGTCCACTCGTGAAATTTATAGCATATATTTTCTGCCCGGAGGTCAGAATTGAGCCATTTTTTTTTTCTCTTTCACAAATTACACATCACTAATCTGTGGAATGCCATTGAAATTTTCTTGCGCATAAAAAATCGTCTATTCGAACTTAGTCTGAAATTCAATGACTTCTCTTCCGACTGAAATATTCTGCGAATCAGTATGGCGACCCAAAGAGGAAAGTTAAAAAGGAAAACTGATCGTTCAAAAAATTCTCATTGAAGTACAGAATTTTTTTGTAATTAAAAAAAATTCCCAATCAAATGAGTATCCAAATTTTTGTGTACAATAAATAATTTAGCTCAGATTGCCATTTCCTCAGTGCACAAAAAAAAAAATCTAAAGTAAGTTCGGCAAAGATTTTTGTACAGTTTGAGGATTAAAAAATGTTGGCAATAAAGGAAGTTTAAATAAAATTCTTTATAAATCCTGCAATTAATTAATTGAAGAAAAGAAAATATTGTACACGGTCCGAATGTTGAAATT
Source organism: Oxytorus armatus (assembly GCA_958009045.1). Classification (NCBI taxonomy): domain Eukaryota; kingdom Metazoa; phylum Arthropoda; class Insecta; order Hymenoptera; family Ichneumonidae; genus Oxytorus; species Oxytorus armatus. The sequence goes on along the minus strand of OY253754.1, from coordinate 12,230,987 downwards.
CGTTGACGCACTAAATAGTTCATCGCGAATGATGATTTTCCAATGTTTAGAAGAACAGCGGTAGGTTTCTGATATCCTTGTCTCTCGCTGCAACAAATGATATTCACGATAAGTCGAAAATGTAAGAAAATTGTATTACGGGGATTGGCAACGCTGTAGTCGAACGTCCCGAGAGAGGATATGTCGAGAGATGAAAGGTGGTGGGGGTCGAGAGGGAGGGTGAAGTGAAAAAAAAAAGAAAAAGAAGAAAAAAAAAAGGCAGAGTGCCCGATTCGAAGCAACTGGAGGCGCGATCACCGACTGTGTCCATTGTGAACGGCGGCGCATTCTCCGGGTCGCAGGTTACCCGGCTCTACAACTTGGGCCCTCGCTTTTAGCGTTTAGAAAGTAACGTAGAAACGAGCTCCAGGCCGCCTCGATATTTTATTTTATTTTTTCTTCTTCTTCTTTTTCTTTCTTCCGTCGCTCGTTTCAGCTTCAACGAGAGAGAACGATCTCCTGCTCTCCTTCGGCCCCGTACCTTTTAACGTTATATGACGCTCTTTAACAGAGGCGTGTATATATTTTCTCGCGCGAAAAACTATGTGACTCGGGGCGAGAGAAAATATCGAGTTGGGATGCATTAAGGCGTTATATCATTAAAAAATAGTTCAAAGTGCAAGAAAAAAAATCAACGTCTAACATTTTTTTTTTAATAAAAATGGAAATGATCAAAAAATTAGATTTTTAGATTCATTTGTGGATAAATCCTATATTATGTATGGGGCATTCCGTATAAAGTTGACCAGGCTGTGGAAATGGTCTAAAATGCAAGAAACTTGTTAAATCAACATCTGAGATTTTTTTAAATAAAAATAAAAATGGTCAAAAAATTAGATTTTTTAGATTTATCTATGGATAAACCCTAGATTATATATGGGGCATTCCATATAAACTTGACCAGGTTGCGGAAATGGTCCAAAATGCAAGAAATTGGTTAAATCAACATCTAAGATTTTTTTTAAATAAAAATGGAAATGATAAAAAAATTAGATTTTTTAGATTCATTTGTGGATAAATCCTATATTATGTATGGGGCATTCCACATAAACTTGACCAGGCTGTGGAAATGGTCCAAAGTGCGAGAAATTAGTTAAATCAACGTCTTGAAAATTTTTTGTTAATAAAAATGGAAATGATCAAAAAATTAGATTTTTTAGATTCATTTGTGGATAAATCCTATATTATGTATGGGGCATTCCATATCAACTTGACCAGGCTGTGGAAATGGTCCAAAATGCAAGAAATTTGTTGAATCAACATCTAAGATTTTTTTAAAATAAAAATGGAAATGATCAAGAAATTAGATTTTTTAGATTCATTTGTGGATAAATGCTATATTATGTATGGGGCATTCCATATAAACTTGGCCAGGTTGTGGAAATGGTCCAAAGTGCGAGAAATTAGTTAAATCAACGTCTTGAAAATTTTTTTTTAATAAAAATGGAAATGATCAAAAAATTAGATTTTTTAGATTCATTTGTGGATAAATCCTATATTATGTATGGGGCATTCCATATAAACTTGACCAGGCTGTGGAAATAGTCCAAAATGCAAGAAATTTGTTGAATCAACGTCTTTAAAATTTTTTTTAAATAAAAATGGAAATGGTCAAAAAATTAGATTTTTTAGATTTATGGATATACCCTAAATTATATATGGGGCATTCCATATAAACTTGACCAGGCGGTGGTCCAAAGTGCAAGAAATTAGTTAAATCGGCGTCTTTAAGATAAAAAAAATAAATAAAAACGGAAATGATAAAAAAAAATAGATTTTTTAGATTTATTTATGAATAAACCCTAGATTATATATGGGGCATTCCATATAAACCTGACCAGGCTGTGGAAATGGTCCAAAATGTAAGAAATTTGCTAAATCAGCGTCTCTAAGGATTTTTTTAAATAAAAATGGAAATGGTGAAAAAATTAAATTTTTTAGATTTATTTATGGATATACCCTATATTATATATGGGGCATTCCATATAAACTTGACCAGGTTGTGGAAATGGTCCAAAATGCAAGAAATTTGTTAAATCAACATCTAAGATTTTTTTTAAATAAAAATGGAAATGGTCAAAAAATTAGATTTTTTAGATTTATCTATGGATAAACCCTAGATTATATATGGGGCATTCCATATAAACTTGACCAGGTTGTGGAAATGGTCCAAAATGCAAGAAATTTGTTAAATCAACATCTAAGATTTTTTTTAAATAAAAATGGAAATGGTCAAAAAATTAGATTTTTTAGATTTATCTATGGATAAACCCTAGATTATATATGGGGCATTCCATATAAACTTGACCAGGTTGCGGAAATGGTCCAAAATGCAAGAAATTTGTTAAATCAACATCTAAGATTTTTTAAAATAAAAATGGAAAAGATCTAAAAATTAGATTTTTTAGATTTATTTATGGATATACCCTATATTATATGTGGGTCATTCCATGTCAACTTAACCAGGCTGTGACCCTCACCCATTAAAAAATTTTTTTATCCCTCTCCAAGTACGTTATAGGGGCAAAACAAAAAAATTACCCACGCCAATTTTCAGTCACGGAATACCCCATATATAATATGGGGTATTCCATGTCAGCTCGACTATTTTTTATTTTTATCCCCCTTCAAGTACGTTATAGGAGTAGAACAAAGAAAAATGGAATACCCCATATTATAATACGGTCCGTGTCAACTTGACCAATTTCCCACGAAAAATTAGCCTCGCCAATTTTTTAAATTTCCTCTTTTTTTATTCATTTCGAGTTGACATGGAATCCCCCATATTGCATATGAGGACCAATGACCAATTACCCAGGAAAAATTAACCACGCCAATTTTTACGATTTTCTCTTTTATTATTCGCTTCCAGTTGACACGGAATGCCCCATATTTTATATGGGGGCCAACATGGTCAACTCGACCGGGTTGTGACCCTCAGCCAATTTTTTTTTTCATCATCATCCCCCTTCAAGTACGTTATAAGAGAAGAACAAAAAAAAAATACCCACGCCAATATTCAGGATTTCCTCTTTTGTTATTATTCATTTTGTATTAAAAAAATTATTTGAAAATCTCAAAAATATTATATTAAAAAAATATTTCAGGCTAAAGGAGGCTGAATAGAAAAAAAAATGTTAATTTTCGGTTAATATTATTTTTACGAGACATTTCGTTGATAATTTTTATGCCATAAAATTGATACAACTCGAAGTTTAGTTTAGTTTCTTTTTTTTCAGTCCCTGAAAAATTCGGAAAATTCGCACGAGTCGTATTTTCGTTTCACCGAATGACATATAATGAAAGAAAAAATAAATAAAAACAATGGTAAGATTCGCGCCACAAATGAAAAATATTTGATTTGGGATGGAGCGCCCTACGTACATTGTCGCTAATACAAACGATCGATTTTACGGTAGGTCCCGAGGGAAATACATCCACCGAACGAGTACCTAAACATTGAACAATTTATCTTCCTCTCCCATCTCTCTCTCTCTCTCTTGGAGCAAGGAAGTGGATCCTCTACGATCCTCTAAACTTTTCCGTGTAATTTCATGGAAGAACGAGCAACGAGTGAGAGCTGCGATGTCTCATGGAGCGGGGCGACGGCGGGAAATCTTGCTAAACTTCAGAAATAATGTGAAAAAATAAAATAAAACGTAAAAAAAAAAAAAGGGTTAGCCTCTCGGAAATACTAAACTGTGAATTGTTCTGGCGAACAAAACAAAAAACTATTAAAACTGAAGAAAAATAAAATAGTAAAAAAAAAAAAAAGAAACAATGTACCACCGTAAATCTTTATGAATTCTCTTCTCGTGATATTTCCTCGGATAATATTGTCACCGTTACGAAAGAGTTGCAATATCCCGACTTTTTACAAACATTTTGTATCATCTCGTTGGTCGCACGGTTAGAAAAAAAAAAAAAAAGAAAAAAAAATGTACAAAAGACGTTTGACGATTTGTCACCTTGGAATCACCAAGCGATGAATATTAATGAACGTTTTGTCTCGTATTCTATTGCGTGGAAATAAACTACGCGTTTTCCGTTTCGTGGTAAAAAAAAAAAACAAAAAAAAAAGATACATATACTCGCTACAGAGCAAGGCTAACTTCCAACGTGGTGCCGTGTGACACAGAATTAGTGCGTAGGAGAATTCTCTCGCGTAACAATTTAAACGCAATTAAATTGTGCGCGCACAAACACACAACGTGTGGATACGTACGTGAATATCAATGTGGTGTAAGCTCGAAAAATGTGCGTTTGAATTACAAAGAGGCCTCCGCATTCAGTTTCACGCATGTGAATACAAATTGGATTGCATCAACCGGTAACGGTTTCACAATGAATCGCAATTTTCTTTCACAAACGTACGAAATATGAGACATTTTTTTCAATTTTTCTTTTCATCACCTTTTGCGGTTTTGGTGACAACGTAGAATATTTAAAAAAAAAACGCTGAACGAGTTAGGCCACTCTAGAGGCCGAATAAATAGGCTTTTTTGGGGATTTTTTTTCAGCAAAACTAGAAAATAAATCGAGATTACAAAATTGTGTGTTTATCGTACATATTAGTGACTGTACACAATAATTTTTTTCAAGCCCTTAATTTCAAAATGGCGGCTGTGCAGCGTTTTTGCGATGACGTCTCTGTTTTTGTTGGCCGGAAACATAGCTCAGACAATTTTCAACCGATTCACTTGAAATTTTGAAGATATCTTTTAAAATACATTATCTATGGAAGTGCGTAGGATTTTTTTTTTATATTGCATAGTTCATTTGTTATTAACAATTTTCTGACGATTTTTTAAGCAAATTTTTCACTTTTCACTTTGGAAGCGCGCCATTTGGCCAAAAATCAATATATTGGAAAAAATACTACGCACTTCCATAGACAATGTATTTTCAATGATATATTCAAAATTTCAAGTGAATCGGTTGAAAATTGTCTGAGCTATGTTTCCAGCCAACACAAACGGAGACGTCAACGCAAAAACGCTGCACAGCCGCCATTTTGAAATTAATCGCTTGAAAAAAATTATTTTGTACAGTCATTGATATGTATGATAAATACCCTATTTTGTAGTCTCGATTTATTTTCTAGTTTTGCGGAAAAAAAATCCCCAAAAAAGCCTATTTTTTCGGCCTCTAGAGTGTCCCCTTCCGGCGCCCTTCTCCGCCTGTCCCCTTAAGGGGCCGGGCGGAGAAGGGGCGTTGGAATTAGAGAAAATAAAAAATTTCGATTTAGATTTAAAAATTATAATTCGCATGATTTCGTTTGATTAGAATTTGTCAAATAGGAAAAAATAAATAAAAATTCGGAATATTTGGTAAACGTTTTTTATAACGTTTTATGATATTGTTGAAAAATCGTTATATTTTTGTTGTTTTATCGTCGATATAGTTTTGAAAACACTGTTTTGTCGGTGTGCGGTACAATTTGGAGTAGCTTTTTACTTCCGAATGGGAATGAACATGTTTAAAATTTATTTTTGAATTTACACCGGTTGGAGAATGGAAATCGTTTTTTTTTTTTTTTTTTTTTTTTTTCATTTCTAATCTCTTGGTATGTGTGATTTTTTCAGAATGTTATCAATTCTCACGTACAATCGATGTAGTGAATGAAAATTGTTATAAAATTAATAAAAGTTCATTTAAGATTCTAATTTAAAAAAAGGAATTCACGAAAAATTGCATTTTCTCGAATTGTCATTAGAATTTGTTCTCATTGCCATTTCATTTACTCTTAGAGAAAAAAAAAAAGAAAAAGGAATACTCGATTTACGCTAGTTGAAGAATGGAAATCGTGTTTTTTAAATATTTCTATTAACTTGGTATGTGTAATTTCTCAAAATTTGATCGATTCTCACGACAATCTATGTAATGGATGAAAATTGTAATAAAATAAATAAAGTTCATTGGAGATTGTAATTTAAAAATAGAATTTACGAAAAATTGCGTTTTCTCGAATTATCGTTAGAATCTGTTCTCATTGCCGTTTAAGGTAGTAGTCTGGTAACTTAAGCCGATTTTCATGTCTTTTTTGGAGGGCGTTTTTTTGTAGGAAAATAAAAATGAATCGTTTTGGATATTTAGGATGTTTTTATTTAGATATTAAAGATACAAAAAAAATTTTTTTTTTAAATTTAATAGTTTATTATTATTATTATTATTGATCGAAGTTGGCACCTCGAAGTTGGCAGCCCGGGTCCTAACTTTTTTTTCTACCGAACCGATTGCTTTCAAATTTTAACAGGCTACTCTACACACTTATAGTTCTTGTCGGAACTACCGAGACATTTTTTCACCCCTAAATTTTTATTTTACAACCCCTTCTTTGCAAAAATAAAAGGACTTTAGCAAAGAAGGGGTTGTAAAATAAAAAGTTAGGGGTGAAAAAATTTCTCGGTAGTTCCGACGAGAACTATAAGTGTGTAGAGTAGCCTGTTAAAATTTGGAAGCAATCGGTTCGGTAGAAAAAAAAGTTAGGACCCGGCTGCCAACATCGAGGTGCCAACTTCGATCAATAATAATAATAATAATAATAATAATAAACTATTAAATTATTAAACAATTTTTTTTTTATCCTTAATATGTAAATAAAAACATCCTAAATATCCAAAACGATTCATTTTTTTTTTCCTACAGAAAAACGCCCTCCAAAAAAGACATGGAAATCGGCTCAAGTTACCAGACTACTACCTTAATTTACTATTAGAGAGAGAGAGAGAAAACGAAAGAAATACTCGACAAAGAATGACGACTTAACGTTCTTGTACAAGAACTCCTTATAAAGTGTGTTTCTCGCGATGATTAAGAGGACAGGGACTCGTTCGCTGCTTTTGCGTCTGTGTCGTACACGCGACGACGAAATACCAGAGCGATATGGGTAAAGAGACGTAAAACAACGATAAGAACGTGCAATTACGATTTATATTAAATACGAATTTTTTTAAGTATCACTTATTGTTTTTTTTTTTTTGAGTCATTAAGAAAATTTCATACCGTTACACAATTATTTTAAATTAATACTCTTTTACAATAAATCATCATTTTTGTCCGGAGGAATTCTTTATTTTTTAATTTACCGTTAACGATTTTTTAACTCGTATTGTCTCCGTAAAAAATTATTTGTTTTTTTTTTACGTATTCACCGTTAGCGTAAATTTCGTCGATAAGATAAAATAATTTTGTACCGATCATTAGAAGAGAAACAGCAATGTGATCCCGTCCTGTTGCCCTGAGGGCACCGAGTAGTGCACCGGCTGCTGCGCAGACAAGTCCGACAATTCCGACACCGAGAATTGACCAGCGAACCGGCGGCGATCCGAGGCCGCAGCATTGCTTCGGTACAGCATCCCTGCAATGGACCAAAGAAAAAAACAATGAATTATCTGATGAAAAAATAAAAACATTCTACAAGTTTTTAAAAGATATATCGCAACAAAAACTGATTAAGGGAGAACACCACTGTGACCCCCTGTTTTTTTTCACATTTTTTAAGAATTTTTTTTTGTGGGAAAAAAAAGAGATATTCGAAAATTTTTTTTGGGTTTTGTGCCTATTTTTTTTAAAACAATATTTTTCCAAATCCCTATGTACTTCTCTTCAAAATATCATATTATTAACGAAAACACTCGGTATTTTTTTTCAGATCGACGTTGAAGAGAGTTCTGCTGCGTGCCGCGGAGATGACAGCACTTGACGCGAGAGCTTCCCCAGCGCCACCATGCGGCGTGAAAAATGTGAAAAAAATGTTTTTTGATACATTAATAAACAAGGAACAAAAACCAAAAAAAATTTTCGAATATCTCTTTTTTTTCCCACAAAAAAAAATTATTGAAAAATGTGAAAAAAAACAGGGGGTCACAGTGGTGTTCTCCCTTAATGAATAATCTTGAAATATTACGACTGTAATAATAAAAAATGTTTGTATATAATTATCCGAAAGACACGATTTTTCCCTTTGGCTTTTTCAATCTTACGCGCGTCTTTTTAATCTCTCGTGGCTCAAATAAATGAAATAATCGGCTGATAAATTGCGAAACGATAAGACCCAATTGAAAATCTCATCGTGGAAAATTGAATATTAATTGAAATCACGGATGGAAAATTACAAATTTTTCTCATTATTATTCCTTAACATTTACTACGTATATATTTATTTGTAATAAACAGAGAGAAAGAAAAGAGGCTGACCCACTGACACAGACTCTTTCCGCGGGCAGTGTGGATTGTAAACGAAGACGAGAGAGAGAGAGAGAGATGGAACGAGACCAGTGGCGAGAAATTGAGAGGACGAGAAAAAAAAAGAATAAGAAGATTAAACGGGAGAGCGAGACGAGATAATCTTGTGGTGGACCATTCACCGAGTTCGAAAAATTCTCTGTGAAATCTCCGAATGAAATAAATAAAATAATTTATTATTCGCAAAGTATAATAGCACAACGAGCTCGAGGATGTTTGGAGAAATTTTCAATAACACTATCGAGAGTCGTTAAAAAAAAAAGAGAAAAAAAAATAACCACTGCGTCAAGTACGATGACGAATGGAATAGAAAGTACCGACACTCTGTCTTGAGATTCTTCATTTTTTACATATATCTATGTACGATCGTACATTGCATAGTTTTAAACGAGAGCGTCAACGAAAACTTTCACACAATCGGTGAGAACGATGAAAAATACACTTACTTATCGTTCGTACATAATAGATAAGAGGCTCGGCCCTATTAGTACAATCAATGGGGAGCCCGTTACTCTTGTCAATTCCAAATTAAATTACAAGAGTAATTTTTTTTTTTAAATTAGATTCAGTATCACGTACTGAATGTAAATAAACGAAATCCTTACAAATTAAGTGACCGCAAGTGCCGCCATTTTGAGGAAAACCGTATCGGCCAATATCTCCGTTACCGTGCACTTTAGGCCAAGAATGGTTATGACCTTTCTTGTAGATAATTGAATTTCCCATCTTTTTTTCTAAATAATTTTTTTTGTATCACTTACCGTTTACGACTTATACGACTGTTAAAATTTATTCATTCACCTTTTGACCTGTATCTCTCCTAATAATTGTTTAAACAATAAAATGCTAATAACTTATCTTTCAAATCCATAAATTTTCCACAACTTTTATTTAAGACTTTTTTGTCTAAAATTAATATTCTCAAAGTTATAATGCGTTCAATGTTGCGCTACTGGGTGCAAGGCTAATAAAAACGCGTTATAACTTTGAGAATATTAATTTTAGACAAAAAAGTTAAAAAAAAAAAGGTGTGGGAAATTTATGGATTTAAAAGATAAGTTATTAGCATTTTATTGTTTAAACAATTATTAGGAGAGATGCAGGTCAAAAAGTAAATAAATAAATTTTAACAGTCGCATAAGTCGTAAACGGTAAGTGATACAAAAAAAATTATTTAGAAAAAAAGATGGGAAATTTAATCATCTACAAGAAAGGTTATTACCATTTTTTGCTCAAAGTGCACGGTAACGGAGATATTGGCCAACACGGCTTTCCTCAAAATGGCGGCACTTGCGCTCCCTCAATCACGTACTGAATGTAAATAAGGCAGCGCAAGTGCCGCCATTTTGAGGAAAACCGTATTGGCCAATATCTCCGTTACCGTGCACTTTAGGCAAAAAATGATGATAACCTTTCTTGTAGATGATTGAATTTCCCATCTTTTTTTCTAAATAATTTTTTTTGTATGACTTACGGTTTACGACTTATACGACTGTTAAAATTTATTTATTCACTTTTTGACCTGTATCTCTCCTAATAATTGTTTAAACAATAAAATGCTAATAACTTATCTTTTAAATCCATATATTTTCCACAACTTTTATTCAAAACTTTTTTGTCTAAAATTAATATTCTCAAAGTTATAGCGCGTTTTTATTAGCCTTGCACTCAGTAGCGCAACATTGAACGCGTTATAACTTTGAGAATGTTAATTTTAGACAAAAAAGTTTTAAATAAAAGTTGTGGAAAATGTATGGATTGAAAAGATAAGTTATTAGCATTTCATTGTTTAAACAATTATTAGGAGAGATACAGGTCAAAAAGTGAATAAATAAATTTTAACATTCATATAAGTCGTAAACGGTAAGCGATACAAAAAAAATTATTTAAAATAAAAGATAGGAAATTCAATTGTCTAGAAGAAAGGTTATTAGCATTTTTGGCCTAAAGTGCACGGTAACGGAGATATTGGCCGATACGGTTTTCCTCAAAATGGCGGCACTTGCGGTCACTCAATTTGTAAGGATTTTGTTCATTTACATTCAGTACGTGATACTGAACCTAATTAAAAAAAAAAAATAACTCTTGTAATTTAATGTGGCACAATATTCTCTATTGATTGTACTATATAGTGATATTCGAATATCGATCAAATATCGTGAACATTTTCTTTTGTGGCTTTCGACAAAAGAAAAAGAAATGTATTTAAAAAATCGAAAATGTAGGTAAATGATAATATTGGATATTAAAAGACATTAAAAAATGTCATTGATTTTCAAAAATCTATTCTCAATAAGGAAATAAAAAATAATTTAGAAGATCACAAGAACGATTGTTACCGTTACGCGAAATCAAGATGCAAAATCATTACGTAAATAATTACTGAAATGCTGATACAAGATGGGTTCGTGATTCTTTTATGTTTTTTTTTTATGGATACGAGGAAAGAAACTAGTTTCCTCACTGATGGTTCACATAATGAAAAGTTGATTGAAGAAAAAAAAGGAACTCTCAGAGGAAAGGTGAGAGAGAGACGAGGTCGGATAACTAGAATTAAAAGTTTCTTGGCAAATAGCACAGTGATTGGCCACCCTAATATTGATTTCGAAGGTGTTTCGTGTCTCAAAACTCGGCTAAGTGGATTAGACAGGAAGAGAGAATCGTCGAAACTCTTGTTTCTTTTATCTTCTCGGGTGGCCAATCACTGTGCCATTCGCTTGTAGGAAGGTAATAAATCCTTTCTCTAACTTTAAACGCATTCTCCTGCCTCTCGACCCTTGAACGTTCACCGTCGAGATTCTACAACTTCCTATATAATTTTCCCTGATCGACGACCCTTTAATTTCGAGCATTCAAAGAAAGATTGCTTCGCAGCCGTTTTATTTATCCCACTTGAAATTTTTATTCTTACTCCTAAGAGGATTTTTATCCCAGAGTGGCCAATAAATTTTCTCTATCTTTCCTTCGGCAGACTCGCAGGCAACGAGACCCATCAATTTTTTTTTCTCCTTTTTTTTCTTCTTTCCATCAGGCACATCGATCCAGGCCATTGGCCCCGCTTTTCTCCGCTCTTCTGGCATGGCCCAGTATATAAGCGAGAACACGAGAGAGAGCGGATGATTCACAAAAATAAAGTTGGCTCGCTACGACCCGAGAGAGCGGCAACGGGGAAAAGAGCGATTACGTTGAAGCGAGACCGAGAACTGGAGGAGGACCTTCGATGATTGAAGAAAGAGAGCCCTTCGCGTTCATTCTCAAGTCCGGAGAGTCCCCGGTAAATGTGTTTCCCCACTCCCCGGTAGTGGTTGTTCGCTTTTTTTCCCCCTGGTGCACACGCGCACACAGGCAGGGGACCTAATCCCACAAAGGGGGAAAAACCATGCTCCCTTGCCTCTCTTTTTTCCCTTTGAAACGCTTTTACCGTCGCTGGAAACGGGAAAAACGCTAATGGCACAGTGATTGGCCACTTAATCATTCATCGTAAAGGATAGTCGTGTAAATTTCCTGCTGGATAGAGAGAGAAACAGAAACGCCAGTAGAGCCCAAGTTCTCTCGGTGTTTATCCGGGTGGCCAATCACTGTGCCCTCGGCCATATAGAACAGGGATAGTATATGGTGCGATGACTCTATGCCAGCTGCCACGTGACTTTAACGACCAGTGCGGGGGAGAACGACTATTCGAGGCGTTATAACCCAACAATCTGAATAACGCTACTCCCTCTCGCCCCTATGCAATTGCGTCACGGGACGACAGAAATATGGAGCTATTTCAGTTATTTTTATGGAATAAGCATTTCTTCTTTAATTATTTTTGAAGATTCGTTGAAGAACAATCGTATTGTATTTTATATTGCGAAAAATTGAGCTTCGCAAAGTGACAATTATTATGTGACAATATGAATATATGTATTATGCAATTTGAATTTTTTCCCTCTTCTAATAAGTTTGCGTTTATAACGAAATAATTACAAGGAAAAAAACAACAAATAATTGAAGGAAAAAAAAAACATTCTTAAGGAATAAATAAATGGGGTAAATACGTAAGATTTAATGGCGGAATAGTGGACTGAATGCGCAATAATCCACTGGCAAGATGAGCAAGTAGTTATGGGATTCCCCTCTCTCTTTCTCTTTATCCCGGAAAATGTTTAGCCGTGCATGTACCAGATTGCAAACTCCTCCTCCCAGTCTCTGAGTGTGAGACGTGTGGGAAATCTTGTCTACGCGTAAACACCGAGAGCAGCTCTTACTATCATCATTCTTCAATCAGGTAACATGTTTTGTTTTGTTTTTTTTCTTCTTCTTCTTCGCATTGTGCGAGCATCGAGAAAATCCTGCGGGGGCCAACTAGCACTTATATCCACGGAATAATCTTGGTTCTGTGTGGCAATAAAGGTGGAATATATTGCGTACGTTATATATTACGAAAATAAAATAAAAACTCCGAATACTCATTAGAAATTTCGTGTCTACGAGACGAAGCACTGAAACGTTTTTTATCGGGCTCTAAAATCTTTCTAATTCTCTTTATGAAGAATTACCGAAATTTTCGATGCTTCGTTTGTCTTTAGCAAAAAAAAAAAAAAAAATTGCAATTTTAGTAATGCTACAAAGATGAAATGATTTTTTATATTTTGCCAAAATTGATCGTAAAATAAATCGTACCGAATATCCAAAACGATATTTTCTTTTCTGTTCAATAAATCAAATCAATAAGTTTAGGTTTGAATTATCGTTAAGGGTGGAAATAGGGTTAGACGGTTCAAAAAATCGATTTTTTTTTATTTCATAAACTGTTAGTAAAACCATTGAAAAATATGTTCCCAAAATTTTAAATGAAAATTCCGACTCGTTCTATTGTTATAAGCCATTAAAGAGAGAAACAGTGTTAGGACAGCGTTTTCTCAATGATTTTCATGAATTTTTTTATAGTATAAAAAATGAATATAATTTATTGAAACTTTGAGAATATTTTATACATATATTTAAGTATATACGATAAAATTTTTGAAGAATTTCCTTGAAAACCACCGAAGATATTAGCGACCCCATATTGCAGGTCACAATCACACTCAGTATTTTGCTATTTTTTCAAACACGTTTTTCTGAAAATGACTTTTTTCGAACTTGCGTACACGCTAGTTTGAAAAGTTTTCAACCAATCGTTTTGAAAATTGGCAGTTACTTTCTTCATAGTATCGCGCTCTATATGAACCTAAAATCGGAATATTATAATTTTTTTAAATAATTTTTTTTTTGGCAAATAAAGTTGTGAAAAATGGCAAAAAATCATGCTTTTTTGTTTTGACCCCTGTAAAAAATTCAATTTTCTATTTTTTTGATAGCGTTTAAGTTCACATAGAAGAGAGACATATAATAAAAATAAATTCCAACCTCGTTTGATTTCAGATGAAAATTGCGGCTTCCAGAATGTACGCAAAATGCTGAGTCTGATTGTGACCTGCAATATGGGGTCGCTGATATCTTCGGTGTTTTTCAAGGAAATTCTTCAAAAATTTTATAGCGTATACTTAAATATATGTATAAAATATTCTCAAGTTTCAATGAATTTATTATATTCATTTTTTATACTATAAAAAAATTCATGAAAATCATTGAGAAAACGCTGTCCAAACCCTATTTCCCCACTTAAGAAGGATTGAGACATTGATATTTTGATTATTTTTCGCATTATCGATAAAAAAAAAATAACGAATAAAATTATCATTAACATATGAGGAACAAAGATAAAACAATTTTTTTATTTTGCAAAATATAATCGTAAAATAAATCGTACTGCAAAATCCAAAACGATATTTTCGTTTTTGTTGTACGGTAACTCAAGTTTTAAGTTGAGCTTTGAATTATGAAGGATTAAGAAATTGATATTTTTGTTATTTCTGGTATTATTGATAAAAAAAAAAATCTAATGAAATTATTGACATATTAGAAACAAAGATAAAATAAATTTTTTAATCGGTTACAGACGACTGTCGATTCTTTGTATTTTCCTAAAAAGAAAACTGTTCTTAACGACTTTAAACTTCGGGAGATACCTTAGTAATGATACTATAAAAATCCAAAGCGAAATAAAGCAATGTTAATATAGAAATAAATAGTAGAAAATACGTTTGTGCTTGCCGGTGTAGAATAAATATAGCGTGAGACTCGTCTCGCGAACACGATTCAACGAGAGAACGGGGCGGGAGGTAGGATAATTGGAACGCGGAATTAACGACGATGGAGAGTTGCGAGATCTCTTTGGTATATTATAGACTCGTGTGAGAGATCGGTTCGATCTGCTCTCCTCTGCTCTCTATCAGCCTCACCATAGAGACCTATTAAGTAATTTATCTCAATTTCTAATATTAGAATAAAAAAATATACAATTTTTTACACGAATAAAAAAAAAATTGTTACCGTATCCTTCTCGACGTACGAATGAAAGTAGCAAAGTTTTCTCAATTCGTCCAAAGTACCATATCTCATCAATTTTAATTAAAAAAAAATTACAAAATCATGTGTTAAGTGAAAAAGTTGTTTTTTAATTTCACGATTTTTTGGAAAAAAGAAGTTATCAGTTGATTCCTTATCAACAGAGTTAATTAAGATAAAAAAATTATTGCTCTTTCGGATATTAAATTTGTTTAGAGAGGAATAATTTTTTTCACCGTGAACCAATATTTCGCGTGTAGAGTGTTGTGTGGAATGTACCTCCGTAGAAACAAAGGACATGCGATATATTCCCGAAGCTATGCTGTAGAAGCATTCTGATTGGCTGTTGGACGCTCGAAGTGTTCGATCATGCGCGCACTTCAGATCGAATGATCGTGGACAACGCTCACCTAATCTACAATGAAAAGCCCGAGAAGCCGCGCGAGATCGAGTCTCTTTTTTACCTTCTCAAAAAAGTGATAACACAAGAAGATTGTGATAAATTTCCATTCGTAAAAGATTATAATGCCAGTCAAAAATCGAATTCCGAAAAGTTAATATTGGAAGAAATAGAAGAACGAAATCGGAGGGTTATTTAACACTATAAGTACCAAGCGGAGGTCAAATGACCCCTTTCAAAATTTACTTTAAATTCGTACATTCATTGTTACTTTCTTTAACTCATCTGACATTCTGTAAATTTGTTTGATCATTTTATTAGAAATCAGAAGTTATTTTATGAATTATTTCCTTTAGTGAATTAAGGATTCATTCCAAAATCAACGTTTATTTCATAAGGGGTCAAATGACCCGTTATGTGTCGGTACGTTTGTCACGTGATTACCAAACGTCAGCACACTTCAGTCCATTGAATCACGGTTGCAGCTGATACGTAAGACACAAAACGATCGAATTTCGATAAATTTCCATTCTTGAAAGAGTATAACGTCAGTCAAAAATCGAATTTTCGATAAATTAATATTGAAAAAGGTAGAACGAAAATCGGAGGGTAATTTAACACTAAACGTACCAAGCAGAGGTCAAATAACCCCTTTAAAAATTTACTTTAAATTCGTACATTCATTGTTACTTTCTTCGCTCATCTGACTTTCTGTAAATTTGTTTGATTATTTTATTAGAAATCAGAAGTTATTTTATGAATTATTTCCTTTAATGAATTAAGGATTCATTCCAAAATCAACGTTTATTTCATAAGGGGTCAAATGACCCGTTATGTGTCGGTACGTTTGTCACGTGATTACCAAACGTCAGCACACTTCAGTCCATTGAATCACTGTTGCAGCTGATATGTAAGCAAAACGATCGAATTTCGATAAATTTCCATTTTTAAAAGAGTATAACGTCAGTCAGAAATCGAATTTTCGATAAATTAATATTGAAAAAGATAGAACGAAAATCGGACGGTGATTTAATACTAAACATACCAAGCGGAGGTCAAATAACCCCTTTAAAAATTTACTTTAAATTCGTACATTCATTGTTACTTTCTTCGCTCATCTGACTTTCTGTAAATTTGTTTGATTATTTTATTAGAAATCAGAAGTTATTTTATGAATTATTTCCTTTAATGAATTAAGGATTCATTCCAAAATCAACGTTTATTTCATAAGGGGTCAAATGACCCGTTATGTGTCGGTACGTTTGTCACGTGATTACCAAACGTCAGCACACTTCAGTCCATTGAATCACTGTTGCAGCTGATATGTAAGCAAAACGATCGAATTTCGATAAATTTCCATTTTTAAAAGAGTATAACGTCAGTCAGAAATCGAATTTTCGATAAATTAATATTGAAAAAGATAGAACGAAAATCGGACGGTGATTTAATACTAAACATACCAAGCGGAGGTCAAATAACCCCTTTAAAAATTTACTTTAAATTCGTACATTCATTGTTACTTTCTTCGCTCATCTGACTTTCTGTAAATTTGTTTGATTATTTTATTAGAAATCAGAAGTTATTTTATGAATTATTTCCTTTAATGAATTAAGGATTCATTCCAAAATCAACGTTTATTTCATAAGGGGTCAAATGACCCGTTATGTGTCGGTACGTTTGTCACGTGATTACCAAACGTCAGCACACTTCAGTCCATTGAATCACTGTTGCAGCTGATATGTAAGCAAAACGATCGAATTTCGATAAATTTCCATTTTTAAAAGAGTATAACGTCAGTCAGAAATCGAATTTTCGATAAATTAATATTGAAAAAGATAGAACGAAAATCGGACGGTGATTTAATACTAAACATACCAAGCGGAGGTCAAATAACCCCTTTAAAAATTTACTTTAAATTCGTACATTCATTGTTACTTTCTTCGCTCATCTGACTTTCTGTAAATTTGTTTGATTATTTTATTAGAAATCAGAAGTTATTTTATGAATTATTTCCTTTAGTGAATTAAGGATTCATTCCAAAATCAACGTTTATTTCATAAGGGGTCAAATGACCCGTTATGTGTCGGTACGTTTGTCACGTGATTACCAAACGTCAGCACACTTCAGTCCATTGAATCACTGTTGCAGCTGATATGTAAGCAAAACGATCGAATTTCGATAAATTTCCATTCTCGAAAGAGTATAACGTCAGTCAGAAATCGAATTTTCGATAAATTAATATTGAAAAAGGTAGAACGAAAATCGGAGGGTGATTTAACACTAAACGTACCAAGCAGAGGTCAAATAACCCCTTTAAAAATTTACTTTAAATTCGTACATTCATTGTTACTTTCTTTAACTCATCTGACATTCTGTAAATTTGTTTGATCATTTTATTAGAAATCAGAAGTTATTTTATGAATTATTTCCTTTAGTGAATTAAGGATTCATTCCAAAATCAACGTTTATTTCATAAGGGGTCAAATGACCGTTTATGCGCGGGTACGTTTAGTGTTAATCGCGTGTTTACCCAACGTCAGCACACTTCACTCTATTGAATCACGGTTACAGCTGATACGTAAGAATCTAACCTAAAAGCTCGAACGAATACGCGCCGCGTTCGTTGATACTATTTAATAATAAAATTAAACGACTTACCGGCCGAAAGCAGAGACGCTCGCCGGCACCGGAAATGGTAATCCAAGACTTAGTCCACGGAGACCGAGATGGGGCGGTGGTGGATGAAGAAAACCACCGACCGGTGGAACAAGTGGTATACCAGCGTGTCCGCCAAGTGCATTACCACCGGCAATACTGCCGATACAAGCACCGGGCGTCACGACACCTTGATATGTCGGTGGCAAGGAGCAACTTCTCATCGCTCGACGATGATGGCGTCGTACCCTTCTCTCGCGCCTGCGCGCATCTCTGAGATGTTCCTCCGCGACATTTGATTGGTTATCATTTGAATTTTGGGAATTCCCGTGCGAATGATGATGATGATGATGATGCTGTTGCTGATTGGTCGTCTCGGTGAGACGCGAACCAACTGCCAATTCAGTTTGTGCCTCGGTCGACGCGAAAGAACGTAATGCCGTTCGTCTCTCGTTATTATCTCTCTGTTGTTCCTGACAATTTACACCAACGATCGCATTACTTTCCGCATGATTATCGTCGTTTCGTTCATCGTGCTGATTCCTCTGACTGCAAGCACTTCTGACATTTGTTTCGTTCGACAAGTCACGCTGTGAACTCGTCTCGTTGTCATTGGGACTTTGCTGTCTCGGCGAATGAGGCTGAACGCTCACACCGTCGACGGTCACGACGCTAACGGGCCTCGGGGCATTCTCGGACAGGGCCCCGGCCATTTTACAATTCTCAACGCATCGGTTGTTTTCGCACCGAAGCAGTTTTAGTCGTTTTTTGTTTGTTCCTTCTCCTCCTTCCCGCTGCTCTTTGCTCCTATTTTTTCCGTTAATGTTCGTACATCGAGGATCTAGAATTTTTTGGACACCACTTTTTGTTAATGCGGAATTTATGAATATTAAGAAGACTCGCTCGGGACCTTCCGAACAAAAGAATGTCAGAAAAAAGGCTTTTTTTGTTGTTTTGGGACAAAGTAATGATTTTATGGTATTTTTCCTTTCATTTTTAAACGATATCTACAATTTTTTTAGTTTTCGAACTGATTATTGCAATTCTAACCTCTCTAACTTGACTATTTTTTCTATAACGCTTCGATAACCAAAAGTCGTCCAACGTTTATTCAAATAAAATTCGTCCCTAAGCATTTTCAAACAATTTTTCCGTTACTTTTTCACCTTTTTTTTTCAGTTTATTCGTCTCACGAAACATTCACACGCATCTTTGATAATGTTAGGTTAGAATTTTCGAAGTATCAGCTTTCACATCGCGTACTCATCGTTTCACGACGTTCAATTTTCTGGCAATGTAGCTTTCAATTTAAACGATGAAATATAATTTTTACAATTTTTTACGTTATCTGTTTTATACAATCAATCGAAGGCCTTGATTGGTTGTGCATCCAAAATAGCGGTAACAAAAACCCCAAAACGGCGTTACGCATAAGGCACTATGCTCTCATTCGAACATGGCCATCGTCTTTGAACAATGTTGAGCGTATCGTTTATATTTTGAGGAATCGATGCACAAAATATTGTTGAAAATCATGTAAAAATTTCGAGCATCAAACTGCGAATAACAGTCGTTCCTTAAAAACAATCTTGCAGCTATACATTGTCGAGATGGATATTAAGAAATTTTCGTGTTTTCCTTTCGTGTGGTGTTTTTTTTTTACTTCAAGGCCCTGGGTGAGTCGATATTCTTGAGTTGGAAGATCCCGAGAGAGAGAAAGAGAGAAAGAAAGAGAGGTAGAGAGAGAGAGACTTGTTTATCTTTCACTCGGACGAACGTTCGTGCTCTTTTCTTTGTTCCCAGCGAGAAGTGGGAGAGATGTATATACTCCGGTAAGGCATATAATACACGAAGAGCGTCGAAGCAACTTTTATAACTGTTAAAAAGCCTGCTATACGATGTCTCGTAAAGTACTGTTTGTACTGTTTTTAAGGTTACCACAGAGTCAGAGCATTGCTCAAATGTAGTGCAAAATTTTTATTGAGCTACCTAATGGCGTTCCAAAGACAAGTCAAATGAGTGTTAAATTTTTCTTAAGGACGTTCTTACAATTAAAATATTCTCAAACATTCGCTTTCTATTGTGACAACACATTTTTTTAATCCAAAATCCCAAAGGGCAAATTGTTCGAAGTGTTCTTTCCTGATCAGAAAATATTCGGTTAGATATATAAAAAAATTGTACGTTCGTTTTTTGTCTGTTTTATTTTCTGAAGGAAAAAAAATGGTGGCGAACCCCTCCGACCGTTAAAAATTGGAAAAAAGATAGTTTAATTTTTAGTTTATTTTGTTGCAGTTAGGTCGGATCGATCTTGACTAAAATACTATTAGTTGCGTCGATTTTCGTGATAGTCACAGTTTTTTTTTTCACGCTGTTATACGTTAAAGAGAAATTGCCAATTAAATTTTTATCGAAACGTCACGCGACGAAAAGTCCGAGAACGATCGAGATTACCTCGATCGTTTCTCGTATCGCAAATGCAATATAAAACGTAAATGCGTTATATATATCGTACGAACTTATGATATGATGAAAGCACCGTTTCAGCTCTGGTTAACCGGTCACGTATACCCGGTCTTAAAATGAAAAGTGCACTTTAGCATTCGACGTTACGTGGGTTTGTGTGCCTATGTGTGTTTCCCTCGAGACTATTTCGTTTCTAATGATTGCAAAATGTAAAAATAGAGTAATAACGTTATTCACTTCTCCTGATTTTGAATTTAACAGTTTTTTTTCATATTATAATGAATAAATTGACGTTAAACTGAGTAATTACGAATGAACGAAAATAAATATTGTAATATAAGGCTGGAACTGTATTTTTCGTTGCTCGGTATAACTGTAAGTCAGAGAGAATAACCAGTTGACGTTAAAGACATTACGAAAAAGTGAAGCGATTTCAACAAAAATTTATAACTGACCTTTTTTGATGATCGATGAATTTTGAATTCGCAGTGAAAATTCCGGAATTTAAAATGGCCGCGCCACCATGATAATTCGATTTGAACAAAAATTGATATTTGGGAGTTTTTGCGGTTAGTAATTTCCGGTAAAATATTGAAATTTTCAAATTTCACGATGACCGAATAAATGAACCGCATTTACCAAAAGTCAAAAGGTAATTTTGCATTCAATAAAACTTAATATAAATACAGTATCATAATTATGAAAATAAAAATGGCGGCGCCGTCATGATAAGTTGATTTGAACAAAAATTGATATTTGGGAGTTTTAGCGGTTAGTAATTTCCGGTAAAATATTGAAATTTCAAATTTCAAGATGGCCGAATAAATGAACACCATTTACCAAAAGTCGAAAGGTAATTTTGCATTCAATAAAACTTAATATAAATACAGTGTCATAAATATGAAAATAAAAATGGCGGCGCCGCCATGATAATTTGATTTGAACAAAAATTGATATTTGGGAGTTTTAGCGGTTAGTAATTTCCGGTAAAATATTGAAATTTTCAAATTTCACGATGGCCGAATAAATGAACCGCATTTACCAAAAGTCAAAAGGTAATTTTGCATTCAATAAAACTTAATATAAATGCAGTGTCATAAATATGAAAATAAAAATGGCGGCGCCGTCATGATAATTTGAATTGAACAAAAATTGATATTTGGGAGTTTTAGCGGTTAGTAATTTCCGGTAAAATATTGAAATTTCAAATTTCAAGATGGCCGAATAAATGAACCGCATTTACCAAAAGTCAAAAGGTAATTTTGCATTCAATAAAACTTAATATAAATACAGTGTCATAATTATGAAAATAAAAATGGCGGCGCCGTCATGATAAGTTGATTTGAACAAAAATTGATATTTGGGAGTTTTAGCGGTTAGTAATTTCCGGTAAAATATTGAAATTTCAAATTTCAAGATGGCCGAATAAATGAACCGCATTTACCAAAAGTCGAAAGGTAATTTTGCATTCAATAAAACTTAATATAAATACAGTGTCATAATTATGAAAATAAAAATGGCGGCGCCGCCATGATAATTTGATTTGAACAAAAATTGATATTTGGGAGTTTTAGCGGTTAGTAATTTCCGGTAAAATATTGAAATTTTCAAATTTCAAGATGGCCGAATAAATGAACCGCATTTACCAAAAGTCAAAAGGTAATTTTGATAAAAAAAAAAAAGAAAAGTGAGCCGTCATGGGACGCCTGGTAGATGTGAAACATGCAACATCTTGAGAATACCGTGTGGGATATGTGGCGTGGAGAATTAAAAAAAAAATAACTAGAAAACTAGCTTTTGATTTTCTTCTATAATTTGTATTTGATTGCTTCATCTGTTACTTCGGTTATAGTTGCAGTCGTTGCTGCGTTTGATTCGATGAAATTAACAATCGGTCGATGATAGCTGAAGTACGAAACGAATGTTTCAGATGTCTTTTGTTTTTCAAGATATCTACACAGAACACTGCATCTACAGTCGTGCCATACCTTGTAGTAGGGCTCATTGGCGTGGTTGTTCATGATCAACCGAAATTCATTTTAGAGAAAATTTATGAGTGGCAATGATTCAGCTTTGGCAAAATTAACATTGAAATCCCCTACTAAAATTAATGAAAGTTGATGTAAATTTGTTCCCAATAGCATTGAACCGGCTGGACTATATTTGAGTAGTTTTTCGTGTAAATATCGTATGATATTGTGAATTTTTTTGGTTTGGGGAAATATATACAACGACCATGACCAATTCCCTTCCATTCTCCGTAACAGTTTGTGCCGCACATAAATCGCCAATATCGTCTTGACCAAAACCAAGTCCCCTTACATTTCTCAACCTAACGATTATGCGAGATGTAATAACATCCAATGAATCTCTATTATGATAAATAGCTGCACCACCAGCTCTGACATTATTGCGTTTGAAGTGAACGATACAATCAACGTTGGGGATGTCGACGTTTTCTTCATTACCGAGCCATGTTTCACTCAAAAATAAGAAATTACTATTGTCAACGATCGAATCTTGTAGATCTGAAACATGCTCTCTGAGACTTTGACAACTCAACGCAACGACAATCCCTTTCTTGATGTTATTAAATTTGATACCAATCCTTGGAGTGTCTCGACTCTATTAAGCGATAATCTTTTAAATTCTTCTTGGAACGATACAACTGATGGATCAATTCTTCTACCGTGGTAGAATTTTAGATCAATATTACGTGTATACATATATGTATAAGCCTTCAATACTTGTTACTCGCGATAGGGCTACATATAATAATTGTATAGAATGAGTTTTCTTATATTCATAAACAATTTCGCTCTAAGTCCCCCCTTGAGACTTATGGATAGAACATCCAGGGCTGGGGGATTCTGTACTTGTCTACCGACAACTGTCGGTGTCGTTAGCGAGCGACAGCCAATTGCAAGGAAGATTCCAGCGGAAAGACGCGACTCTCATAGGCTATTTCGGTTTTGCATCAGACGCTATGATATTGCGCCTGGTACAGAATCGCCCCTCAGGTATCAATGGGAAATGAACTTGTCTACTGCACAAATGTCTATACTATACTATGTATGGTATAGTACAATCAATAGAGAATATTGAGCCACAAAAAATTACAAGAGTTATTTTTTTTTTAATTAGGTTCAGTATCACGTACTGAATGTAAATTAACAAAATCCTTACAAATTAAGTGACCGCAAGTGCCGCCATTTTGAGGAAAACCGTATCGGCCAATATCTCCGTTACCGTGCACCTTAGGCCAAAAATGCTAATAACCTTTCTTGTAGACAATTGAATTTCCTATTTTTTTTTCCAAATAATTTTTTTTGTATCACTTACCGTTTACGACTTATACGACTGTTAAAATTTGTTTATTCACTTTTTGACCTGTATCTCTCTTAATAATAGTTTAAACAATAAAATGCTAATAACTTATCTTTCAAATCCACACATTTTCCACAACTTTTATTTAAAACTTTTTTGTCTAAAATTAATATTCTCAAAGTTATAACGCGTTCAATGTTGCGCTACCGGGTGCAAGGCTAATAAAAACGCCTTATAACTTTGAGAATATTAACTTTAGACAAAAAAGTATTAAAAAAAAGGTGTGGGAAATTTATGGATTTAAAAGATAAGTTATTAGCATTTTATTGTTTAAACAATTATTAGGAGAGATACAGGTCAAAAAGTGAATAAATATATTTTAACAGTCGTCTAAGTCGTAAACCGTAAGTCATACAAAAAAAATTATTTAAAAAAAAAGATGGGAAATTCAATCATCTACGAGAAAGGTTATCGTCATTTTTTGCCTAAAGTGCACGGTAACGGAGATATTGGCCAATACGGTTTTCCTCAAAATGGCGGCACTTGCGCTGCCTTATTTACATTCAGTACGTGATTGAGGGAGCGCAAGTGCCGCCATTTTGAGGAAAGCCGTATTGGCCAATATCTCCGTTACCGTGCACTTTGAGCAAAAAATGGTACTAACCTTTCTTGTAGATGATTAAATTTCCCATCTTTTTTTCTAAATAATTTTTTTTGTATCACTTACCGTTTACGACTTATACGACTGTTAAAATTTATTTATTTACTTTTTGACCTGCATCTCTCCTAATAATTGTTTAAACAATAAAATGCTAATAACTTATCTTTTAAATCCATAAATTTCCCACACCTTTTTTTTTAAACTTTTTTGTCTAAAATTAATATTCTCAAAGTTATAACGCGTTTTTATTAGCCTTGCACCCAGTAGCGCAACATTGAACGCGTTATAACTTTAAGAATATTAATTTTAGACAAAAAAGTCTTAAATAAAAGTTGTGGAAAATTTATGGATTTGAAAGATAAGTTATTAGCATTTTATTGTTTAAACTATTATTAAGGGAGATACAGGTCAAAAAGTGAATAAATAAATTTTAACATTCATATAAGTCGTAAACGGTAAGTGATACAAAAAAAATTATTTAAAAAAAAAGATAGGAAATTCATTTATCTACAAAAAAGGTTATAACCATTTTTGGCCTAAAGTGCACGGTAACGGAGATATTGGCCGATACGGTTTTCCTCAAAATGGCGGCACTTGCGGTCACTTAATTTGTAAGGATTTTGTTTATTTACATTCAGTACGTGATACTGAACCTAATTAAAAAAAAAAAAAATAACTCTTGTAATTTTTTGTGGAATTGACAAGAGTAACGGGTTCCCTATTGATTGTACTAGTATAGACATCTGAGATCTGCCTACAACTATCGGTGTCGTTAGTGAGCGATAACCTATGAGAGTCGCGCCTTTCCGCTGCAATCTTTCTTGCAATTGGCTGTTGCTCGCTAGCGCCAGATGCTATGATATTGCATCTGGTTCAGAATCTCCACTCTGCATGCGCAATCAACCCGTGCGCAGAGTTGAGTGGAAGGGAGCGTCACCACGACATGCCATCGACGTTCCCTATCGACCGATTTACTCCCAACGCGCGTAAAGATGTTTCACATCAAAAACTTGATATAAATACAATGTCATAATTATGAAGTTTTTCAGATCGGTGAATTTCGAATTAGTAAAAAAAATTCCGTTATTCAAAATGGCGGCGCCACCATGATAATTCGATTTGAACAAAAATTGATATTTGGTAGTTTTCGAGGTTAGTAATTTCCGGTAGAATATTGAAATGTTCAAATTTCAAGATGGCTGAATAAATGAACCGCATTTACTAAAAGTCAAAAGGTAATTTTGCATTCAATAAAACTTAATGTAAATACAGTGCCATAATTACGAAATTCAAAATGGCGCCGTAACGGGAACGGAAAAATCAAAAAGTAATGAGTTTTTAAACGAAATATGGTATCTAAGGTTTTTTCATATCGATATTTTCAATTCAAGCGTGAGATTTCAAAGAGCGGGGTCGATTCCTAAAAATACGTCGTGCAGCACGTAAAATCAGGAATTGACAGTAAGAATAACCTTCTACTGGATAATCGATCGACTGTATTCGCGTCAGAAAGTCATATTTATACTCGGCAGAAACCAATTATCTCTCCTATACGTACTACCATCTTGGTATTCCGAGAATTTCGATCGCGATGACATATATATAGGTTATGTAGAACCGTGAGAACCTAATATGTCAGAGAATCGAGACAGAATTACGTTTTCTGTCTAAGGAAATTAATTCGCAATGTCGCGAAGTTGTCGCGTTAAAGAAAAAGCCAACTTCATGACATAGAGCGACAACGAGAATAACGGGAATTAAATATATTCCCGCGAACGTACGAATTTCCGATTAAAAACATTTAATCGTACGTTCGAGTGTCTGTAAAATCGAAATTTTCTCAAAAGTTACAAACAGTTAGAATTCATTTTTTAAATAAAGCAAGTATTTTATTTCAATACGAGCTGTTCCCCGCGTTCTCACTTGCGTTAAATTTCCGTCCGCTGATTCAAAGCGCTACCCCCGCTGCTCCTTAGGGTCATAGTATAAAGTTATGGGGTGTAAAGCCTTCCTGAATAAACGGGCTATCTAATGCAAAAAGAATTTTTCGTATGGGATTAGTATTTTCTGAGATTAGCGCGTTCAAACAAACAAACTCACTAGCTTTATTATAGTATAGTAAGATAGTAAAATTAGGGTCATAACGTGAAGTTATGTAGCCTAGAGCCTTTCTGAAAAAACGGGCTATCTAATGCGAAAAGAATTTTTTAAATCGGATAAGTATTTCCCGAGATTAGCACGTTTAAACAAACAAACTCACCAGATGTACTATAGTATAGTAAGATAGTAAGATTAGGGCCATAGCATGAAGTTATATAGCCTAAAGCCTTCCTGAATAAACGGGCTATCTAATGCAAAAAGAATTTTTCATATCGGATTAGTATTTCTTCAGATTAGCGCGTTCAAACAAACAAACTCGCCAGATGTATTATAGTATAGTAAGATAGTAAGATTAGGGTCATAGCATAAAGTTATATAGCCTAGAGCCTTCCTGAATAAACGGGCTATCTAATGCAAAGAGAATTTTTCATATCGGATTAGTATTTCTTCAGATTAGCGCGTTCAAACAAACAAACTCGCCAGATTTATCATAGTATAGTAAGATAGTAAGATTAGGGTCATAGCATGAAGTTATATAGCCTAGAGCCTTCCTGAATAAACGGGCTATCTAATGCAAAGAGAATTTTTCATATCGGATTAGTATTTCTTCAGATTAGCGCGTTCAAACAAACAAACTCGCCAGATGTATTATAGTATAGTAAGATAGTAAGATTACGGTCATAGCATAAAGTTATGTAGACCTTCCTGAAAAACGGGCTATCTAATGCAAAAAGAATTTTTCATATCGGATTAGTATTTCCTGAAATTAGCGCGTTCAAACAAACAAACTCCCCAGCTTTATTATAGTATAGTAAGATTAGGGTCATACCATTAAGTTATGTAGACTAGAGCCTTCCTGAATAAACGGACTATGTAACGCAAAAAGAATTTTTCATATCGGATAAGTATTTCCTGAGATTAGCGCGTCCAAACAAACTCACCAGCTTTATTATAGTATAGTAAGATAGTAAGATTAGAGTCATAGCATGAAGTTTTATATACTAGAGCCTTCCCGAATAGACGGGCTACCTAATGGAAAAAGAATTTTTCAAATCGGATAAGTATTTCCCGAGATTAGCGCGTTCAAACAAAGAAACAAACTCACCAGCTTTATTATAGTATAGTAAGATAGTAAGATTAGGCTCATAACATGAAGTTACATAGCCTAGAGCCTTCCTGAATAAACGAGCTATCTGATGCAAAAAGAATTTTTCAAATCGCTTTAGTATTTCCTGAGATTAGCGCGTTCAAACAAACATACAATCAAACTCTCTAGTTTATTATAATAACAAGATTAATTGAATCCTCTATTTTATAAAAAAATTTCAATTTCACCGAAAATGTCAATCAAGATTAGTTGTCCCGGAAAAATTCTCCGTTATGTATAATAGCGTTGAAAACAGTGCGAAATTCAAAAAGAAGCCTTCGAGAAAATTGAAATTTCTTGTACAATGAATTTTCATAGAAATACGTCCTGCACATTAAACTTTCGTGTATAAAACAGGAATTCGACAAAAAAATCTAGGCTACCGCCTTTTACATGAGTCAATCAAAAAAATTAAATGAACATCCGACCCTCATTACCCCGAGAAAAACCTACCGACTTTCCTCCACCGTCATTATTCATTGTATCGGAAAAGAAAAACCCCTAGGTTAATAC
This sequence comes from Oxytorus armatus, assembly GCA_958009045.1. Taxonomy (NCBI): domain Eukaryota; kingdom Metazoa; phylum Arthropoda; class Insecta; order Hymenoptera; family Ichneumonidae; genus Oxytorus; species Oxytorus armatus. Next base: position 12,202,997 of record OY253754.1, on the reverse strand, counting down.
CTATCGGGGGACGTTATTAAAAAATATGTCTGATCCTCATTACCCCGCCATGTACTACGAAAGTCATTCTATGCTACATTACACGTTACATTCAACTCCCGGATAATTTTCCATGCGAGCACAAACGATTTAATATAAAATAAATTTAACTGACCCGCATTACCCCCCCCCCCCCCACGAATCTCATTAGTCGAAAAAAATCTAGTAAACATTCGATTGATCGGGGATAATAGGCGGCTGCTGTGTGAATCGACCGCGCGAGCTCAACTGGGATAAAGAGAGAGAAAGAAAAGAAGAAAAGAAAGAGAGAGAGAGGGGTCCGTGTCAAGATAGCGGGTCCAGTAGAACGAGAGCGACTGGGAAGCTGTCTCTCGAGAATTTCGCACTTCCAACATTATTAGAAAAATGTCCTTACCTATTATTTTATTCCCCTCGAATTTTCCGAACGCTACGATCTATATATCGTACGCACATGTTACAAAAAAAAAAAATATACAAAACATAAGTAATCCTACACGTCACGGTTTCATTGTAATTTAATAATTAAAATAGATCTCGTTATTATTTATTCCCACGCGGTATGCGTTTTACTATCCCGTAGCACATAAGCATACGCGGCACACAATGAACGTGAAAGATGCGACACATTACACACAGTTCGTAGTATCCCGTGTTTGGTCGTTGATGCGCGAAACTACACTAGCGTAGTAACGTGAACACGAAATAACACGGAAAAACGACGCGTCGCTCGTAAGGACGAAAGAACCCTAGATTCCATGTTCTTACGAGAGGATCAACGATAAGTGAGAAGGAAAACGAAAAAAGAGAAAGAAACACTGAACGAAAACACACGTTAAAACACTCGGTGTACTTGAACAACTTTTTATTTTAAGTTTAGAGCGTATAGATCGTTTTTTTTTTTTTGATCGTTGTTTATTTTGTTAGAATTAACAGGTGGACTCGTCCGTACCCGACGATAGGACATGAAGCACTGTGCGGAGCCGAGAGTTTCTCTATGTACTCCTCTCTGCCCACACACGCACACGCTTTATTTTCTTTTCGCCTTTCCTTCTAGCTCTACCGTCAGAGACGCGCGCGCGTTACTACCGAACACGCGCGCTCATTCCTCGTACTAAAATCGTCGATAAGAAGAAAATCTGTAGCGCTATGTGTTCGTTGGAGGGAACACGCGATTTCCTACACAACCGCTGATGGTATTTATCCCGAGAAGTTGTCGGCACCAGCCAGCAGAGGCTGCACAAGTTCGGTCGCGAAACTTTGTTTTATTTCTCCCCACTACGAAGTAGGGTATTTCCCGTAACGTACTAACAACAATAAGCCTGCAATAGAGAGACTTTTGCGGACACAGGACGCGATCGAATTGCGGCTGCGTTCGTACGAGGCGACGACAGCGCTATCCGGTAGCGCGGGAATATTTGAATTTTGTCGCTAGATGACACTGTTTACTTTGGCGATTTTAAATGATTCTTTTTTATGTGTAATATCTTTCCGCTCGGTTTCTGTGGCACTCATCTCGCGAAAAGGGACGGAAGTGCGTAACAGGAAGCCCGAGAAGCGCGCTATTTGATTTGACCAATGAGCGCGCGCCGGTGGTAGCGTTGGCCGTCAGATGGTACCAAAGCATTTTCCGAGAGATTGGTACTGTCAGCCAACAGCGTGTGCGTGTGTGACGAGAAAGAGAAAGGGAAATAGAGGAGAACGCATCAGTTGTGCGCTTAAAGCATTGTGTATAAAGTGTGCTGTTATATAAACTAATTTATATGTGTAAACTATATTAATAAATGTATTTACTATTGATAATGTGTCTGAAAAAAGTGCGGATCATGGATAAAAAATGCAAGTGAGTAATAAGGAATAATTATTCGAATAAATATTTGAATATTTAACTTTTTTTAATTTTGAGGTTGATTTCCGTCGCTGCTCAATTGATATTTTTAATTTTTATTTAAAAAAAAAAAACAAATAACTTTTTTAACTTTTGAGGTTAATTTCTGTCGCTGCTCAATTGATATTTTTTATTTTGATAAAAAAAAAAACAAATTAACTGATTACACGGATAATTTCTTTGATACTAATAATTACTTAAATATTTATAATTCTAATTTAATTCTAATGATTTCGTGAGTTGCAGAGATGGGTAAATCCAGAGCAGAATATATGCGAGATTAACCGGCAGAAAAGAACGTGAGGAAAAATGAAAAAACTGGAAAGGTAGACCCAAAAAAAATGCGCATAATTCGACTCAGCGTGGCAGAGATTTTCGGGCACGTGCAGCGAACTTAATTCACTCACAGACATCAACGGCCGACCCAACTACCGCTTTACCAAATCTGGTTGTCATACATGCAACTTTACGATTGCCATCGTAGCCATTTTCTCCCACTTCGTCTACATCGACAGCGACTGCGTGTAATACTTCGATGAAATGTCTCTGCTCTTCCCCAAATTGAACAAAAATAACTGTCTCCAACAACAAATTGCATTACTCCTAGCGTTAATAAAATAGAATACAATTTTCATTAAAAAGAATTATTCTTCGTTACGAAAAATCATCTCAAATAATACCTGAATCATTTTTTTCGGGATATAATGTTAGTATTGCTTATTACCAAGGTGTGATGTCAAATGTTACACATCATATGCGACTACTGTAAGGGTCGTTTTTTTGTTTGTTTTTTTCGAACGATTTCTATTGATCCTCGGATTTTGAATATTAAAATTTCCATTTTGTATTTGAATCGGCGAACCTGAGATCCTTCGAGCAACGATTTTCGCAATAATCACGACTCTGTTTGTATTTTTCGTCAAACTTATTGACTCCACAACTTCGATAAACCCTGGGGACCACCGTTCATCGAAATAGGATCGTTTTTTTTTTCCTTTTTGGACACAATGATTGTTTCTTTGTCTTTCACGCACTCTCCATCGCAGAGCTCAGTTGGAAGATCGTTGTATTTGTATATTTCGAAAAATTCGTTCTCGAACAACGATTTCTGCATCAATCGGCTTTATTCCAAGATCATAATAATAATCTTTTACAATCGTTAAACCAAATAATATATTTAAATGCATATTAAAACCAACATGGAAGGAAGGAAGGAAGGAAGGGGTGGGTATCGAAGGATGATGGTGTACAATACAGCTTTTAACCGAACGCTTTTGGGCACTCGCATGGGGTTAAGGAGGAGGGCTAAATCGCCGCTCGTGGAGGTGGGGAAGGAGGCGCACATACCTTTGTACAAAAACTATAATTAGTATAATATATATATATATAATTATATATATATATTTTTATATATATAATATTTATACACCATGTAGAAGCAATGATTTCAGGCGATGTCCATCAGCTGCTCGGTGACTTTAATAAATCGCTAATCAATAAAATTGCGCGAACAAAAGAAGAAAATGATTTTTTCATAATTCAACAAGAATCAATCTATTCTTTCATAATTTCAATCGATTAAATTTAAACGATCGTATGTCGGGCAAATCGGCCAAAAACGAAAGATTCGTAAGTACAATCTGCAAAAAAAAAAATCATTTTTCACAGTTCGAAGAGTCGAAAAAAAAAAAAAAAAAAAGTATCGACACTTCCTAAAATTCACTGCTCATTCATGACATCTATTTTGTTTTTTATATAACTATACACCTACAATAGTTAACAAGACAAGTCTGCTGGCTGCGAGATAATCGAGCCGAATTTTAATTTTTAAGTTTGTTTTTTTTTTGTTTTTTCATTTCTTCTCATTTTTAATAGATTAATCTTAAACGTTACGTTGATTTTTGTGTTTTTTTTTAAGTAGTGGGTGGTTTTTTTTTTTCTTTAAATGTTGCGTCTCGCGCGATCCTGCAGCGTAACGCGATTAATTTTTTTCTTCTTCTGCCACTATGAGGCAAGGGGCGAGGGGTACATGAACATTCTCTCCTCGAGGTTTATTCGAATTTTTTTTTTTTCTCTTTGCATTTCCAAACTGATGTTCTCGAAGTAGAAATTTTTATCGATCACCTCGACGCTCGTGACTCAATCGTGACGTACAAAGAGCTTGAAAAACCGTTTTTTTTTTCTTTGAACAAAAAATTTTTATCGAGCCAATCGCAACGCTCGATCATCGGTTTTTTTTTCTTCTTCTTCTTTTCTCCCCTCGATATTAACGACTCGAGGGAAATTTGTAAAAAATCGCCTACGTATGAAGTAACAAATATTTTCGTATAAAAAAGATAAGAAAAACCCATGGAATTGGCAGTTCTTTTAAAAATATGTTTCTGCGTTTAATTGTCCGAAGGTTTTCGGTCGTTAATCGATACGACCTTCAGAAGACAAGAGACGTGGAAAGAACGCGATGATTTAAAAACAAATAATAATAATAATAATAAGATGATGAGATTAAAACGAAAACGAAAGAAAATTAAGTCTTGCCTATTGGAATGTGTGCTTGTTCGGCAAAAAAACCGTGTAATGTCCCGAAGACTCGTCGTTAAGATGGAAACGCGATAATTGAATAGACAATATTTAAACGAAAAAAAAAAAAACAATAAAAAGTTTATGATACAAATATCCGACGGAAAAATGTCGGAAAGTAAGCTCGATCGAAATAAAGAAGGATTTATCCACTTATTTCGTGTTTCTGCGTTCGATATTAAGAAAAAGGACGTAGAAAAAAGTCCTCCACGTGGTTAAATAGCTTCGCCACGTTTAGGCAAAAAATTGTAGTAACGTGTGTATATATCAGCTCGTATGGAAAAGAGTTTTTCTCTCTCTCTCTCTCTTTAATGCTACACATCGTTTGTGCAGCGGACCCTGTGTAAAAGTTTCGAGATCCTAAAATGGAACACGCGCGATCATTTGTCTTTTACCCGGTGTAAAAAAAAAATTGAACGGAAGCAAGGCAAAAAAAATATGAACGATAATAATAGTAAAGATCATGCGAACGAACTGACGGTCGACGTGAGAGTGAAAAGAAAAAAAAAACGAAATTCTTTGACAGAAATGCGACGAAATTATTCGCACTCTTCGGTTCTTCGTCCGTTCGTTTATTCGCTCGAAAGACTAAACAGCAAGTTCTCTTTCATTTTTCCTCTTTACTGTTGTATTCTGCATTATTGCGGAATGTCTAATCGCCCGCCATTGGGACAGATCGACCAAAAGGGGGTTTGAAACCATGAAAATTCACGAATTATCTCATCGTTTTTTTTAAATCTCGCTTATTCTTCCTTTCCTTCCTATTCTGCGTATTTTTTTTGTATGGCAACGGCGAAAAAAAAAAAATTATGAACGACGAGAAGGAGACGATGAGGTGGCGGAGAAGAAAAAGGTTTTTTTTTTTCTTCAAAGGAAATTATCGTCGTAATGGCAGTCGAGATTATGGATTTAAACCCTGGCGTTTTTCTTCCTCGAGCATGGCGTCAAGCTCGTCGGTCAAATTCGCGAGCATATTACCGATGTCGTTGAGAACATCGGCCGGTTCACCGACTCCACCCTCGACCCCGTTACCACCGTTATTAACGCTGCCGTGACCACCGACGATGTGATGACCGGTCATCACGTGTGAACCGTGCCCACCTGGATTATTCGCGTACTCCTGCACTCGGGCGGCTCGTTGCTTTATCGTGCCGGCGTTCTCGTTGGCGAACGGAAGGGAATCCGACTCTGTGCTCGAACTTGACTGCGAATAAAAATGTACGTCTTTGAGATATCGAAAATTTGAATGGATTTTTTCTTCTGTTCTTTCGATACATTAGAGTTTTGTACACTTAAAATTCATTTTTCGCCGGTTCTTGTGCTCGAAATATATTTTTATACGACGAACCAGTAAATCGACTATAGGTAGACTATAAATGGGTTTTTTTTTAAATCAATAATACATTTATTACCGTCTACTAACTAAAATTACAAGGAAATTTAGAGAATTATTTTCGAGACTACGTAGGATCGCTATCAGGATTCCTATTATGAAAAATATTTATTTAGCCTCGAAATAGTTTGTCCGGAAGTAACTTTGACGAGACTTGCAGAACGTGCTCTTATTATTTTTTTAAATTGGAAAAAAAAATCCCCCGTTAAAGCTCTTAAGGGCGGTGTAAGGGTTTTCACTTTCGAAAAATCGAATTTTTTTTTTGTCTTATCTTATTGTTTAACATTTCAAGAATATGTCGTTAAAATTTTAAACCGATCTAAGCAATATTCTTGAAGTTATTGTCTTATTAATCTCCTGGCCTTTAACGCTATACCTCTAACAGCTGCGGGCGGTCGGGCTAGCAGTGCAGCTGTCGAACAGGTATACAGTTTATTCATTGCTATTGTGTATATAGTATACAGTGTATACTATACACTACAATATTTTAAAAGAAGAAACGAGCTGGAATCGATGATTCTGTGTAAGTTGGAAAGAAAAAAAAATTTTTCTTCACTTTTTTACTTCATAAACTTTAGACGCCTTTTTCTCAAAACTACTTTTTCAAAGTCCGTGTTCACTGCCATTTAAAAACTACTTGACCGATTCATTTCGAACTTTGTACACATTTTCTACATATAAAATACCTTCCCCCAACGTTTAGTAAAATTTTTTTTTTTTTACATTAAGGGTGTTTTCCACCCACAAAATGGCGGAATTTTTTGTGGAAAATAACAGTTCACACTTTAGATGGCCGCCGAAAATTTTTAAATGAAAAAAAAAAATTATCAGAGAACGTTGGGGGGAAGATTTGATTATAATTTGACTAAATTTTCATGGTTTTTCATTTTCAGATAATTTCCGTGCCGAGTTATAGTGAACACCGCAAATTGTTTTTTTTTTCCAAGACGTTCCGGGGGAATATCCCTTCAATATTTCTGCATGAAAAAATTACACAACATTGTCAAAAGTATGCTCAATAATGTACAAAAGGTTCGAATAAAATTGCTCAATCCATATTTGAGGAAAAAAAAATCGCAAAAAAAGTGTTTTTTACGCTGAAACCCTTACCCCTCCCTTAAATAAATAATGACGCAGCACAGTGAATATTTAAATTAGCAGTTCTTTTTTTCTCTTTATTCCAACGTATACCTTTTTGCGTTTTTACGTACGACCTCTCCCGATTTCATTTTTTCCATTTTTTCTCCTATCACTCTACCCTGCACTTCGATAAGCTAAACTAACTTCCATTGCGCAGACGTTTTAGCTACACTGTATCGCATATGTCATGGACACAGGGAAACTGCGGAAAGCCTGCGACGATACAGACGGCTTTGTTTTGAATAAGTTTCTCAAACTCAATCCCCAAAGCCGTGCCACTGACCACGCGTCCACCGCTGTCTATCAATTCTTTTTTATCTTATACAGTAATATTTTACCTTGAAACTGGCGTCAGAACCGTTGCGATGTTGAAGGGCAAGCGTAGCTATGAGTTCGTGTTCCTCGTTAACGTTAACGCTAACGCTGCCCCACGAGCGAGACATCGTGGAAGGCGTGCGATTTAATTGCGGCGTCGATGGCATTGTCGGCGCGGGTGCCGGCGGCGGTGGATGATGAAGATGATGATGTATATGATGTTCGTCGCAGCTCGACGTTGGAACTGGACCGCTACAGTCAATGACAACGTCACCGGTTGGATTAACACCGACACCGGCACCCGCTAGTTCCCTCGAGCTCTGTCTTCTCGGTGGCGATGGTGGCCTCCTCTTTGACAAATGCGGACTACTCTCGAGGCCATAAGTCAGCTGATACTTGTTGTCAAAATCACGCGGCAACGACTTGAACTGTCCCGGTGTCGCGGTAACCTGATTGAACCACTGGATTTGTTTATTATAATTTCGGTTTGTTTTTTTTTTTTCACGAATACACAACATTGTACAATTATTATTTCACTTGACCCGTTGAAACGAATTTTCAAAAGACTTTTCTATCAATTTATGAGGATTTTTGCTTGTAATTTTGAGGAAATTTATGAAAAATCACGATGTTCATTGTGTTTTTCGTACGACAATTCTACATTACTCTTTAAAAGCTGAAGGGACAATGCACAATTTCCGCGAAAACGTCCATTAAAAATTCTCGAAAACATTCGTTGAATGAAATTTTTTTTTTCAACTCTACTAATGTTTTGTCAAAATAATTTTCAATTATTTCATTCATAAATATGTGGTATTCGTATTATGAAAAAAATCAATGTTCTCAGTATCTTCAATGTCGTTAATTTTTCAATAATTTTATTGTTCAAGTACACAAAATTTTCATTGAATCTCACTTTTGTCCGATAATGTATACGCGAAGTATCCTTAAAGTCAGTATTTATTTTTTATAAAATGGTCTCGTCGGACAGATAAATGTGAAATTCGTGAAAATAACTGTGAATCAATGAATTTAAATAAAAGTAATTGTTCGACCGTTGCTCGAACGTTCGAATGAAAAATCATGTATACGTCGAAGCTGACGAGAACGACGTTTCTCATTGTACATGCGAAAAGTTACCTTGGCAACGGGTCTGGGACGTACAAGACAGTGTCGCGGCCTCGGTAAAGTTCCGCCGCCGGCTTCGACGCCGGTCGTTGCCTCGTTCGTCGGTGTCAAATCGCCATCCTCGAAGCATCTCGGTCGCCAACCAATAGTATCGCCGTGTGACGTTGGCGCCGGTGACGGCGGATAAACCAGCGGAGCATCCTCGAGACTTTCGAGAGATTTACCGCGTGAACCAGCGCCACCTCGTCCAATGGTGCCGTATTCCAAACCACCGGGCAGTGCCGCGTACATGCTTCTCCACGTTGACGTTGCCTCGTTGCCGCCCCGTTGAAATGATCGTAGTACCGGCGACGAGCAATCCTCGTCGGGCGATGGTAAATCCGGACCGCCGCGTTGTATTACGACATCCTGAAATTAACAAAAATCATTAATAAAAACAATTATTTAGATTACGCAGATATTTTTTTTTCCACAAGGATTTAGGCTTTATGTTTGTGAGATAATTTTCTTTTTCTCTCATGGAGCATTTAATTTTCGCTTTTTTTTTTTTAAATAATGTCGCTGAAGTTACGAACGTTCTCTGACAAAAAAAAAAATTAATGTGCTTAACTAGAGAAAACTTACTCCGTAATTGTACGGGAGTATATATTCGTACAAAAACCACATGATTTAGCCGGATAATTAGCTTAAGGTAGTAGTCTGGTAACTTAAGCCGATTTTCATGTCTTTTTTGGAGGGCGTTTTTTTGTAGGAAAATAAAAATGGAAAAAAAACTTTTTTTTTTCCAAAGTCCGCCATTTTGTTATTTATCCATGAAATTTAACTTCAGTAGTTCCGACCAGAATCACATGTCCATAGATTAAGAATGATCAAGAATTTTTTATTTCAGATAACATCAAGAGCCAAAATCACCGGGGCCACCCACGCGCTTTCTTTTCGAGGCGCCAACTTCGATCAATAATAATAATAGTAATAAACTATTAAATTTTTTCAAAAAATTTTTTTTGTATCTTTAATATGTAAATAAAAATATCCTAAATATCCAAAAGGATTCATTTTTATTTTCCTACAAAAAAACGCCCTCTAAAAAAAGACATGAAAATCGGCTTGAGGGCGGGGTAAGGTATTTAAACTTTTTTGCATTTTTTTTCAATTTTTTAAATGAATGTATAACATCTCAAGAATATTGTGTCAAAATTTCAAATTGATCGGAGCAAAATTAACGGAGTTATGAGCATTTGAGCGTCCGTTGCTCCAGACCGGCGCTCATGACTGGGCGCGATCAACTGACTCCATACGTGTAAGCCGAGCAGAGCAGGAAGCTGAAAAAAAAACTAAAGAAGGCAGGATTCGTCGTAGACAGGAGCAAAAAGGTGCTTTAGACATCTTTGATGATAGCAACATCCTTTATGGATCTGGCATTGACGATTCAGTGTGAGGTAAGCCGATAAAATTCGCTTATGAACGTTTTATACCAGATTTTTTAGTGTTCAAAACTTTAAAGCGTTTTCCTCACAACTCACGTTTTCAAAGTCGGTGTCCCTCATAACTTGAAAACTACAGCACCGATCCCTTTGAAATTTTGATCACTAATTCTGTACATAATTTACGAGGTAACGCTGGAGAGTTTTTTTCAAATTTGTTAATAATTTTTATTTTACAATAACAAATTAACCGATTTTTTTCGTAAAAATCGCGTTGTTCCCTTCAAAATGTTCCAAAAAATTGAAAAATTGCAATTTCGAAAAACCCTTCCAGCGTTACCTGGGGAAAACTATTATCTAACAAATGAACTTTCATTTTTTCATTTCAGATGATCCAGCACCAAGTTATGAGGGACACCGCAATTCTACTTTTTTTCCGAGACACGTCCGAATAATTGCTGCCATTGCCGTATTTTTTAATATTTCTTCGTGAAAATTTTATATAATATTCTTCGAATGTCATATTTTACTGGACCATTAGTTTTAATAAAGAGATTTTAACTGCGTCGTTACAAAAAAATCACAAAAACATGCCTTTTTTTGTACGAATTGACCTTACCCCCCCGTTAAGTTACCAGACTACTAACTTAAGAGACGATAAAATGAAGCTCGGTTTTGTGAAAAAAAATCTTATTTTCAAATTCCAAGCTCGTGTCCTGTTATTCAATTATTCGAGGAGAATGACAGGACTCTCTGGTATGTAAAAAAAATATAAACCAAGATATTTAGGAAAGGAAACCTTGATGAACGCCGGTCAGAACGATCATATTCCGTTCGGGCGTTCATCACGGTTCCTTTTCGAAACATTTTGGTCAATATTTTTTTAACATTTTTTTAACATTTTTTAAACATTTTTTTAACATTTTTTAAACATTTTTTTAACATTTTTTAAACATTTTTTTAACATTTTTTTAACATATTTTTTTAACATCGCCTCTTACGCCTATTAACAGGCTAAACCATGAGATTTTTGTACGAATATATAATCCCGTTCATTTAAGAAGTAACTTAATTCTAATTAACTACATTCATTTTTCTTTGCCAGAACGTTCATAACTTCAACCACATTTTAACTATAGGTAGGAAGGAAGTTGTTTTTTTTGTAGTAGTTGATTTGTTTTTAGAGATTTGACGTTAACGATAATCATACCTGCGTGTGACCAGGATGCGGTGGAAGTCTCGCGAGATCCAACGGTTGAATTCTCTTTCCGGCTCTTATGTCCTTGACGCGTTTAATAGCGAGAAGCAATTTTTTCTGATGACCAAGACGCACAATACCGATATCCTCGAGATCCTCCCACGTTAATGTCGTAACATCCTCGACCGATCGCATACCCTGCTGATGTAAAGCACCAAGATATTCCTCGAGTCTCAACAATCTGAGCCATTCCTCGAGCGAACCCGGCACGTGTTCTGGCAGACCATCGCCGACATTGAGATTGTCGATTTCCGCTTTCATTCGCTTTCTATGATTGGGCTTTTTGATACCTTTGGTAAATTAAAAAAAAAAAAAACCGAAATAGAAATAGAAGAGAAAAAGTGTTGATAAGTATAATTGTACGATTTAACGACGTTGGAACGAAAAAAAAAAATTAAATAAAAATGTATGTGGTTGTTCTTTACCTATTGCCGTTAAATCCTCGGGTGTCATGCGAGTTATTGTGGCGAGATCGTAACCTGCCGACGCGAATAATGGAAAATACTCGTCGAACTGTAATTCCGTTAGCCAAGCGTGTACGACATCGAGATCGGCCGGTCTGTCCGGATGACTGCCCAACGAGCTTATCGAGCATCTTGGCGACGAGGCTAGTGCACCGGGTCCTCTCGGACCGGCCAGATGGTAGCCCGAGGCTCTTCCAGAATCTAACGAAGCCGTCGAGTGTCTCGAGCCCGAACCGGAACCCGAACTTCCGGGACTGTCGCGACCCGGACTCTGTGTCATGTCGATGCCTGAGAAGAAATTAATCGGAATATTAGATTTCACGGATTAAAGGGTCGGGGGTGATTCTCGTGTCGAGTCGGACCGAAAATATGTTTAAAAAAATTAAAATCGCTATAATTTCACGACCGTAGTTCGGACCAAATCACTCAATGAAATATGTTGTTTGCGATAGAAAATAAAAATTGTTTTTACTTATTGGCGGAGTCCTGTTAATTCCTACAGCAGCCTTTTAAGCAACACTTTGAATTTTTTTTCCTTTTTTTGTAATTTTACTGGGAATCACGATGTATGTTTTTGAATTTTTTTACTAGACCTCACTATTTTAATGAAAAATGTCTCGGAATATTTTCTTAATAGAATAATTATGAATAAATGATTAAAAATATGCGAGCAATTATTGGAAAACTCATTGGACCAATAATCATGTACAAAAGTAATTAATTAACAGGAAAATAAGGAAAAAAAATTTCCTGAAATACCTTGATCCTCGGCGTGGGCGTATTTTCCAACAACAGGTGGAAATGCAAAACCTGGATGAGTGAATATTGGACCGGGACTTTTGCCGGAGGGCATACCGTAGGATCCATCATCGCCGGCCGAACCGCCACCGATAGCGCTACCACCGCCGCTCGAGAGAAAACCGCCGTCCTCGCTGCTCGCGTATCCGGCCGAGCCGAATGACGAGCCCGAATGACGAAATACATCGGGTACAGCGGGTGGTGCTACCTTCTTCACCTGGGTAACGGCTTTTGACGGACGGTTCATACCGCCAACTGCAATAAATTTAAAAAAAAAACAATTAAGATCACAATAAACTTTGAACGTCATAATAATTTAAAAAAAATTCTATTCAACCAAAAAAAAAACAATAATGTTTATGAACAATAAATAAATTATTTCATTAAAAAATTGTTCAAAACAATAAATAAATTATTTTATTTAAAAATGGTTTAGAACAATTGATAAATTATTTTATTTCAAAATTGTTTAAGACAATAAATAAATAATTTTATTAAAAAATTGTTCAAAACAAACGAAATTTATATTATTTAAACAAAAACCGACATTATCCATAAATTTTGCCCAAAAAAAAAACGTTTAGTAAATTTCGTTGAATTCTAATAAATAAATTGTAAAACTATTGAACTAACCATATACTTTGTATAATTAATTATTGTTAAAAAACAATAATTGAGACAAAAATTTATTTACTCAAGTAAAACAACAACAATCTGTAAATGACGAATAAACAAATGATATTAATGAAAATTTGTTTAAAACAAAATTTGCCCTATTTTAAATTCACATTGTCCACGAATTGTGCTTAAAAAAAAAAGCCGTAATTCAGTGAATATCGTAAGATTCAAGAACATTTTAAACACAGCGATGAAAAATCGTTTTGTCAATTAAAATAAAATTAATTTTCCTCACTCCTATCATTATCGATTATGTGTACCGTTTCGTTGACAAGTCATGACCTTGAAACCATGAAATTGTCGTCGAACTCCCGAATAAAAATTAGATCACAGGGTGTACTTGGTCAAAATCGAAGAGAGAAAAAAAAACTAATACATTTGGATAACAAAAAAATATTTTTCAAGTCGAATGCAAACATTGCTCCAATTCACTCGCGAATTAATTTAACATTTGTCGTAACGAAATGTACTATGTTATAATTGAACCCAAAGAAAAAAATCACACAAACAAAGATTTATTGTATTTTGTAGTTTAAAAAATGCAAAAAACGAGTGTCTTCGTTTTTTTGTTTTAACACAAAAACTACAATCTTAAATGCAAAGAGTACCGGAACACAACTTGATGTAACAATATCGAGCTCGAGTCTGATCGAGACTTTGCCTACGACTTTGCTTCGGCCCGGGATACCCCAGAAAGAAGAAGAAGAAGAAGAAGAAGAGAGAGAGAGAGATAGAAATGTTAAAAAGAGAAAGAGAAGGCCAGAAGAGATCGCTGCAGCAGCCCTCTGGTCCGTTCGTATCGAAGTGGGAAGCGAGAGAAGGAAAACCAGAGAGAGTTCGTACGCCGTTGGCCACAAACACACAGCATGCACACAGATAATCCGCACACAAACACAATTGCATGTTCCCTCGAGTGCAGCGTACCTAGGGAGTCGCGTAAACAGGTTCTCATGGGCGTAGGCTGCTTCGAATCGATTCAAAAGCTTTTCGAACGTTGATAAAAGCGTCTCGACGAAGAGACGAGAACGAACGAGAAGAAATGGACGAGGGGTAAAAAGGTCCGAGGAGTTGTGATATATTTTCGGGGATAAGTGTTTTTTTATTTTGAAAAATTGCACTTCAAAGACTCGATGTAGATTTTAAAAATATCAGTTTTACAATTATAAAAGTACTCTATTAAGGTACTTTGCAAAATAATTGTAAAGGCATTTGCAAAAGTACTTTGTAAAATGATTAAAAAAGGATTTGCGAAAGTACTTTGCAAAATAATTGTAACGGCACTGGGCAAAAGAACCTCGTAGAAGAATTGTAAAAGTATTATACTTTGTGCAATAATTATAAAAGTACTTGCAAAAGTACGTTTATAATTATTCCAGAGTAAACAAATTGTGAGATTAGTTGCAAAAGTACTTAGTAAAATAATTTCAAAGGCATTTAGCAAAAGTACTTCGTAAAAGAATTGCAAAAGTACTTTTATAATTATTCCAAAGTAAACGAATTTTGAAATTAGTTCCAAAAGAGTACTTTACAAAATAAATGTAAAGACACTTAGCAAAGGTACTTCGTAGAAGAATTGTAAAAGTACTTTGCAAAATAATTGTAAACGCACTTGGCAAAAGTACTTCGTAGAAGAATTGTAAAAGTACTTTGTACAATAATTATAAAACTACTTGCATAAGGACTTTTATAATTATTCAAAAGTAAAAGAATTGTGAAATTAGTTCCAAAAGAGTACTTTACAAAATAATTGTAAAGACACTTGGCAAAGGTACTTCGTAGAAGAATTGTAAAAGTACTTTGCAAAATAATTGTAAACGCACTTGGCAAAAGTACTTCGTAGAAGAATTGTAAAAGTACTTTGTACAATAATTATAAAACTACTTGCAAAAGTACTTTTATAATTATTCAAAAGTAAAAGAATTGTGAAAGTAGTTCCAAAAGAGTACTTTACAAAATAATTGTAGACACTTGGCAAAGGCACTTCGTAGAAGAATTGTAAAAGTACTTTGCAAAATGATTGTAAACGCACTTGGCAAAAGTAGTTCGTAGAAGAATTGTAAAAGTACTTTGTACAATAATTATAAAACTACTTGCAAAAGTATTTTTATAATTATTCAAAAGTAAAAGAATTGTGATATTAGTTCCGAAAGGGTACTTTACAAAATAATTGTAAAGACACTTGGCAAAGGTACTTCGTAGAAGAATTGTGAAATTACTTTGTAAAATAATTGTAAAGGTACTTAGCAAAAGTACTTCGTAGAAGAATTGTGAAAGTACTTTGTACAATAATTATAAAACTACTTGCAAAAGTATTTTTATAATTATTCAAAAGTAAAAGAATTGCGAAATCAGTTCTAAAAGAGTACTTTACAAAATAATTGTAAAGACACTTGGCAAAGGTACTTCGTAGAAGAATTGTAAAAGTACTTTGCAAAATAATTGTAAAGGCACTTGGCAAAAGTACTTCGTAGAAGGATTGTAAAAGTACATTATGAAAATGCTCGTAAATGTACTATTTTCGCATTTGATAATTCAAGTACACTTCTCACTAGTTTGATCAGCCACGTTCAATTGTTGAATTGGCAACGATGTTTCAATTGAAGAATATTTTACGAAAATATCACATAAAATACTTCTCAAAGTATCCCTAACGATTATTGCGAAAATACTTTAAAAACGTAACTCTTCCTCCGCCATGAATATTAATTGTTTTTTTTTTCCCATTACCTATCGACAATTATTTCGTTGGGAAAGAATTTTGTGGGATTCTTCGTTCGAGTGTCATTCTCTAGCTTTCCATTTCTAGTTTAACGAGGGAAAAAAAATGTGAACGAGCCTCGCGACCGAACAAATATATATGTGTGTAATATTCAATGTATACACAGAACATTCTCTGTGGCGCGTGTTTCCCTCTCGACATCTGCCAGAGTGCGTGACATCGTGTGTCCCGCACTCGGAAGCCACATTTCATAGTACAAGAGACACACGACTAGACACGACTAGAGACGTGTGCATAAAAGGGGTAGGATAAAAAGCACGATGAAAAAAAAGGGTTTTAAAATAAAAATGTAAAGGAAATACGGAGGCGCGTGCTCTGTGCTGGGACAATATTCAATTAACGATGAATGAATGACGAAAAAACAAAAAAAAAACTCTCCACTGACAAAAGTTTAGGGCGAATGAATGAAAAATTTAAGCAGGTGCCAAGTATTTTATCGATCCTATAAGCGCAATAGAGACGAGTATAGAATTCAACGTGGATAGACGAGAATTATAAGAAAAAATAAATTAGTCATATACGGGCCCTCCCAACTAAAATCGACCCTCCTGTAATCACATGCGTCATTAAACTCATAAATTTTTATATTATTCCTTCGAGTGAACAGGGTATATTCTATTTTTTCTAGATTTTTCATGCCTCACGTTCGAGAGATATGATTTTTTTTAATTTGTCATACAATCAAAATTTGAAAAATCGATATCTCGCAAATTATTTATCGTATCGTAAAAACTTATCGGCACAAATTGTTCGTTCTCACGTGTACGTTCGTTTAGGAATGCGAACAAAAAATTTTCGCTCTTGAAATATTTTTTTTTCAATTTTGAAATTAAAAAATTCGATTTTTCATAATTTTATTTTATATTGAGTAAGAATAATCGGAGAAATTGTGATGTATGATAAAAATATAATGTGTAGAATGATAAAAATTTCTGGATTGTATAGAAAAATTTTTTAAAAATATTGTGAGTATTGAAAATTGGTAAATTTCGCTTGAAATGCCCCATAGATAGGTATAAAACATTACCGAGCGCACCTCACGCCCGGGCATCTTTACTTTGAGCTCGCTATATATGAAATCAACAGGTTGTTGATTTTTCCTACGAGACTTTTGCTATATAGAAAAGTATCCTATATATAGGCATCGCAGGTAAGCCCATATATACATATATAATGTAATAGGACTCCTTCGAATTTTCTCGCGTGACTCCACTTGCCTCGTTTCTTCCGGTAGCGATGAATATCTCAAATATTGTATACACTTGTATACATTATCAAACAATGTTTTATATTTCTCTCCATTTCGATTAATTAATCAAAGTTGTCCGGGAAGGTTTTAAAATTTGACAAAAAATAAAATGAAAATAAAAATAAGATCAAAATTTTTCCCCGTGTAAATACTCATCGCCATTCACCCCACCTCTTCATTAGAATTAATTAATAAAAAGATGCTGAAAAACAAAAATAAAAAATGCAGCCGAACGGCAAAAATGAAAATCAAGGCAAGCGTATAAAATGAACGATTTCTATCCCATAAGTGTATAGAGACCCTACCGGGAATGATGTTAAAACATGTAAATGTAACCTAATTTGAACAACAATAACTTAACATGAAGAAAAAAAATCGAAATTTTTCCAAGAACCAAATGATAAATGTCAGAATTATGAATTAATTCAATAAAAATTGTATTTAAATGAAAGAAAATCTTTTTTTTTTAAATAATTGCCAAAATTAATCAAGCTTAAAGGGGGGCTACGTGCTTATAAGCAGAAAAAAAATGTTTAATTTTTTTCTATCGCGAAACAAAAAATTCTCAAAATTCCAAATGACAAATTGTCTGCGACGAATAAAATCTATGACGCAAATTGTTGATTTGCAACATGGACAAAATATTTTATCATAATTTTCTTTTTAAATTTTATCACTTTGTACAATTAATTTCATTTATTATACAAAATTGATTACACGAGAAAAAATACATTTTTTTTTCAATCGATTGATCGATCAATATTGACCAACGTATATTCCACGTTAATTTATTTTATTTTTTAAAGTTCTTGGTGATTTTTTTTTAACGTGCAAATATTATTCAGCGCGATGTCCATCTCCGAGTGACGTAAGTAGACGTGAGAAGTCGTGAAGATTCGTCGGGAGCACGAGGAACGTCGTAGCGAGCATCATAATAATTATCATCATCACGAGGACACACACACAGCATCCACGAAGCATTCGCGGCAGTACAATTAAAGAAGTACTGGGTGAAGGAAAAAAAAAGTAAAAAAAAAAAAGAAAAATATACACGAAGCTAGGTCAAGCGGTTGGGGCACGTAACTCGAGTTAGCCTACTGCCTTAACGAAGCAGCATCCACACAAACGTATATACATATAGAGCGAGAGAGAGGACCAGGGATACTCGATGCCTCGAGCATACAAGTCACTTTGTGCGATTCTCAGATCAATGACGCAAATAAATGACAAAGAATAGCGACAAAGTCTCGTTTATTTGAGACACGAAAGAACAAATGGTTCCTTCATTACTTTTGCAACGGGAAAAAAAATACAAAATATAAATTGACGAGTGGCATTAATTTATCAATTATTAGATTATCAATTTTCGTTAATTTTCAAGAGGCAACTTCACAAAGATATTATTAGTGATTTATTTTATGGAGTAAAAACGTCGAAAATAAATTATTCGAAAAAAATATCGTTGTCAACAATATCTATTGGTTTTCGTAAAATAAGTTAATGAACAAGCAACAAAAAAAAATGTATATATAGAGTGAGAGAGGACCAGGGATTTTCGATGCCTCGGGCATTACAATTCACTTTGTGCGATTCTCAAATCAATGACGCAAATAAATGACGAAGAATAGCGACAAAGTCTCGTTTATTTGAGACACGAAAGAACAAATGGTTCCTTCATTATTTTTGCAACGGGAAAAAAAATACAAAATATAAATTGACGAGTGGCATTAATTTATCAATTATTAGATTATCAATTTTCGTTAATTTTCAAGAGGCAATTTCACAAAGATATTATTAGTGATTTATTTTATGGAGTAAAAACGTCGAAAATAAATTATTCGAAAAAAATATCGTTGTCAACAATATCTATTGGTTTTCGTAAAATAAATTAACGAACAAGCAACAAAAAAAAATGTATATATAAAGTGAGAGAGGACCAGGGATTTTCGATGCCTCGGGCATTACAATTCACTTTGTGCGATTCTTAAATCAATGACGCAAATAAATGACGAAGAATAGCGACAAAGTCTCGTTTATTTGAGACACGAAAGAACAAATGGTTCCTTCATTATTTTTGCAACGGGAAAAAAAATACAAAATATAAATTGACGAGTGGCATTAATTTATCAATTATTAGATTATCAATTTTCGTTCATTTTCAAGATGCAATTTTACAAAGATATTATTAGTGATTTATTTTATGGAGCAAAAACGTTGAAAATAAATTATTCGGTAAAATTATCGTTGTCAAAAATATCTATTGGTTTTCGTAAAATAAATTAACGAACAAGCAACAAAAAAAAATGTATATATAAAGTGAGAGAGGACCAGGGATACTCGATGCCTCGAGCATACAAGTCACTTTGTACGATTCTCAGATCAATGACGCAAATAAATGACAAAGAATAGCGACAAAGTCTCGTTTATTTGAGACACGAAAGAACAAATGGTTCCTTCATTACTTTTGCAACGGGAAAAAAAATACAAAATATAAATTGACGAGTGGCATTAATTTATCAATTATTAGATTATCAATTTTCGTTAATTTTCAAGAGGCAACTTCACAAAGATATTATTAGTGATTTATTTTATGGAGTAAAAACGTCGAAAATAAATTATTCGAAAAAAATATCGTTGTCAACAATATCTATTGGTTTTCGTAAAATAAGTTAATGAACAAGCAACAAAAAAAAATGTATATATAGAGTGAGAGAGGACCAGGGATTTTCGATGCCTCGGGCATTACAATTCACTTTGTGCGATTCTCAAATCAATGACGCAAATAAATGACGAAGAATAGCGACAAAGTCTCGTTTATTTGAGACACGAAAGAACAAATGGTTCCTTCATTATTTTTGCAACGGGAAAAAAAATACAAAATATAAATTGACGAGTGGCATTAATTTATCAATTATTAGATTATCAATTTTCGTTAATTTTCAAGAGGCAATTTCACAAAGATATTATTAGTGATTTATTTTATGGAGTAAAAACGTCGAAAATAAATTATTCGAAAAAAATATCGTTGTCAACAATATCTATTGGTTTTCGTAAAATAAATTAACGAACAAGCAACAAAAAAAAATGTATATATAAAGTGAGAGAGGACCAGGGATTTTCGATGCCTCGGGCATTACAATTCACTTTGTGCGATTCTTAAATCAATGACGCAAATAAATGACGAAGAATAGCGACAAAGTCTCGTTTATTTGAGACACGAAAGAACAAATGGTTCCTTCATTATTTTTGCAACGGGAAAAAAAATACAAAATATAAATTGACGAGTGGCATTAATTTATCAATTATTAGATTATCAATTTTCGTTCATTTTCAAGATGCAATTTTACAAAGATATTATTAGTGATTTATTTTATGGAGCAAAAACGTTGAAAATAAATTATTCGGTAAAATTATCGTTGTCAAAAATATCTATTGGTTTTCGTAAAATAAATTAACGAACAAGCAACAAAAAAAAATGTATATATAAAGTGAGAGAGGACCAGGGATACTCGATGCCTCGAGCATACAAGTCACTTTGTACGATTCTCAGATCAATGACGCAAATAAATGACAAAGAATAGCGACAAAGTCTCGTTTATTTGAGACACGAAAGAACAAATGGTTCCTTCATTACTTTTGCAACGGGAAAAAAAATACAAAATATAAATTGACGAGTGGCATTAATTTATCAATTATTAGATTATCAATTTTCGTTAATTTTCAAGAGGCAATTTCACAAAGATATTATTAGTGATTTATTTTATGGAGTAAAAACGTCGAAAATAAATTATTCGAAAAAAATATCGTTGTCAAAAATATCTATTGGTTTTCGTAAAATAAATTAACGAACAAGCAACAAAAAAAAATGTATATATAAAGTGAGAGAGGACCAGGGATTTTCGATGCCTCGGGCATTACAATTCACTTTGTGCGATTCTTAAATCAATGACGCAAATAAATGACGAAGAATAGCGACAAAGTCCCGTTTATTTGAGACACGAAAGAACAAATGGTTCCTTCATTATTTTTGCAACGGGAAAAAAAATACAAAATATAAATTGACGAGTGGCATTAATTTATCAATTATTAGATTATCAATTTTCGTTCATTTTCAAGATGCAATTTTACAAAGATATTATTAGTGATTTATTTTATGGAGCAAAAACGTTGAAAATAAATTATTCGGTAAAATTATCGTTGTCAAAAATATCTATTGGTTTTCGTAAAATAAATTAACGAACAAGCAACAAAAAAAAATGTATATATAAAGTGAGAGAGGACCAGGGATACTCGATGCCTCGAGCATACAAGTCACTTTGTACGATTCTCAGATCAATGACGCAAATAAATGACAAAGAATAGCGACAAAGTCTCGTTTATTTGAGACACGAAAGAACAAATGGTTCCTTCATTACTTTTGCAACGGGAAAAAAAATACAAAATATAAATTGACGAGTGGCATTAATTTATCAATTATTAGATTATCAATTTTCGTTAATTTTCAAGAGGCAATTTCACAAAGATATTATTAGTGATTTATTTTATGGAGTAAAAACGTCGAAAATAAATTATTCGAAAAAAATATCGTTGTCAACAATATCTATTGGTTTTGGTAAAATAAATTAACGAACAAGCAACAAAAAAAAATGTATATATAAAGTGAGAGAGGACCAGGGATTTTCGATGCCTCGGGCATTACAATTCACTTTGTGCGATTCTTAAATCAATGACGCAAATAAATGACGAAGAATAGCGACAAAGTCTCGTTTATTTGAGACACGAAAGAACAAATGGTTCCTTCATTATTTTTGCAACGGGAAAAAAAATACAAAATATAAATTGACGAGTGGCATTAATTTATCAATTATTAGATTATCAATTTTCGTTCATTTTCAAGATGCAATTTTACAAAGATATTATTAGTGATTTATTTTATGGAGCAAAAACGTTGAAAATAAATTATTCGGTAAAATTATCGTTGTCAAAAATATCTATTGGTTTTCGTAAAATAAATTAACGAACAAGCAACAAAAAAAAATGTATATATAAAGTGAGAGAGGACCAGGGATACTCGATGCCTCGAGCATACAAGTCACTTTGTACGATTCTCAGATCAATGACGCAAATAAATGACAAAGAATAGCGACAAAGTCTCGTTTATTTGAGACACGAAAGAACAAATGGTTCCTTCATTACTTTTGCAACGGGAAAAAAAATACAAAATATAAATTGACGAGTGGCATTAATTTATCAATTATTAGATTATCAATTTTCGTTAATTTTCAAGAGGCAATTTCACAAAGATATTATTAGTGATTTATTTTATGGAGTAAAAACGTCGAAAATAAATTATTCGAAAAAAATATCGTTGTCAACAATATCTATTGGTTTTCGTAAAATAAATTAACGAACAAGCAACAAAAAAAAATGTATATATAAAGTGAGAGAGGACCAGGGATTTTCGATGCCTCGGGCATTACAATTCACTTTGTGCGATTCTCAAATCAATGACGCAAATAAATGACGAAGAATAGCGACAAAGTCTCGTTTATTTGAGACACGAAAGAACAAATGGTTCCTTCATTATTTTTGCAACGGGAAAAAAATACAAAATATAAATTGACGAGTGGCATTAATTTATCAATTATTAGATTATCAATTTTCGTTGATTTTCAAGATGCAATTTTACAAAGATATTGTTAGTGATTTATTTTATGGAGCAAAAACGTGGAAAATAAATTATTCGGTAAAATTATCGTTGTCAAAAATATCTATTGGTTTTCGTAAAATAAATTAACGAACAAGCAACAACAAAAAAATGTATATATAGAGTGAGAGAGGACCAGAGATTTTCGATGCCTCGGGCATTACAATTCACTTTGTGCGATTCTCAAATCAATGACGCAAATAAATGACAAAGAATAGCGACAAAGTCTCGTTTATTTGAGACACTAGAGAACAAATGGTTCTTTCATTATTTTTGCAACGGAAAAAAAAATATAATTCGCGAAATAATTGGATTAGATTTCATTCCAATGTATGGCGGCCAACGGCTTTTACAACTTCTTACATTCGTTCTTAATTCGCGAAATGATTATTGGAAATTAAAAAGAAACAAATGCACGGAGGATTATTTTGTCGAGAAAACAGAGAAGAAGTTAAAATTTACAAATGAACGTTAAACAATTGTTCGATTATTATTTTTCATAATTCAAAGACGTAATTTTTTTATCGACGATTATTCGATTAATAGTAATTTTTATTCCAATTCTTTAATTTTGTTTTTTTTTTATATTTATTAACCGTTACAGATAATATTTACGGTTAGACGAAGAACCAGGATTTTATTGTCACGAAGCCGGTATGATATTTTTCGAAATTATCAAAATTAAAAAAAAAACGAAAAAAATCATCGAGCTCAAAGTTTCCGTTTGTCTCAATTAACGAAATTATCTCGTTTACAAGGCCAATGACGATAAAGTTTCACGAGGCAAGATGACAACGATAAATTTCCGAGATAAGATCGATTGACCAATTACACACAGTGGAGCTGTTCATTCGAAACGACGACTTTGTTACTTATGATATGTTTTTTTTTTTTAAATATATAAATCGTTTGGAGGAGCCAATTGATCCATCCAGTGAAAACTAGAGATAGAACTCTCGACTCTTAACTATATATTTACTGATAGATATATATACTGTTTCACAAGTCTCTTGACCTTCTTTTTTTTTTCCATCTCATCGTCTCCGTATCTCTCTAGACCCTCGGTAAAACGTAAAATGCGTCCTCCCCCTCCCGTTTTCTCGCGTGGTTTACGCGGTCGTCGAACGATAAAAAAAAAACCTCTCTCGTGTCATGCCTTGTAAACGGGTTTGCCAGTGGTCAGAAAGAGAAAGAGAGAGAGAAAGAGAGATGCAAGTATTGAAACTGGAACGGTACTCAAACAATTTTTTTTTCCTTGTTGTTAAGGTGTAAAGATTCTTTCAACGCTGAAATATTCAACGAAAAGAGTCTGGATATTGAAATTGAATTATTTATGAAAATTAAAGGGTGTGGCCACGGTAGAATTTTCAAAATTTTCAATGTTTTTTTTTTGTTTCCTCAAACGATGCTTTATCATCATAACTTCGACAATTTTTATCCGATTGACTTCAAATTTTCAAATTATGTTTACAATCGCATTTCGCAGAGATGTACGTACGGAATTTCTGATCAATTCAAAACTTTCCATTTTATGAGCAGTTCTATACGAAATTTTTTACTGGAAATTCACCTTTCGATTTCAAACGCCTACGATATTCGGATGAAACAATATTTTTCAAATTCCGTACGTAATTCTCTAGGTATCCTGATGTAGATTAACGAGAATTTGATTTTTTTGTACTACCTAAAATTGTGGTAAAAAAAAGATATCAAAAGCGAATAGCAGTAGTCGGCCATTTTGTGTAACAAAAAAACAAAAAAAAATATTTTTTATTAGCTTCATATTTATACTAAATAGATGTGTAATTAGTTTTATAAATAAATCACTTTTTTCATACAAAAAAAATTGTCAAATGTGCACATGATTTTGTACCCGCTACCGTGGCCATACTCCTTAAATTTCATTTTTATTTTTTTCTTCTTCAAATTACCAAATGCTTATTCAGATTATAAATTTCGAATTATTAAAACGAATTATTTTAATGTTGCTAAAATCTAAAAAATCCTTTCTAAACTTGTATACGGTGGCAATTCACCACGTGAAATCGACGTGACTCACCCTTGGGAAATTGGTTAACAATTTAAAAAAAAAAAAGAAACTTCATATTTTTATTTAATGAATTTGAAATTATGTAAATTGTCAATAATTATATGTTTGAATGAATGCCTCTCCAAATGAACTTTGGATGAAAATAAAAAATCTATTTTTCATGTAAGGTGCCGTGAGAATTTTGGAAATTCGAAAAAAAAGTATAAAAAAAATTTTTACTCCGATATTTATTACGATTTATAATAAAATTTTTAAATCAATAATCGTATTTTTCTATGTATGAATTATTATACTCGCGAGGTACGAATTATCTTTCATGAATTATTTACATTATTAATTATGTATTTTGTGAATTTATTTTTCTTTGGTTTTAATTAAATCAGTAAAATAATGTTTTTTTTTCTCCATTTACGTATCTACCCACATCGACACCAAGAGTGGGGGCGGTAATATCTAACACATCTTTTAGTACAATCAATAGAGAATATTGTGGCGCATTAAAAATAAAGGACATTTTTTTTTTTTAATTAGGTTCAGTATCACGTACTGAACGTGAATTAACAAAATGGTTACAAATTAAGGGAGCGGAAGTGCCGCCATTTTGAGGAAAACTGTATTGGCCAATATCTCCGTTACTGTGCATTTAGGCCAAAAATGGTTATAACCTTCCTCGTAGATAATTGAATTTCCCATCTTTTTTTCGAAATAATTTTTTTGTATCACTTATCGTTCACGACTTATACGACTGTTAAAATTTATTTACTCACTTTTTGACGACTTATACGACTGTTAAAATTTATTTATTCACTTTTTGACCTGTATCTCTCCTAATAATTGTTTAAACAATAAAATGCTAATAACTTATCTTTTAAATCTATACATTTTCCACAACTTTTATTTAAAACTTTCTTGTCTAAAATTAATATTCTCAAAGTTATAACGCGTCTTTATTAGTCTTGCACCCAGCAGCGCAACATTGAACGCGTTATAACTTTGAGAATATTAATTTTAGACAAAAAAGTTTTTAATAAAAGTTGTGGAAAATGTATGGATTTAAAAGATAAGTTATTAGCATTTTATTGTTTAAACAATTATTAGGAGAGATACAGGTCGAAAAGTGAATAAATAAATGTTAACAGTCGTATAAGTCGTAAACGGTAAGTGATACAACAAAAATTATTTAGAAAAAAAGATGGGAAATTCAATTATCTACAAGAAAGGTTATTACCATTTTTGGCCAAAAGTGCACGGTAACGGAGATATTGGCCAATACGGTTTTCCTCAAAATGGCGGCACTTCCGCTCCCTTAATTTGTAACCATTTTGTTAATTTACATTCAGTACGTGATACTGAAACTTATTAAAAAAAAAAAAAAAAATTTCCTTTATTTTTAGTGCGATGCGGACAAGAGTAACGGGCTCCCTATTGATTGTACTATTTACTTTTGCTAACTCTCTGGTCGATGAATTCTCGCCCCGTTCATCAGCTTCGAATCACCTACACGTGTGTATATATAAATAGTGATGAGGAGAGGGGTCGGTGCACCTCGACTCTCGCCGAGCGTGTTAATTATCTATTCTGCTCATACACAGCTGGATATGTTGCTCGCTACGAAGATAGACTGTACCAAACGAACATTCGACGTATTTAGTACATCCATAGCTATATATATATTATATATATATATTTATATATATATACCCAACCAACGTAACGAGAATCTGGCACGACAATTCCAAATCGATTGAGAGACCATGATGGTCGTGTATTACATGTATATATGGTGTCGATATACTGTTATTGCAGCATCACTAGCCAACCTCCTCCTATTCTACGGACAAATTTGGTTTGACTCGTCGAAGAAATTCTTTACGAGTGAACGATATTTTTCTAATCTTTCTTTTTTTTTTCTTCCTATGCCCTAATGATA
This sequence comes from Oxytorus armatus, assembly GCA_958009045.1. NCBI lineage: Eukaryota > Metazoa > Arthropoda > Insecta > Hymenoptera > Ichneumonidae > Oxytorus > Oxytorus armatus. The sequence goes on along the minus strand of OY253754.1, from coordinate 12,176,201 downwards.
ATCTACAATTTTGGTAGATTATCATTGGGGCCGGATATTTAGGATTATCTTTTATTTCCTGTTTGAGTTAATAATGTTTTCGAATGCACTTGCACCGATGATTTTTATAAAAATTTGTATCCGGGAATGCTCGAGATTCAATATCGACTGGCCGACGAATGAAAAAAAAACCTTAGGGACTCCAAATTTCAGGAAAATTGTTATTAGCGCAAATTTGGTTTCGCTCGTTGAAAAAATTTTTCTTTTTATTTCCCAATGCCCTAATGATAATTTAGAATTTTGGTAGATCATCATTAGGGCATGTCGAAATTTAATTTATTTTCGATATCAAAATTTAGGATTATTTTTTATTTGCTCGTTGAGTTAATAACGTTTTCGAATGCACTTGCATCGATGATTTTTCGAAAAATTTGTATCTGGAAGTTTTCGAGGTCCTTCGTTTAAAAGATTTAAATCCACAATGGCGGGATCAATATGACTGGCCGACGAGAAAGAAAAAAACATAAAATATTCGAATTTTCAATGGAATGACGAATTTTCAAGATAAAAAATAACCGAGATAATATGACGAACCAAAAAAAAAAACAAAAAATACTCCAATTTTCATGAAAATAGATATTAACACTTTTGAGGTCACAAATTAAGATACCCTACCCGCGTTTATGATAACGAACTAAAAAATACATAACGAATTTTTCAAATATTCCCTTACGTTGCAACAAATTTTTCCAGCTACCGTAAATGACTTTGATGCATTTGTCGAGAGGCGTGGAAAGTCCATTGGCACTTCCGCGTCCGCGATATTTATTATTTTTAATTCTCTGTAAATTGCCATCCGACTGGCTGCGAAATAAATTCGTCTCGATCGAGCGTGGAGCATCGATCTCGTCGCAATCGGAAAAATCAAAACGACGCGATAACGTTGAATTTGTTTTCCACGTGTTAGATTGATTTTTCCCGCGTTCTTTCGACGACACGTTTGATTTTGTGGTTCCGGGGAGTCTTTCGGATTTTGCTTCTCTTTTGTTGCCGCTCAACGGTGGTTTATTGTTATTTTCACGTGGATAAGCGACGACAATGCCCGTTGGTATCCACGACTCGACCGCTGGATCACGAAAACTGAGATAGGTCGATGATTGGCCGTGAGAATGATTTTTTTTCGCACCAATTGTCGCGACGACGTTATTGCTCGTCGAGGAATTGCCCGAATTACTAAAAGTTCGGTGAAGAAAACGCTTTCCCGGTGGCAAAGGCGGTGGCCCGAGTAAAGAATTCGGGACTGCGGTTATCGCCATATTTATTTTTAAGCGAAGAAATTCAACTTCTTCGTTTTTTTATTGATTATGCGTATTATTCAATCGTAACGTTAACGGTGAATTGAATTGAAATGCTTTTATAATTTTTTTTTTCGTACTTTCTCGTGTATACAGGACGTGTAAAATTTTTTCAATTTCCCAACTTTCTCATCTCACTCTAGAAGCCTTTCTTTTAACTTTAGTGCCTTCTCATATTTTAATAAAAATCTTTTTAGCAATTTTGGACGCTGTGTAATTCTCAATAAAAAAAAAAAGCTTTTTTTTTTGTAGATTCCGGTGCTTCCTCAAAATTTGATTAAAATCTCTTTTTGGGACTTTGGTGCTTTCCAATGGGTTTCGCGTGCTTAATCGTATCACAATAAAATTCTTTTTCGAATTTTCGCGCTTCCTAATAATTCGATAAAATCCTCTGAAGGATTTTGGTGCTTTTTAAATGTGGCATTGAAAGCGATTTCTTTTGTAACGACTTCGGTGAGTCTCTAATGTGAATAAAAATGATTTTTTTTTCACTGTTGCTCGCCAAAAGTCTTGTTTTATACTTTTCGTTGCGAAAAATGCTTTTTCTCGATTTTCATGCTTCTCAGTATCTCAATGTTCGTTTCTTTTTTGGCTTTCAACACTTTCTCACAAGTATATACGTTATATATTGTGGCTCGATAATCGTTTGTAGTGGCAGTGACTCCTTATACAGCCACGAAGAGAGCTGCACCTTCGAATCCTCGTCGTTCACTTTATCTCCGAGAGAACTCTCTCTTTCTCTGTCTCTGTATCCTCGATTTGGTCGTCGATCGATCGATCGATTCCCCATTCGTGGGCGACGCCGACTGGTTACATAAAAGTCTCTTAATATCTGATTTTTTTTTCTTTAATCCTTAATTTTCAATCATATCCAGACTCAAATTGGCAAAAAAAAAAGCACACAAATTTTGCGGAAAAATAATAAAATGTATTATTCGATTAATTTTTGTTGTTCCTCACGATATTTTATTATTTATTATTAATGCGATGAGGGAAATGAGGAAAAAAAATTGTTCACAATGTCCGACGATTTTTTAATCACGTCTTGAAGTTAAAAAATATGGGAAGAATTTTAGTGGGGATGTTTGTAGGACTAACGAAGAACCGATTGAAAATGCCATCGCGGTGGACCGGTGAGAACTGATGGAAAATCCGGTAGAGACATCGTTCGAGAGCGCAAATACCCACGATCGAATGATAGCGACGCTGTGCGAGAGTGGTGGGTTAAGATCGTGTGTGCGAAGTTAAAAAAAAATATGTCGTCACACTCACGGTTATGCTCGCGCTATGTTAAAGGCCCTTTCCTCAATGGTCAAATGGTCCATGGAGATGGTAACACACTATATGTATATAGAAGAGCATAAAGTACTCTCTACCCAAACCACCCCTTCTACGATTTAAAGAAGAAAAAATTGAGGAAAAAAACAAATCTTAAAAAGTATTGAGCAAACGCCATCCGCGAGGCCGAAGGTGGGTGAAACGAGTTGGTGAAATGCGTGGGTTAGCACCACGACTTTTCAGCGCGAGAGAACTCGACTGACTCTCGATATGTATACGCGTTGTCGCGTAGGATTTAAAGCGAAAAAAAAAACATTCTTTCATCAGCTGTAAGCGCCAAATAGAAATTGTTAGAAAAAATCCGGCACAGTCATTGGCCACGTGCTGAAGAAATCAACGAAAAGTTGATTGAAATTTCGGAAAACATAGAGATGAGACTATAGTACAATCAATAGGGAGCCCGTTACTCTTGTCCGCGTTGCACTAAAAATAATCGACATTTTTTTTTTTTAATAAGGTTCAGTATCACGTACTGAATGTTAATTAACAAAATGGTTACAAAGTATTGGCCAATTTCTCCGTTACCGTGCACCTTAGGCTAAAAATGGTAATAACCTTTCTCGTAGATAATTGAATTTCTCATCGTTTTTTCTAAATAATTTTTTTTGTATCACTTACCGTTTACGACTTATACGACTGTTAAAATTTATTTATTCACTTTTTGACCTGTATCTCTCCTAATAATTGTTTAAACAATGAAATGCTAATAACTTATCTTTTAAATCCATACATTTTCCACAACTTTTATTTAAAACTTTCTTGTCGAAAATTAATATTCTCAAAGTTATAACGCGTTCAATGTTACGCTACTGGGTGTAAGGCTAATAAAAACGCGTTATAACTTTGAGAATATTAACTTTGGACAAAAAAGTTAAAAAAAAAAGGTGTGGGAAATTTATGGATTTAAATGATAAGTTATTAGCATTTTATTGTTTAAACCATTATTAGGAGAGATACAGGTCAAAAAGTGAATAAATAAATGTTAACAGTCGTATAAGTCGTAAACGGTAACTGATACAGAAAAAACATATTTAGAAAAAAAGATGGGAAATTCTATTATCTATAAAAAAGGTTATTACCATTTTTGGCCTAAAGTACACGGTAACGAAGATATTGGCCAATACGGTTTTCCTCAAAATGGCGGCACTTCCGCTCCCTTAATTTGTAACCATTTTGTTAATTCACATTCAGTACGTGATACTGAACCTAATAAAAAATAAAAAAATGTCCTTTATTTTTAATGCGCCACAATATTCTCTATTGATTGTACTACTACGAAATATTAAAAAACAGTTTTTAGGACACTAAAATCTGCAGTTATAAACGCCAGATGGAAATTATCCAAAAAATTGGCACAGTCATTGGCCACTTGCTGAAAAAATCGACGAAAAGTCATTGAAATTTTGGAAAACATAGAGATGAGACTACGAAATATCAAAAAACAGTTTTTAGGACACAAAAATCTGCAGCTATAAACGCCAGATGGAAATTATCCAGAAAGTTGGCACAGTCATTAGCCACGTGCTATAAAATTGAAGAAAAATCAGTGAAAAAAATAAACAAAAAATTGGACAAGTCTGAAAAAACAGAATTAATGGATTATTCTATTGGATTAATGGATATAAGTTAAACAATAATTTTATAAACCCAGCTCGCGATTAATTGTATGGCGCAAAGTCGAAAAAGTGATTTTAAGGATTTGAGTACAGGAAAAAAAATGAAACCAAGTCGTCAATTTCGTCGTTCTTAATTTCGAAGAATTAGTTTCATGGTTTTAAGTAAAGAAAAAAACAAAGAACAAAAAAAAATCAATAATTCTGACTAGAGTTTTGTGGATTTAAACATAGGTCAAAAATATAATTTTCTTTTTGCACTATCGTGTTCTAATGAAAATTGCATTTTTGAGTGATTTGATCTTTTTCGACGAGAACATAAAAGGGAAAAATGAATTCGTGAAATATCGTGTATTCACGATTCAAAAGTGTCAATTTAACCCGCCGTGTGTTTTTAGAGTTTTCTAGGCTTTCAAAAAATCTGACAAAATTCTGGATTACTTCTTGAAGTGTCTACTACATGGCCCAGAAGTTGCCAAAGTTCAAAGTTTAAAACCGTTGTTAATAAATTTTTTTTAGAGTTTTCTAGGCTTTCAAAAAATCTGAAAAAATTACTTCTTGAAGTGTCTACTACATGGCCCGGAAGTTGCCAAAGTCCAAAGTTCAAAACCGTTGTTGATAAAAAATTGAGAAATAGAGAGAGAAACAGGAGTTTGAAATTTCGACTGTTCCTTTAAAGAGCCAGTGTACACAGGCGGGTTTAATAATAATGAAGTGACATGTGGCCAATAACTGTACCTCGTTTAGTTACGAGCTAGTATTACGTATTTTGAGAGGGAGGAGAAGGGGTGGAAGGAGAAAGAGTAAGAGGTGCAGAGATAGAAATGTCTATAGTACGTCCAGGAGGCTGTGCCAAGTCAGAATATCGCAATATATAGATATATATCTCGAATTGTTAATCAACAAAAGGGCATGAAATCTCGGAATTTAATTCTCAAAGTGATTTGACTTACGTCCTTAGGTTTCGCGAGCATTTGGATAAATGCATGTGTTAAGAGTGAGAAGAGGGAGGGAAAAGCGAGTGGCACACGCCAAGTTTCATTGATAAAACGCCACGACGGCGCCGCGACGGCCTTTCGCAACGAGACGAAAAAAAGTCAAAGAAAATGAATTGCATAGGCCATATAAACGCGTGTATTTATCGGGCGCTTGTATGACGGGGTATGCGTGACCTGCGTCGTTATGCTCGATCGAGCATTCGCAAGAAAATTATTCACTCTCTCTCTCTTTTTCTTTTGCTCGAGAAAATTATTGAGATACCAGGTAAATGATCGTGAATGGAATTTTCAAAGATTATCAAATTGTGAGAATTAAATAACGTTATTTGTTATTTAATCGGTAATTATTATAATTTTTTCATCGCGATTTTTAATTAAGTAAATGATTGATTGTTAATTAATTAATTGATTAATAAATGAACAACCGATTCCATTGAAAAAGAGGCTAGAAAATTAAGACAATTGGGAAATTTTAATAACAGGCTTGAAAAAAAAAGTGGTCCAAATTTCCAGCTTCATCTCAATGTAAAATCTCGTTCCAAGATACTTCTGTTTGATCTTTATATCAATTATCATAAAAAAAAAGTAAATATTAAATATAAAAATGAATTAATTGACATAATCAGTCAATTATGGACAAATAATTTATCAATTAACCAATTAATTTATTATTGATTAATTAATTCATTAATTGTGTAAATGGTTACTAGATATCTTGTTCGACCTTTACAATAATTCGTTTTATCATCACTTCAATCGGCGATAAATTAATTTTGATTTTTGACAATTAATAAATTAATTTAAAAAAAAGACAATCTTAAATAACAAAAGAAAAAACTTCTAAAAAAAGGTGTCCGACGAGATTTAAGACCGGCGACAAATAAATAAATGATCGTGAATGGAATTTTCAAAGATTATCACATTGTGAGAATTAAATAACGTTATTTGTTATTTAATCGGTAATTATTAGAATTTTTTCATTAAGATTTTTAATTGAGTAAATGATTGATTGTTAATTAATTAATTGATTAATAAATGAACAGTCAATTTCAATGAAAAAGAGGCTAGAAAATTAAAACAATTGGGAAATTTTAATAACAAGCTTGAAAAAAAAAGTGGTCCAAATTTTCAGCTTCATCTCAATGTAAAATCTCGTTCCAAGATACTTCTGTTTGATCTTTATATCAATTATCATAAAAAAAAAGTAAATATTAAATATAAAAATGAATTAATTGACATAATCAGTCAATTAATGGACAAATAATTTATCAATTAACCAATTAATTTATTATTGATTAATTAATTCATTAATTGTGTAAATGGTTACTAGATATGTTGTTCGACCTTTACAATAATTCGTTTTATCATCACTTCAATCGGCGATAATTTAATTTTGATTTTTGACGATTAATAAATTCATTTAAAAAAAAGACAATCTTAAATAACAAAAGAAAAAACTTCTAAAAAAAGGTGTCCGACGAGATTTAAGACCGGCGACAAATAAATAAATGATCGTGAATGGAATTTTCAAAGATTATCACATTGTGAGAATTAAATAACGTTATTTGTTATTTAATCGGTAATTATTAGAATTTTTTCATTAAGATTTTTAATTAAGTAAATGATTGATTGTTAATTAATTAATTGATTAATAAATGAACAGTCAATTTCATTGACAAAGAGGCTAGAAAATTAAAACAATTGGGAAATTTTAATAACAAGCTTGAAAAAAAAGTGGTCCAAATTTTCAGCTTCATCTCAATGTAAAATCTCGTTCCAAGATATGTCTGTTTGATCTTTATATCAATTATAATAAAAAAAATGATAATTATTAAGTATAAAAATGAATTAACATAATCAGCCAATCAATGGACAAATAGTTTATTAATTGAACAACTAATGTATTCTTGATTAATTAATCAATTAATTGTGTAAATGGTTATTGGATATCTTGTTCGACCTTTACAATAATTCGTTTTACCACCACTTCAATCGGCGATAACTTAATTTAGATTTTTAGACGATTAATAAATTCACTAAAAACAAAAAACAATCTTGAAAAATAAAAGAAAAAGCGTCTTAAAAAAGAGGGGTCCGACGAGATTTAGGACCGGCGACGAATAAATAAACACCGAGGAGCATACGAGACCGGAAGTCGAGGGAAAAGCTCGACGAGCTTGACGCCAACGAGTATATATAGTCGCCGAGTGAAATATTGCCGTTGAGGGTACACCCCTTCAACGCTGCTCCGTCTATTATAGTCCAGAAAAGCAAGAAATAAGCGCGCGCGCGCTTGTGAAAAAGGGCTGAATAAAAAAAAAATAAAAAAAAATAAAAAAATAGTCTCGCAAGTCTAATCCACCAAACACGTTTCCCTCCGTTATACGACCGCACATTGTCTGCTTTATCTCTTACTCTTCAACATTTCACTTTCCACTTGTTAGTTCCTTCATCCCTTATTTCCACATGCTTCCTTGTATACTCGTATATACATACACATCGTCTACTTGTCAACTCGTTTCTCTCATTCCTCGAGAATGAGAGAGGTAAATGCGGATAAAAGTGACTCGAGTGAAATAAATCATGTATCACATGCATCGGAGTCAAGAACGACTTTTCTTTACAATTTTTTTTTCGCTATTATTATCGATTCCTTTTTCTCTCGAGCTTTTCGACTTCGGGAATTAGTTCAGGCAGCAATAAAATGAGTTTTTGGTATCATTTTGAAAAATCATCAAGCTATAAAAAATGCAATAAAATTAATGATATTGTAAGAACAATTGGAAAATTAGTTTTTGTTTTCGCAAAAATTGTCATGAGATACGTAAAACAAAATATTGTCAGAAAAGATAAGAATATTTTCATTCAAATGATTTGGCAAGTCAATTTAATAATAATGTTTTTTAGGAGAAAACGGCAATTGATAATTGAACATTTACACTTGAACAAGAGTCGCCGTGTGATTGTTGAAAAATATTTCGTTAAGAAAACAAATTAACGAAATTAAAATTTGAAAAAGATTTTAAAATATTTAGAAAATTGTTTTTATTTTTTGTTTTTGCTTTTTTTACACTTTACGACGAATTCATTTGGAAAAATTGGAAACATTGGTTTTTCTTAGCGCAAAAATTGTGACAAAATACGTAAAACGAAATATTATCAGTATCAAATGATTTGGCAAGTCAATTTAATATTAATGTTTTTTTGGAGAAAATTGCAATTGATAATTTAACATTTTCACTTCAACAAGAGTCGCCGTGTGATTGTTGAAAAATATTTTGTTAAGAAAACAAATTAACGAAATTAAAATTTTTAAAAGATTTAAAAATATTTTGAAAATTGTTTTTGTTTTTTGATTTTGCTTTTTTACATTCTACGACGAATTCATTTGGAAAAATTGGAAACATTAGTTTTTGTTAGCGCAAAAATTGTGATAAGTTACGTAAAACGAAATATTATCAATATCAAATGATTCGCCAAATCAATTTAATAATAATGTTTTTTTGGAGAAAATTGCAATTGATAATTGAACATTTTCACTTCAACAAGAGTCGCCGTGTGATTGTTAAAAAATATTTCGTTAAGAGAGCAAATTAACGAAATTTAGATTTCAAAAAATTAAAAAAATATTTATAAAATTGTTTTTGTTTTGTGATTTTGCTTTTTTACACTCTATGACGAGTTCATCGTTAAATCTGTTCGGGAGTGATTACGAGAATATCTGTTTTCTACATAACGAGCGCGTTTTTAATAATTAAAAAAAAGTTTATTTAAAAAAGCGAACGCGTTGGAATAATTTATCGGTTATAAGACTGGTATATTTCTTTCGACGAACTATTTTCATCGAGATATGAAAAATGCAATAAAATGAATGACTTCGTTAGAACAATTGGAAAAATTGGTTTTTGTTAGCGCAAAAATTGTGATAAGTTACGTAAAACGAAATATTATCAGTATCAAGTGATTTGGCAAATCAATTTAATAATAATGTTTTTTTGGAGAAAATTGCAATTGATAATTGAACAATTTCACTTCAACAAGAGTCGCCGTGTGATTGTTGAAAAATATTTCGTTAAGAGAGCAAATTAACGAAATTTAAATTTCAAAAAATTAAAAAAATTTTTTGAAAATTGTTTTTGTTTTGTGATTTTACTTTTTTACACTCTATGACGAGTTCATCATTAAAGCTGTTCGGGAGTGTTTACGAGAATATATATTTTCTACATAACGAGCGCGTTTTTAATTATTTAAAAAAAGTTTATTTAAAAAAGCGAATGCGTTGGGAATAAGTTATCCGTTCTAGGACTGGTCTATTTCTCTCGTCGAACTATTTTCATCGAGATATGAAAAATGCAATAAAATTAATGACTTTGTTAGAACAATTGGAAAAATTGGTTTTTGTTAGCGCAAAAATTGTGATAAGTTACATAAAACGAAATATTATCAGTATCAAATGATTCGCCAAATCAATTTAATAATAATGTTTTTTTGGAGACAATTGCAATTGATAATTGAACAATTTCACTTCAACAAGAGTCGTCGTGTAATTGTTGAAAAATATTTCGTTAAGAGAGCAAGTTAACGAAATTTAAATTTCAAAAAATTAAAAAAATATTTAGAAAATTGTTTGTGTTTTGTGATTTTGCTTTTTTACACTCTATGACGTGTTCATCGTTAAATCTGTTCGGGAGTGCTTACGAGAATATCTATTTTCTACATAACGAGCGCGTTTTTAATTATTTAAAAAAAGTTTATTTAAAAAAGCGAATGTGTTGGAATAATTTATCCGTTATAGGACTGCTCTATTTCTCTCGACGATTCTATTTTCATCTTGGCGCGTGTCTATATCAATGCTTCACGGGATAATGTAATAGATAGAAACCCGTGGAACGATGGAAGCCCCCCCCCGCCCGATATACCACTCGTTCAATGTTGCAACGAGACAGCGAGACAGGCAAACAGTAACATCATCCGCCTCGCATTCGTTACTCGAAAGCTCCAGAGAGAATGATCTCTCGTGATTTAACATAACAATAATAATAACAACAATAATTTCATGAGAAACCAGTCTCCAGGAAGTCTTCAATATTTCAAGATCATTACCACGAACCGTCTTTCACTAATTGTAAAATGGAAATTCAAGGAGAGCGGACGGTGAGAGGTTTGCGAGGCTCAAGCTAAAAAAATGGTAAAATCTTTAAATTCAATTTACTTTCAGTTTTTCAAAATGCTCGTTTCGTGGGCTTGATGAAATGACTTCCTCGATATTTTAAATTTAATTTGTAATTTGGATGAAATTAATTCCTCGATATTATAAATTTGAGATTTTCTTTACAAAATTGCTTTTTATTTATTTTTTATCAAGAAACAAATTCGCGAAGTGAAACTAAAAAATTTTCGATTTAGTAATAAGAGAAATTACAATATGTTTGATTGAATTTTCATTTTTTGTGTAGTAGAAGAGAAAAAAAAAGGGGTACAGAATCGTCCGATTTTGCGGAGAATTCCGAGGTTTTTTGAGATCAGGCGAATCGCACATTCAATTTGGAAAATTTCAAAATTAAAAAACGCCATCGATATGACTACGTGAAAACCAAAAGAACCATTGATTTTCATGAAAATCTGAGATCCGCGATATTTCAAGGTTCGAGCTTTCGTCTGTCGAAAATCTGGAAATTCAATGTTGTTAAACGAGAAGAAAAAAAAAAAATTGAAGAATCATTGGATTTTAATGGAAAAATACCTGAGATATCTGAGAGTTTTTTCTCTGAGATCGATGACTGGTGAATGCGAGATAAAAAGAAATAATCGTGAATTTCAAAATAGCGGAATTAAAAATGGCTGCGACATATTTATGATTTTTATCGTCAGGAGTGGCTTTTGTAGTCGAGATATATCATTTGTTTTGAAGCGTCGAGGACACTCGCACGAATGAGAATGACAAACGATTCACGGTGTCAGCATTACCAGATGCTGACGCGTTATAATATAAAGATAAATACATATATATATATAGAAGAAAAAAAAGAGAAACAGTACGGTAGCAACGAAGAAGCGAGGTCACGCTCGAACAAAATACGATCTTTTGCATTCTCGTGTCTCTTACGTATCATAAAAAAAAGTCCCAAGTCCACGTGTATCTCTATATATGTTTGTCACTGTATAGCCATGACTTTTAATGAATTTCCAGTGTCGTGTGCGTGGGTGGTCAACCATCGAATCGAAGAGCAATCCGCTCATTATTACAACACGTATAATTCCATAAGTGAGACACAGGAAAAAGAGAGAGATAAAAAGAAAAAAAAATAGGAACGTTGACCTACAAAGATTGTTCAACTCTCGAGAAGAGGTTAACGATGATTATTTTAGAGCGCACGTTGTTTGGAGAAACAAACGAGTGAATGAAAGGCTTAATTTTAAGGTATTGAAAATGAACGAAATCCAGTTATAACGGAAATTTTAAATTTCGGTTTTCCATGATTTAGAAAAAATCTCCTTTCGTTACGATTATTAAGGATTTACATGCCCCTGCGCGCGCTGACAACCGAGTAAATTTGAAAAATTATTCCAAAGGTTATATGGCGAAAAAAAAATTAAATTGTTGATTTCACATTTTATGTCAACCTGCAAGTAAAAAAATTTATTTATTATTTTTTTAAATATTTACATTATTTAAACGCGTTTTTCTCGAAACTATGTTTTTGAGACAGTGTCAGCGCGATAACTCAGTCAATTTTTAATATTTTTTAACTTTTTTTTTTTTCAAATCTTGATAACTATTTTCTCTGTAGTCTGACGAGAGCTTTTTTCAATTTTTTGGTTGGACAACTTTTTATAAATTATTAAAAGCTATTTTTTTTTTTTGTTTAAATTGCATACTAAAGTTCGAAATACTGTAATTTCTTTATTTTTGAAAAAAACAAAAAATTCCCTCCGTCAGACTATTACTGCTACATTGTTTGACTAGATTCTTTTTTATTTTTGTAGATTGAATAATTTTTGGCGAAGTTATGACGTCGACAAGGAGGCGCCATGGTTTTCGTCACTAGTCCATTTATACCCGTAAAAAAAAATGTTAATATTAAACAAAAACATTTTTTACATTTTTTTTCTTATAGTTGAAAAGTTAATAAAAAATGTAAAATCAACAATTTAATTTTTTTTTCCAGCATATAAACTTTATAATAATTTTTTAAGCTATCGAAAATGAACGAAATCCCAGTAATAAAGGAAATTTGAAATTCCTAATTTCCATGATTTTTTCAAAATCTCCCTTCGTTACGATTATTATTATTATTTACGTAACTTCCTTTTTTTCCAGCGTGAAAGAATCGTGAACGAAAAGATTTTTCCTTTCGCGACACACGCAGTGAAAAATAAAAGGAGAAGAAAATAAAATAAAAGTAGAAACTTCCGGCTTTCGTAGAGCGAACCGAAGAGATGAAAAAAAAAATAAAAATAAAAATAAAATAAAAAGTGCTCACACGTGCCTCGCCACTCTCTTGGGAATATCTCTCTCCCGCTCGCAGCCTCCCATTTCTATAAATAGAACATTTATAATGGTCCTATCTGTGCCGGGTACCTCGCTATATACCTTTTATGTTATAATGGGGTGAGGCTTTTCCGAATCGCACCCGAATATATATACGTAAGACGAGATACAGCTGCGAAGATCGAAAGCTGCGGACTGTCCCTTCTCTCTCTCTCTCCCTCTCCCCTTTTCGCGCCCCACCAACTTTCCTTTTGCTCGTTTGTTAACCAGAAGAGAAATATTACGAACAGAAGGAGTCATACGGTGGATGACACGAGTCAAATGTGTCGTGTTTGTATATATAAAATCATTTTGGATGAGAGGGAAAAAAAAAAGAGTAATGGAAGTATATATAGATTTTTCAATGAGTGCGATAAAAATAAATAAATAAAATTTACAAAATGTTTTAAATGAATTTTCGTAGTCACAAAGTTTATTTTCGTTGAAATTTCAAACATGTTTTCAAACGTGAAAGATTTTTTAGAAAATTTTTTCGAGTTATCAGATATTCTGAAATAAAAAATCAAAATTTTACTATTTAAGGGAGTTGCTGCGGTTTTAAAGGGTGTCTCGAATTATGGTGATATTTTGATTTATCATCAAATATTGCGCAGTGTCTCAATTTCTGAAAACAACAAAAAAATACATTTTCGACAAATTTTTATCAAAACGAATAATCTCCATTGTTGCAATTACAATTTTTAGGTAATTCGAGAATGTTTTCATTTTGTATTAGTTCTTTTAATTGAAAGATTTATTAAACGTCGTTCAGTAATGGAATAACGAAGTACTGAGAAATTGTAAGATATAATTCATTTTCTATCAATTTTATGCCTCTGCAATAAATATATTAAATTATCGAACGTTTTATATGTTGAGAGCTATGAAATTTAACGACTTTTAAATATTTTATATTTTACTTTACGTCGTACGAGACCGAGAAACGTTGAATGCAAGTATATGTGTGCACAAACGTTACGGTGTTTTTCTTAAGTTTCTTGGCAACGAGTAATTCCGCCTGCCAAGTTGATTATCGTTATCGTGATCGAAGTGTGTAACGAATGTATATATATATATATATATATATATATATATATATATATATATATATACCAATGTATATTGCTGACGAACCGAGAACTGAGAGGCTTTAAGAGCAAAAGGATTAAGAGTTAATGTTTTCTAAGAAATCAAAGAATTTCCTCAGAGACCAAGGGTGGGAGGGGGATTATTTAAGTATATTTTGAGTCTTAAGAGGAGAAAGAAAAGCAAACGGTATGGCTATGAGGAAAGGTAAAAGGGAAGTTAATTAATTTCATGCAAATTTTGTAATAATATTTGTCTCAGGAAGAATAATTACGAGCTACGAGTAAAAGCTCGTTCATTAAAATTCTATGAAAATTCAATATTGTTATTATTATTATTATTGTGTAAATTTTTCAACAAAAATTACTCTTATCAGACATTAGACGTTTATCCATTCAGCATATCGTCTATTTTGCTTTCAAGGGCTCGCATACCCCTGAAATTTTCGAAAAATCGATTTTTTTTTGCAGATTTTTATTCTTTATACTTTTAAGAATTAAATAAAAACTTTTAAGAAAATTCCACTCCGTTACAAAGTTATAGCAACAAATGTGACCGGACATCGGAATTCACTTTGTGCCTACCGGAAACTTTAATTAAGTACTAATTTTTTTTTTCAATTTCATACTAAAGTTTGAAACACTGTAATTTCTTTGTTTTTTAAAACAAAATAAATTCTCTCCGTCAGACTATTATTACTACATTATTTTATTAGATTCTAAAATGAAAAAAAAAAAAAATTTTAAATTATTGAAAACTTTGTTCAAAAATAATTTCGTTCACTTAAACTGTTCGTGAGGTTCCGCAATGTATTTTCTATTTTTTCGCGAAGGTTTGAACTTCAAAATGCCGCTTGTTGATGAACTTTTTTGTTTTTATCATTTTTTAACATTTTCAGAGCGAAAGTTTCACGCAGCTTTAAAAAGTCCGAAGAATTTGTATGAAAAAAAAAAATAAATAAATAAATAAGTAAAAATTTGTCTTATTTCTTCCTTCTACGGCCTAACAGCAAAAAAAAATATAGATACAGATATTTGATATGTGTAATGGAATACCGAGAATTTCCGAGTTACTTCCGGTATGTCATTTCCGGTTCTCAAATTCATCCACAATTTCCATAATTCTGAAAACTTGGCAACTTTATAGAATACGAGAAGGATCGTTAACCTTAAGGAGTTGAGGATTATTCTTTTTTCTTTCTTTTGCGTAAGAGACAATCATCGCGGTAGTGTGGAGAGAAAAATACGAGTGCCAACATTTCGTGATATGGTTTACGGTCTCTGGTCGACTTTTCCTCAGGACTTTTCCTCTGTTCGCAAATCTCGGTATATTTTCTCTCTCTCTCTCTCACACCGGAATCTTTACCCAAAGAAATTCTTCGCTCTACTCTTGGCACGCGAGTGTTAGGGGATGATAGTGCACCCCCTGTGCACAAAGTGGGCGAAAACCTACGAGAGATGGCGACGCGAAGAAAAATACGACGCCAGAACGACGTGCGAGTTGTGAAAGTCGTAAAAATTTCGTACATTCGATTCTCGAACGCGAGAACCAAAATGGCGTCCGGGACCAGCGTGCTTCTAACACAGGCAGAGCGAGAGCGTTTGAGCAAAATTCTGAAAAACTTTTTCTTTCTCCATTAAGGGAGGAAATAGGGTTAGACGGTTCAAAAAATCGATTTTTTTTTTATTTCATAAATTGTTAGTAAAACTATTGAAAAATATGTTCCCAAAATTAAAAATTAAAATTCCGACTCGTTCTATTATTATAAGCCATTAAGGGGGAAATAGGGTTAGGACAACGTTTTCTCAATGTTTTTCATGAATTTTTTTATAGTATAAAAAATGAATATAATTTATTGAAACTTTGAGAATATTTTATACATATATTTAAGTATATACTATAACATTTTTGAAGAATTTCCTTGAAAAACACCGAAGAAAATTTATGACTGCCTTAACTTTGTTTTTCTTGGTACTATTTTTTCAAACGCGTTTTTCTGAAAAAGACTTTTTTTGAACTTGCGTACACGCTAGTTTGAAAAGTTTTCAACCAATCGTTTTGAAAATTAGCAGTCACTTTCTTCATAGTATTGCGCTCTATATGAACCTAAAATCGGAATATTATCATTATTTAAATTAATTTTTTTTTGCAAATAAATTTGTAAAAAATGGCAAAAAATCATGCTTTTTTGTTTTGACCCCTGTAAAAAATTCAATTGTCTATTTTTTTGATAGCATTTAGGTTCATATTGATGAGAGACATATAATAAAAGTAAATTCCAACCTCGTTTGATTTCAGATGAAAATCGCGGCTTCAAGAATGTACGCAAAATGCTGAGTCTGATTGTGACCTGCAATATGGGGTCGCTAATATCTTCGGTGTTTTTCAAGGAAATTCTTCAAAAATTTTATAGTATATACTTAAATATATGTATAAAATATTCTCAAAGTTTCAATAAATTATATTCATTTTTTATACTATAAAAAAATTCATGAAAATCATTGAGAAAACGCTGTCCTAACCCTATTTCCCCCCTTAAGGGCTCACGTACCCCTGGAATTTAAAAAAAATCAATTTTTTTTTACAGATTTTTATTCTTTAAACTTTTAACAATTAAACAAAAAACTTTTAAGAAAATTCCAATCCGTTACAAAGTTGTAGCAATAAATGTGGCCGGACATCAGGTTGGGACGGCTACTTACCAGAAACTTTAAACGTGTTTTTCTCGAAACTATGTTTTTAGACAATTTAAAAAATTTTGTAACTTTTTTTTCTTTTCAAATCTTTTTTTTATTATTTTTGGTTGGATAATTTTGTATGAATTATTAAACACTAATTTTTTTTTTCTTAAATTGCCTACTAAAGTTTGAAATACTGTAATTTCTTTATTTTGGAAAAGAAAAAAAAAAACCACTTTGTCAGACTATTACTACCACATTATTTTACTAGATTCTTTTTCGATTTTTACAGATTGGATAATTTTTGGTGAAGTTATGATGTCGACAAGGAGGCTCCACGGTTTTCATCAGTGGTCCATTTATACCCGTAAAAAATAATGTTAATATTGAGAAAAAAAACATTTTTCAATTTTTTTTCTCATACTTGAAAAGTTAATAAAAAATGTGAAATCAACAATTTAATTTTTTTTTCACCATATAACCTTTGTAATAATTTTTCAAATTTACTCGATTTTCAGCGCGCGCAGCGGTATGCAAGCATTTAAGGATATTCGAAAGACGGAGAATGAACCAGTATTTTTTTTATTTCACGAAAAAAAAAGATCGTATCGAAATAATCTCGAACGCGGGATTTTTCATAATGCTTTTCTGATCGTATAAAAAATTATTAGGCTCATTAGTTTTTTTATTTAAAAAAAAAACAATCGTAAGCCAAGTTCAATGTTTTTTGTTATTTTTTAAATATTTTGGAACAAAAAAAAACAAGGTTTTACTACTGTTATCCGTGTTAACTAGCGCAGGCTGACTGGGAATGATCGGCCATTTTGAATAGGCCCTTCGTCGTCCATTTTGAATACGCCCTCCGTGGGTAATTCCCAATATGTTCGGTGGCGCCCTCTCTCGTCAATGTTTGGGGTTACGTTTGTCGATAATTTTTTTACCTAACTACCCAACGTTATGCTAACGTGGTAACAGCCTAACCTAAAGTTGGGCCCCTCATGACTATCAAGAGAAATACGACTACCGGTTGTGGGGGTCGTGACGTAAATGCGCTCCACCATCCACCGGCGAGGCAAAATAGTGGGGATTTTTCTTAGAAACGAACTCCTTAAAATGGAGGTCCTCCCGGTGTATATAAGTGTTTATGACCTTCGAATGCCTCGTATTGTCAAATATCGAAAGAACGGCAGTGGAGAGAGAGAGAGAGAAATCGAGAAAACAAAGACGCTGCGCGAACGCGAGGCCGTTTCAAGGACGATGTAAAAACCTATTACGCGCGCGCGTATATCTATATGTATATATATGGGAATAAAAGATGGAGGAAAGGGTTGAATTAGTCAGAGGGAGAAGGAAAGTCTCTCGGACCAGTTTGAAGTATACATAATTTTGCTACAGTCCAGTTTAATGGACACCGGTTTTCGTTTTAACTTAATATACATCCACGCGCCATTCCAAGTCAAAGCGACCTGGAAGTGACTATCGGCATCATTTTCAAATTTTTTTTCCCTCACGTTCATTATAGCGTGACACGAGAAAAGTGATTATTATCGATTTTCACAAAATTTTCGAAAATTCGTTCGCTCGTAACGAATTTAATACTAAACTTACCGGCACATAAGAGAGGTCATTTGATCCCTTATGAAATAAACGTTGATTTTTAGAAAGAAATTCTGAATTATTAACGAAAATAATTCGTATCATAACTTTTGATTTCTGATAAAATAATCAAACAAATTTACAGATAGTCAGATGAGCGAAAGAAATAACAAATGGATGTACGAATTTAAAGTAAATTTTGAAAGGATCCATTTGATCCCCGCTTTGGTACGTTTAGTGTTAAGTGTTAATTTTTATCGCGAGGGGTGTTAACGATCTGTTTTTAAATGTGCGATTTTTCTTTTATGTATTTTACGGCGAAAGAAAAATTTCCACGTGAGCGGAGAGCCTGAATTAACGAAAAATGAACTTTGAATTGTAATATATTATTTTTACGGATTTTTTTTCTTTCCATAAAAATAATATACAATTCAAACCCTACTTTTGTTAAATTGACACTCTCATTGTCACGTTGGGTTATTTTTTGTTTTAATACGTAATAAAAAGTAAATGACAGATTAAAAAATTGAAATTGGCCGTGGAATGGCCCGTAGCTATACACGAAGTTTTGCCGCTGCAAATGGCTTCGCCACTCCTCTCTCGTTTCTTCGAAGGGTTGCGTTGTTGTTTTTTTTTTCTTCTTTTTACAGTTCAACCGGCTCGTCGTTGGGCATCGAACGTTGCACACTTTGCAGTCTACACTACCTCGCGGTGATTTTGTCAGTGATTTTTTTATTTTTTTCGTAAAGCAATTACGAACGTTGGTGTTAAAAAGTAAATAAAAAATTCCATTTCTCAGGATCAATCGATAATAATTTGAATAATTATTGTTGGGCAGTAAAATTAGAATTAGTAAAATAATTCCCGAATTTCAAAAATTCTTTTTTATCGATTCTTCTCTCGAACGATGATTAATTTTCATATACTTTTGATAATATCAATGACTGAACATAATTACGAATAATAATTATGGAAAAAAAAATGAAAATTGGCAATATTTAAGGATTAATGAAGAAAAAGATAATTCCTAAATTTAAAAAATTGTTTTTCATTGATTCCTCTCTCGAACGATGATTAATTTTCATATACTTTTGATAATATCAATGACTAAACATAATTACGAATAATGATTATGAAAAAAAAAATGAAAATTGGTAATATTTAAGGATTAATGAAGAATAAAATAATTCCTGAATTAAAAAAATTGTTTTTCATTGATTCTTCTCTCGAACGATGATTAATTTTCAAATACTTTTGATAATATCAATGACTGAACATAATTACGAATAATAATTATGGGAAAAAAATGAAAATTGGCAATATTTAAGGATTAGTGAAGAAAAAAATAATTCCTAAATTTAAAAAATTGTTTTTCATTGATTCTTCTCTCGAACGATGATTAAATTTGGTATATTTTTTATAATATCAATGACTGAACATAATTACGGATAATAATTATGGAAAAAAAATGAAAATTGGCAATATTTAAGGATTAGTGAAGAAAAAAATAACTCCTAAATTAAAAAAATTGTTTTTCATTGATTCTTCTCTCGAACGATGATTAATTTTGGTATATTTTTGATAATATCAATGACTAAACATAATTACGAATAATAATTATGAAAAAAAAAAATGAAAATTGGCAATATTTAAGGATTAGTGAAGAAAAAAATAATTCCTAAATTTAAAAAATTGTTTTTCATTGATTCTTCTCTCGAACGATGATTAATTTTGGTATATTTTTGATAATATCAATGACTAAAAATAATTACGAATAATAATTATGAAAAAAAAATGAAAATTTCCAATATTTAAGGATTAATGAAGAAAAAAATATAATTATTACGAATAATAATAACATAATTACGAATAATACGAACATAATTACGAATAATAATTATGAAAAAAAAAAAAAAAAAAAAAAGAGGCAATATTTAAGGGTTAATTAAGAAGAAAGTAATTCCTGAATTAAAAAATTGTTGAAGAAAAAAATTGAAATTAACACTTTCGTTACGAATATTAATCATTTTTTTTATTATCAATAATCATGATTTGTTAAAAAATGATTTTCATTAATTTTCCGTTCGAACATTGACGATCCTTTTTCGTTTCATATTATAAATATCAATATTCCGAGAGCCCAGGTAAAACCCGACGAAAAACCACTATACGAGAGACGACGGTATATGCCGTGGCCACAAGGGTTTACCGCAAAACCCACGTAAACGCAATCTCTTCCCCGATTCTTTTTTATTTTATTTTTGTCCTTGTATACTTGTCATTTGGAAAGCTCTTTCGCGCGGTCTCACGTCCCGAGAGATATCGTTCGCTTTTGCCCGATCTCTTCGGTTGCAAACCGATGTAACAAGTACATATACGTATCTACAGATATATATATATATATATATATGTATATATAAAATGGTACGTACGTACGCGGATCTCGTGCCAGTTCGCTTAAATGGCCACGACGAGCTCTCGCACGGAGCAAAGAGATAGCGACGAGAGCTGTCGGTAGCGGCGAGCGACAACACATCGAGGTTCGTCGTCGTCGTCCGTCGCGAAGGACTCTTTTACACATCCGTGCGAGATACGTGATATTACATCCGTGCAAACGCAGTGGAAACGTTGGAGGAGGGAAAGAGATGAAAAAAAAGAATGTTTCTTTGAAATTTTTCAAATTTTCGCGACCATATAAAATGCGACGAGCGCGGTATAGGAATTTCTTCTTCTTTTTTTTTCTTCTTCTTCTTCTTGTTTCTACATACAGTGTACATTGGGTACTGGTAACCGCACGTATGTTATATGTTATATGGAGTGTACTATAAAAGACAGGATATACTCGGCGTTTATTTCATTTTTCTTTTCTTCGATATCTTTCGAAATTCGTCCTATCGACCATTTCCTTCGAATCGATTTTGTTTGATTTTACTTTTGAACGAAAATTGTTGAATCATTGAATTGAAATACAAAGAATCACTTTGTATTTCAATTAATTATTTAATTATGCATTATCAACCAATTGCAACCCCATCCGTTTATGCATTATGAAATTAATTGATAATCGGTGTAATACCAGTGGTAGTTCCAGAAATAATGGATTATCGGCCAAATTCCATTATTCTTAATGGATAATGCAGAAAATTTCATTATCCATTGTCAAAACAATGGATAATGGATCAAATTCAATTATTCATTGTTACAATTATGGATAATTGATCAAATTTCATTGTAAATTGTTAAAATAATGGATAAGGGCTGAATTTCCATTATTGATTGTCAAAATAATGGTTAATGGATGAAATTCCATTGTCGATTATCAAAATAACGGATAATTGTAAAATTCCATTATCCATTGTTAAAATAATGGATAATGAATGAAATTCCATTATCGATTGTTGAAATAATGGTTAATGGATCAAATTCCATTGTCGATTCTCAAAATAATGGATAAATGTCAAATTCCATTATCCATTGTTAAAATTAAGGATAATGAATGAAATTCCATTATCAATTGCTAAAATAATGGTTAATGGATGAAATTCCATTGTCGATTCTCGAAATAATGGAAAAATGTCAAATTCCATTATCCATTGTTAAAATAATGGATAATGAGTGAAATTCCATTATCAATTGTTAAAATAATGGATAATGGATGAAATTCCATTGTCGATTATCAAAATAACGGATAAATGTCAAATTCCATTATCCATTGTTAAAATAATTGATAATGAATGAAATTCCATTATCGATTGTTAAAATATTGGTTAATGGATGAAATTTCATTGTCGATTATCAAAATAACGGATAATTGTCAAATTCCATTATCCATTGTTAAAATAATGGATAATAAATGAAATTCCATTATCAATTGTTAAAATAATAGTTAATGGATGAAATTCCATTGTCGATTCTCAAAATAATGGATAAATGTCAAACTCCATTATCCATTGTTAAAATAATGGATAATGAATGAAATTCCATTATCAATTGTTAAAATAATGGATAATGGATGAAATTCCATTGTCGATTAACAAAATAATGGATAATGGGCTAAGCTTCTTTACCCCTTGCCAACATAATGTATAATGGATAGATTCTACTATCCATTAAAAAAAAAAGAATAATATTGCGTAAGAAATGTACAAAATTGACTAAAAATCGTATAGTTGTCTCGATGAAAAAAAAAATTACTCCAATTTCGAAAGTTTATAAATGTGGTGTTCTGGCATTTTGTTTCTTTGTTTTAAAATTCTTATTACAACACACGAAGAACGTGTCACTTATACCGCCGAGCTTGGAATGTGCTTTAAATTATCGCTTAAAACTCTGGCAAAACAATAAGAATTATGCAATTCGCGAAATTTCCATGAAAATTAATGACTCTTGGTTTCAATATATTAATAACTCGATCAGTGGAGCTCGGGCAGTACTTTCATCCGCATTAGAGAACCGTATGTACAATCTTTATGTATTATAAAAGCTCGAGTCGCAAAGGCCACGAAGTGTGTACGACTGTCGAGATATATGTATATTAAGCTCCGCGCAGTAATTAGTTGGCCGGCAAACAGAGAGTCAGCATCGAACCACCAACGAACTATACATATATACAATATATATCATTAAACGTCCAAGAGCGAGAGATCTGGTTTAATTTACGACGAAGCCTCTTTACGCAACGACGCTTTCAAGTTTATATAGTCCGGGGGCGGATTTTGCGACTCATATATATATATAGAAGTGAGGCAAATAGACAAAAGGTGTTTTGGGACAAACGCGTATCCTAAAGCTTTTTGTACCCTCACTCGACCCTCGACCCTCGTATATTGTACTGATGGAAATGAGAAAAACGAACAGTGTTTAAATTTTTATTAATTAAATAACGTGATTTAAAAAAAACATCACAATAACATTTCGGCTATAATTCCGTTGTTATTGACAATAGAAATACATCAAGTATCCATTATCCATTATTTTAATAAGCATCGATGGAATTTGATCCATTATCCATTGCTTTAACAAGCATCAATGGAATTTCATTCATTATCAATTATTTCAACAAACATCAATGGAATTTCATCCATTATCCATTATTTTAACGGGCATGAATGGAATTTCATCCATTATCCATTATTATAACAAGCATGAATGGAATTTCATCCATTATCCATTATTTTAACAAGCATCAATGGAATTTCATCCATTATCCATTACTTTAACAAGCATCAATGGAACTTCATCCATTATCCATTATTTTAACAAACATCAATGGAATTTCATCCATTATCCATCAATTTAACAAACATCAATGGAATTTCATCCATTATCCATTAATTTAACAAGCATCAATGGAATTTCATCCATTATCCATTATTTTAACAAGCATCAATGGAATTTCATCCATTATCCATTACTTTAACAAGCATCGATGGAATTTCATCTATAATCCATTATTTTAACAAGCGTCGATGGAATTTCATCCATTATCCATTACTTTAACAAACCTCAATGGAATTTCATCCATTATCCATTATTTTAACAAGCATCGATGAAATTTCATCCATTATCCATTATTGTAACAATGGGTAATTGAATTTGATCCATTATCCATTATTTTGACAATTAATAATGAAACTCCCTCCATTATCCACTATGAATAATGGAATTTGATCGATAATCCATTATTTCTGGAATAAATACTGATATTTGACCGATTATCAATTATTTTCCATAATGCATAAACGGATCGGTGCAATTGGTTAATAATGCATCATTGAAAATAATTAATTGAAACACAAAGGATAATTGATTTGAATTGATTCTCCCGTTTTTTTTTAATTCCACGAAAAATTTGTTGAGAATATTAAAAAGAATTGTAATTTTGCACATTAAATTTGTTGTTTTTTTTCGTTAAAATAATGAAAAATCGCGATTTTTTTTCTCTTCTCTTTCATTTATATTCATTCCTCGGGACAATATCGATACTTTTAGCTATGGAAGTGATCGAAAGAGGGCCGAGGGAGAACGCTGTCTGTATATAAGCGCCGGTGATGGAGTCTCAAGTGTTCCTGAGACCGCGGGATCGTCTCTACGTGTCCGGTTCTACCATCCATGTATGCGGAGAAAAAAAAAAGAGAAAGAGTGAGGGAGAGAGAGAGAGAGCTCTCACCGTTAGTTTCGTTGAAAACTCCGCGAGCTCGTCGTCTCCTCATCTCTCCCTTTGCCATTTCCTTTTTTGCCTCTCTCTACATTCTTCTTTTATCCTCTCCAAGCTTTCTCTCTCTCTCTTTTTCTCCTGCACGCCATTTCAGGCGATTGCACCGAGAGTCGAGTTATACGGTAACGTAGAGTACAACCGAACCCTCGCCAAGAGTATAGAGAGAGGGAGAGAGAATGCCAAGATTCTCTCGGATTTCCAAATCCACCCCCAGGGTCTTTCTTCTTTTATCATTCGATCCGTCGCTAGGGAAAACTGTTCACGAAACGATCTATATATAAATATATATATGTGTAGGTTACATCTTTCGCTGATCGTAAAAATTCAACGCTACGTTTCGCTATGAGCCAGGGGGGAATTTTTTTTTATATATCAAAGAGCATTATTCAAGGTGAGAAATTTGAATAATAAAATTCATTCAAATTTTAATGAATTTTATCATTAAAATTCTGAGGGGCTGATGTCGCTTCGGAATACTTGTTAATTTACCGAAAAAAAAAAGAAAAATCGTATGAAAAATTCCAAACGAGCAATAGCTGGAAATTTTTTTAAGACGTAAACGAAAATTTGGATCTTAATTCTAAAAATATTAACAGATTTTTTTCGAAACAACATTAATATTTTTAAAAGACAGAATTTCTTCTAGAATTCTTTCGCACGTCCATGTGAATTTTTTTTTTCCGGCGACCGAATAGTCAAAAAGCTAATAATCTCTCGTTTGAAATTTTTTCATTTGTATTAAAATAAAGATATTTTTTTTCGAACGATTCACAAATGTAATCGCAACGATTCGTAATTGTAAAAAATTGCTACAGCGTCTGTAATCCCATAAATAATGTACGGTTTAACGATATGCCGTATTATCAATACAAAACATTATAAATCCCCAGAAGTACAATGTTAATGCTCAAGGCCATGATTTTTAATGGATCGCCAACGATAAAAAGCACGTAACGAAAAAGAAAAATTCTTTTTTGTTTACGCTCTCTGAAAACGATCATGGAACCGCTACGAGAATTTCTAAAATGAGCTTTTAACGGAGTTACGAAGAATTTTGCGGCGTTAACGCCATTTTGTTTTAACGTAAACTTCATCTCGCGAAAATAACAGACGAGAAAGAAATATTTACGCGTTTTTCACGCTTCCGGAATTGAAAGGGGATCGTAAAATTTTTTTTTAAATGGTGCTTACGACCTTTTGCAATTAGTCACGTTATATATGTGTCTTATGTATGGACTAAGGGGATGAAACGGGAAAAGTTAGAGAGAGAGCAGAAAAGACAGAAGTAACGACCAACATAGCGAGTCTCGTCAAAGTCAGTAGTCGCGTCAAAAGAATCGTTGAGTCCTTGACTGAGCCTCTGGCGTCCTCCCGCCCCTCCGCGCCGCCCCTAAATGACGCTTTTCCATATCCCTGTCTTCTTGACCCTTAGGCGGACAACTCTGTCGTTACTTTACTGCGTATATGTATATAAGTATACGTTCTCGAGGGTTCTGTTCGGTCGAGAACAGAAAAAAAAAAAACATTTTTGCTCCGAGCGAAAACCCGTCAGCGAGAAACCCGAAACTCTCGAGAGTCGTAAAAAAGGAGTCGAAAAAAAACCGGATATTTTTTTTATGTTGGCGTCATGGTGTGGAATATTTGGTCGTCAGTTCGGCACGATTTTTGTGCAGAAAATAATAATAACGGGATACGGGAGGGGTCATTTTTTTTTCAACCGTTTTTGATAATGATGGTACGGTTATGATTGACCTCGATTATGGCAACTTTTACATCGGTTGGAAGCGATGCCAAAAGTGAGGTTAAGGATCTTGAGGTTCACATGATCGGGGTTAAGTGTGTTAAGGTTGCCATAATTGAGGTTTAAGAACGTCTAAAAGTTGCCAAAATCGAGGTTAGGTAATTTCCATAATTGAGGTTTAATGTTTCAAGGTTTTCCTTAAGCCCGATTACCTAATCTCCAAAAGTTGCCATAATCGGGGTTAAAATATTT
Organism: Oxytorus armatus; assembly: GCA_958009045.1. Lineage (NCBI taxonomy): Eukaryota > Metazoa > Arthropoda > Insecta > Hymenoptera > Ichneumonidae > Oxytorus > Oxytorus armatus. The sequence continues at coordinate 12,149,817 of OY253754.1, read as the reverse complement.
CCAAACAAAAAAAATTGCCATGATCGAGGTTAATGACAATTGTGATAAAAATATATTCAAAAGTTGTGAAAATTGATCCGAAAACATGAATAGAACATTATAATTGCCATAATCGAGGTTAAAATATTGCCAAACAAGAAAATTTCCATAATCGAGGTTAATGACAATTGTGATTAAAGTGTATTCAAAATATTGTCAAAATTAATACGAAAACATGAAAATTATAATTGCCATAATCGAGGTTAAAATATTTAAAAAAAAATTGCCATAATCGAGGTTAATGACAATTGTGTTTACGGTATATTCGAAAGATCGTCAAAATTGATACGAAAACACGAAAAGAACATTATAATGGCCATAATCGAGATTTCGTCGAAAACGCTCTCTCGGCAAACGTTTTCGTACGAGGAAGTAACGAGCAGCATCGATTTGAGTCCAACAAAACTGACTAACAATGTGCTGCATCGCGGCGTCGTCCACCCACATACATAAATACACACACGCGCGCGCACACACACACACACACACACACACAGAGAGAGGCACACGAATCGTACAGTTCGTCGCAATTCGCGAGGGGGTGTCTCGATTCCGGCTCTCCGGCTAGCCGGCGTTTGTTTACCCCGCTATATATAACCCCACACCAGCTGCCAGCATGCGTCAAACCCAGGCAATGTGCATTCCGGAGTCATGTTTGTTCGAAAAAAAAAAAGAACAATAATCATTTACAAAATACATCGATAACACGAATGGTATGATTTTCTCTTACCGCTGATTCTCCTCATGTCGTATTCCCGATGGCTGCTCGTTTCCACACTTACTCTACCACCCAATCTTTTTCTTTTTCCTTCCTTCTATTCCCCGCCCTCGCTACGTTCGTGTTTGTTATTTTTCACGACGTTCGCGTTCACTCTTTACAACGAACTTATTGCTGCCCACGAACGTGCGACAAAACACAGCATACCACCACAGAACAAAAAAGAAAAAAGAAAAACAAAATCCACCTTATTGTCGAGTAAAAATGAGAACCGCTCTCGCATCGATATATTCCTCTTTTTTTTGTTATCAGTACCGCGATAGCGTTACGAACATCACCTGCGTAGGTGTAACCGAGTTAAATCGGCTTGAAGCGCGTAGACAAGAGTCCATCGCGCCATGTCGCACTCTTTCCTTCCTTTTTTTTTCAAACGTCCCCCCTCCTAAATGTTCGTCAAACTTGCGATTTTTTGTACTTCGTCGTTGTCGTTCTTATTTCGTGCGTTATTCGTCGCTCATTTTGTTTGGAAACTCGCGCTACCGCCAACACCGAACAGTCCTACGTCCCGAAGACGACTGGCCAAAGAACGGAGTATATATCACGATATACGAAGTAAAACGCGCCGTGTAGCGGGCGATCGAGCCGCGCGAGAGAAAACCGACGCGCCCGTCTATGTAAAAAAAAACCCCTTTTCCTTTGGACTCTTGAAAATCGCGGTGCAACGCACTAGTCGCGGGATTGTCGCTTGATTTTTCGTGAAAACACCACGGAAACTCGATCGATGCTCGACATACCGGTTCTTTTTTTTTTGTTTACACAACGTTTATGGCTACGAAAGATAGAAGGAAAGAAACTTTGTCCTGCTCGCGTGGCGCTCCGTATTGCAACGCTTTAGTTAACGTACGACGTTCGTAAACTACACACGCGAAATTAAATGTAACTACTCACTTTGTAACGAAACTCATGCTACATGACAAGCGTAACGCGAGTTGAAAAAATAAAATAAAAACGAGTTTTACGATCACGAGCCAACTGATAATTTCCATCGATACTTTACGTATATTCGTCGGGAGGAGCAAAGCCCGCAGAGAAACACAAACTCGTGATAGACTAGAGAGATATGAATACGGGTATGTGGTGGAAGGAAAAAAAAAAAGAAGCGGAGGACGCGATTCACGCCGATCTCTCGGGTAGCACTGATTAGTACGGTTAGTGGCCGCCAGAGCGCTCGGGCGGTTCCATTGTCCTATCCCTCGCTCTCTTTCTCATTCTCTCTCTCGTGTGTGCAACGTACGCATGAATCGAACGTTGACAAACAAAATGGCGGTGAAAATCACGTTAAAGCGTGAAAGTTCAGGCTTTTCGTTTCTCAGGAAGCATCATCCCCTCCACGATACTTAATCCCCTCTCTTTTACGTGCTTATAGCATACTACTCCGATACTACTGTAACGCTATAGTACGTTTTACTCCTCTGAAGATCGACGCTGAGGCTGTTTCCCCTTCCACGAGCCTCCGTAGCCCCACCACTCGCGAGTTTCGTCTGCTCGGATCTTCCGTCTAGCGGGCAAAGCTCTTCAACTCACTGACACACACGTCTGAAACATTGTCTATAACGTTAATGTCCGTTGGTAGTACTGCTTGATAGGCTCGCAAACAAAAGGTAATAACTAGAATTACATCGAACCGATAAAACCATGCAGATACGCCATTTTGGCCGTTTGCGATCGATCCTCGGTACACGCACACTTTTTGCTAGCTTCACGCACCTGAGACTCGCGATAAACACTACTGAAAAGCGTTTTACCGAAGGATATACGATGTAACCTCGAATTCACGATGTGATATGAAATAATTCGCGGTTCGATGCTTTGAATATTGAGAAATGAAGGTGCAAACTGAGAATTGACGATTTTTTTTTCGATTATCATCCTTGAGACTAAATACCGATACAAGAACCACGTGACTATCGGTAATTTAGCTTCTTTACATGTTTTTCAATTCGCACCGCCATCTTGTTTTAGCAACCGTCCGACTTCCGAGAATAAAAATCTTCGTAACGTACTTTCCGTTCTCGAATTCAAAATTCACTAAAAAAACCGTTACAATAAACCCTCGGCAAATTCGAATTGAAGCATTGTCCAACGACACTAACGGACTATTATTTCGAATGCTCCGACATTTTTGAATTTGCATTTTTATCTAAACGGCTCCATCTATGAGGAAAAGTAATAATATAAAACAATCAATAGAGAATATTGTGGCGCATTAAAAATAAAGGACATTTCTTTTTCTTTTTTATTATGTTCAGTATCACGTACTGAATGTGAATTAACAAAATGGTTACAAATTAAGGGAGCGCAAGTGCCGCCATTTTGAGGAAAACCGTATTGGCCAATATCTCCGTTACCGTGCACTTTAGGCCAAAAATGGTAATAACCTTTCTTGTAGATAACTGAATTTCCCATCTTTTTTTATGAATAATTTTTCTTGTATCACTTACCGTTTACGACTTATACGTCTGTTAAAATTTATTTATTCACTTTTTGACCTGTATCTCTCCTAATAATTGTTTAAACAATAAAATGCTAATAACTTATCTTTTAAATCCATACATTGTCTACAACTTTTATTCAAAACTTTTTTGTCTAAAATTAATATCCTCAAAGTTATAACGCGTTCAATGTTGCGCTACTGGGTGCAAGGCTAATAAAAACGCGTTATAACTTTGAGAATATTAACTTTAGACAAAAAAGTTTCGAAAAAAATGTGTGGGAAATGTATGGATTTAAAAGATAAGTTATTAGCATTTTATTGTTTAAACAATTATTAGGAGAGATACAGGTCAAAAAGTGAATAAATAAATTTTAACAAGCGTATAAGTCTCAAACGGTAACTCATACTAAAAAAATTATTTATAAAAAAAGATAGGAAATTCAATTATCTACAAGAAAGGTTATAACCATTTTTTGCCTAAAGTGCACGGTAACGGAGATATTGGCCAATACGGTTTTCCTCCAAATGGCGGCACTTGCGCTCCCGTAATTTGTAACCATTTTGTTAATTCACATTCAGTACGTGATACTAAACGTTATAAAAAAAAAAAAAAAATTGTCGATTTTTTTTAGTGCGATGCGGACAAGACTAACGGGCTCCCTATTGATTGTACTAATAACCTCTAAACCGCACCTCTTTCTCGCACCTGCTATCTTTTTCGTCGACCATTTCTCCCCGGTTTCAGCGATAACTCGAGTAAATTTCGGAACGATTAGATAAGAGGTAACGTCGTGTTTACACGAGTAATATATATCGCTCGTGTTAGCCTCATGGATTTTATTATTAGCATCGTACGACAAACTTTTTTAGTTCCCCCCTCAATTCTACGAAGACCTTGATGCGAAGACAAAATGGACGTACTTTGCCGAAGTTTAATCGGCCATTATCAATATAAAAAATAATAACATCCGTAAAATAAAGATATCGTTTTGTAGGGCGACGACTACTCGATCGTATTACGTTTCGACGTTACGGTAGATTTGCTTTTATATATCGAGTAAATAGAGCGACAATTGGAAGGGGAAAAAAGAGATTGAACAGCGCCGCGGCGAAGCTTTACTCGAATAATAGAACTAATTAACATCAATTAGCTCCCCCTAGCGAGTATTCGGAACTACATATAGCCCTCTCTCACATACAACACACAACGGGCAAACTAACACGACAATTTGTACAGTAAACAACGTTTTCGCGTATTTGTACAATTAAAACCTCCGTGAAACATGCGTAAGCCACGAAAACCCGTTCGTATTGCTTTCGAGCATTCGGCCGAACCGAAAATCTCTCACGTCCCATACTAACTAACCTACAAAACGAACGGCCATTATAATTCGTAACTAGAACGATAATTTTCCGTTTGTGTATGATTATCCCTTCTCTAAACGTTCGTAACCTCAAAAGATCCTTCAAACAACTCGACCCTTCTCAAAAATCTCTCCTAACCAATATCTACAACCTATGTTACGAAAAAGTAATTATAATTCATTGCCAGTACGATATTTCTCGGTATGCATTTGTTTCCTCCCAAAACTCGACACTCCTCGTGACTACTGATCGTTGGGAAAGAAAGGAGAAAGAAAAAAAAAAATCCGTATAGGTGTGCGTCGAGACAGCAGGTATAACTGGTGAACCGCTAGAGGGCGCTGAAAGACACGCACGAGAGCACAGAGCGCATCTCTGTCAAGCCCTTTTTCTTTCTCTCGTCCCTCCTTCGTGTTTACTCGTTGTCTCGCGCGCATTATAACGTTCCTCTCGTCATTGACGTTCTGCGTTACTGTTCCCCCTTTATATTTTTCAAATTTTCAAGTCTCAGAGTCGCTCGACTGGCGAGAGTCAAGTATAATATGAAACAGGAGGCAAAAGGACTTGGCGCGCGTCCCGGCGTATGACCAAGGATGGATGACAATGTATGTGCTCATCGATGTACATAAAATCACTTTTGTGTTTGTGTGTGCACTCTGTTGCGCGAGAAGGCACAGCAAAAGCAGAGCTAAAGAGCGTTGCCGGTGTCGCGGAACAACAGCGAATGATGGCGGGAGGGACGAGAGAGGGGAGAACCGTCGACGAATGCTGTTTAGGGGTGTCACCATGGCAACAGACCTCGTAGACTTTTCCTCCCACTCGCTTCCGTCCCCCCCCCCCTCCAACCCGCTTCCGATAAAATTGTATACTACAGTATCATACAATCTATATATATATATGCGTATATGTATACGTAATTACATGTAGAGTGAAACCTCCGTTGTTGCGAGCGTTTTGTCGCGCTAAATGAGACTTATATTAATACCCCTTCTACCAATCCCAAGTGACGCTCGTGTAGCGCCAGCGCAGTGGAATGGTGGGGGTAGACGACGCGCCAGTCCATGGCGCATGCTCGTGGGAGATAGGTCGACGCAGCATTAAACCGCTTCAATGCGCCGTATAACGGGGCAATAAAAGAGCATTATCGGAGTTTCAACTGTACTATAACCATAAAACCCAATTCCGGGGTATTCTCTCTCGATTTCTCCCATCCGTTTTATCAAAATTCCCCTCCCGCGCCCTCTATCACGAATACCCGGCCCCGTCGGAATTTAACTCACCGCTATGTTTACGAGTCTCTCGTGCGTAGTGGAGTACCGAAGGATGAGCGAGGAACCTCGGACGGTTGATGCTGTAGCACAAAATAGACGACTCGGATCCCCGGCAATGGAGAAAACAAAACACTAAGTACGGCAGAAGATTCATAAGCGCGAACTCGCGTGGTTCTTGTACCGTTCGGATCTTCCTGTTTTTCTTACTTCCCTCTCTGCCTCCCGCGCTTTTTTTTTCCTGTGGTTAAAACAAGAGAGTATATGAAAAATTCCGGAAGAGAACAAAGAAAAATACCGGCCGGCCCGGGGCTCGCCCCGAGCAGCACTGCCGTTTATTTTTTCCGTTGACACCTTTTTCTTTGACCGCGAGTTACAAAAAAAAAAGGCCTTCCAATTCACTCGTTACACCTTCGCGACATCCGATCGTTCGGGGCAGTCCGGGTTAGGCTAGGTTTCTTTTGCCATTTTGTCGAACCGGCATTTTTTTTCGGCGTTCCTATTATTTTTCTTTTTGCGTTCGCGAGAGCGCACGCTGCGGGAAAAAGGGGAATTACACAATGAGAGAGAGTATCGCCGATATATTGGGGACGGTTTTTTTTTTTTTTTTTTTCGTTCTTCTTTCCTTCAGGAAATTTTCGTTCGAACGCGACGGGGGAGAGCAACAAAACGTCGCGCTCGCACCGCGTACGCGAACGCGACGCACTAACTCGCGAGCAACATAAAAACACTCGTTTAGTTTCACCTGCGAGCGAAGAAGTCACTTTTATACTCGTTCGCTTCACTCTTTGGCGTTAGCGTCGCGCGGTCCATTTCGCGAATTAAGCGGCCACGCACTAATACTATAACCGTGGAGAGCTCGAAATATCGATTGTTAGTACTATGCACTGACTGACAGTACTCACGCCTTACCAGGGACATCGGTTTTTTTTTTTAAATCAAAAAAGAAGGGATGTAGTAACCACTGTATTTATAAGATGGGGTTGGAACCAGTGAACGACTGGCTATAAGGATATTTTCGTGATTTTCAATTCTATTTTTGATAAGTTCCTTTTTGATGAAGAACGCTTCGAAGTTTTTTTCTTTTTTGACTTTAAGGAATATTCTTTCGATACGTCACAAGTATGAGAAATAAAAATTAAGCTAGAAAACGTTTGGGGGTTAGTTATTGGACTTTGCTTAGTTCCTTTTACTTTGTTCATATCACTGAATTTGAAAATTTCTAGATTTCAAATACTACTGTAGTTTTTTAAGCCCTATTCACGTGTTTTTTTTCATCGTTCAACCCCTAAGTACAATTGTGGATTTGTTTTTTCTAACACTTTTTTCACCGAACGAAGATTTTCATAAACTCGTTGTTGTCAAATTGTTATTAATTGTGGACATTTCGACAATTTGAGTTATATATGAGGAACGAGCAATTCGGTAAAAGGCATTCTCAGATTACAAGACACATATACCGTATAGCTAATAGTATTTCCTCGATTGTTTTTATGTATATAGAGTAAGATATATTGCTATTACAAGTCATTCGAGTCAGGATATTTGATATCGGTCTTTCGGTCATTTTTTTTCGTTCTCTTCAATCGTACGTATTGTTTTTTTTTCTCTCTTTTTTTTTGTTTCTCGTTATCACCTAAAAATAAATAATATTCAGTACAACGCTTATAAATAATATAACACTTTCGCGTCAATTCGAGGAAGCGACAGGTTTCTTTCGTTTTTTTCTTTTGTTGGACAATTATACAAACGATAATGAGAAGAAAAAAAAAAGTGTTATTGCAAAAAGAGTCTTAATAGGATCTAGTGAATACCATAAGAGCATTTTCTCACGTCTTTTGCGCAAATCACAAAATTTGCTTTGTCTGTCTCTCTCTCTCTCTCGCTCTCTATATTTCATTTCTCTTCATATCCAAGGAAGATTTCCGGACGATTTATCGGAACGACGATAAAGCTGATGCTACCGTTTTTTTCGCAAACCCTTGCGATAACCCTTGCCAAACCAGCCAGGATTTTTCGCCGTTGCAATGGGAGTCGTTGGATCGAGAGCCTCTTGAATATTTTCAAGACTCGTGTCGCTCTCGTGATCGGTCGGAAGCGGTGACGTTTCATTAACGACAACGGGATCGTCGCCGTTACGCTGATAATACAAACACGTGAGCGAGCCCTCGTTGCTCATACAGAATGAACAGGCCGGTTTTGGTTTCGTTGTGTCGTTCTCGTTAACGACGCTCGGTACTTGAACAAACGGATAATAGAAGAACGGCGTTAGATGGGGATACATGTACATCGGTGGAAATGGTAATCCCATTGACAAAAATGGTAATGCGGCGAATATCGGCGCTTGATAAGCCTGCAACTGACGCGTCAGGGTTATTCTCGTAAAATCCTCGGCGCTCTTAATTCCAATACCGTCGTCCGTACTCTCGACATTAACGACATCGTCGATCGTCACATTTATCTTGGCAATTGGTTGCTCGAGACACGGTTGCGTTGTCGTACCAATTTCATTGTTGTCGAGTCTTATGGCGTGATAAAAAATTGGATCTTTCGCGCGCTCGTAGTTCGGTATGTCGAGACCCAAATTCGTCATAACGCGGGTCATAACGTCGTCGCAACGGCCGTTTATCTTGAGCACGGCGTTCTCGTCCTTTGGCGTCCATTGAAGATTTATAATGTACAACGACGATCTCTTGTGCGCCGGTTTGTCCATTTGCCATAACCACGGATATTTCTTTAATACTTTTAAACTCGAGCCGAGACACAGTATAACGTCGGCCTGTTTAGCCGCGCGACTAGCACCCGTCCAATTGATCGGCCACGGTAAATTTCCGCGCTCACCAAAATGCACTATCGAATCTTGCAACGCCGATTTACAATTGTGACACGTGCGTCCGGTTGCGTGCGAATATCGACCGGTTTTTTCCGTAACGTCGAACAAACGCCAGTACTCACGCGACGGCTTACACGTTCGACATACCTCAACGTACATATTACCGTGCACCTCCGACATTAACGAACGTGGTATGCCACTTCGTAGATGTAAACCGTCGCAATTTTGCGACACTATGTGCTTCAGTACCCGCGCTTTGTAGAGAGCGTAGAGCGCCATGTGTGTCACCGTTGGCTCCGCTTGACTGAGATCGTGGTTTCTATGGCATTCGGAGAAAAATTAAATATCATTTTTGTTTCCTGTCTTTTGAAATTTTTTCATCATAGTCTATTTGGTTCGTTCGAGGAGGTGAAAGAATTGTTTACTTATCGCGGTGACTTAACCCTTTCGCAGCGTACGTCGTGACCTACGAGGTCTGTTCAAAAAGTATCGCGAATTTTGAATTTCCGCGGGCTACGTATATTCGATTTTCGATTTTTTTTGTGGCGTTTGGTTGGTACTCGTGTGTCCCTCACTTATGCTGAAAAAATCGGCCATTTTGAATGTTTAGTTAAGGGCGGGGTGAGGGTTTTCACTTTCGAAAAATCGAATTTTTTTTTTTGTCATATCTTATTGTTTAACATTTCAAGAATATGGACTTAAAATTTTAAACCGATCTAAGCAATATTCTTGAAGTTATTGTCTTATTAATCTCCTGGCCTTGAACGCTATACCTCTAACAGCTGCGGGTGGTCGGGCTAGCAGTGCACTTTAGACGCGTTTTTCTCAAAACTACTTTTTCAAAGTCTGTGTTCACTGCCATTTAAAAACTACTTGACCGATTCATCTCAAACTTTGTACACATTTTCTACATATAAAATACCTCCCCCCAACGTTTAGTTAAATTTTTTTTTTTTACATTAAGGGTGTTTCCCACCCACAAAATGGCGGAATTTTCTCGTGGAAAATAACAGTTCGCACTTTGGATGGCCGCGAAAAATTTTTAAATGAAAAAAAAAATTATCAGAGAACGTTGGTGGGGAAGATTTGATTATAATTTGACTAAATTTTCATGGTTTTTCATTTTCAGATAATTTCCGGCCGAGTTATAGTGAACACCGAAAATTGTTTTTTTTCCAAGACGTTCTGGGGGAAGCTCTGTTACGGGCTTATGCTTCAATATTTTTGCATGAAAAAATTACACAACATTGTCAAAAGTATGCTCAATAATGTACAAAAGGTTCGAATAAAATTGCTCAACTCATATTTGAGAAAAAAAATCGCAAAAAAAGTGTTTTTTTACGCTGAAACCCTTACCCCTCTCTTAATTGTTGACAGCTGTTTTGGCTAGACGTGTTTTGGCTTGTCTTCGATTTTTGCCTATTTCTAAAAAGCAGCTTCCATTGCGATGATTGAGTTTTGGTTTCCACGTCATAACCATAAACCCATGATTCGTCACCAGTTATGACCCTCTGGAGCAAATTTTGGTCGTCGCGGATCGAGTCCAACGGCTCCTTAGCAATGTTAACGCGACACTGTTTTTGTTCAAAATTGAGCAATTTTGGCACGAATTTCGCGGCGAGCCGTCTCATGCCCGAATCATTGGTAAAAATCGAATAACACGAGCCAATCAATATGTTTAGTTCCTCAGCAACTTTTCTAACGGTGATTCGAGGATTGTCCAATATTATTTTCTTTGCTTCATCAATGTTTTCGTCTGTTGCTGATGTGCTCGGGCGTCCGGAACGCATTTCGTTGTTCTCATCTTCTCGGCCCTCTGAGAACATTTTGTACCACCGATAAACGTTGCTTTGGTCCAAGGTAGCTTCACCATATGCCACAGTCAACATTCGGAATGCGTCCGCGCACTTCATTTTGTTTTTCACACAAAATTTCATACAGATTCTTTGATCCATTTTTTGGAATAGGCAAAAATCGAAGACAAGCCAAAACACGTCTAACCAAAACAGCTGTCAACAATTAACTAAACATTCAGAATGGCCGATTTTTTCAGCATAAGTGAGGGACATGAGTATCAACCTGACGCCACAAAAAAATCGAAAATCGAATATACGTAGCCCGCGGAAATTCAAAATTCGCGATACTTTTTGAACAGACCTCGTATATTTGAATTTAGCGATCTTGAACTAAAATCACAACGCAAACTTGCAAATGTCATTTTTGTCATTGTTGCCATCCTGAGAAGAGTTCAATATTGATTATTGGAGAGAATTGAAGCGTTGCGATTATACAAGATTCGTGACTTGAAGATATTTCCAGAAAATTTTATGTAAATGTTAAAATTTGTCCGTTATTCCCAATTACAGTGTATAAAGTTTGAAAAAAAAGAAACGAAATATTTCAAATCGTTTACGTACCCAATGTCTTTTCCCTGCTGCATTCGGGTCCACACGCCGTTCGTGCCCCTGTAATCGGGAATCGAAGCGGCTGTACTTATACCAGCTCCCGTATAAACCGCGAGAGAGGTAGCTCTGCTTATAGCGCCGGCTAAACGCATGCATTTCTCTTTGAGAAGCTCCGGAGGATCTTCCACCTCCTCCAATCTTGCTTTTACCCTGTCTCTCTTTTGTTGTCTAAAATGAAAGAAAGAAAAAAAAAACATTATCAACGTTCTCGAAACATTTCAACGATTCTCGTACAAAACCTCAGCGAACAATGTTCAAACGTATTTTATCTCCGAGTGGGAATTTTCATTGTTGTTAAAATTCCATACCTGAGATTAACCTCCCTGACAACATCGCCGCAGGATTTCAAAATTTCAATTTCCTCCGGGCTACGCGAGTCCTCGGTTTTTTGGAGTATAGCGCCAACCTAAGTTCGAAAAAACGAAACTTTTCAATGCTATTTGCTTACAGTCAGTCTTTGTTTACATTATTGTCTCGCAATGACGTCAACGAGGCGCGAGAAAATTCGTGAAAAAGACGAGAAAACAAAAACGTTTGAAAAAACAAACTTGTTTGTTACAGGTTAAACGTAAAATTTTCAATCTAAATAACGTATGAAAATGATAATTCATCATTTTTTGTCATTACGAGTTACCTTCTTTAGTGTCGCGACACGTTCGTCCTTGATGGCAAGGGGTTTTAGTGTCGCGGTGCGTCTTCTTGACAGCAATCTCTCATTACTCGCCATATTCTCCATCTTTAAATGCAAAAAATTAAATTCCCGTCTCGGCCGCACGGCGAAATTCCAGTTTCCATTTGAGAGTCGCAAATTCGCGGCTTTTTTCCTTCCGCGAATTAACAAACTAAAAGAAAACGAGCGTTAATGAAAAGAATAAAAGAAAAGACTTTATTCACTCCGCTCGAGTTTCGCGAGACGCTCGCGTCGCGCGAGAACGACGTCTCGCTTCGGATCTCATTGACATTTTCATCAAACGGGATATTGTCTCGCGACGATTGTTCGTCAATAATAAATCGGTCGACCGTTCAATCTCGCGGATCAACTCCGACACGTAACGCATCGCGAAATTTCCTTTTCTCCCTTCGGCCGCGACGCAATGGTAATAAACTCGTTTGTGGTTTTCGCGAACGTTTTCTTTCTTTTATCGATTGACCCCTAAGCCCCCCCCAACGCGTTGCGGCCGCTTTGGGCACTCGAATATTTGTCGAATATGTATATCTGTCGTAAAAGGAGAGACGACAAATTTATATATTGCATCCGGCTGCGCTGGACAGTGCAACACGTCGAATAAACAATAAAAAAAATTGCAACGATTTTGAGTCATGCGTACGGGGAGAATCAAGATGGCGGCGTCGAGGCGCGTGGGGAAAACGTCACCAGCGCCATCCTACGGCGTAACGTTCAAAGTGATCGTTTCTGTTGGAAGTTCGGCCGGTAAGCAGTGATGCACATTATTCGCAGTTGACGTGGTGTCGGTGTAAGTTAAGAAGCAGATTGGTCGCGGTCGGTATAGCGACGAGTGACCGCTTAGCCGCGCGCTGTTTTGCACGCCGAATACTAAGCGAGAGGCAAGTTTTTTCTGAGTTTCTGATGGTAACACAACTTAAACTCGGTAAAAATAAAAGCCGTCTGTATCGACACGGGTTTACCGCGAGTTTCCCCGTGTCCACAGCGAATGCGATACCGTGTAGCTAAAAAGTAGCTGCGGATGGTACGAAAAGTTAGGTTAGCTTTAGGATAGTTCGTGTAGGGACCGATAGGAGGTAAAATTAGGAAGGGTCATACGTTAAAACCCGCAGGGGTATACGTTGGAACATAGTAATGATGTTCAGATGTGAATTACTTGTTTAAATAAATAATGAGACTAGAAGTGCCAAGGAAATTGTTTACGTCTTTTGGCATAACGATGAATAGTTTGGGGTTATTATTATTTTACGATTAATATTAATATTCTTCGTGGACTAATCTAACTAAAATAGTTTTTCATTCCGCTGATTATCCCTGTCGGTAAGTTATCTTATTAATTTTTTGTTAAAAAAACGCATTTGATCAATTATTAGCCATGAATCATCATAAATTATGGTAATTAAGAGAACGTTCTTAACACTTGAAGATTAATGATCATAACAATATTGTGATTAAGTTGTACGATTAGTTCTAATTATGGAAATAGATAACGGCCCAGATATATCGAATGACCAATGACCGCAGATACGCCTCCTGTGCTCTTTGGTCACTTCATTTTTTTTTTCAAATTTTCTATCGTTCGGACAAGCATTCCATACGTAGCTGTGTGATTTCTCTTTCTTTTTCTTCCTACGCTCGCGACAGTAATGCGATAATAGAAAATTCTTTGTTGACCAATGGCGAGCTGTAACGAGCGATAGGGTCAATGTAACGATGTATATGGGGCATTCTAGGCCAAATCGACTGATTCCTCAGCATTAAAATTTGTTTTCCTCTTTTTGGTGCGCTACAGCGACAAAGAGACACTATACTTTTGTTTTATAACTAAAAATTCGTTGACAAATGAATAAAAAAAATCGATAACGTCCAAAAGTGTTAAATTCATTGATAATTCACATTTCTCTTGTATGCTACCGAACTAATTTTCATTAAAATTCTGAAAATTGTTACAGAGTGTTAATTCCTAGTCCTGCAAGTTACAAAAAGGAGATAGAGAAGAAATAAGAAACTGTGCAACGAGGAACTCGTTTGTTTAGCTTGAAACGACCCATATGGATTTCTGCGTGTACTATCTATTCGTTAAATCTCGCGGAACGACAGTACGAAACGAAATTGGAATTCATGGAATGTCGTCCGGATGCATAAAACCGTCCTTTGTCCCTGGCATTCGAAGGCCTTGGTGCGCTGAAAGAAAATTCAATGAATCGAGGCGGAGAGGATCGATATTTAATTTTTTTTTTTATTTCAATTTTTACAACCTCTTAAATGTCCCTGAACGGCCAGGATCTCACCGATACTGCAAATTCTCGATTAGTTTCATTATTCATATGGGACATTCCGTGTCAACTCGACCAATAATTTTCAACTCAACACTTTTCAATATGATTCATGATTTTTTAAATACCGGTCACACTAATATTAGTATTAGTCACACTAATCGCAAAAAAACACAATTTTTTTTTCTTCTCGCAAAAAAAGATTAATTTTTTTCTAAAAATTAATTTTCTAGAGTTTGAAATATAATATTTAAAAATCAGGATTCACTTTTACCAATTTTTCCTCATTTTTTTCTTCATACTTTATTATTATCATTATTTTTATTGCACAATTTTCATACGTAAATATAATTAAATAATAAAGTTATATAATTAATATAATAAAGTTAAATTAATATTTAACTTTGAAGTAATAAAGTTTTAATAAAGTTAAATTAATATTTAACTTTATTTGATATGCAAAATATACATAAAACGTCTATATATATTTTTTTTAAATTTTTTTCGTTGAAAAGTTATTTTATATATATATAAATCGACAAGAACACTACTTGGATGGGTGACCGTTTAGCCGTGCACTGGTTGGCGCGCCGACTGTGGAGCTAAAAGCAATTTTATTGAGTTTCTGATGTATTAAATACAACCCGAAACTCACTAAAAAAATAAATACCGTTTTTACCGACACAGGTTTTCCGTAGTTTCCCTGTGCCCATGGTAAAAGCGATACAGCGTAGCTAAGATGGCTGCGTGCGCAATGGAAGTTAGGTTAGGTTACCGAAGTGCGGGTATAAAGTGGAGGGGGAAAGAAATGGACAAAATGTAATTGGAAAGGGTCATACGTAAAAATCCGAACGGTTGTATGTTGGAACAAAGAAACGTAAATATATAGATTGGAAATGCAAATTAGTTCGGTCCGTTTTCAACAGGTGGCGCTAGCAAAAAAAACGTACCGAACTAATTCGTGCATCTGATATATTAGCGAAAAATTTCCGATCGCTCATCACGAACAACGCTGAGTTTTCGTCGAAAAATCGAAAGATCAATGTAAAAAAAGCAAAAAAAAAAAAATCGTTATTGGATATTAAAAATATTCGTTAGTTCTTCTCCATTTTAAGGAACATCTTTTAGATTGAAATAGTTTTTTCTTCTGATCTCGAATAAAACCACGTAGTGCATTAAATACAATTGAAATTCGATAAAAAAACAAATACCGTTTTTACCGACACAGCTTTTCCGTAGTTTCCCTGTGCCCATGGCAAAAGCGATACAGTGTAGCTAAGACGGCTGCGTGCGCAATGGAAGTTAGGTCAGGTTACCGACTGTGGGTAGGAAGTGGTGGGCGAAAAAATGTAATTGGAAAGGGTCATACGTAAAAATCCGAACGGCTATATGTTAGAACGAAGAAAAATAAATATATATTAATAAATTTTCAACGATAAAGAAAATAGTGATAAACGGTAAAATCTCATAAAACAAACATTCGACAGTCGGTCGTGCGTGGAATGTATATCGTACGGGCGGCAACAGAGGGAAACGGGTTGTGGAGGCTTGTTTTTTTTTTTTTTTCTCACTCTTTCGTATTCTGTTCCACCGTCGATCGCAGGTACGTTTTATACTTCGTTGAGCAAATGTTACATGTTCTTCTATTATCTCTCTATATTATATAAATATAATCGCCGCGATCACGCAGAAGAGTTGACGAGAACGAGCGGGGGATCGAGTAGTGAGGGAATCGAGCGGCGGTGGCGCGGCTGGGTTACGCGATCGAGAGGGGGTAAGTGGCTAGCTGAGGGCGCTCTCTGGCGGTTGACGCGCGAAGCCCCCCCCCCCCTTCTCTACTTAGTATCTCTCTATATTACATAAATATTTCGCCGCCGTCGTGTACAAGAGTTGAGGGGGGAGCCCGGGGCGAGATGGAACGGGCGGAGGCTGGGGCGCGGTGGAACGGGCGGAGGCTGGGGCGCGGTGGAACGGGGGAATCCCGGGGCGAGATGGAACGGAGGGGGGGGGGCGCCAAGCGCGCAGGGGGGTCGAAGCCCCCCTAGTATACATATATTTATATTTATCGTCACTCGACGCGACTTAACGCTTAATAAAAACAAACACTTTTTTTACATCACGATCCTGATGATACGACGAAACTTGCTTAATCTCGGCTCGAATGTAACAAAAATATTTTTATATTACAGTACAGCGAGGTTAAAGATCCAATTTCTGACCATGTCCAATTTCCTCATAAAAATCTCACGATTATTAAAAATTTGAGGTTAAGGCACCGCCATTCTTTTCGTATTGCCGAAGAAAAAAGAAAAAAATGAAAAATTCCTAGATTCGATCGTTCGAACTTTCCACGATCATATTTAGATGCGATCTCAAAAAAACGCGGGAAATTCGAATCGAAAGAATGTCATTTTTAAATAGAACCCTTACGATTGTTCTTTTAATTCATAAATGAAATTTTTTCTCGTTTCATTTATTGGAAAAGGTGTTCCGGACAATTTTTTCGTTTGTGACTTTTGTCGCGTTTTCCTTTGCAAAATAAGAACGCGATTTTTCGAAATTTCAATCGTGGATAGCCGTTTAACCGAAAAATCTGAAATAAGGTCAAGAGCCGTCAGGAATTGGATTTTTTTTAACCTTATTGTGTATATTTATATTTTATGTATGTACATAATTAAAAAAAAAGAAAAAAAGATAATGGCGATTTGCCGCTCCTGCGTGCAGAAGAATTCTTCACATTATTTTATATTAAATCTCACTTATCGTCAAATATCAATGACACATATTAAAATTCTCTCCCTATCGCAAAACACCGTCTCTTGACATCGTTAGATAATAAATTAAATCGACCGCATCGGGCCGCCTAGTAAACATTGATATATTATCATATTTTTTCTATAACCCGTCGGCGTAACCCATCCAGATAGGGAACGACGCCATTTTGTCAATCACTCACGTGCATTATATATAATTGAAAACTCTTTTTTTTTTAATTACTTGGCGTCACCGACGCTGCGGCCTTTTTTGATAACGCATCTGTACACAAATATTTATCTAGTAGAATATCAAATGTCCTTCTTTTCATTTTTATTTATTTTTTCACATTCTCTCAACTCAGCTTTTTCGAGCATTATTTTTGTCGTAGTAGAAAAATATTTTTTAGTTGGTATATTTTCTCTATTGCATCGAGACGTTATTTCGTAATATGTAAAATAGTAGTCCGAGCACTTTCACTATTCTATAGCCACTTCTCGTGCATATATATATATATATTATATATCTCTCGGAAAGTCACGATTAAACACACACACACTATTTTCCTCTCTCCCTCCCTCTCACTGTCTCTCACTCTCCGTTACTCTACGTCTCGTGTACAGAAAATACTGCGACTAGGAAGCCAATCTAAGAACACTTTTCAAAAGGTAGCTACTACAGTACAAAGTATCAGTCGAACGAGTGATGAATTTTTCAATTTTTTTTCTATTCCCTTTTATCGCTTGTACGATAGTGAATGAATAAAGAGTATTGCACTACAAAATATCTTCATAATGATTCAGATTCATTGTGAATGAATTATTTGTAAATTTTACTGAATTTTGCCAATTTTCTAAACAGCTATACTCTAAACGGCGATTTTTAACCTTTAATTTCTCGTAATCATCGTTATAACGAAGATAATTATATTTTAGGTGTAAAAGTTCCGAAACATCGGTTTCGTTAACCGCAATATTTGAATATTCAAACGGGCCATGACACCTGAAGTCATATTGAAGAAAGTAATGGCAAGGATTACCCATGATCCCTTGCGAAAATTCGATTTACCCGGCATGCCCTACCGGAGCGAGACAAGCCGGGCAATCTTAGGCAGCCATTCGCCATCGCCTGAACGATACTTTCCTAAATATCAGTATTAATCCGTTTGGCTATCCAATTGTTTTAACACTCCAGTACGAGAATATACTTTTTCATCAATTGGCACAAATCATTGTATCCTATTTGGCAACAAATACTAATATTTCTCAACAACCCTTCCCGCAATATATCTCATCGGACATACTAATCTCTCAGTTTCTAAAAACCACATTAAAGTTTATCACTCTTTCGACCATAGCCTAACACTGCTTGTTCCACCTTATACTCGAGTGTCGCGAACCAAAAGCTCATTGGAAAAAACAAATTCTCCTAATTCAACGATGTCAACAAGATCAAAGAAAAGAAAAAAGAAAGAAATTCTAGTCCTCCGCGCTGATACTATCGGTTATAGTCGGATCGATGTCCTGATTATGATCGATAGCCTTGGATCTCTTGTGACGACGTTCTACGAAACAAAACGCTAGTGTACCGAGCACAAGCGTCACGCACAATATCGACAATTGTCCATAAAGACCCAAATGACTGCTGTAAATAAAGCTGAGCGCGGCGGCGACCGATTGGCAAAATTTGAATAGAGCAAAAGCGGGCGCGCTCTCTTTCGCGTACAAAACGCCGAGTAACGAGTAAACCTGCGTATTGAAGCAGGCATCACCGAAGCCGAGTGTCGCGCTGCTAAACATGGCGAGCACGGGCGACGGTTCGACAAAGCCAATTGCGGGTGTGTCGCGAAATGGCGCGGCGTCCGGTAAATTAAGTAGTACCGTTATATAAGCAAAAGCGCTGACGATAAAACCCGTGACGATAACCGGAGTTCCGGAACAGCAGCCGTTACC
This sequence comes from Oxytorus armatus, assembly GCA_958009045.1. Lineage (NCBI taxonomy): Eukaryota > Metazoa > Arthropoda > Insecta > Hymenoptera > Ichneumonidae > Oxytorus > Oxytorus armatus. The sequence continues at coordinate 12,130,971 of OY253754.1, read as the reverse complement.
GCGCGACGCTAAAAGACCAAAAATCGCTCCGCCAACAACCTCACCCACGCCAATACATATTCCCGAAAGTCCAACGAGACTCTTGCGATTTTCGCCCATTGCCATTGTGAAACCAACGCTCGATGAATAAACACCGGAGAAAAATGTTAGTGCGAGACCGGTGTAGATGAATGTCATCGAGAGTACGAGCATTTGCGGCGTGACGAATAGTTTCAGTGCGTCCCGCAGAGCGTGCCAAGCGGCGCGACAGCTCCTCTCGCGGCGTGGCTCAGGAATCGCCAGCTCCTTGTCCGCGCTTGATACTCCCTCTGCCTCGCCGATGCACAATCTCGCTGGTGGACGACGCAAAAGTCCAAGCACAACCGTTCCGCCGAGTGCCAAACCGCTCAATACCCAAAACACTAATTTTCTCGTTGAAACGTCGATCGTCGGTTCGTTGAACATAAAGTAGACGAAAAGATTGCCGGCGAACAGCGACGATTGAAATATCGCCCAGAACAAACTCGCGTTACGCGACATCGTTTGGGCATTACTGTTTTCCGTGAGATACTGTCCGTGTCCGGTCCACATTAAAGCAGCGCCAAAACCAAGTATCGCCGATGCGGTGTACAGAAGAACCGTTGTCGGCACGAGAAAACTACCTATGAAGAAAACGTAACAGCAACAGCCGGTAAATATGGCGACTCGTGGACCGCTCATCGATATGAATGACGGGGCTAGCCAGTTGCACGTTGCCAATGCAGCGTATATTATTGCGAGGCTCGTGTATCCGTCGCCCTTGAAATTCGGATCGTCGTCGCCGATGCTCTGCAATATCGTTTTCTGAAATATCAAAAGTCCCATTGACGATTTTATGAAGTATATTTTGGGGTTTTGGGAGGTTATTCTTTTTGCGGGGCTTACGGGGATATGAAAATGTCGCTTTGGAGGAACTGTGGCCATCGACGAAGATGTTTTCTTTGTTCTTTTAGCCCCGGTAATGGCCTCTTTCGATGCTGCCACACTTTTCAGGTGGAGAACTTACGAACTAAGTATGGGAAAATGCCGGCTTTAATAGAAGAACACGGAACACACGCATACATATGTTGAATGGAAGCACACGATAGTGTTTGACCACCCCTATTTTACACATTATCCGGGCAGAGGTTCTCACGCGGTTTAACTTTTTCTGTGATTGGATGAGCGCCACTTTATTTTGATTCTGGTAAAGAAAAAATCTTTTTTTGACGATTTTGAACGGAATTTTGAGTTTCTCAAGGAAATGGCTACTGAATTAGTAATCAGCGAGTCAAAATACATCGATATAGCGTCGTAAAAGAAAATTTTAAAATTCAAAATTTGTTTGAATTTCGGCCAACCAGAAGTGGCTTCACTAAAATCGCTGTAACGTTGCTTCCCGATGGAGTTGGAACCCCACTCTGTGCTCATTCTTTTCGTGATCGAAAACCCTTTAAAATGACGCTTGAATTATTGTGTTATCATTGTTTTTCGATTTTTCACAGATTTTTAAAGTCGGACCATCGATTTTTGCAAATTTCTCCATACAATAATTTTTCCCCTTCTCATTTTTTTCGCCGATTTTCAACCCGCTCTCACGGCTACAATAATTGAGATATCGGGATGATCCAAAATGCATTCTCTAAGTCTACTCGAGACGTTTTGAAAACGCCCGTCAAAACCCAAAATCGATGAATTGGGAGCCAAGTTATGACCATTTGAAATTTCGAGATTTTTAGGTTTCCGAAAAGTGGGCAAAAATTACAAAAAAATTTTTTTCTTTTTTTTCAATGTTTCGATACTCTATTCGACCGGAAATTGTCCGCTGATTACGAATAACACCGAGTTTTAGTCGAAATCTCAAAAAATCAATGAAAAAATGCAAAAAATCGTTAATCAATATTTAAAAAATTCGTCAGCTGTTCTCAATTTTCAGGATCATCTTCAAGATTGAATTAGTGTTTTTCTGATCTCGAATAAAATCCCGTAGTATATTGTTGATAAGGAAATTTAACTTTCGTAGCCGATTAATTAATTATTCGTCCATGAAAGCATCGAACGAAGGTGAGATCGATTATCGATGGTCATCATACTTTCTGTTTCTGTGCAGCACAATCTCCTCCGTTATCATCATTCTCTCTAATCGAGTCTTTACAACGGACCCTCAGAATCATTGATATCTGCTCCCCCCCCCCCCCCCCCCCATCCCCCGCAACTTCTCCACAGTATATTGGTCATTTTTTGAATCTGAAACCTGTGCTTTTCCACGAGGTTATTTTTTTCTTCTACGATACGAACTCTATACTTTCACCGTACTGAAAATAAATTGGTACCGGCGCTCCGTTAGCGCGTTTTAACGTTCTCCTCGAGACGCAATTATTCTTAACCGTGTCTGGGGGCATCATACACATCGTATACGTAACACGTACTCCGAGCTGTCCGTTCACCAAGCTTGCTCGACATTAAGGTAGTAGTCTAGTAACTTAAGCCGATTTTCATGTCTTTTTTGGCGGGCGTTTTTTTATAGGAAAATAAAAATGAATCGTTTCGGATATTTAGGATGTTTTTATTTACATATTAAAGATACAAAAAAAAAATTTTTTGAAAAAATTTAATAGTTCATTATTATTATTATGTTTGATCGAAGTTGGCACCTCGAAAAAAACAGCGCGTGGTTGGCCCCGGTGATTTTGGCTCTTGATGTTATCTGAAATAAAAAATTCTTGATAATTCTTAATCTATAGACATGTCATTCTGGTCGGAACTACTGAAGTTAAATTTCATGGATAAATAACAAAATGGAAAAGTACGTTTTTTTCCAAAGTCCGCCATTTTGTTATTTATCCATGAAATTTAACTTCAGTAGTTCCGACCAGAATGACATGTCTATAGATTAAGAATTATCAAGAATTTTTCATTTCCGATAAGATCAAGAGCCACAATCACCGGGGCCACCCACGCGCTTTCTTTTCGAGGTGCCAACTTCGATCAATAATAATAATAATAATAAACTATTAAATTTTTTCAAAACATTTTTTTTTTGTTTCTTTAATATGTAAATAAAAACATACTAAATATTCAAAACGATTCATTTTTATTTTCCTACAAAAAAAACGCCTTCCAAAGAAGACATGAAAATCGGCTCAAGTTACCAGACTACTACCTTAAGGCACCAGTTTCTTTTTTTTGTTTTTTCTTCGGAGCCCCCCCTAAAAACATGCCATCGTACGAAAACGTTTATAAATCAATAATCGACGATTGATTTTGCGAGATTCTTTCACGTTGTTATCGAAATTTTAAAGGTGCATTCAAAAAATGATATTCAATGAAAATTTCAGTTATTCTGCGGTAATCAAGAAGATCCAGTTGAACCAATAATAATTACAAATTATTTATAAAATAGTTTGAAGGAGAAAAATAAACGTTTGTCAATTATTCCGAATTTTTTTGTTGTTGTAAAATTGATTTTTATCGAATCTTAATTTTGTACGAGCCAGTGTATGAGCGAAATATATTAAAAAAAAGTTAAGTAAATGAAATTTCATTTTCGAACAAAATAAAATGATGATTATGATTTTTAAATCTTGTTTATAGGATAGAATGATAGTAAAATTTTTCTTGTTCTCATTACCGGCGAAAAAATTCGTCTCTGATCTAGTCTAAATAAATTTTGTTTCCTTTAATTACCATCTGGGACAGGTGAGCCTTGCTCCAAAATACTTTCGCTCATGCCGAGCGGGCTAATCCTGGCTCGAGAGACCGGATGATGCAAGAAAAATATAAAACGATCAATCGGTTCGATAGTAGAATTTTTTATTCCTATATATTAATCGATCTTCACGGGGTAATGAGAATCAGGATGATGTTAACATTTTTTTTTGTTTAACACGATTTATAAAAAGGATTAACCGGTTTTGCATTAAATACGACTAATCTACCGTGTGTAACGTAAATGGGAAATGAGAGAAGAAGAAAAAAAAATCGTAATATCGTAAAATGAAAAGGTCAAAGCCTTCTTCTTTTTTTTCTCTCTCTCTCTCTCTCTGACGAGATCGCAAATAATCGAACCTTTCCATTTTTTGTTTCGCAATTTCTCGTACGTGCCACACCTCCGCCAACAGATACCCCAACAAAAACACACGCGGAGATGATTGTGAAAAATTGTGAACGTACCGTTGGCATTCATAAGTGTAGAATCTAATCAACGCGAGAGAATGGATAATTTACATTTTTAAGAGACTATCTAATACCTGCGAGATAGAAAAGCCGGTGATGAACTTTAGAAATTAAAAAAAAATGATTTTGCTCGTATTAATATGAAATAATTAAAAATATAAAGAAATTGAAGACAATTAATAATTCTTTTTAATATGAAATTATGAAACGATGATGATATAATTAATTTTCATGAAAAATATTATGAAATAATATGAATATAATGATTTCATGTGATAAAATCATTTTTAATTGTCTTAAGGCCCAATATACGCAAATAATTGCAAAATTTTTCATTTTTTTATTATTTTTGATTTCATTAGCCTGAACGGTTAGGAATATTTTAAGCTTTACGGAATTGAAAAATTCGAAAAATTGCTATTAAATGAGGTAAGATTGCATTTATAATAGATACCGCGCTCCCGACCACCAACTTGAAAGCCGTTTTTCCACGATTCACTCTTTTGAACCTTGTGAAAGTTCTAACTCTTGAACGAAGGTTCGGATCGCTTTGAAATTTTTACAACATATTCTCAGTATCATCATCTATCGCGTGAACCACCGAAACAAAAATTTCAATGACACAAAAAAATATAAAAAATAAAATACCGACAGGAAGTTGAGTAAAAAAATGTTAAGTTTCGAATTTTTATGATAATAACTTTTTTTTTAATAATATTGTTGGTTCACACCGAAGATACATTCATTGTGCAATTATAAATATGTTAATTTTTTTTTTCAGACACCCACATCGACACCGAGAACTTTCACCGTCAACGCGCGCGCAAAAAAAAAATAACATTGCTTTATTATGTTATATCTCCGCCATTTGTTAATATTTCTGTTTTTTTTTTTTTACATATACTTGACCATGTGCATAAATGATCTGTAAAAAAAATTTTCTCAATATATGCGTCATTTTTGTTTAACCGCGTCTAGAAAATTACCTTCGAAAATCGGCGAAATTGCGTATATAATGCCTTAAGGAGGGAATAGGGTTAGACGGTTCAAAAAATCGATTTTTTTTAAATTTCATAAATTGTTAGTAAAACTATTGAAAAATATGTTTCCAAAATTAAAAATGAAAATTCCGACTCGTTCTATTGTTATAAGCTATTAAGGGAGAACACCACTGTGACACCCTGTTTTTTTTCACATTTTTCAAGAATTTTATTTTGTGGGAAAAAAAAGAGACATTCGAAAATTTTTTTTGGGTTTTGTTCCTTGTTTATTAATGTATCAAAAAACATTTTTTTCACATTTTTCACGCCGCATGGTGGCGCTGGGGAAGCTCTCGCGTCAGGTGCTGTCATTTCCGCGGCACGCAGCAGAACTCTCTTCAACGTCGATTTGAAAAAAAAAACCGAGTGTTTTCGTTAATAATATGATATTTTGAAGAGAAGTACATAGGGATTTGGAAAAATATTCTTTTAAAAAAAATAGGCACGCCTTTGAAATTAACTTTAATTTCAAATTTTTTTTTTCAAATCGACGTTGAAGAGAGTTCTGCTGCGTGCCGCGGAAATGACAGCACCTGATGCGAGAGCTTCCTCAGCGCCACCATGCGGCGTGAAAAATTTGAAAAAAATGTTTTTTGATACATTAATAAACAAGGAACAAAACCCAACAAAATTTTTCGAATATCTCTTTTTTTTCCCACAAAAAAAAATTCTTGAAAAATGTGAAAAAAAACAGGGGGTCACAGTGGTGTTCTCCCTTAAAGTGAGTAGCTCTCCTTCAGGCACCGAGCGCGCCACGTGTATAACCGAGCGGTACTATTTTTTCAAACGCGTTTTTCTGAAAACGACTTTTTTTGAACTTGCGTACACGCTAGTTTGACAAGCTTTCAACAAATCGTTTTGAAAATTGGCAGTTACTTTCTTCATAGTATTGCGCTCTATATGAACCTAAAATGGGAATATTATCATTATTTAAAATGATTTTTTTTTGCAAATAAAGTTGTAAAAAATGGCAAAAAATCATGCTTTTTTGTTTTGACCCCTGTAAAAAATTCAATTTTCTGTTTTTTTTTATAGCATTTAGGTTCATATAGAAGAGAGACATATAATAAAAGTAAATTCCAACCTCGTTTGATTTCAGATGAAAATTGCAGCTTCCAGAATGTACGCAAAATGCTGAGTCTGATTGTGACCTGCAATATGGGGTCGCTAATATCTTCGATGTTTTTCAAGGAAATTCTTCAAAAATTTTATAGTATATACTTAAATATATGTAAAAAATATTCTCAAAGTTTCAATAAATTATATTCATTTTTTATACTATAAAAAAATTCATGAAAATCATTGAGAAAACGCTGTCCTAACCCTATTTCCCCCCTTAAGGGGTATGGCCACGGTAGAATTTAAAAAAAAACGATGGTTCTTTGCTTGCTTCATCGTCATAAAAATAAGTTACTATTCGATTTATAGCGGGAAACATTTCTTTTCACCGACGAGTGTTTAACGGCTTTTTTCTGTAATTGCCGTGTTAAATAACTTCGACAATTTTTATCCGAATGACTTGAAATTTTTTAATTATCTTTCTAACTCCATTTCACAGAGAAGTACGTATGGAATTTTTGATTAATTAAAAACTTTCCATTTTACGAGCAGTTTTATACGAAATTTTGTCGCTGGAGATTCACCTTTCGAGTTCAAATGCCTGCAATGTTCGAATAAAACAATATTTTTCAAATTCCGTAGTTAGTTCCCTAGGTATACTGTTGTAGATTAATGAGAATTTTTTTTTTTAATTTTAGGTCAAAAATTGTGGATGCCAAACGTCACGGCGCGTAGCGCCTCAAAAGAAAAAGATACCAAAAAAGCAAATAGCAGTAGTCGGCCATTTTGTATAACGAAAAAAACAAAAAAAAATATATTTTGTTAGCTTGATATTTATACTAAATAGATGCGTAATTAGTTTTATAAATAAATTATTTTTTCATAGAAAAAAAAATTGTTAAATGTGCGCACACATAATGTGTGTGTGTGACTTTATACTCGCTACCGTGGCCGTACCCCTTAATCATTTTGATTGATAAATAAAAAATAATAATAATTGTGTTGTAGCTTCGACAGTGGAAAATTTAAAAAATCCGATTACAACGCAAAAAATTGTTTGCGACGATGTTTGATAAATTTCTTGTCACAATTCGAATTATCGGATCCGTTCGATCTTTCGTCGATCGTGTTATCGATCCAATTAAACACGATTGACGCAACAATATATCGTGCACTTGACCCAGTTTTTTCTTTCTTTCTTATTTTTCCTTATTTTTTTATTTTTTATTCTTTCGAGAAAGAAATTTCAATGAGCATTTTTGTTGTCTCACGTGGATCATGACGATTGTTAGATAACTAAACGACCTCGATGTCACGTATCATCCCCCTGAGACCTCATCGATTAGACCTCATACTCGAAAGTTAAAGGCCAGTTAAAAAGTTTACGTTCAAATAAAATGTAATTCAATCGCTGTTTTTTTATTGTCGTTGTTGCGTCATTTCAATTATACAATCGAAATATATGTTTGTGAGAGTGAGTAAACATTTTCAGGACATTTAATTGAAATGTTCAATAAAAATTTGATACAAACCATTCGATAGTCTCGTGAAATTGAAAAATTTGTAATCATTTTGGAAATCATTGAAATTACGTTAAGATGTACTCATTTTTTTTTTTAGTTTGTGATTTATAATATATTAAACAGTACAAATTTTTTATTACTGCAAGCTCACAAAAAATCACATTTTTTTAACTGTTTTTTTAACTTTTCATTAATAATTTGCGTATTACATGTTTGACTGTACAACTTAATGGCTCACATATCCCTGAAATTTTCGAAAAATCGATTCTTTTTTTTACAGATTTTTATTCTTTATACTTTTAAGAATTATCCAAATAAAAATCTTTCAAGAAAATTCCACTCCGTTACAAAGTTATAGCCAATAAATGTGACCGGAAATCGGAGTTCACGTTGTACCTACCAGATACTTTAAACGCGTTTTTCTCGAAACCATGTTTTTAGACAGTGTCAGCACGATAACTCAGTCAATTTTTAATATTGTTTAACTTTTCTTTTTTTTTTAAATCTTGATAATTATTTTCTCTACAGTCTGACGAGAGTTTTTTTTCATTTTTTGATTGGACAATTTTTTATAAATTATTAAACAATAATTTTTTTTTTCTTTTAATTCCATCCTAAAGTTTGAAACACTGTAATTTCTTTGTTTTTGAAAAAACAAAAAATTCCCTCCGTCAGACTATTACTGCTACATTATTTTACTAGATTCTATTTTATTTTTGCAGATTGGATAATTTTTGGTGAAGTTATGATGTCGACAAGGAGGCGCCATGGTTTTCATCGGTAGTCCATTTATACCCGTAAAAAATAATGTTAATATTAGAGAAAAAAAATTTTTTATTTTTTTTTCTTATCGTTGAAATGTTAATGAAAAATGTGAAATCAACAATTTAATTTTTTTTTTACCATATAACCTTTATAATAATTTTTTTAATTTACTCGGCTCTCGGCGCGCGCAGCAGTATGGGAGCGCTTAAAAGAATTTTTTAAAATTATTCTCTCGTCTTTCGTTCAACTTTGCGAAAAAAAAAAAAAAACAATCACGAAGCTTCGGAGGTTATCGCGAGCTGACAAAGTTCATTATCGAAATATGATTTAACGCGTTACGAAATATGAGACGTAATTTCTGATATTGGGGAAAATTCCTTACAACCCGTTAATCAGACACAAATATTAATTAATAATTACCGAATAATTCTCTTGGGGAAGTGATTATTATAATCTGCACGCTTAAGAATGCACGATTTAATGATTTTTCGCAATCGACTAGCAAACTTTCAAAAATATTTGTCCCCATCAATTTAAAAAAATTAAAATGATTTTTTTCTAATTTTTTTCCAAGTTATTGCAATTGGCATTTAAAACGTTCATTTAAAAAAAAACCGCAAAAAAAAATAAGTACGATTTAATGATTTTTAGCAATTGACTAGCAAACTTTCGAAAAATTCTTCCCCATCAATTTAGAAAAAATTAAAATAATGTTTTTCAAATTTTTTTCAAAATTATTGCAATTTGCATTTAAAACGTTTATTTAAAAAAAAACCGCAAAAAAAATAAGTACGATTTAATGATTTTTAGCAATTAACTAGCAAACTTTCGAAAAACTCTTCCCCATCAATTTAAAAAAAATTAAAATGATGCTTTTCTAATTTCTTTCCAAATTATTGCAATTTGCATTTAAAACGTTTATTTAAAAAAAAACCGCAAAAAAAATAAGTACGATTTAATGATTTTTCGCAATTGACTAGCAAACCTTCGAAAAATTTGTCCCCATCAATTAAAAAAAAATTAAAATGATGTATTTCTAATTTTTTTCCCAATTATTGCAATTGGCATTTAAAACGTTTATTTAAAAAAACCCGCAAAAAAAATAAGCACGATTTAATGATTTTTCGCAATTGACTAGCAAACTTTCGAAAAATTCTTCCCCATCAATTTTACAAAAATTAAAATGACGTTTTTCTAATTTTTTCCCAATTATGCCAATTGACATTTAAAACGTTTATTTAAAAAAAACCGCAAATAAAAATAAGCACGATTTAATGATTTTTCGCAAATGATTAGGAAAGTTTCGAAAAATTCTTCCTCATCAATTTAAAAAAACGTTTATTTAAAAAAAACCGTAAAAAAAATCAATTTAAAAAAACTAAAATAATGTTTTTCTAATTTTTTCCCAATTATGGCAATTGGCATTTAAAACGTTTATTTTAAAAAAAACCGCAAAAAAAATAAGCACGATTTAATGATTTTTCGCAAATGACAACGTTTTCAGCAAACTTTCGAAAAATTCTTCCCCATCAATTTAAAAAAAACTAAAATGATGTTTTTCTAATTTTCTTCCCAATTATTGCAATTGGCATTGAAAACGTTTATTTAAAAAAACTAAACAAAAAAAAATCAATTTAAAAAAATTAAAATGATGTTTTTCTAATTTGTTACCAATTGTTGCAATTGGCATTTTAAACGTTTGTTTAAAAAAAACGGCAAAAAAAAAACTACGTTGACTAATTTTCATTCGCAAATGTATTTTTGACAAATTGAATTCCTCAATATATCTAAAGAAAAGCAATTTTGTCGCTGAAATTTCCAATTTTAAGTTTTTACATAAATTGTCAAAAAGTTAGTACGAGTGAAAGTATGGATAAATGAATTTTTAGCAAAGCTCACATTATTATTATTTTTTTCATTAAACAAAAAAAAGTACAATAAAAAATATATATTATCTGAAAGAAGCGTTCTCGAGAGTATTTAAAATGATATATTTATGAACCGTATCAGTAAGAAGACCTTGAAACTTTCCACGCATAATACATCGTGTCCCTATATACCCAAAGATATCCAAAATTCATCACGTTCTTATTTTGATATACGTAAATTTTTTTACCAAAATCTGAGCGATTTCGAAAAGTAGATTTAAATTAACGAGTTTTTTGACAAAGTTTTAACTTACAATGCTTAAAAGGAAGATTTTTCGACGTCGTCATAATAAAAAAAATGAAAAAACAATGTTTAGGATGATTTTTGATAAACCTTCAAAAATCACATTGCATTTCGTTGAAAGAAATGTTTTTTTCCCGCCATTTCGTCCGGCCAGTTCAAAAGTATCATAGATTTGCCAGATTTTAAATAAAATCAAGCAAAACTTAAGTAGATTCAATGAAAAAAATGACTCATTTTTGTCATTATTTCATTAGGGAATTAATTACTCAATGAAACACCGTTAATTCTACCCGGAAACGGTTATTCAATCTGTGAGAAGAACAAACGTTCTGGAACGGAAGTGAAGAAGAACGCATGTAAAAGGGGGCTCGTCTTCCTCCGTGTAACAGCTGAGAGAGGTCGCGTACGTCAGAGAGAAACGCTCTCTCGAGACGTCAATGGCACGCGGAAACATTGAGAAAAGGATTGTGATTAAAAAGAAAAAAATCGTTGGAGTAAAAACACTAGAAAAAAATTGCTCACCTCGATATTGCCCATTGTCTGAAACGCGGTGAACACAAGCATGAAACCAAAACTTAGTGTTATCACGTTTAAAAATGCTCTATCCATCGCCATTGTTGTTTTGTTTGTTTTTTTTTATGCTTTCGTTTTTTTTAAATAAATATCCCGCGCGTTTACGATACTCGTAATATATCTTTTATTCGTTGTTTGTTTATTCTTTGAGGACATTAGAGAATATACGTTTCACGGGATGGCTTGTTGTTAACGCCGCTATCCGTATCCGAGTGACGTGGTTTTACTTCTGAAAGGTGGTCCTCGACGTCGACGTGAGTAGAGTGTAGAGTAAACCAGAGTCTCGTCACGGATATGCACTCTCGCCCGCTTTGAAAGAAGCGTCTGTGTGTGGGTAATTCAGCAATTTAGCCCACGTGCCTATGACTGTGTATAATGGAGTAAACTAGCGCCGCGCGGTGGTAGCGCGAAGCATTGTGAGCGTCGTTTGAAGTTGGCGCCGAAAGAGAACGCGATCACTTTGTTTAGTAAGATTTTGATCCTCTTTCAATGAATTTTAAGTGTCAAATATGTGACGATCGAGGAGCGGAAAGTAAAAGAAATAAAAAATAATAGCGAATAATGAAAAATAATGAAAATGACGAGTTCATTTGTTTACATTCAAATGGCTTATGTATTTATATTATCATATGAATTTTCAATATAATATTCACCTCATGAGCCATAATATACTTTCTGAAATTGTGTTCATTACTTTCATTCGAAAATGAGAATTCCTAAACTTCCACAGAATCGAACTTATAAGAATCGATTCGATATATCGATTAATCTCAAGTAGAATCGATGTCGAACAATCGATTCCGAATTATCGACAAATGGCGGCGCTACGGTCGACGCACTGTGACGCCTCGCTGACGTATTTCGGCGGGAACTTTGAAATTAAAACCAACGATGTCCAATTTGCTCGGCTGGCGCTGATAAAGAGCAAAACCTCACCTCGTGAGTGTTTTGAAAATGTAACTCGGCGCGTGAAAAGGTAAAGAAATTAAAGAATCCAAGATATAAGGTGCAAAGTATATCGTATAACTATATTTTCGAACTGATGTACAAAACAATTTTGTTGTTTGCTACTCTGAGATCGAGAATTGAGTGACTCTTCTTCAGGGTGTGGAAACTCCCATGTTAAAAAGCGCAGCCAAAGTTTGTAGCGCTATCTATGTACTCTGGGACTGTCGGAACTAAAATGATGTGCATCCAGCCGCGGCGCGCTATTTGAATGAAGAGTGGGCATGAAAATAAAAAGTCGGTCGGTATAGTAGATCAAAGACAGATATTTCAAGAAATGAAAAAAAGTTATTCCAATACTGTATTTGCAAATCATTTATGTATGAATATATACAGATATATATTTACATTCAGAGTAACGGGTAAAAATCTTGCCAAGATCTACTAGTTCAACTTTTCGCTCCTATCATGTAGGTCGCGCTAGCTGTGCGTCGATAGTGGCGCACTCTCTGTACTCTTGAATTCACGGGAACTAATAATAGAGCCGTGGTTTTCGTATGGGAGTGAACACCCCCTGCTCTTCTTCTCATGTTGTGTCCTCGCGAGGCTCGAGCCTCCCTTCGTACATCCCTTCCCAAGGGGTTCCTTGGCCAATCGGTGTTCTTGTCGTTACGCGTCGTTTCCTCCACCCTTGTTTGGTTGCCCACGTAGCTTCTTCCTGGATCTCGCGTCTGTACCCCAGCGCTGGCCCCCGGTGGTCAACACCACCTTGTGGGCCACCCTTGCGAGCTGGTCCTTAAGCGAGGGTTTTTCAACTGGGTTCCCTTGTTAAGTCCTTGCTCTTAAATTTCTCGTTTGAAACTCGAAGTTAACTGGATTGTTACGTCTAATAAATTTGCTCGATTTTCCAAAGGAAAAACTAAAGCTTAACCCTGTACCGTTAGTCGTGTTAAGTTACCAAGTTTCCTAGACTGTTAGACACATGGAAGTATGAAGTACAATAAATTTTAGTTTCTCTTTTTTTTTTGTTCAAGTCATATAGTATTTCACATATTTATATTAGTTATTTCGGTCACCACATTGAACATCCCGATCCTCTCAGCATTGTATCCTATGAATTAACCGTACAGTATGCGTTGGATAGAAGCGGTTCTATATTTTAATCTATCTTCAATTCACGCGCCTGTAGATAACGATTGCGATCTGTTTTACCCTTGGCGAATGTGATATCGACACTCATCACGGCGCGAGTGGCGCGGCGGGGCGGCTGGTGACGCAGCAGAGCGTACTAGAAAAACTTTTTGTAACAAAACCCTGAAAATTTACAAATAAACTAATCGAGAAAACTCCTACGTAATGAACATAAATGAATAATGTTTCGTACGTACAATCCAATTAATATATCGGGCGAAACGCGATTGATGTTAAATTTACGTACGGAAAATCCCGAGACTCGCACAAAAAAAACCGGAGAGCAGTCAAGCAGTCGTCTGAAGTTTGCCGCGTAAAAACGCTTTTAAGGTGCACACCCATGCGCACGTTTATATGTGTTTCTGCGAGTCTAGTTAAACAATCGTGAAATTATTACTGCATCTGTAGTGAAAAAAAAAACACGACGTCACGTCAGTTGACTCTTTTTCCCTGAGTTTTGAGCAGTTTTCAGCAAATTACATTGGGAACAATGTCGCCGGCGGCTTTGATTTCTCGTATTTTTTCTTTTCCCTCTTTTTTAATTGCCTTCTCAAAGCTTAGTTCAATCGGATATTGTGATTAACCACTTTTTTTTTTATACCATTTTCAGCTCGATAATCCCGCATCTTTGAGATTGACGACGACAAAACTCGGGGGAGAAATCGCGAGTGTCAGCGAGTGTGTGTAACTCGATGCTCGTTAAAGCGTATATTGTACGGAGACCGTACGTTCGTCGATAAAAATAGATTGACTTATCGTTGAAATCTCTTTCTCGATGTGCGTTTGTATTGTTAGCCTGTGTGCGTGTACACTATCGCTCTTTCTCTCTCTCGAGTATGAGATCACGGCGCGAGAATTATGACGGATTCTTCATTTGCTATCCGAGACTTGAGGTATACATCGTAATTTTTTTTTTCTTCTTTTCTTTCATTCGTTAATCCCTGCGTCAAAGAACCCTAGAAATTTTATCGAACGTTTGTAAACTGGCTGTGAGTGAGAGAGAGAGAGAGAAAAATGATTGTTCTTATTGTATGATTACAGTGGAAGATAGAGTGAACACGGTGTTTTTTTTTAACTTTTATTTCGTTTTTTTTTTTTTCCGCCGTTTAAATTCATTCAGAAGACTGGACGGTCATTGTGACCGTGTAAAAAAAAACACGGTGCAGCCATGAAGAAGGGATTTTTCAGGGTGAAACAGCTCGCCGATCAGACTTTCTCCAGGTACAATTTTTATCATTGAAAATTAAATGAATATTATCTTTGAGAAATTCAAGTGTGCAATTTGATGATGGAGATAAATCATTGCGGTAGACGGAGAACAAGTCAACAAACTCTTTTGAAGTATCAAAAACTGTTGCCACGTCTATTTTTGTACTTTAGAGAAAATTGAAAAAAAATGAGTACATAATGATTGCGGAGCAGTGTTTTCTTTATTGAAAACTTAAGATTATGTAATAATATATGAAGGGATGTGGAAAAATTATTAAAGTGTAAAAAATTAATCAATACCGTTACTGTTTTGTTGTTTTATATTGTCAATTGTATTTTCACTTATCAAGAGAATGAGAAATGTTCAAAGGTCGTTTGGAAAATGGTAGCTTTTGGTAATCTTTGCGGAGTAAACAATGATTCATTGGAGATTGGGAGATTATTGACGAGCGTTGATATTTCAGAGTTCGAGGATAATTTGAATTTATTGGATTTTCCAACGAACAATTACAGAAACGATAGACTGATTTGCGATTGTTTTTGTTTTTTTTTCTAATCTTTCAGAGCTGGAAAAACCGAAGTGTTGACCGACGATTTGCAAGCGGCGGACAAACACGTAGAGCAGATAAGAGCGGCGCTGACCGGTCTTAGCAAGCGTCTTGGTACGCCGCAGAATCTTACCGTTACTCAAGATCCTGCCTATAAGGAAAAACGTTTGGTAGGTATCGGTTGGTAATTCAATTTTTTCCAGCTATAGACGGACAACCAGGATAATTGTGATATTTGCGATAAAATACATAACTCAAAGCTAGACGCCGTCTAGAATACGTAATGAAAGAGAATACAAATCGATGTTTTTTTTTTGCAATAAAACAAAGGGCATTCGGCAGTTTTGCGTTTTTCCAAAATCTCAACACATCGATAGCTCTTCAAAATTGTTTTTTTTTTGAGGCTCAACAAAAAAACAATCATATCGTTAAATTTCTTAACAGAAAAAATGTCCGGAATTCATATTGGGACAAACGATGCTGGAAAACGTATCGGAGGACGGTCTAATGAGTTTTGCACTCGCCGAATGCGGCAGAGCTCAGGTGGCATTGGCCAACGAGACTGTAGATCACGAGGCAAAAGTCGAGCAGTACGTCGCAGCGCCGTTGCAGCACATACTCGAGACCGCTGTGCCAAATATCGTTAAGCAAAAGAGAAGCCTCGCTCGTTTGACGCTTGACATGGATAGCGCGAGAACGCGCTTTCAACAGGCCAATAAACACAGCGCAGGAGGTAAAGAAAAAAGTTTATTTATTCGCGAAAGTAATGAAAATTTGAAAAAACTAGAAGGATGCAGAGAAAATTTAAAAAACCACAGATAAAAAATTAACTCAGGCTCTTTTAGAGTCGTCGATGAAGTTTTTTGATTTTTGTTTGTTTGTTTTTTCAGGTACCGGTGCCACAAAGGTCGACAGTTTGCGCGAAGAATTGGAGGAGGCGGAATCGAGGGTTGAACAGTGCCGTGATCAGCTTGCGGCTGAAATGTTTCAGTTAATGTCAATGGAAACGGAACTTGCTCAAACGATAATACAGTATGTAAAATTGCAACGAGCATATCACGAAAGTGCCTTACACTGTCTAGCGGATCTGATACCCGGCCTCGAGAGCTACATAAGTAAGATAATTATTTGAAAATTGTTGTCGTTATTAAGAAAATTTTTCTGAATTATTAACAATTTTTTTTCCTAGAATTTAAGAATTTTCATGTCTAGAACAACTAGTGATAATTTTTTATCTTTAAGTATTTTCGATGCCGTATTTAAAAATTTGTTTACCAAAGCATAGCATTTTTTTAAAATCTCATTTGGGACTTTCGGTACGTTTTTTTTTTTTTTTCCCGTAAAATCAAAAGACCAAACTACTTACAGCAGCTTTTTTTTCTCGTTTGTTTTTTACTGATTCAGACGATAATGAGATGAAGCCCGTTTACGGCTATCCTCTCGAGGAACATCTCCGCGTGACGAATCGAAAAATTGCCTTGCCCATTCAACTGTGCGTCTCGGCACTGCTGAGACTGGGAATGGAGGAAGAGGGACTTTTTAGGATAGCCGGTGGTGCTTCGAAATTACGAAGAATTAAGCTAAGTCTCGACGCGTGTTGTCTCACCTTACCAACCGCGCTCGAGTACAAGGATCCTCACGTTGTTGCCGGTGCCCTTAAATCTTACCTTCGAGAATTGCCCGAGCCACTGCTCACCTACAAGTGAGTGAATTAGTTTTTAAACAAAGAAAGTAAGGTTTGTAAAGGCGAAAATTGTGAGGAAGCCATGTGAAAATGAGGAATTTGCAGATTTTCTTTCTATTATGTTTAACAATTCGAGATTTCATTATTTTTTCTGCTAATTCATTAATTTATTTATTTATACATTTGAATGATTCAACTTTTTGCCAAATGATTCTCGAAAATAAAGTTATCTCGATGAGGGAGCAGAAAAAAAATGAATCTCTGGATAAACAAATAGATAAGTGAAAAGTCATGATTTATCGTCGTACATACGACGAACGTCGTGCTTACAGGGTTATTTGTAATAAGTGGCGATTCAACGTTCAAATTGATTTGACCTCCGCGTCCCTTCCACTCATTTCACGCTCACAAATAAGACCCAACAGCAAAACTATACATCCGTACATAGGGCACACGTAACGTTACGTTTACTCGCGATAATACACTTAATGTGATAATGATGCAATCTAATTGACCGATCAAAACTCATTCGTTCAATTTGACAAAAAGACATTCGTTGAATTGTTTGTCGTAGAAAGTTTAGATCGTAGATCAAGTAGAATCGAAGCTTTTTGCCGGTAGACTCTATGCTCGAGTACAACTTCCGGGAATACTCGGAAAAATATTAGAAAAATAATGTTTCAATATAATGCGATATAATTATATTTATAATAGTATTCATTAATTTTCTCCGATTTTGATGAATATTTTAGTAACGCACAAAACTCGATCGCCCTTTACTTTATTATTTCAAATTTTAGATTAATCAAATGGTTCATATTACTTGATTTTATGGTTATATTATCTCACAAAGCGTTTATACAAATTTAATACGTTGCTCCCGCTCAATTCCTGATTAAAGAAAAAAATTAATTAATATTAATATAAGGATTTTTTTGGTTCGTCACAGATTATATCCCGAATGGATGGCGGCAGCGAAAATAAATCAGATAGACGCGAGGCTACGTGCTCTATGGGAGGTTTTACACAAGTTGCCAGCCGCCAATTTGGAAAATTTGAGGTTCCTAATAAAATTTCTCGCCGTATTAACGAAGAATCAGGATATTAATAAGATGTCACCGCAGAACATCGCTATCGTTATTGCGCCGAATCTTATCTGGAGTCCGCAAGAAGACACGAATACTATGGTGTAAGTTTGAAATCTTATCGCGACGTCTCGAGAAAACAAAATAATGTCACGTAGATTGAAGATAAAAAAAAAGAGTGATTAAATATGCATTGCGGAGGGGAGGTATACTGTTTTTTTTTATTAATTTTGAGCTCGTATATCTCAGCATCCACGTGGACAAAAATTCTTTATAAATACTTGAAAAAAAAAAACCCAAATACCATTCGTATATAACATTTGGGAATTTCGACTGGAAAAATTGAAAATGATCTAACTTAACGTAACGCCTCACGTTAAAAAAATTCATCACAATTTTTCATTCGATAAAAAACCCGACATTTTCAGCGACGATGCAGAAGTGTATGTAAAACGAAATGTAAACAAAAAAATGAATATTTTCATTTCGAAAAAAAAAACGGTGTAACCGGTCTAACGGAAGGTTTGATTGTTGTTTAAAAAAATTTTCAGGATGAACATGAGTACGGCAAACAACTCTAGTCTTATTGTCGATCAGCTAGTGACTTACGCCGATTGGTTCTTTCCCGGTGACATTGATTTCGATCGTGATCTAGACTATAGGTATCGTATTGGTATCGTGAATGGTACGGACGAGCAAATTTACGTTGGTATGAGACGTTGCGTTTCGAACAGTAGTTTAAGCGATCACGGCGAGAGTCCACCGCAGGGTAGTCCAAAACCAGCGACGAGAAGAAAAAACAAACCGGCACCGACACCACCGAGCGTCACGCCGGACAAGCACGAGAGAAGAAACGACGATAAACCACCGCCCGCGCCCGACAAACCACCCCGTCCATTAACGACAGCGACGTTAAATCGTCACACCTATAAAGCCCAAAAGCACGAGGTCAATGCCGAACTTGTGAATTTGCAAACGGAACCTAAAACGGAAAAATTGATAGAAAAAACGATCGAACGAGATGTCAGGAGTCTCGTTGACGATGTTACGACGAAAAATGATTTTTCCACGAGCGACGATAACGAGACAATTTTCGAGACTCACGTTCAAGCTGGCGACAGAGAAATTCCGGTTACGACAAAGCACGACGTTGATTCTGAGAAAATTCCTCGTGATTCCGAGACAATCGTCGCTCCCATTGGATTCGAGGCGCTTGATCCACGTGAAAATTCTGCTAACATACATATCAAGAACAATCCGGATACGGAACAAATGGATAATTCAATCGTCAAATCGAAACCCGTGCCAGCTGAAAAACCGTCGACCCTCGAGAGGAGAAGAATACCCGTTGCCGCACCGAGAAACTTGACGAACGCGATACACCATAATTCCGGTGAGAAATCAAGTTTTTTTTTTCATATCATTTTTGTTCTAACACTATACAATTTTTTGAACTTTTATAAAGGTTAAATAATTTTTCAAAATATTTTTGAAATAACGATTAGCATTTTTAATGAGATGAATATATCGATTCAACCGATAACTATTAAAATCATTCTCATTAATCCGAAAAATAACAACAACAAAAATTCCACGCGAAGGAACTCTGCGAGGAAGAAAAATAAAGGTTTCTTTCTTCCCAAAATTAACGAAAATCGCTCATCGCTAAAGTAATGCAATAAAATGATTTCAAAAATTGTCATTAATTTGTGAAAATAGACGAGGGAATCGAGCTGCGAAACAAGTCCGACGGTTTAACGATAAGCGTCGTTGGGGGAGGTGATCGTAACAGTAAACCAGCGATACCGGAGCGTCCAGCTGGATTGGCACGTCCCTCGAGTCTGATAAGACCGCATCAGCAACAAACATCATCGTCGAGACACAGTAACGATGTAAACTTAGATATCGACGCCGGGGTAAGTTGGACCCGCCCTTTACACAAAAATATCACGCATTAAAACGATCCTAGCATGTGAAACTCAAACGAAACGAAAATCCCTTTGAACGAAAGAAATTGGGGGGAAAAAAAAAAATCAAAAAAATAAAAAAACTAAAAATAAATGAATAATAACACTGAGACGCCCGATGCAGCCGCTAACACTGGAGAGGGCGCACGTTTATTCGGTCGACAAGCAACAGGTCAGTATAATACAAGTACGCGGAACGAAAAACCAATTCACGACGTCCCACGAGAGCAATGGAACAGGATTGGCATCTTCGAACTTGCAGAGAAGTCCGAGCGTCGGCAGTCGTCCGGCGTCGTTGATGTCGATGTCCGGCGTCGAGCAACGTCCTGGCAAACCACCGAGGCCCGATATGCCCGAGCAAACAAAGGCTCACGCTAGAACGCGCTCCGAGGGCAATATCATTGACGTACAGACGCAAACGGATACGATTATCGTGACGAAATCACCGCAGCATCATGTAACACCGGCATCGCCGCGTATCGTTCAACGACCGCCGAGACCTCAACCACCACCACCGCCGCCACCCACCGGACGCACCAAAAACGAGCAAGAGAGTACCAATCTCTGAAGGACTTTTTTTTTTTTACGATAAATTAAGCGCCGAGCGCTTTTACCAATCATACGAATTGTTAAATTTCCTTGTTTTTTTTTAACTATCGAACAAACTACCTTTTTGTTTTTTTTTAAGTATACTATTATTTACTGTCGGCAAGCAACGTGACAATCGAAGTGAATGAAAAATAATAATCGATTCTCGATCCTGCCAGTTTTAGGACGCTTTGGGAATTGAGCGAGAGCTTTTTTTTTTTACTTTATCAGATTTGAGATTACTCGCAATCTCGGTATCATATAGAGGGGGGGGATTTTTCTATTCTCTCTTTCTCTGGCCTCGGTATTGTTTTTTTTTACGTCGTAGCAATTTTTTTTTTGTAATCTATATTTTGCGAATGAAAAGAGTAGAGTCTGCGAGATGAGAGCTCAGCTTTGTCGCGCGAAAATAGAGAAAAAGAAAATCGCCTTTACGATCTCTATTAATAATGCATCTCGTTTTAGCGCACAATTATCGCGAACAGAGATGATTTGAAAAGAAGTGATCATAATAATTGTGCTGCGATTTGAATTGTTTCGAGTCGATTGTAGACGCTCGATTGTTCCATTAATTCTTTTTTTTTTTTTTTATTATGACGTAATGTGGTTCGGTGATTTCCGCAACGAATATGGCAATTGTGATATACAGCGAGGATCGTTGGCGGGCGTGTTGAAATTTTGTTTTTTTTTTTTGGCGTTCGACAAAACGCCACGCGAGACTGGAGCTCGTTATTGACATTTTTACGAATGCCTGACAAGACGACACGGGCACGGAAAGACAATCGGAATTTTACAAAGTATCGGGAGGATAAACATAAATGAAACTCGAGAACTTCAACTGTTACGTTACGGGCAAAGTGCGGATTGTGATTCCGAAGGAAAGAAAAACGTAATATTACTTTTTACAAGGGCTATGAGGCATTCGCGAGTAATTCGTGAATTTCGTCTTTTTTAAAGCGGAAGTGAAAAACAAATGTCTCGTTTACGAAAACGCATTTCTATACGTATTTTACGTCCAAGCTTGACTCTAAAGAGAATTAAGGAACGAGGAAAAAAAAAACAAGCGTTCTCAGTGGATCGCATAATGCAAAGAAAAAAAAATGCATATATAAGTACCGTTATTCCGAAGTTTTTTTTGCATTAAAAATGCCACGCCGCTTGATTTCTGTTTGAAAAAAGTTATCCGACGAGCGAATTGTTACTGTGTGCGTGTGTCTGTGTGAGTGAGAAGAGAAAAAAAAAAAACGAATGTACGCCTACCGTGAAGAGAGCACGCATTTACCTAAGTAAAGTCTTAGGGCTGTGAAGTACATTGGAGTATTAGAGGGATTTATTTGTACATAAATAAAGCGTTTCTCTACTAATTCCGAACGAGAGCAATTTTATAAGAGTTAAAAAGAAAAGAGCAAAAAATTTTTAACTGGAGGCGCTTCTGGCCGTTTCAAAAACGCGAATTGTGATTTTTTTTTCCGAAATTGAGCCAGCGCAGAATGGTGGGAAAAATCACGTTAAATTCGATTATCTCGTAGAGTAGAACAACAACAAAAAAATGTCACGAATAATCCGTAAAGTCTCATGTTTCAACGATATTTTATTGGACAATAAGATGCAAGTTACGATAAAATATCCAAGGTGCGTTACGATTTGAATCGTAAATTACAGAATTACCGCGACAACAAATTACGCGTCACTTTAATTCCGAAAACATTGAGACGATTTGTTGATCAGCAACGTCCCTCGGTGTCATACCGTCGTTATCGACGAGAGACTCGGCACCCAAAGAGATTAGATATTCGATGGCCTCGCGATGAGAACAAGAAGCTGCATAATGAAGGGCAGTCTGTCCATTGAGATCTTGAGCATTAAAATTTGCGCCAGCTTCAACGAGACGTTTTAACGTCGGAGCATGGCCACGATCGGCGGCCCAATGAATCGGCATCATGCCATTGTCGTCGGGATCATTGATGCTCGAACGTTCCATCGACAATGCTTGAAAAACTTTATCCTCGTCGCCGTCCTTGATCCAGTCGAGAAGCGTCTTTTCGGAATCGCGCAATTCCTCGTCGGTGTTCGGCATTGTACTAACGGCGACCCAAGATTTCGCGGAAATATGATAATTTTCTTCCCACTTAGGATCCAACTTACCAACGGCTCTCACGTAATTCTCCATTGCCAATTCTTTGCTCATATCGCCAAGATTCTTCCAAGCCTCCCACTTGTGTTTCGCTTGAGTCTGATACCAATTTGGTTTTGGTGTTTCGCAATTGCCGACCGTCGCTTGTTTGTACAAACCGTAGAAACCTAACAACTGACCGGTGTCCAAATCGCCAACGATAGTCTGTAGATGATTCGCCGCTCTCGTAAACGTCTCCTCGAGTCTACTCGTTTCCTTACTCTCCTCACAATCGGCCATGATATATATTTTTTTTTTTCGTTTCGTTCCTCCGAATGATTTGTTTCAATTTTCTTGTTACACTACTTAAAAAATCGCTAATCGTTCAGAAGAGATTATAATCTTCTTTGTCTCTCAATCTCTCGCTCTAGTCGGAAGCGTGTCTGACGTTAATTATTTTTCCTTCGAGTTTGTGTAACGGTTGGTTGATAATCGACTCGTACACACTTTTGTTGGTAAGGTCGATAAAACCGTAACGTTTGCTCATACCTGTGTCACGATTGAATATCACCCGGGCGTTCGTGATGTAACCGAATTTTGAGAAATATTGATGTAACTCGGTGGTCCCGATCGTCCATGGCAAATTACTGATGAAAAGCTTGTAAACCGTTTTCGCACTGGTAGAAGCGGCCATGACAATGAGTAAGAAAAAAAAAAAATGACAACGAAAATAAAATGGAAAGAAAAAGTTTTTTTCTTTAAGTTTTGAAGGATTATTCTTAAGAGCTTCTTCGTATGTCCAACAGATGAATCGTATGATCTTGCATCAATTCGTGGACACTTATGCCCGATTCTTCGCCCAATCCCGCCAGTGATACGTGATTACAAGCGAGACCCCACTTGTTCAGTAAATGCTCGATTGACCAATCGGCGCTGCGCTCCTGATAGGTACAGAGAAATTTAGCGTTCGGATTTCTCTCCAGTAGAAACGCAACGGTCACAATGATTTCCTCAAAGACGGACGGCTCGTAAAAACAATCGGAGCCTAGAATCAAGTCTAGCGGACCAATCGCGAATAAACCGGACAAAAAAATTCCCCAAGTTATTCCTACTATTTTCACCTGCGACAGTACACCGTTTAATTCGCAACTTCTCTTTATGTGCTGCAAGCTTCTTGGTAGACTTGCGGAATCGCTTAGGGTGACGTGAGCGCCGCACTTGCTAGCCAATATACCGGGTAAAGCTGTACCGGAACCCAGTTCAAGGACTCTCTTCCCAACGAGATCCCGACGATGCTCCCAGAGAAACCAGGCGAGTACCGGCGCCGATGGCCAAGTGTAAAAGCTATAACTGGCTTGCAAAAGCTGAAACGATGGGGGTGGGGCAAGTGCGTTAATCCACGTGATTGCATTTTTTTATAATAAGGATGTAAGGTAAGTGATCTGAGTTATGATTAATGACAAAAAATTCCAGAAGCAATATATATAATAATAAAAATAAAGTGTTTAAAAAAAGCATCAATTTCCATTGTCTTACATGTTAATATCATATTTATCCTTACAGAAAAGCTGCAGAAGAAAAAAAAACTGAAACTTTTATTCACGAGTTGCAATATAAAATGGGTATAGACGACATAACCAACAAATTTGCGTAACACCAGTAGTACGAAAAGTTTTCAATAACAAAATTCGTGACATGAAAAATCGATTGTGACAACGTTATAACGGGATTAAACTCACCTCGGGAATGTAAATCTCCAAGGATTCCTCGTCCTGTTCTTCCTCGCGTGTATTACGAGACGTGAAAAAGAATTTTTTCACTTGCTCGGATGTGATCCCATCGGACATTAGGCCGTGCGCTGATGGACTCGTGTCGTACCAAATTCTTCCCTCTAAACCAGGCATCACTGAGCCTCGGCTTGCGCATGTTAATTATTCGCGTATTTAATCATAATTACTCGTTACTTTTCCGGCGCATTTTGCAACGTTAAAAGTTTCTTTTATTTATCGGAATTGATAAAAATTAAGCTTTGTGTTGTTGAGAGTTGTACGTTATGCGCGAGCAACATTCCTCTTTTCACACCCCGCGGCGCTTAAGGTAGTTCTAACACAAGAAATAGGAGGGGATAGAAGGAGCGGTGCGTGAGGCGGGCAGCCACGTCGCGCAGCGACGTTGTCATGCTCACGAGTTCTTCTAGCCTCAAAACAATATTTTTTCAATAATCCATACTTTTTTACTGTATGGTCGAAAATTTACTGTAAACTATATGTTATTCTTCATCTACTAAACTACTTTCGTGCCAAATTTCAAGAATTTTTCATTACTCCTTCGTACATTTTGGTGACTGAATATCCGGAAAGTGCTCATTTCGTACGGTATAGGTATACGTTCGTATGCAAATTTTGCAATTTTTGATAAACGATATCTTGAAAACGGTACGGTGAAACAGTCTCAAATTTCGCACAAGTATTCTCCAGTACTTTTTCTAGGTTTTCCCAAAAACTCATTAAATTTGCATTACTTCTTCATTTGTGTTAGAACTACCTTAAGAGGATGGCGCGCATGTACCACGTGACACGTGAGCGCGAGAGAGATAGCTGATTATTCTTATCGGTACTTTCTCCAAAACGGTACAACCGATCGCGATGAAAAAAGCTTAGCCACTTTTTGCCACCATACTCCAGTGGCTAAGCTTATTTCATCCAAATCGGTTGTGTCATTTCGAAGAAAGTACATTTTGCGTTTTCGAAGTGATAGCCGCGTGTGATACATCCCCTTAAAATACCGTTGGATAGATCGTGGAAAAAGTCCCCTTCCGTACCGAACGTTGATGTTGTCGGTATTTTACCTCGCATTAACGACAAATTTGTACTTGATCTTTCTAATGGATAATTGCTTAATTATCATTATTCAAAAAATACATTTGTTCATTTGTTTAATCAACAACTGCGCCTCTATGGTCCAATTTTCATAGTTGCTAAACGGCCATTTTGATTATTGTCGCGTCAGCATTTCAGGACGCGAGCGTTGTTGCCTTCGGTAAGCCGTGAAAAATTCTTTCTTCGCGTCCTCTTAACCGCCATCAATCGAATTTCGTCAAAGCATCGAGTTTTAGTCGTGAAAATCACTCAACATGGCGTTCGAGGTACTGTGAAAAGCTTTAGGACATTAATTACAATATAATCACCGTTTTATTCTACAAAACTGCGTTTTCGTCAGTGTGCGCGCGTCTCATTGCCCTCGGTGAGTCGTGAAAAATTCTTTCCTAGCGTCCCTCTCTATCGCCGTACGGTATTTCGATCTTAGCATCGTGTTTCAGTCTTTAAAAGTCCCTGAGCATCGCTTCCAAGGTAATGCGCAAAGTTCTAATACAAAAATTACGATATAATCGTGTTTTTCTTTCATACCATGCAATCAAATAAATCCTATAAAAAAACAGTATTTTTTACGTAATTCGGCAAGTTTGCCATCTTGAATTTCGTTTAGCGTCTAGTACGCGCGCAGCGCGCGTCCTTTCCCTCGGTGAGTCGTGAAAGTGTTTTCTCCACTTGTAAATAACCATCGTACGGTATATATTTCCTGTATCTCCAGTATCAAATATCGTTTCAAGATGGCGCTCAATAAAGTTTCACAAAATCGCTCCTATTTCAATATTCCACTTGTCGAGTTTTCCTTACAACAAAGTGTCTATTCATTTGTCCATTTGCAAAAAAAACCGTCCCTTTGTCTCTAAAGTTTTCGGGTCCTGGTCGGCCATTTTGAATTATGCGTCTCGTGAGTGCGAGCGAAAAAAAAAAGTTTTATCGCCAGTGCCACTGAGACTGTGTGCAATCAAGGAGAAGAAGAATAAATGAAAAAAAGAAACATTGAGGCGGAAGACGAGGAAGTGTTAATTGTGGCGAGATTAGCGAGAACGAACTCTCGTGCATGAGAATAATGGTGAATTTCGCGATGACGCAAGACCGGACGTCCACGATGCTTGGTTGTCGAGGGACGAACACGACTTTTCATCCGTCCCATACATCAGATCATCGCGAATTGGTGAGTAACACGCTCATTGTTTTTTTTTCTCTTCTCTTTTTTAATTGTCTTTTGTTCGGTTTTCCGGCCGTATAGCATAGAAATTGCGTTCTTTACGGGTAAAAACAAAACAAGCCTCGACTTGGTGGTTATGCCGCAAGGTGAACGTTACGATAGGAACAAGAAGTGGGATATGGGTCATTTCGTTTGAAATTTTCAACGAATTGAAGAAATTTTGTGATAATATGACAAAGAAAACTGTAAAATTCTTAAAAATCATCGAATTTTGTTTTTTAAAAATGAAAATGAGAGAACAAATTGGGCGATTGTCCAGGTTTTTCAATTCGGACAAACCTATGTTTAAAAAAAAATCTATTAAATCGTGATTAATAAAAACAAAATCTAAACAAAAGCTAAATGTCTTTCTAAGAAAAAACCAATAATTAAAAAAAATTCTGGAACAAATCCTAAGATTCAGGATCAAAGTTTTGCCAAGTTAGGGCGAAAAGCCTCGTACATTTTCACCATATTCCGTATAGGGACTTATATATTTCTACATACATACGTAAGAAACGGAAAAAAAAAAAATCTTATGCCCTGCAATCGAGATAATAACGTCCAGAGAGAAAGGTAAGTCCGTAAGCATACGGACAAACAAAAAACAACATTTATATTAGGCAAGCCTTATTTGCGTTCGCCTATCGACCAAACGCCTTCCAAGTGACTAATTTCGATTGTAAAAATGATATTTTATGTTCGACCGACAAAGAAAAACTTCGAATTTTTCTTAGAAAAAATGAGAATATCAATCCCCCGTGTGTACAGTATATTTTTTGAGACATGATCTGTACACTGGGTCGTTGAGGGGACAGTTGAGTTTTTAGAGTTTTCTGGCTTTCAAAAAATGTGAAAAAATTCTGGATTACTTCTTGAAGCATCTACTACATGGCGCAAAAGTTGTCAAAGTTTGAAGTTTAAAAGCGATGTTAATAAAAATTGACAAATAGTAAAAAAAAAGGAGAGAAATAGGAATTTGAAATTTTGACTGTTCCTTTAAAGACCCAGTGTACACGCGTGGGGTTAAAAATCATCTTAATAAATAATTAATGCTGAGAAAAATGTTTCTTAACAAACGATTTTCTTTTTGGCAATTCAACTTTACGTAAAAACGGTCCTGGTATAATGATGGAAATCTACAATCAGTAGTTTCCGATATGTTAATTTATAGGGGACATCTAAAAAAAATCATCAGCTTTCGATATGATCAAGTAAATAGACTTGATATTGAATGTTCACTATTGATATTGAATGTTGACAGTCATTCATAGATTATAGTTTCTTAAATATATCCTGTAGGATATATCAAGGATATGTCAATTATATATCAAGGACATATCAATGTGATATATCAATGATATAACATTGATATATCGAGGATATACCAAGGATATATCAATAGTATAGCAAGGATATACCAAGGATATATCAATAATATACCAAGGATATATCAATAATTTATCAAGGATATATTAATGATATATCTAGGATATACCAAGGATATATCAATGATATATCAATAATATATCAATGATATATCAAGGATATATCAATATTATATCAATGATGTGTCCAGGACATACCAAGGATATATCAATGACATATCAAGGATATATCAATGATATATCAAAGATATACCAATGATATATCAAGGATATACTAATGATATATCAAGGATATACCAAGGATATATCAAAGATGTACCAAGGATATACCAAGGATATATTAATGATATATCGATGATATATCAAGGATATATTAATGATATATGAAGGATATACCAAGGATATAGTAATGATATATGAAGGATATACCAAAGATATATCAATGATATACCAAGGATATATCAAGGATATATCAAGGATATATCAATGATATATCAAAGATATACCAATGATATATCAAGGATATATTAATGATTTATCAAGGATATACCAAGGATATATCAAAGATGTACCAAGGATATATTAATGATATATCGATGATATAACAAGGATATATTAATGATATATCAAGGATATACCAAGGATATAGTAATGAAATATGAAGGATATACCAAGGATATATCAATGATATATCAAGGATATATTAATGATATATCAATGATATGCCAAGGATATATCATGTTTTAGAAGGAAATAATTATAGTAGATTCATATTGAAACTCTCGTTACACACAATGTACATAAGAATACTTATGTGTGCGTAATATTCTTAATCAGCCGTACTTGATTCCGTTTCTGAAAGCGCAGCTGTGGTGTTCGCATTTTGTACAACGGGGTGGGCACGAGCCTAGTCGTTTCTTCGCCGATCTCTTATGCGGGGTCCCCCGCGTGTCTCGATGCAGCAGCACGCGCTCTGCTCCAACGCCCACGTTATTAAACCGGCCGCATAGCCACACTCTTATACGATCGACCATAACGCCTACTTACGTTTATACAGTTTACGTATTGTATATACATATATATCCGCATTTATATCTATATGTATAATATCTATATGTATAATTCAAATATTACAAATACATATAAAAGTCATTTTAGGAAGCCTTCAATGGTATAGTCACTTCAATTCACTATCAAAGTCGGGGGGGGGGGGGGGGGGGGGACAAATCAGATTTGCCACGAGCTTTCGAATGATAAATTATTGTTAAGTCATGCATTGATTCAATAATCTATTATTGATTGATTCAATTCATTTTCCATTATTTTGGTAAGGGGCTAATGGCAACTGCTCAATTTTTTATTATTGCGGTAATGAGTAATGGTACCTACACAATTTTTCATCGTTGTGGTAATAGGTATTAGTGACTGCTCAATTTTTCATTATTTCAATAATGACTAATGAAAACTGTTCAATTTTTTGTTATTGTGGTAATGGTTAATGACAACTGCTCAATTTTTTATTATTGTGGTAATGAGTAATGGTACGTACACAATTTTTCATTGTTGTGGTAAAGGGTACTGGTGACTGTTCAATCTTTCATTATTGTAATAATGGCTAATGGCAACTGCTCAATTTTTTATTATTGTGGTAATGGTTATCGACAACTTCCCAATTTTTGATTAATGTGGTAATGGCTAATGACAACTGCCCAATTTTTTATAATTGTGGTAATGGGTACTGGTGACTGCTCAATTTTTCATTATTGTAATAATGGCTAATGACAACTGCTCAATTTGTTATTATTTTGGTAATGGTTAACGACAACTGCCTAATTTTTTATTATTGTGGTAATGAGTAATGGTACCTACACAATTTTTCATTGTCGTGGTAATGGATACTGGTGACTACTCAATTTTTCATTATTGTAATAATGGCTAATGACAACTCCTCAATTTTTTATTATTGTGGTAATGGTTAACGGCAACTGCGCAATTTTTTATTATTGTGGTAATGAGTAATGGTACCTACACAATTTTTCATTGTCCTGACTGCTCAATTTTTCATTATTGTAATAATGGCTAATGACAACTGCTCAATTTTGTTCTTATTGTTGTAACGAATACCAGTAACTGTCCTCTGTTAATTATTATTTTGGTAATGGATAAAATTCACTGTTCCATTATCCATTATTTCTGGTATCCGGTAATGGCGTCTGACCCATAATTCTTCCATTTATACTCAACCACACATTAGTGTCATTTTATCGTCGAAAAATTTCTCGGAAAAAATTTGTAAAAGGGTCGTATATGTGCTCGATCAACGTGAGCTTCCTTAACGGCTCTTTTTCTCAAACATATCCAGCCTCGCCTCGTGCCGCAAAGTCCTCACAAGTTATGGCGTTTTGTTCGCTTCAACACTACTATATGCTTCGATAGTGACTATTCAGGCTCTCCCCCCACCCCGATACACATATATAAGTATGCCTTTCGTCCTCCAACACCTACGCGCTTTTATTTTGCCTCCTACGTACGGCTCTCTCGTGGTGTAGCCTCGATATTTTCGTTGCCACGTATTTATAAATACGTAAAATTTCGTATTGTATTCAAAACTACCGCGTAAAGTACTCGAAGAATTTATTTTGTGGTTAACGATAGTTTTAAAACAATTTTTTTTTTATATCAAGACAAACCTGAGATTGTCAGATAAAAAATATTGAGATCAGACACCGAGAAAAATTATTGATTTCATACTTTTTATCCGGCTTGGAAATCCATTTATAAATAATTTAATCTTTTTTCCAGCTTGGAAATCAATTTCTAAATTATTCAATCTTTTTTCCCAGCTTGGAAATTAATTTCTAAATTATTTAATCTTTTTTCCCAGCTTGGAAATCAATTTCCAAATAATTTAATCTTTTTTCCCAGCTTGGAAATCAATTTCTAAATAATTTAATCTTTTTTCCCAGCTTGGAAAAAAATTTCTAAATAATTTAATCTTTTTTCCAGCTTGGAAATCAATTTCTAAATTATTTAATCTTTTTTCCCAGCTTGGAAATCAATTTCTAAATTATTTAATCTTTTTTCCCAGCTTGGAAATCAATTTCCAAATAATTTAATCTTTTTTCCCAGCCTGGAAATCAATTTCTAAATAATTTAATCTTTTTTCCCAGCTTGGAAATAAATTTCTAAATAATTTAATCTTTTTTCCCAGCTTGGAAATCAATTTCTAAATAATTTAATCTTTTTTCCCAGCTTGGAAATCAATTTCTAAATAATTTAATCCTTTTCTCCCAATGTCTATCAATGGCAGTTTTTTTTTCTCCAATTTAACCCTTCAAATTACCTACTTTCCTACAAATTTAAGAACACGATTTTTTTCCCAAATTCAACCCTTACCAACCGGCATCCTCAAACTGGAATTACATTGCATTTTATAAATTCTGTTTGTACGCGAATATAAATAATGAAAAATCAATGTACAATGGCGATCCCGTGACGCGTTATACATAGAGCGAAGGGGGGGGGGGGGACTAAGAGCCGAAGAAAATAACTGAGAGCGAGAACGCATTTCGCTCCCGGTCTGATTGCTCCTAATCTTCTCAATCATCTTTCTCAATCTTCCGCTTACTTGAAGTGGCGGGTTGTGGGGGCGGGGGGCTTCTAAGCGTGTTTTACCCGGTGTTAACGTCGTGACTGTCGCGACCTCTTTCGTGCGCATCAACAGTGACGATTGACCTCTCGTGTTATTCTTCTTATTTTTTTTCTCGTTCTTCTCATTCGTTCTCTTTCCAACTAAAACTCGGGGGAAATAACATTTGGCCAGACGATCGTGCTGTGTGGAAGCTACGAATTTTTGATTGAGAAGATTTTTGTTTTCAAGCCCGTGTACACCGCTTCTAGCACAAAAGTTTCTTCTTCGGAAAATTTATAATTTTCTTCTGTCACGAAGCAAACGACAAAATGAAAGAGTCTGAAATTTTTCATATTTTTCTTATTGAACATTTTAACGATGAAAAATCTTATTATTTTCAGTAATTAGGTAAAGATTTCAAAAAATTCACTCACACTAGTAATCCCTGCGAATTTTACGCAATTATGATATTAGTTATCATAATTTTCTTCTGTCACGAAGCAAACGACAAAATGAAAGAGTCTAAGATTTTTCATATTTTTCTTATTGAACATTTTAACGATGAAAAATCTTATTATTTTCAGTAATTAGGTAAAGATTTCAAAAAATTCACTCACACTAGTAATCCCTGCGAATTTTACGCAATTATGATATTAGTTATCAATTAGAGTAATTACATTTTTTAATTGATGGCTCTCCATGATTTTTGTTTCTTTTTTGTGTTTTGTTTTTCTCGAATTTCTCAAAAACGTACTTGTAATTCGTGGCGAGTTTTAGCGGTAAGCTAAAAAAAAATTATGGATGAAGAAAAGACGTAAGTGGAAAAATAGTTAATGTTTATCAATAAATTTTATGAGGCGTCTGGAATTTTCTTATGATTGATCTCCTCTGGTACAAAGTGTGTGTGTCTAGGAAGCTGCGGCCTGTTAGGAAGAAAACCTGTTGCACGTGGCGCGTTTTTTCGTCGTCGCGTTTCACCCCTCTTGGACAAGTTTTTTTTTTTCTTTTTACTTTCTTTTACCCGGAGCCACAGCGTGAAAGTAAACCACCAGTAGCTCTTTCTACGAAGTAGGGGCCCTGTCTATCCTTCGTAAAACTATCTCTCTTTCTCTCTACCTATAGTTTGTCACTGTACAAGTTGCAAAGAGGCGTGGAGTGTGTGCAGCTGGGATCTTCTCCTTTTTTTTTGTTTTTTTTTCTTCCTCAAAAATCTCTGCCCCACACGCACCCTTCTCTCGCTACGGAGGCGTATATATTTGTAAACGGAGACGTTTGGCGACAGTGCGTATGCCCATCGTCGATTTCATCTCTTGTAAAACAGTTGAACGCGACGGTAGAGAATTTTTCAACGGTATCCTAATGGAACCAGACCGAAGATCGGTGTTGTTAAAATGATATATTGATTACAAAAAAATAAATAAACGAATAGAAATAATTCATTATTTTTTAAAATAATTCATTATTTTTTTAAATAATGAATTATTCATTATTTTCATTCATTATTTTATCTTTTTAAATAATGAATTATTCCTTTTAAAAAAAATGAATATTTATGGTTTTTTTTAGAAGAATATTTATTCAGGAAACAAATGTTTAACGAATCGATCGATTATGAAAACTTTCCTTATTTCGTTGCAACAATTCCGTCGAGTATGCATTTTTTTTTATGGTTAAAATGATATATCGTTCAAAAATAAAAACGATTTTTTTTAAATAATGAATTATTCCTTTGAGGCGGGAAATAGGGTTAGGACAGCGTTTTCTCAATGAATTTCATGAATTTTTTTATAGTATAAAAAATGAATATAATTTATTGAAACTTTGAGAACATTTTATACATATATTTAAGTATATACTATAAAATTTTTGAAGAATTTCCTTGAAAAACACCGAAGATATTAGCGACCCCATATTGCAGGTCACAATCAGACTCATCATTTTTCGTACATTCTGGAAGCCGCAATTTTCATCTGAAATCAAACGAGGTTGGAATTTACTTTTATTATATGTTTTTCTTCTATATGAACCTAAATGCTATCAAAAAAATAGAAAATTGAATTTTTTATAGGAGTCAAAACAAAAAAGCACGATCTTTTGCCATTTTTTACAACTTTATTTGCAAAAAAAAATTCTTTTAAATAATGATAATATTCCGATTTTAGGTTCATATAGAGCGCAATACTATGAAGAAAGTAACTGCCAATTTTCAAAACGATTGGTTGAAAACTTTTCAAACTAGCGTGTACACAAGTTAAAAAAAAGTCGTTTTCAGAAAAACGCGTTTGAAAAAATGAGTGACCGCTCGGTTATACACGTGGCGCGCTCGGGACCTGAAGAAGAGCTACTCACTTTAATGGCTTACAACAATAGAACGAGTCGGAATTTTCATTTAAAATTTTGGGAACATATTTTTCAATAGTTTTACTAACAATTTATGAAATGAAAAAAAAATCGATTTTTTGAACCGTCTAACCCTATTTCACCCCTTAAAAAAAAAAAAATTAATGTTTACGTGACTTTTTAGAAGAATAGTTATTCAGGAAACAAATGTTCGACGTCTCGAATGATTATGAAAACTTTTCTTATTTCTTTGCAACGACAAATCCCTCGAGTATACTATTTTTTTTTCTCTTTCGTCACTGAAAATAAATATAAGTAACCGAGGCGATGCTCGGTCACGTAGAGTCGAAAAGCTTTGAACAGTTTATGTATTTGCTGAAAGCAACGAGAAAACAGTAGAAAAATATGTATTCCAGCTAGGAAAAGAGAAAATGGAAAATGAGCGGAAGCCCCGGGGGGGAGGAGTAGAGAGAAAGGGATTTTGGAAAAGAGGGCGGGGGGGGGGGGGTAGAGGGAGAGAGAATTTTGAAAAGAAAATTTTCGAGTTTTCACTAATCTATACCTGTTGTTCGTGTTATATATCATTTTTGACTCTTGTCGATATTTTTCTGCCTGCGTATACGCATGAGTGTACATTTACATGCGGAACAATGGAAGCCCAGAAGAAGGGAAGATGAGGTCTGATGTGAAAAGTTCTTGCACAAAAGACCTCCGGGTTGGTTGTTGACTCTTTTTCTTTTTTTTTTCCTCTCCAAACCCTGGGCTCGTCGTTTTCTGTAGTACCTGTTCTGCCCTTTTTTTTCTTCATCTCTTATTCTTCTTCATCCACGCCACGCTCGTCTGTGTGAAATAATTTTCACTGCGTCACGAGACGTGGGCGTATGTTTAGCACGTGCTACGGATTTTAAACTCCACAGAGAGAAAATTAGGCTCTTTCTTCGGGCGGGCGAATAATGGAAAGAAAAATGAAGAAAATTACCTGCCACCGAAACATCTTGATTTTTCCTCGCTCTAGAAATTCTTTGGGCAAACTATTTTCCGTTTTTTTTTTTTTCTAAATTTTATCATCTGCACGTGAGAATTTTCGAAAAAAGGTTGAACATTATTTTCTAACGAAGTAATTGACGATAATTTTAAGAAAAAAAAAACATGAATATTCGTTGTAAAGGAGTATTTGCTGCAAATTATTCTCAATTATATTGGAAATTTGTTAATAATTAAATTAGCCTTTATTTTTTGGAATCGACGTACCTTTAGTACATTAAAATAAAAAAATAATCATTACAAATGATTTTCTAAAATAATTACGACTAATTAAAAAAAAAAAAATCACAACTATTTGTTATGAAGCGTCGTTGTTCGTCGCAAAAGAGTATTTGCTGCAAATTATTCTCAATTATGTTGGAAATTTGTTAATAATTAAATTAGCCTTTATTTTTTGGCAACGACGTCCCTTTAGTACATTAAAATAAAAAAATAATCATTAAAAATGATTTTCTAAAATAATTGCGACTAATTAGAAGAAAAAAAAAATTACAACTATTTGTTACAAAGCGAAATGAGTGAAAAAAAATTATCGTAGAAATGAATTTCGAAAATAATAGCGAATGAGTCTAAAAATAAATTCTCTACAAAAGAACATTAATGATTAATGATTTAGAATGATTTTCAAAAAATGTTAATTATAATAATCAACATTATTTTTAATAACAATAATAACAATAATTAACATTAACAATAATGACAATAATTAACATTATTTTCAATAATTAAGATCATTTTTAATAATTAACATTATTTTCAATAATTAACATTATTTTCAATAATTAAGATCATTTTTAATAATTAACATTATTTTCAATAATTAACATTAACAATAATGCCAATAATTAACATTATTTTCAATAATTAAGATCATCTTTAATAATTAACATTATTTTTAATAATTAACATTATTTTCAATAATGTTGATTATTTTCAATAATGAACATTATTTTCAATAATCAACATTATTTTCAATAATCAACATTATTTTCAATAACAACATTATTTTCAATAATCAACATTATTTTCAATAATCAACATTATTTTCAATAATCAACATTATTTTCAATAATCAACATTATTTTCAATAATCAACATTATTTTCAATAATCAACATTATTTTCAATAATCAACATTATTTTCAATAATCAACATTATTTTCAATAATCAACATTATTTTTAATAATCAACATTATTTTCAATAATCAACATTATTTTCAATAATCAACATTATTTTCAATAATCAACATTATTTTCAATAATCAACATTATTTTCAAGAATCAACATTATTTTCAAGAATCAACATTATTTTCAATAATCAACATTATTTTCAATAATCAACATTATTTTCAATAATCAACATTATTTTCAATAATCAACATTATTTTCAATAATTAACATTATTTATTAATAACGATGAATCCATTGAAGAATCGCAATTATTTAACTACAAAACGATTTATTAATATTTTTTTTCCCTCTTCTTTCTTTCGAACTACTCACTCAGCGTCAGTGAGGAGTCAATTAGTCACTTTTTAAGATTTTCCTTCTTAAATATTTATTTATTTTCTTCATGCTCCAAGATCAAATTTAGGATTATCTCGTCGCTTTGTAGAAAAAAGGAGTGTCATGTGAGATCCTTGAAACCTGAAGCCCCCCCATCTCCTTTGCGCGCACATTCCTAAGCTTATTCCTTTCGAATGGTACCATAGGGGAAAGACTTTTTTTTTTTTTGTTCACATCTCTCGGTCGTGATGAAAGGAAGAAGAAAAAAAAATGAAGTAAAAAAGAAAAACATTAAGAAAGACGATAATCTTGAAAGGAAAAAAAAATCTCGTACCTCGGAAAATTGTTGATCCATTAGTTCCCCGAAACATTATAATTAGTAGTATTTAACAGTCTCGAGTCATGCAGGAAGTGCTCTCGGAATATTTTTTTTCAAAGCTTTTTTTCACACTCCTTTTCTTCTGCTCTTCTCGTTGTTTTGGTGTTGCACAAAAATTTTATTCTTTTTCCCTTTCTCTCTCTTGCACATCGGTGGTTTATGGTTATCGATACCATATAGTTAACGAGCTTCTTTTGAGACAAGACAAAAAGAAGCCTCTTGTCCGATCGTTTCCCACAATCATAAAGAATCCACACAATTTTGCGCGCCAGGAATTTTCGAGCATGACTTTCAACCGATACCGGAAGATTCCCCTGCTCGCTCACCCACGAATCTCCCGAACGATACCGTTTTTTTTCCCCCCGCAAATTTATGAAAATATTCCCATCGTACGTTAAGACGAAAAACAAAAAAAAACACTTTGACGCGATTTACAATTCATTTTTACAGATCTATCTTCATTTCATATTCCGCAAATCAATTATTCCTGCGATTTTCCGCTTCAAAGAAATCGTGACGAGCGAGAGAAGAAAAAAAAACTTCATCGTTATTTCGCGCTGTGAAACCCCGGGCACCGTATATAGAGTTTGAGTTTCTCGGCATCGAGAGTCCAGCGCACAAAAAGAAAACAAAAGATGAAAAAAAA
Source organism: Oxytorus armatus (assembly GCA_958009045.1). NCBI lineage: Eukaryota > Metazoa > Arthropoda > Insecta > Hymenoptera > Ichneumonidae > Oxytorus > Oxytorus armatus. The sequence continues at coordinate 12,093,327 of OY253754.1, read as the reverse complement.
AAAAAACGAGAGCTGTACGGAGAGTCGAGGACACACCTACGCCCCGAAGGTCCAGACAGGGACTACCATTAATCTCAAGGTTGGTAGTGGCTCGTTTGAATCTCCCGGTTGCCCGCGATATGCATCCCTTACGTTATTTTTTTTCTCTATCGTTCGAACAAGAAAAATTTATTTTCTTCGATGAATCTTAATATTTTTGTCGACAATATCTCGATTTTTGATTGAACGGAAAGTGGGGTGCGATAATGAGCAGAAAAAACTAATGAAATTAAAATTTTATTGAAAACAAACGAAATATAAGAAATATGTACAATTTTTCATTTGCCGAACTACAATTACAAATTTTCTGCCAAAGAATTATACGATTTTTCAAAATAGATTCTTGCGGTACGTAAAATTTTTAAAATATGACATGTGGCAATTAGTAAAAATAGTAATTACATAATTTAAAATTTTCAAGGCTCTGAATGTTGGACAATCAGATTTTGTTAATCTTCAAATGAAATAAGAGGGCTGAGGACCTTACCCACGCCGTTTACGAGCTTAGAGACACTCTCAACATAAATTGCAAAAGTGAAATAACAATAACGCCCAAAGAATACGATAAAAGTAAGGTAAAAGAAAATAAGAAAAAAGGAAGAAAGGGATTTGAAAGAACAAATAAAAAGTACGAAATGTACGAAGAAAGCGAGGCAATATTTAATGGTCGTGCCCAAAGGGTTTCTTGGGCCTTGTCAAGATTATACAGTATGTTCACGTATACGAAAAGCTTTGGTGATCGTTGTTTTTTTTTTCCATGCGTACACTCATACCAATACATAATAACAGAGCGTTGTCGCTAACCGAAATCCAGATCGGGTCCAGGCAGCGTGTTGTGCGCGCCTCGTAATCGTATGCAGCACGGGCGCGCCCGAGGGCCTTTCTCTGCCTCATTCTTTTCCATATTTTTTTCCATTTTTATTTATTTTTATTACCTCCTTCATCTCTCCCTTTTTCTCTTTCACCGATCGTTCTCTTATCCTCTTTTCTATTATACTGGTATTGGCAAGCCATACAGTATAACCTCACCGGACCATATATTGGTCGTCGCTCTCTCGGACGACCGACCGAACAGGTTTTCTTTCGGTGGCTCCAGGGGTCTCTCTCACTCGCGAGACGAGAGAGCATCAACGACAACCACAACGAGGCGAACTTTAGAGAACTCTGTGTATAACCCCTACCCCTCCTATCTCGTCGTACAACTTATTTTTCCCCTCATCTTGTTCTTGCTCCAAATTTGCCAGTCTAATTACGTTTTATCAATCGACCAATCAACCTGTCGAATTTGAAATAGACACGTCTAGAGCTCGCCGACATATGTAGAAAAGAAAAATCACTTGAAATCATTTTTTAACAATGTTATCATGAATGTAATATAATTATTTGACTGTTCGTGAAAATGTTACTAAGTACAATCGGTTAATCACTTTGGCGAATTGTAAAATATCATACTGCAACGAAATCCTCCTGTTTCCCGTTGAAATTTCTATAGTTCGCCAGAAATCCGCTAGGTGGCTTCTGGCGAAGTCTCTCTCGCGTGAGGAGTGTCGCTGCGCCGGGTATAAGGCACCTTTGGCCACTAAGCGCGCGAAGACGCAGGGCGACAGTGAAATTGCTATATCCACAAAAGTTTTTAACAATTTGCAAATCGGAAAAATTCTCCTTGAAGTACGATATAAACACTGTTATTTTCAAGAAGTGCAATATTTTTCATTGTTATTAACACACGCGGGATTATATTAAATAATTAAATAATCAATTTTACCGTTTTGCTACTAAACTTCGAGCTTCTCGTTTATCGAACGAAACTTTTTGAAAAAATCTGAAAAAATTCGTGATAGTACTTCGAGATCGTATCTATGGAATGGCGCAGAGCAAAATCAGTTATATCATAAAGTTTTTTCGTTATAAACAAAAGACATAATTTTTCGCTTAAACGAACAATTTATATTGTACGAACGAGCGATCTGATAAACATGCTTTATGCTTCTATCTGTTCCAGTATGACGTCATAAAAATTGAGCCAAATCATACCAAAATGATATTATTACGGAAAGCACTAATAATAGCGTCGACTTCAACTGATACCGAATCATAGACGACGACAATCTCGTCGATAAGCGACTAAACTCCGGTTAGAAATTCAACGGCAAATATAAATGTGAAAGTCCGTTGGCGGAGTCGACAAAAAACAACCGTAGAATAAAAAAATTATATGCGAATATTATAATCGGTATCGACTGCTATCGCGACCTCTCGCGGCCACTCCCATATCGCATCTCGTACACTTTTTTTTTTTTTTTTGATTCTATACCCACATAAGTGTGTTTCTACATTTGCCCGCGCGCACATAACGTCCATTTACGTGCGAGAGCCAGGATCTCGTTTATGCAAGCCACGATCGGTGAACTGGAACAGCCTGAAACGGAATCATGATCTATGGGGCATTTCACGTCAACTCGACGTACACTTTAACATAATCTACGCGGATTTGGTCGATAATTTTTTTCTACAATTTCAAAAGTTATCCGATTTTTTGTAATATTGATATTTTTTTCTTACTGTCATTTAATAACGTTTCTTTTAGACAGATTTTTTATGAAAATTTGTCAAAAATTCTATCGCTACAGAAATTCCAAACATGATTTTTTAAAAAGACTTTAAACATAAAAAATTTTAATACTCAAACCCTTCTCCGTATTTACTTGCTGAGCTGGAAATATTTTTTTTCCGATTTTTAAGGTAGTAGTCTGGTAACTTAAGCCAATTTTCATGTCTTTTTTGGAGGGCGTTTTTTTGTAGGAAAATAGAAATGAATCGTTTTGGATATTGAGGATGTTTTTATTTACATATTAAAGATACAAAAAAAAAAATTTTGAACAAATTTAATAGTTTATTATTGTTATTATTATTGATCGAAGCGAGCACCTCGATAAAAAAGCGCGTGGGTGGCCCCGGTGATTTTGGCTCTTGATGTTATCTGAAATAAAAAATTCTTGATAATTCTTAATCTATAGACATGTCATTCTGGTCGGAACTACTGAAGTTAAATTTCATGAATAAATAACAAAATGGCGGACTTTGGAAAAAAACTTTTTTTCCCAAAGTCCGCCATTTTGTTATTTATCCGTGAAATTTAACTTCAGTAGTTCCGACCAGAATGACATGTCTATAGATTAAGAATTATCAAGAATTTTTTATTTCAGAATTTTTGATAATAATAAGAATTCAGAATTTTTTATAATAATAATAAACTTTTACATTTAAAAAAAAAAATTTTTTTTTGTATCTTTAATATGTAAATAAAAACATCCTAAATATCCAAAACGATTCATTTTTATTTTCCTACAAAAAAAACGCCCTCGAAAAAAGACATGAAAATCGGCTTAGGTTACCAGACTACTACCTTAGCAAAAACATTATAATTGGTCGTTTTGCGTTCATAGTGTAAAAAAAAATGATTGAATATTAGGATCGAATAAAAAAAAAAAACAAAAAATTACTAATTAAAGCACAGAGGATGAGGATCTTGTGTATTTTGTTTGTTTTCGCGTCGAATTCCCCATATAGATGAAATATTACACAAACATAGTAACAAACTTGAGTTTGCACAGAATATATATCAGTGCATACGGTCTCCGGTTGATTCTGGGCGACTGCTTGGTGACATAAGAAAGTATATGGCGCGTATATGCATGCATCGGTGAGCTGGACCGAGAAACAGAGAGGAGGGTACAAAACGAGCGCGCGTGCACATGCACACAACCGTCTGGGCTTATTTTCCTTTTTTTTTATTGTCTCGAAGGCTTTTTATGCTTAGGCCACTCCCTGTTGGACGACAACGACAACCGTGTATAACATATATACGTATATAAACCACAAAATACATATATGTATTCAATATATGCGGTACATGAGTCATTCTCGGTTAAATCGTACATTTTTTTCCCCCTAAACACACGTACTTGCTTTTAATAACTTATCAGCTCGTTGTACTGACTGAACATATTTTTTGTGATTTTTTAAAACTTACCGCGAACCTTTTCTCTAACGTAAAATAATTTGAAAAATCATTAAATATCGTTTAACTAAAAATCGACTATCAATCGGCTAATCAACGTGTCGAATTTGAAATATACACGTATAGAATTCGCCTAGATATGTAGAGAAGAAAAATCCCTCGAAATCATTTTTTAACAATGTTATCATTAATGTTCTACAATTATTCGACTGTTCGCGGAAATATCACGAAGTACAATCGGTTAATCACTTTGGCGAATCGTAAAATATCATACCGCAATGAAATCCCACTGATTCCCGTTGAAATGTCGATAGTTCGCGATAAATCCGCTAGACGGCTTCTGGCGAAGTCTCTCTCGCATGAGGAGCGTCGCTGCGCCGGCTATAAGGCACCTTTGGCCACTGAGCGCTCCAAGGCGCAGCGCTATATTGACACTGCTATATCCACAAAAGTTTTCAATCATTTTCAGTTTAACTGAAGATAAAAAAAACTAGATAACTGCACTTTTAGGGTTTTAACAATAATATAAATAATTATTAAACAAATTCCCAGAGGGTTTTACAAGGAAGTCAATTTCATGTGGAACGTCGCATATATGGTGTTACATTCACGAGGTCGTATTTATATCGGGCGTTCGCGTCCACCCGAGAGTTGGCACGAGCTAGCTGTCCACCCCCCGCCCCCCTCCGCCCATTCCACTGGCATGCCTTATCAGTATCCACCACTATAAAATCCCCGAGACCAAAAGAGAACGCTATGGTTAAATATGGTACTTGTAGAGCACGGAGAGGCTTTCCAGTATTTACCAATACCGCAATATATCCACGATCCTATACACGACGAGATTTAATCTCGTATGTCGTTTTACTAAACGAGAAATCTCTCCTCAGGGAAATCGATTAACGTCGTTTTTTTCCTTCCTCGTCCTTTTTCTCGACTGCCCATTATGCGTTAGAACGTTACAATGTACAGCCTTGTATAGTTTTATCGGGCCATTGGGAAATGAGCACTAGCGACATCTGGCGCCGATAACACGCATTCTCTCCCAGGAGTCATAACCTAATTTTTTTTCTTCTTTTCCCAATCCGTTCGCGACTCGTAATTTCACGTTTTCGTACACGAGTTCGTTGCAAATGTTTATACACTATGAAAATGTCGATATTAGAGTGCCGCCGATCTTTACACAGCTGGAGGATAATAATTATGGCGATAAAATTGATAAAAAAGTTGCTTTATCTTCTTGGGGGAATTTTTTACGGTTAGGGACAGACATACTTTTTTTTTATCGTTTTTTTTTCTTCTTTCCCGTTGAATATAAATTCAATAATTCCCGCGCGAGAGGGACTCGTGTGTGGTGCGGACTCGCGAGAAGGTAAAGAACAAGTTTCTTGCTTCCATCGATCCACGATGTTTACAATGCTGTTGAATCGTCGTGTGCCTGTTGAGATTTATCATTGCCAGAGTGAAAACGAGTTATAAAGGAATTTTCATGCTCGCGTGCACCACTTCGAGGTTATGTACCGAGGACACGTGCGTATGTACGTTATGGCGTACTTGGAAATTCCAACCTATAAAAGTGTGTGTTTACCGTTCTCTCCGCGAGAGCGCGCTTCCCGCGAGTTTGCCAAGTAATTTGAGGTGATTCTCTGCGTAAAAATAAATACCGCACAAATCTTATTGACAATCTATTTAGATCATTGATTTTGAATAATAAATTATTAGTATTTATTCAAATAATTCGTTATTTATTTATTTTTTATGTATATTTATAAAATTGATCATTAAAACTAACGATAGATTTTTAAAAATCTTTTGTAATTATTTTTTATCCAAATAATTGATAATAACGCGGGATTAAACGAAATTATAATGACACCGAAATAGTACATCGGTTTATATGAATTTATTTAAGGTAGCAGTCTGCTAACTTAAGCCGATTTTCATGTCTTTTTTGGAGAGCGTTTTTTTGTAGGAAAATAAAAAGGAATCGTTTTGGATATTTAGGATGTTTTCATTTACATATTGAAGATACAAAAAAAAAATTTTTTGAAAAAATGTAATAGTTTATTATTATTATTATTATTGATCGAAGTTGGCACCTCGAAAAAAAAGCGCGTGGGTGGCCCCGGTGATTTTGGCTCTTGATGTTATCTGAAATCAAAAATTCTTAATAATTCTTAATCTATAGACATGTCATTCTGGTCGGAACTACTGAAGTTAAATTTCATGGATAAATAACAAAATGGCGGACTTTGGAAAAAAGTTTTTTTTTTCAAAGTTTTTTTTCCCATTTCAGATAACATCAAGAGCCAAAATAACCGGGGCCACCCACACGCGCTTTTTTTTCGGGGTGCCAACTTCGATCAATAATAATAATAATAATAAACTATTAATTTTTTTTTTGTATCTTTAATATGTAAATAAAAACATCCTAAATATCCACAATGATTCATTTTTATTTGCCAACAAAAAAACGCCCTCCAAAAAAGACATGAGAATTGGCTTGAGTTACCAGACTTCTACCTTAAGAAACGTACGGTTTCCTTATTAATTTTCTGCAAAGATGAATTACTGAAGGATTAAAAAAAATATGATGTTGAAGTTTGCATCGTTGGAATGCAACGAAAATAGATTTTTTACACCATTAATCGCCCTCAAGATTGGATTATCGATGACAAAAATCGTTAAAACGTTTTATTGCGGTCGCCTTGAAGGACCTGGGCCTAAATGGCCACGAGAAGCAAGAGCAATGCTGAAAATGAAAATTTAAAAACCTATTTACGTTGCGTTCCAACGATGCAAACTTCAGCATCATAAAAAAATCATAATTTATTTGAAATTCATCAGACCCAGTGAAATTTGCAAATAATCCGTTATCAATGGCTTTACACGATTAAAAAAAAACGATTGGATTTGTGAAAAAGAAAAAATGATTAAAAAAATGTCTCGCTAATTCGACGGCAGTTTCGTAATTCTCGCTCGGGAATAAATAAATCGATGATATGATCAACGGGATACGGGCAATTATACTCGGACATCGATGAATACGTATATACGTGTATAATTGCAAATGAGAGACAAATAACACGAGAGTAAAACGTCAAGAGCGCGCGCGCGCGCCCTCTATCTTTATCTTTTGAAATGAAAAATGCGATCTCGGCGCCCTCTCCCCCGCGCCGTCCGGTACGTGCATGCAGTTCACTCACTCTCCTCTGTCGTTCTCTGTCCTTGCGGTGAAACGAGATACGTTAAAAGAAAAAAAAGAAACTAAAAAAAGAATGAACGCGAGCTTCGGTTATCTCTTATCTCAACCATAATATATTATTTCCGTCCCTTTTCATCTCCATATATTTGTTGGCTACGTGTGCACAGCTTGTCTACATAAATATATCTTATTTGCACCGATGATAGCGCGAAGAAGAAAAAATAAATACAAAAAAAAGGTCCGTGTGTAAGAGTTCGATATCTTGAATACACGAGAACTCGATTCTCGTTATTTCAAATCCTGGGCGGCCGTTCGTTCTGACAATCTCGATTTTGGAAAATATATTTCAACTTTATGCTCCGACCAATAGTTGACCGGAATAGTGGTTAATTAAGAAATATTGACGGAATCGAGGTTGGTTGATGAAATTTGATGAAATCGGAGCTAAATCGAAAATAGTTGATGGAGTCGGGAGTTAAATCTAGAACGGTCGACAGATTCGGGGTTGAACCTGGAAGAATTGACGGAATCGAGGTACATGAAAAATAGTTGACAGAATCGAGGTAAATTAAAAATAGAATCGGGGTAAATTAAAAATTGTTGACCGAATCGAGGTAAATAAAAATTGGTAGCCATAAACGGGGTAAATTAAAGAATAGTTAAGTTGAGAATAGTTGACGGAATCGGGGTTGAATCTAGAAGAATTCCCAGAATCAAGGTAAATAAAAATTACCAGCCAGAAACGGGGTAAATTAAAGAATAGTTAAATTTAGAATAGTTGACGGAATCGGAGTGGAATCTAGAAGAATTGATGGAATCGAGGTAAATGAAAAATAGTTGACAGAATCGAAGTAAATTTCAAATAGAATCGGGGTAAATTAAAGATAGAATCGGGGTAAATTAAAAATGGTTGACCGAATCGAGGTAAACAAAAATTAGTAGCCATAAACGGGGTAAATTGAAGAATAGTTAAATTTAGAATAGTTGACGGAATTGGGGTTGAATCTAGAAGAATTCCCAGAATCGTGGTAAATAAAAATTGCCAGCCAGAAACGGGGTAATTTATAGAATAGTTAAATTTAGAATAGTTGACGGATTCGGAGTGGAATCAAGAAAAATTGACGAAATCGAGGTAAATGAAAAATAGTTGACACAATCGAGGTAAATTAAAAATAGAATCGGGGTCAATTAAAGATAGAATTGGGGTAAATTAAAAATGGTTGACCGAATCGAGGTAAATAAAAATTAGTAGGCATTAACGGTGTAAATTAAAGAATAGTTAAATTTAGAATAGTTGACGGAATCCGGGTTGAATCTTGAAGAATTCTCAGAATCGAGGTAAATAAAAATTGCCAGCCAGCAACAGGGTAAATTAAAGAATAGTTAAATTTAGAATAGTTGACGGAATCGGAGTGAAATCTAGAAGAATTGACGGAATCGAGGTAAATTAAAAATAGAATCGGGGTAAATTAAAAATGGTTGACCGAATCGAGGTAAATTAAAATTAGTAGCCATAAACGGGGTAAATTAAAGAATAGTTAAATTTAGAATAGTTGACGGAATCGGGGTTAAATCTAGAAGAATTCCCAGAATCGCGGTAAATAAAAATTGCCAGCCAGAAACGGGGTAAATTATAGAATAGTTAAATTTAGAATAGTTGACGGAATCGGAGTGGGATCTGGAAGAATTAACAGAATCGAGGTAAATGAAAAATACTTGACAGAATCGAGGTAAATTAAAGATAGAATCGGTGTAAATTAAAAATGGTTGACCGAATCGAGGTAAATAAAAATTAGTAGCCATAAACGGGGTGAATTAAAGAATAGTTGAATTTAGAATAGTTGACGGAATCGGGGTTAAATCTAGAAGAATTCCCAGAATCGCGGTAAATAAAAATTGCCAGCCAGAAACGGGGTAAATTATAGAATAGTTAAATTTAGAATAGTTGACGGAATCGGAGTGGGATCTGGAAGAATTAACAGAATCGAGGTAAATGAAAAATACTTGACAGAATCGAGGTAAATTAAAGATAGAATCGGTGTAAATTAAAAATGGTTGACCGAATCGAGGTAAATAAAAATTATTAGCCAGAAACGGGCTAAATTAAAAAATAGTTAAATTTAGAATAGTTAAATTTAGAATAGTTGACGGAATCCGGGTTGAATCTTGAAGAATTCTCAGAATCGAGGTAAATAAAAATTGCCAGCCAGCAACAGGGTAAATTAAAGAATAGTTAAATTTAGAATAGTTGACGGAATCGGAGTGAAATCTAGAAGAATTGACGGAATCGAGGTAAATTAAAAATAGAATCGGGGTAAATTAAAAATGGTTGACCGAATCGAGGTAAATTAAAATTAGTAGCCATAAACGGGGTGAATTAAAGAATAGTTGAATTTAGAATAGTTGACGGAATCGGGGTTAAATCTAGAAGAATTCCCAGAATCGCGGTAAATAAAAATTGCCAGCCAGAAACGGGGTAAATTATAGAATAGTTAAATTTAGAATAGTTGACGGAATCGGAGTGGGATCTGGAAGAATTAACAGAATCGAGGTAAATGAAAAATACTTGACAGAATCGAGGTAAATTAAAGATAGAATCGGTGTAAATTAAAAATGGTTGACCGAATCGAGGTAAATAAAAATTATTAGCCAGAAACGGGCTAAATTAAAAAATAGTTAAATTTAGAATAGTTAAATTTAGAATAGTTGACGGAATCGGAGTGGAATCTAGGAGAATTGACGGAATCGAGGTAAATTAAAAATAGAATCAGGGTTAATTAAAGATAGAATCGGGGTAAATTAAAAATGGTTGACCGAATCGAGGTAAATCAAAATTAGTACCCATAAACGGGGTAAATTAAAGAATAGTTAAATTTAGAATAGTTGACGGAATCGGGGTTGAATCTAGAAGAATTCCCAGAATCAAGGTAAATAAAAATGGCTAGCCAGAAACGGGGTAAATTAAAGAATAGTTAAATTTAGAATAGTTGACGGAATCGGAGTGGTATCTAGAAGAATTGATGGAATCGAGGTAAATGAAAAATAGTTGACAGAATCGAGGTAAATTAAAAATAGAATCGGGGTAAATTAAAGATAGAATCAGGGTAAATTAAAAATGGTTGACCGAATCGAGGTAAATAAAAATTAGTAGCCATAATCGGGGTAAATTAAAGAACAGTTTACGGAATTGGGGTTGAATCTAGAAGAATTCCCAGAATCGCGGTAAATGAAAATTGCCAGCCAGAAACGGGGTAAATTAAAGAATAATTAAATTTAGAATAGTTGACGGAATCGGAGTGGAATCTAGAAGAATTGATGGAATCGAGGTAAATAAAAATTGCCAACCACCAACGGGGTAAATTAAAGAATAGTTAAATTTGGAATAGTTGACGGAATCGGAGTGGAATCCAGAAAAATTAACGGAATCAAGGTAAATTAAAATAAGTAGCCAGAAACGGGGTAAATTGAAGAAGAGAATTGAATCGGGGTAAATGTGAAAAATGAAAGAAAATCGAGTTTCCAGTGTGACAAGAAAAAAACAAAAATTTCGAGCCTGCTCACTCGAGAATTGGATTCCTAAGGGTCACTGCATATTATTCCTCTTCCTCCTCTTTTCTCTCGTTTGCCATCAGCTCTTTGTGTAAATATAATATACATGCAAACTGAGAGAGATCCTCTTGCTTTAAGGAAGAGAGCCAAGCTCGAGAGAGCCAAGATCACCACTGATAAACTGGCTCTCTCTCTCTCTCCCTTTTCCTGTGCATCTCTCGCCACATCTCAAACATTATACACACAGACCGCAAAGGACGTATAATAATCCCGTTTCTTTTCTTATGCACGTGGGCATACGATACTCGCGCCTGAACGAACGAGAAGCTTGAATAACAAAAAAAAAAAAGAATCTTATTCGTTTTCTCTCGCGTGTGCTCTCTTCTGACGCGTCTCCATGGTCCGTGTTACCCGGAAAGTTATGGACTCGCTATTCCTCTCTCTCTCTCTCTTTGGACATCTTCATCGTTGTACATCGTGATTAATCGTTGACGACTTTATCATCATTATAACAGTGCGATGTTCAATACAGAAATTTTTCTTTTGACTCGTCTAACACGAAAAAAAAAAAGAATAAAATCGATAAATTATTTCGATAAAATGTAAATATTACGATTCAATTTATTGAATTTAAATAGAAATTTCATTTATCATAATTTTTATGTAACCGAAATTCGTTGAAATGAAAATAAAATTCTCGTTCGCATTTCTTAAATTCTTAAGGAAAAAGAAAGAAAAAATTACAACTAGGCGTGGGATGATTAATAACTAGAGAGGCTTAAATTAAAGTCGTGAATCAACTTAAGCAGTGACTCTTTTCTTACGTTAAGGTCTCCTCGTTTATTTTCACTCCGCCTTTTCTCATTTCTCTCCACACGCTCCTCTATCTCTCTGCCATCGTCATCGTTCATACTTGAAAACCATCTCCGGAGACGTACACACCCAGTATTCGTAACAACGGAGAGCCACAAGAAAGTCAGAACGAAAGTGTGTTTGTGCGTTTAGATTGCGTTAAGAACACGACCGTGCCCGAAAACTACAAAGACTTTGTGACTCGTCATTCACATGTCAGGTTCGACTAGGATAATTGAAGTAGAAAAAAAAAAAATGCTTCAACGAAATGTTAGGTGGCACTCCTAGCGAGAGAGAAAGAGAGAGGACCTCCGACAAAAATAAACAACCTCGAGGAGCAAGGACTTTGCAGAGTCACCCAAAGAGAAATTGACTACTGCATTATTCATGAATCTCTTAACGCTTTGTGTTGCTGGATTTTCGACACTATTTCTGACTGACTGTAGCAAGAGAAATGCCTTATTTTTCGTTTATTGAATTTTATACGAGTTAAAAAGATCATTGCAAAAATCAATTTACGTTATTAACGATTGATCTTTTGGCAATGCCAAATGATCATTTGCAAATCAAGAATTTTAACAAACTTCTGCGAAAAAATTCGACCTCGCGACGAGAAAATAGAAGAATATTCGATTTATCTTAATAAATTATTTCGTATTTTTATCGATTATTATTAATATTATTACGTTATTTTAACGGAATCGCTTTCCGCGCGGCGAGATTGCGATATTTCGCGAAAAATCCGCCAGGTGGCTCGCAGCCGTAGTCTCTCGCGCGAGCGGAGTGTAGCTGCCCTGCGTATAAGGCTCTCCTAGCGTTAAACCATCCGGTGTCGTTATTTTGACTCACAACCGCGTAATCGCAAACAATACAATGAAAAATAATAGTTCAAACCAAACTTTGGCGTCCTCTCGTTCTTAGACGACGCAATTAATCTATGCAATAATAACATACAAAATTAAGGACGTATCTCTACAGATATCAATTTTCGAAATGAAAAAACGCCCAAGCTGAATTTCTGTCGAGACTTTGACATTAAAAAAATTCTAATTGAAGATAGAAATATGAAAATAAATGTTTTGAGAGATGGTGAAGGCGATGCAACCTCACCGGAGGTTGCTTTAGGTCCGTGGCTCTTAATCTCTTCTCTTTTTCTCAAGTGTGTGTTTGTGTGTGGGTGCGGCTGGCATATAGCGGAGGGTGGAGGCGGACAACGTCGATTGTTGCCCTTCCCGAGTTTGCCGGTCGTACAGTACATATATAAAAGGTGAAAAAAGGAAAAAAAAAATCAAAACGAAAGCCGCGCCCGGCTATATGTACCGAACTCAATCGCTCTCGGGCGCCAACTCTCTTCGCGGTTAGTCGCGAGAGAGTTCGATGCCTGTGTGTGTCTGTGTGTGTGTGTGTGTGCTCTCTTTTATTGCCAAGGTGGAGAATCAGGGACAACATGATACGGTGGTGTACGAAGGGAGAGAAAAAAATGGAAGGTGGGAGATTGAAAGAGAAAGAGAAGAGATCGCCATTGTACGAAGATACCGAGAGACCGCGCATTGTTTATAAGCGGGCGGAGTAAACGGGGATCAAATTTATGCAGGGTCTTCAACATCGAAGATCGTTTAGACTGCATTAAATATGGTTGCAGTCTCGTTCGATAGTTTATAGGAGGCTAAAATATTAATAATGACTAATAACAAATGGAAATTCAAGTCTGATAGCTCCTTTGACGTTTTTTTTTTATTATCGAAATCTCTAGCCACCGCTTTTCTAAGGGTACGATAGAAAACCATCGCAATCCCTTTTGATACGTCTTTTATAACCCCCGGCAGATGTTGTGACTCGTGCCGTCCAAACACGCAGCCCCATCACGTTTATATGTGACACGCGCTCTCTGTCGATGCAAGAAAAATGAACGGATAGTCACGTTCCGTCGGAGAGCGATATAGACGACGATACGTGAGCGACATGCGTACTTACGTCGTTGCTATTTCTTTGTCGTGAGCGATCGTATTGTCGTTTTTTTCTTCTTTTTTCATAACTCGGTATTACCACGAGATAAAATTTCGATTTCTCGATAGACTTATCGATGACTTTTTACGGAGTACTCCTCCCGATGGTACCTCGGTTTGAGATGGATGACGGTGTTACGCGGGGACTTTTGGAATCGGGGATTTTAGGATAGAGATTATGGTTAGACAATGCTTGAAGATGATTTCTTACGAGGTTATGCAAAATTCTATTCATTTTGCGTTATTCATTATTCTCGTAATGGAAATTTCTTCATAATACATTATTTAAATAATGGATTATGGAATTTAATCCATTATCCATTATTTTGACAATGGATAATGGAATTTGATCAATTATCCATTATTTTGATAATGGATAATGGAATTTGATCAATTATCCATTATTTTTATAATGGATCATGGAATTTTATCCACTATCTATTATTTTGGCAATGGGCAATGGAATTTCATTAATTATCCATTATTTCGACAATGGATAATGGAATTTTATCAATTATCGATTATTTTCACAATGGATAATGAAATTTGATCAATTATCCATTATTTTGATAATGGATCATGGAATTTTATCCGCTATCCATTATTTTGGCAATGGAATTTCATTAATTATCCATTATTTCGACAACGGATAATGGAATTTTATCAATTATCGATTATTTTCACTATGGATACTCTGGAATTTGATCAATTATCCACTGTTTTGACAATGGATTATGGAATTTTATCCACTATCCATTATTTTGGCAATGGGCAATGGAATTTAATTAATTATCCATTATTTCGACAATGGATAATGGAATTTTATCAATTATCGATTATTTTCACAATGTAATAATGGAATTTGATCAATTATCCATTATTTTGATAATGGATCATGGAATTTTATCTACTATCCATTATTTTGGCAATGGGAAATGGAATTTAATCAATTATCCATTATTTCGACAATGGATAATGGAATTTTATCAATTATCGATTATTTTCACAATGGATAATGGAATTTGATCAATTATCCATTATTTTGATAATGGATCATGGAATTTTATCTACTATCCATTATTTTGGCAATGGGCAATGGAATTTAATTAATTATCCATTATTTCGACAGTGGATAATGGAATTTTATCAATTATCGATTATTTTCACAATGGATAATGGAATTTGATTAATTATCCATTATTTTGATAATGGATCATGGAATTTTATCTACTATCCATTATTTTGGCAATGGGCAATGGAATTTAATTAATTATCCATTATTTCGACAATGGATAATGGAATTTTATCAATTATCGATTATTTTACAATGGATAATGGAATTTGATCAATTATCCATTATTTTGATAATGGATCATGGAATTTTATCTACTATCCATTATTTTGGCAATGGGCAATGGGATTAAATTATTTAACCATTATTTCGACAATGGATAATCGAATTTTATCAATTATCGATTATTTTCACGATGGATAATGAAATTTGATCAATTATCCATTATTTTGATAATGAATCATGGAATTTTATCCACTATCCATTATTTTGGCAAAGGATAATGGAATTCGATCAATTATTCATTATTTTGACAATGGATAATGAAATCTTATCCACTATCCATTATTTTAGCAACGTATAATGGAACCTCGTGGTATTATCGTGATTTCTTTTCGTGGAGTGATTTCATAGAGATGTTTTCAGGTCAGAGGTGGAAAAACTTGTAAAGCAAATTGACGTAAATTGCTGAAGCGATACATACATACATGGATGTATATATATTTTATGATAAGGAACGGACGCGTCATTTCCGTATTACGCGAGAAAACGTACGTGGGCTTTGCTCACTGTCCTCTCTTTCCCTTTCTCTTTTTATCGTTCTGTACTCTTTGCAGCCTCTTCTCAACTTTACTACGTATTCTGATGGATCTCGTCTCCGTTTCTTCGCTTCTCTCTCTCTTGCTCTCTCTCTCTCTCTTTCTCTTTCTCTTTCTCTTTCTCTTTCTCTTTCCACCGCCAACTGACTGAGATTAGCATCTAATTGCCGTGACGCAGATTTCCTGCGCGATTGCCTGACCGCGCTGGAGCCTGAATGGCTGGTTTTATATCCTCTCTCGCGACGAGACGGCGAGATGAATTATTTAAATCGTTTACATTATACACAGGTATATATATATGTAGATCACGTACTCCTGTGTATTATTTACTAACGTTTGAGCACGCACTTTGACTTCGTAAGTCTCGCAGCAGGATCTTTTATATTTTTCTCTCGTAGATTAGAACGATATTCTTGGTTAAAGAATCGGAAGAATCTAACGTGTAAACAATTAAACTTTCATTAAATGAATTTTATCCATTGTCCATTAATTCAGCAAATGGGTAATGGAATTTTTACCATTATCCATTATTTTAACAATGGATAACGGTATTCCATCCATTATCCATTTATTATAATAATGGGCAATGCTATTTTATCCATTTTCCATTATTGTTGGCAATGGGCAATGCTATTTTATCCATTATCCATTATTGTTGGCAATGGCTAGTGAAATCTGGTACATTTGCCATTTTTTTTTCGTAATGAACAATGGAGTTCGATTTGTTATCCATTATTTTGTCAATGGATAATGGAATTTTATCCATTGTCCATTATTTTAACAATGGGTTATAGAATTTCACCCATTATCCATTATTTTTGGCAATGGTTAATAAAATTTGATCCATTATCCAGTGTTCTTGGCAATGGGTAATGAAATTTTAACGATTATCCATTGATTTAGCAACGGGTAATGAAATTTTATCCACTGTCCATTTATTCAGCAAATGAGTAATGGAATCTTTGCCATTATCCATTATTTTAACAATGGGTAATGGTATTTCATCCATTATCCATTTATTATAACAATGGACTGCTATTTTATCCATTATCCATTATTGTTGGCAATGGGCAATGCTATTTTATCCATTATCCATTATTGTTGGCAATGGCTAGTGAAATCTGGTACATTTGCTATTTTTTTTCTTAATGAACAATGGAATTCGATTTGTTATCCATTATTTTGTCAATGGATAATGGAGTTTTATCCATTTTCCATCATTTTAACAATGGGCAATGGAATTTCACCCATTATCCATTATTTTTGGCAATGGTTAATAAAATTTGATCCATTATCCATTGTTCTTGGCAATGGGTAATGACATTTTAACGATCATCCATTGATTTAGCAACGGGTAATGAAATTTTATCCACTGTCCATTTATTCAGCAAATGAGTAATGGAATCTTTGCCATTATCCATTATTTTAACAATGAGTAATGGTATTTCATCCATTATCCATTTATTATAACAATGGACTGCTATTTTATCCATTATCCATTATTGTTGGCAATGGGCAATGCTATTTTATCCATTATCCATTATTGTTGGCAATGGCTAGTGAAATCTGGTACATTTGCTATTTTTTTTCGTAATGAACAATGGAATTCGATTTGTTATCCATTATTTTGTCAATGGATAATGGAGTTTTATCCATTTTCCATCATTTTAACAATGGGCAATGGAATTTCACCCATTATCCATTATTTTTGGCAATGGTTAATAAAATTTGATCCATTATCCATTGTTCTTGGCAATGGGTAATGACATTTTAACGGTCATCCATTGATTTAGCAACGGGTAATGAAATTTTATCCACTGTCCATTTATTCAGCAAATGAGTAATGGAATCTTTGCCATTATCCATTATTTTAACAATGGGTAATGGTATTTCATCCATTATCCATTTATTATAACAATGGACTGCTATTTTATCCATTATCCATTATTGTTGGCAATGGCTAGTGAAATCTGGTACATTTGCTATTTTTTTTCGTAATGAACAATGGAATTCGATTCGTTATCCATTATTTTGTCAATGGATAATGGAATTTTATCCATTGTCCATCATTTCAACAATGGGCAATGGTATTTCACCCATTATCCATTATTTTTGGCAATCGTTAATAAAATTTGATCCATTATCCATTGTTCTTGGCAATGGGTAATGAAATTTTTACGATTATCCATTGATTTAGCAACGGGTAATGAAATTTTATCCATTGGCCATTTATTCAGCAAACGAGTAATGTAATTTTTACCATTATCAACTATTTTAACAATGGGTAATGGTATTTTATCTATTATCCATTATTTTAACAATGAGTAATGCTATTTTATCCATTAACCATTATTGTTGGCAATGGCTAGTGAAATTTGGTACATTAGCCATTTTTTTCTCGTAATAAGCAATGAAATTCGATTTATTATCCATTATTTTATCAATGGATAATGGAATTTTATCCATTATCCATTATTTTCGGCAATGGTTAATAAAATTTGGTCCATTATCCATTTTGTTAACGGCACCTGGAATTGTATCCATTGTCCATTGTTCTTGGTAGTGGGTAATGAAATTTTAACGATTATCCATTATTTTAGTAACGGGTAATGGAATTTTATCCATTGTCCATTAATTCAGCAAATGAGTAATGAAATTTCATCCATTATCCGTTAGCAAAATAATGGATAAGGGAATTTTATCTATTTTCCATTAACAAAATAATGGATGTGGACATTTTATCCATTCTTTTAACAATGGGTAAGGGAGTTTGGATTTAAAAAAATGGTTTTTTCGTGAATATATTAATTTTTTTTTCCGAAATTCGAGACCGCACGTGCGGTTTTTGATATTTTTTTTCACGCCACGAGAGAGACGTACAAGCGTCGCGTCTATTGAATGCATATATCACCTCCCCCCCCCCCCCCCACCCTCGTCCGTGTCTCATATATTTTTATGTTTATACATAACCTAACACCGTTCGGGACGAATTTAGTGTCGAAGTGAGCCGCGAGAGTTCGGTCATGCGCGTCCTGAAGCGAGCAGTTGATTAAATTTCACAAATTAGTCGAGCGTACGCTAACTAGCGCGTCTTGTCTCCTGTTACAAGCATCGACGTATAGCCGGGAGGACAGAGAAAGAGAGAGCCCATCAAGCACACTGTCCAAAGGGATTGTGTTACCTTCGCCCAGAACTTGGATTATCGACCATTTTTTTTTCTCCCTTTTTTTTTTCATTTATCTGTTACATTCATCCATGTTGGAATTTTTTTTTCTTATTATACCCTCTCTCATCGCACGTTAAGCGCTGTTTGATTTAGACGTAGGTAGAGATTTTTCTCTCTTAAAGCTCGAGTGCACGCTCAACAGAGGGGCCGCCGCACGCAATTAACACTGTTAACACCCTTTTCTCACTCGCGCGGTTATTACGAATGAAGAAACGAACAAAAAAGTTATAAAAAAAAGCTTTTCACAGCTATAATCGCCCAAGACCTTGAAACCGTGTGTATACCCGAAAGTTTTTTTCTTTTTGTTTCCTTTCATAACCCAATATTTACAGCCTCGTACTTTACGAGGGTTTTTAATTGACCAGAAGAATTTCTTTTCCTCAATTCCGCTGGATGTACGATTTACCACGCGTGTAATTGTAACTAAAAGAATTGCATGAAGAATTAGAACGAAGATAAACAAAAAAATTAAGGAAAGTTTTGTGACAAAATCTTCATTTTATACAAAAAAAATTTCAAAAATTGAACGAAAAACCTTTCTCGTGAAATAGAAAATTCCCTTCCATCAATTGTGATTGTATTTTTGTTCATTAACATTATTATCATTGAATTTACGATATTTTAGTAATATTTCATTGTGTCAAAAATATTTTCAGGTCAGTGAAAAACTTTGATCTACAATTTTATCCTTCTGATGACGATATTTTTATAAAAAAGTTCAACTATGCGTCAATGTACTCAAGTTTTATCTAGTAACGAGCAAAAACAAATTTGAATTAGGGGGGAAATAGGGTTAGGACAGCGTTTTCTCAATGATTTTCATGCATTTTTTTATAGTATAAAAAATGAATATAATTTATTGAAATTTTGAGAATATTTTATACATATATTTAAGTATATACTATAAAATTTTTGAAGAATTTCATTGAAAAACACCGAAAATATTAGGGACCCCATATTGCAGGTCACAATCAGACTCAGCATTTTGCGTACATTCTGGAAGCCGCAATTTTCATCTGAAATCAAACGAGGTTGGAATTTACTTTTATTATATGTCTCTCTTCCATATGAACCTAAATGCTATCAAAAAAATAGAAAATTTAATTTTTTACAGCGTTCAAAACAAAAAAGCATGATTTTTTGCCATTTTTTACAACTTTATTTGCAAAAAAAAATTATTTAAAATAATGACAATATTCCGATTTTAGGTTCATATAGAGCGCAATACTATGAAGAAAGTAACTGCCAATTTTCAAAACGATTGGTCGAAAACTTTTCGAACTAGCGTGTACGCAAGTTAAAAAAAAGTCGTTTTCAGAAAAACGCGTTTGAAAAAATAGTACCAAGGGGGGCCTGAAGGAGAGCTACTCACTTTAATGGCTTGTAGCAATGGAACGAGTCGGAATTTTCATTTAAAATTTTGGGAACATATTTTTTAATAGTTTTACTAACAATTTATGAACGAAAAAAAAAAAATCGAATTTTATCTTTCTGATGACGATATCTTTATAAAAATGTTCAACTACGCGTCAATGTACTCAAGTTTTATCTAGTAACGAGCAGAAACAAATATGAATTAAGCGGGGAAATAGGGTTAGGACAGCGTTTTCTCAATGATTTTCATGAATTTTTTTATAGTATAAAAAATGAATATAATTTATTGAAACTTTGAGAATATTTTATACATATATTTAAGTATATACTATAAAATTTTTGAAGAATTTCATTGAAAAACACCGAACATATTAGCGACCCCATATTGCAGGTCACAATCAGACTCAGCCGTTTGCGTACATTCTGGAAGCCGCAATTTTCATCTGAAATCAAACGAGGTTGGAATTTACTTTTATTATATGTCTCTCTTCTATATGAACCGAAATGCTATCAAAAAAATAGAAAATTGAATTTTTTACAGGGGTCAAAACAAAAAAGCATGATTCTTTGCCATTTTTTACAACTTTATTTGCAAAAAGAAAATTATTTAAAATAATGATAATATTCCGATTTTAGGTTCATATAGAGCGCAATACTATGAAGAAAGTAACTGCCAATTTTCAAAACGATTGGTTGAAAACTTTTCGAACTAGCGTGTACGCAAGTTGAAAAAAAAGTCGTTTTCAGAAAAACACGTTTGAAAAAATAGTACCAAGGGGGGCCTGAAGGAGAGCTACTCACTTTAATGGCTTATAACAATGGAACGAGTCGGAATTTTCATTTAAAATTTTGGGAACATTTTTCAGTAGTTTTACTAACAATTAATAAACTAAAAAAAAAAAATCGATTTTTTGAATCGTCTAACCCTATTTCCCCCCTTAACGAAAGTATTTCGATAAAAAATCTTTTTAATGTCAAACTCTCTAATTGCGAGATTTTCAAAGTTTTCATTATTACCTACGTAGCACGCATACGCGTAAAAATAAACAGTACATAAATATCGATACATAGATGAAAGGGATATTATCTCGTGCGTTGCGTTCATCCGGAGGCTATAAAAGTATTGGAAGAGGCGATGAGAGACGAAGGAGAGAGAGCGCATAACGTATAGAGAGCGCGCGAGCGCGCGCGCGAGAGGAACGAGAAAAAATCGCGACACAAAACGATCGAAAGATCTCGCGCGCGGCCTCGAGGATCTACCCCCCCTCCCGCGCCGCCCCCTTCCACTCAATAGATCGTCAATCGTCTCGCGATCGAGAACAAACCTCCCCCCCCCGCCCTTTCTTCCCTTTATCGTCCCTCAGGCTTCCCCAGGAATGCGAAACGTTCGAAGGAGAGCGTTTTACAAATATATATAGATACCGCACAAAATATTGGCAATCGGGCATGGCGATACTGTATTGTGCGCGGTAGCACCCGTACGACTATCGACGGACTTTTCGCTTCGCGATACGTACCATAAAATCGATGAGATAAAAAAAAAAACGGTCACGACGACGTCGAAGACGCAATCTTGCTCCCAAAAAACTTTGATCTTTTATATAATCGTATATACGAAACGTTCCACGTAAAATCGAGTTTTGTTGTCTGCTGTTGTTGTTGGAAACTTGGAATATATTTAGAGCTTTTTGTTTGTTTTTTTTTAACCAAAAATTTATTGTAACGATTCAAAAAAAGAAAATTATAAAATTCCATTGATGAAGATAAAAAGAAATTTTTCGTTTAATTTAAAAATTTGTGCGGAGTATTGTTTTTATTTTTATTTTTTTTATTGCATCGGAATATATATAATAATGGGGGAGAGAGAGAGAGAGATATAAAAGAAATTCTGAAGGTCACGACTCTGGTCGATTTTACTTGGAATAACCCGTATATAAAAAGGGAAGAGACTATATGTGTTGTCTCTGATCCAGTCTCTCGCTCTCTTTCTCTCTCTATTGCTGTTGATGCTCTCTTGGACGCGAGAGGCGTCTTCCGTAAACCCGTCCTGTGCCGAACGACCAAAGATGGTCACGAACGCGAGGGAGCCCTCGTATTCTGCTGCTGCTGCTGCTGTTGATGCTCCTGGTGAGCGGTCGTTCAAGATCTCTTCCCCTCCTTCTTCTTCTTTTGCTGCCCCCCCCCCCCCTTCGTCCGAGAGATTGATAAAGATAATGACCCTGACTGGTCGTCGTCGTCGTCGTCGTTCGAGTTAAGAAATAAAGAGGGAGTTCGAGAGAAGACGAGAGATATGCAGAGACAGAAAGAGAGGAAGAGCGAGAAAGAGAGCTGAAGAGAAGTAACGGTATGGAACAAAAGTTTACTCCCTCAAAACTCCATCTACAGCTTCTTCTCTTTTCTTCCTCTTCTTATTCTCCTTCTTCCTTATTTACTTTCTTTCTCCTCGTCTTAATCTCTCACTGGTTTTGCGCGAGCGTACTCTCGCGAATTTAAATTTACGAGGGCACATTTATCTACCGTTATTTGGCTTTGCATATGGGACGGAAATTAAAAAAATATATTTATAAGGTAGAAGAAAAAAACAAATGAGAAAAAATTCAAATTTTATGAATTTTTACGTACCGCTTACTTTAAATAAGAAAAACGTATTGCTCGTGTTGGAAGTAAATTGATTGGAATAAAAATTTGACAATGTTTTAAAGCTTTTTTGAAGTGTCAAACAAAAAGTAATCTTTCGAAATTTTGCAAAAATTTCTTCAATAATACTTGACGTTTAAAGTAACAATTAAATTTCTGGTGAAAATCAAGGATGAAATGTAAATTTCGAAAAAAATTGTTATTTTCTCAAACAAACAAAAAAATACTGATTCGACTAATTTTTTTCAGTAATAGAACACATTAATTATTCACTTTTTGTACATTGAGCTCGGAAGTGCCATTTTCGTTGGGGTTTAAAAGTGACAAATCCTTTCTTTTTTTTTTTCCCCTTAAGCTGCATCGTTCTCCAAGTGCCCGGGGCACTTAATGACCTATCCAAATTGACCATCAGAGGGCCCGAGAACGACTTCGAGCACTCAAAGAGTGTATCGGTTCTCGAGTCAAAATTCGAGACGATAAGAACGTCGAAAGGTTCGGGAGGGGGGGGGGGATTAGTATGTGGGTACAAAAAAAGGAAAGCTTTCACAAAAGAGATAAATTGACGATTGTGAAAGAGAAAAGAATTTTCGAAATGTGTTTCTCTTAAAGTAAAAACAATCTCAAAATGACGAAAATTAATTTTTTTTTTTTCGTTTATCTACTTATTGAATTAATCGATTCCGAATTTCAGTAATTTTTCAATCTAAAATTTCAATTTTACTCATCGTTTTTCAATCGTCATTTCCAATTTTTCCATTAAAATTTGTTTTCTCTCGTTATTTCAAAATTTCTGCATTTTTTCACCCATCCCAATTTTTCATTTATTCAATTGATAATTTATAAATGTTCAATGATTTTCGAGGCAATCTTGTTGAAAGCCCACGATTTTCTATTTTGTCTCGCAATTTTTTTTTTTCGCCTTTGAATTGACGCGAAATTTTTATTTTTCATTCCATGTTTTTTTTTCTTTCAAGTTCAATTTAATAAAAAAATGTTCACCGAAAAGTTATGTACCTCACTGTGTAACGTGCGAGGAAACAGGAATATAAATTATTCGAAATTCTTCGCTGTTTTTTTTTAATCCTCTCGCAAAATACTCTCTTTTTACTCTTTGTCATCTCTTTCGTTACCAAAACTATAGTCCGCGATGTTTCAGCTTTTGCCGCCCTCGGGGGGTACTCTTTTTCGCTCTTTCTCTCTCTCTCTCTCTCTTGACAAAGAGGAGAAACCTCTTTGTCAAGCTCGCGCTTCAGACATTAATATTAATATATCCCCTCACCGAGAAGTGCTCTTCCTCTCTCTCCCTCTCGACACAGCATTCGGACGTTCTCGTGAGTCACCGCGAAATCACCCCTGGAGCCATTCTATATACAATTTTATACTGTACGTTATATACAGGATGTCTCAAAACTAGCACGTCAGAGTGACACGGGGATTAGTTTGGCTCCGGACTTATCAAAATAAACAAATGTGACCTCAGTCAAAGTCTCATGGCTTTCGAAAGAAATTGTCTGTTTTGATTCTTCGAAAAATCGCTACTTTGCACTTGTTATTCCGCTACCATTGCTACGAAAATTTAAATCGTAAGGAAATTAAAGTCGAAATTCACATCAAATTCTAAAGTGGTCAGAAACACAAATGAAAACAGCGAGACAACGAGAAGAGCGATTTTCAGAAAAGATGTCTTTTTTAATTTATCGCACAAACGCTATTCTTGTTATCTCGCTTTCCTTTGTGTTTCTGATCACTTTAGAATTTGGTGTGAATTTGGACTTTGATTTGCTCAATGATTTTGAACTTTCATAGCAATGGTAGCGGGATAACAAGTACTAGATAGCGATTTTCCGAAAAATCGTCTGTTTTGATTTTTCGAAAAATCGCTACTTAGTACTCGCTGCTACTATTGCTATGAAAGTTTAAATCGTAAGCAAATCAAAGTCTAAATTCACATCAAATCCTAAAATGGTCAAAAACACAAAGGAAAACAGCGAGATAATGAGAAGAGAGATTTTCAGAAAAGATGTCTTTTTTAATTTATCGGACAAACGCTATTCTTGTTATCTCCCTTTCCTTTGTATTTCTGATCACTTTACGATTTGGTGTGAATTTGAACTTTGATTTGCTTAATGATTTTGAACTTTCATAGCAATAATAGCGGAATAACAAGTACTAAACTTGTTATTCCGCTACCATTGCTACGAAAGTTTAAATCGTAAGCAAATCAAAGTCCAAATTCACATCAAATCCTAAAGTGGTCAGAAACATAAATGAAAATAGCGAGATAACAAGAATAGATTTTCAGAAAAAATGTCTTTTTTAATTTATCGGACAATCGCTATTCTTGTTATCTCGCTTTCCTTTGTGTTTCTGATCACTTTAGGATTTGTTGTGAATTTGGAGTTTGATTTGCTTTACAATTTTGAACTTTCATAGCAAGGTAGTGGAAAAACGAGTACTAGGTAGTTTTCCGAACAATCAAAAAAGAACTATTTGTCTCGAGAACTATGAGACTTTAACTGAGGTTATATTTGTTTATTTTGATAGGTCCAGAGCCAATTTAACCTCTGTGTCGCTTTGACTTGCTAGTTTTGGGACACCCTGTATATATATATAGTTTTGCTCGGCGGGTCCTTCGACAACAGAGAGGCCTCGAGAACACTCCACCCAGAGACAAAGAAACAAGAGGAAGCAGAACGAAAAGAAGATGAAGAAGAGAATGGGGAAAAAGAAAAAATTTAAAAAACGGATCGTTGCGTTGTGTGCGTCGTCGCGAATCGCACGTGCTAACCCTCCCCAACTCCCTTCACTTCTCCCCCCCCCCCTTTTTCCGTTCACCTGATTTATCGTCTCAAAATTCTTCGATCCATTCTCGATATCCATACGAGAGAAAACCGAACGAAAAGAAAGGACAGAGAAAGAGGTAGAAGGAGAATCTTGAAATTTTGCTTTATTTCTTACGAGACTCCTCGAATAACCCCTTCCCCCAGCCCCTTATTTTTTTACCTTAGTCGTCCATCATTATTGTTATTTTTCTACAATTTAAAAGTTAAAGTTTCGGCAGAATCGTTTGAACGTTTATGATCACAAAACGGACTTCGGTTACTTCTTCTTCTTCTCGGGAAGAAAAAAAAAATGTTTAAAAAACGAATTATTTTATATAAATTTACGACGAATTTATCGCTGTTCGGGGTAAAAAAAGAAACTGCAAGTTGAACAAAAAAATCACAAAGAGTATTTTTCGTAAGATAGTAAAAAAAATTCAAAGTTATTTCGTGAAATTGAGAAATTAATGATTTTTCAAGGATAATTTTAATATTAGTCAAAATACCGATTGTTTATAACCATAATATGATATGATTATTATTTAAGAATGAATATTAGTAATTTTCGAAAAAAATTCACAATTACACTTTATAGTTTCGAAAATTTAATTAAGAACGTTTTTTTTTCTGCATTCCAATTCCATTTCCGAGGTGAATTTTCGAAGAAAATTCACAATTACTTTATACTCTCGAAAATTTAATTACGAACTTTTTTATTATTTTTCTGCATTCCAATTCCATTGCCGAGGTGAATTTTCGAAAAAAATTCACAATTAATTTATAGTCTCAAAAATGTAATTAAGAACGTTTTTTTTTCTGCATTCCAATTCCATTTCCGAGGTGAATTTTCGAAAAAAATTCACAATTAATTTATACTCTCAAAAATTTAATTAAGAACTTTTTTTTTTCTACATTCCAATTCCATTTCCCAGGTGAATTTTCGAAAAAAATTCACAATTACTTTATAGTTTCGAAAATTTAATTAACAACGTTTCTTTTTTCTACATTCCAATTCCGTTTCCCAGGTGAATTTTCGAAAAAAATTCACAATTAATTTATAGTCTCAAAAATTTGATTAGGAACGTTTTTTTTTTTTCTACATTCCAATTCCATTTCCCAGGTGAATCTTCGAAAAAAATTCACAGTTACTTTATAGTTTCGAAAATTTAATTAAGAACGTTTTTTGTTTCTGCATTCCAATTCCATTTCCGAGGTGAAACTTCGAAAAAAAATCACAATTACTTTATACTCTCGAAAATTTAATTGAACGTTTTTTTTATTTTTCTGCATTCCAATTTCATTTCCGAGGTGAATTTTCGAAAAAAAATCACAATTACTTTATAGCCTCAAAAATTTAATTAAGAACGTTTTGTTTATTTTTCTGCATTCCAATTCCATTTCCGAGGTGACGAGCATTCTTTTCTCAGTCGATCAATTCTTTATTTCGTATTTTACGGGACGGACGACGGGGGCGGCGGAGAGGGGCTTTACTTACTCGCCACTGGAGGTTGCATTTACGAAGATCGTGAAAGGTGATGGTTGACCCTATAAGGCTAGCGAAAAAGGTTTGCCCAGTTCGCGAGACATCGGCGCATTAAGAGGCTGCGCGCAAGTTTCTTGGAAAAATTCGCGGCGGGAACGCTTTTGCGTCCATCCCGAGTTTATTTCTTTTCGCGAAGAAATCGTCTTCCTCCTGCACACACACACACACACAGAAAGAGAAAGAGAGAGAACGACGAATGACCCTAGGGAGTTTAAACGTTTTAAGAGCTTAACCGACCGGTTCAGTGTGCTTCAAACTCGGTGTACTTCTCTCATCATTTCTCCTCAAGCACACACACACATACACAAATAAACTTCCTGATCGTTTTCGTTCGAGTTCCTTTAGCGAGAGATACGATTTCTTTTCATTCTCTCACTTTACGACTTACCGCGTGGAATGCGAACGAAGCCGATAGGTACAAGTCGTTTTTTAAAAGCAATTTCGATCTCACAACATTTTTGAGTCCCCACCGCTCTTTCCTTTTCAACAGAAATATTTTTCGATGCTTTCAAGATTTTCAGAATTTCCCAAAGACACAAGTTTTCGGTATTAGAATTTTTGGGAGTGCGTTCGCCAACGATAAAATTAGTAACTGCTCATTTGTTTTTTTTTTTGTTATTCGATTCGTTTTTGTTTTTCGTGAATCCATTTTCGTTTTGACTGACTTAAACGATCTTTCACACTTTGAGGTTTTTTTGAAGATTATTGCTGATTAAATAATATTGAGGACAGTATGGATGTTGAGGCTCTTGAAGATTTAGAAAATGAAACTTTGGATCTTTCTAATTCTAATAATTCGGCATCAAGCTCAACGGTACCGAGTCAATTGTCACTGACTTGCGACGAGGATCAGTGTGAAATGGTCGATAGTAATTTTACTAATGACTCGCAGGAGGTATTTTAATTTATTTATGGGTTAGGTTTTACATTCTGAGCGATGAATTATTCGTTAAAATGAGTTTTGTGCGTAATTGTTGCCGATTAATTTACCAAAATGGTGGATAATGGTACAATCGTTATTTATCGATTATTAATTTTATACATAATGCGTATATCATTATTAACTATTGTCAAAATAATTCATAATGTGTCTATCGGCATTACCCATTAACTAAATAATTCATAATGTGTTTATCGTCATTACCCATTATCTAAATAATTCATAATGCGCTTATCGCCATTATCAATTATCAAAATAATGCATAATATGTCTATCGTCATTGCACGTTAACAAAATAATTCATAATGCGTTTATCGCTATTACCAATTGTCAAAATGATCCATAATGCGCTTATGGCCATTACCAATTGTCAAAATAATTCATAATGTGTCTATCGTCATTACCCATTAATAAAATAATCCGTAAAGGGCTTATCGCCATTACCAATTATCAAAATAATCCATAATGCGCTTATCGCCATTATCAATTGTCAAAATAATCCGTAAATGGCTTATCGCCATTACCAATTATCAAAATAATCCATAATGTGTCCATCGTCATTACACATTAACAAAAAAATTCATAATGCGCTTATCGCCATTACCAATTACCAACATAATGCATAATGTGTCCATCTCGTCATTACACATTAACAAAATAATTCATAATACGCTTATCGCTATTACCAATTGTCAAAATGATCCATATTGCGCTTATGGCCGTTACCAATTGTCAAAATAATTCATAATGTGTCTATCGTCATTATCCATTAACACAATAATCCATAATGCGCTTATCGCTATTACCAATTGTCAAAATGATCCATATTGCGCTTATGGCCATTACCAATTGTCAAAATAATTCATAATGTGTCTATCGTCATTACTCATTAATAAAATAATTCATAATGCGCTTATCGCCATTACCAATTACCAAAATAATGCATAATGTGTCTATCGTCATTACCCATTAACAAAATAATCCATAATGCGCTTATCGCCATTACCAATTGTTAAAATAATTCATAATGTGTCTATCTTCATTATCCAAATGTGTCTATCGTCATTATCCATTAACAAAATAATTCATAATGCGCTTATCGCCATTACCAATTACCAACATAATGCATAATGTGTCCATCGTCATTACACATTAACAAAATAATTCATAATGCGCTTATCGCTATTACCAATTGTCAAAATGATCCATATTGCGCTTATGGCCATTACCAATTGTCAAAATTATTCATAATACGCTATCGTCATTATCCATTAACAAAATAGTCCATAATGCGCTTATCGCTATTACCAATTGTCAAAATGATCCATATTGCGCTTATGTTAATTGTCAAAATAATTCATAATGTGTCTATCGTCATTACTCATTAACAAAATAATCCATAATGCGCTTATCGCCATTACCAATTGTTAAAATAATTCATAATGTGTCTATCGTCATTACCCAATAACAAGATAATCCATAATGCGCTTATCGCCATTACCAATTGTTAAAATAATTCATAATGTGTCTATCTTCATTATCCAAATGTGTCTATCGTCATTATCCATTAACAAAATAATTCATAATGCGCTTATCGCCATTACCAATTACCAACATAATGCATAATGTGTCCATCGTCATTACACATTAACAAAATAATTCATAATGCGCTTATCGCTATTACCAATTGTCAAAATGATCCATATTGCGCTTATGGCCATTACCAATTGTCAAAATTATTCATAATATGTCTATCGTCATTATCCATTAACAAAATAATCCATAATGCGCTTATCGCTATTACCAATTGTCAAAATGATCCATATTGCGCTTATGTTAATTCCCAAAATAATTCATAATGTGTCTATCGTCATTACTCATTAACAAAATAATCCATAATGCGCTTATCGCCATTACCAATTGTTAAAATAATTCATAATGTGTCTATCGTCATTACCCATTAACAAAATAATCCATAATGCGCTTATCGCCATTACCAATTGTTAAAATAATTCATAATGTGTCTATCTTCATTATCCAAATGTGTCTATCGTCATTATCCATTAACAAAATAATTCATAATGCGCTTATCGCCATTACCAATTACCAACATAATGCATAATGTGTCCATCGTCATTACACATTAACAAAATAATTCATAATGCGCTTATCGCTATTACCAATTGTCAAAATGATCCATATTGCGCTTATGGCCATTACCAATTGTCAAAATTATTCATAATATGTCTACCGTCATTATCCATTAACAAAATAATCCATAATGCGCTTATCGCTATTACCAATTGTCAAAATGATCCATATTGCGCTTATGGCCATTACCAATTGTCAAAATAATTCATAATGTGTCTATCGTCATTACTCATTAATAAAATAATTCATAATGCGCTTATCGCCATTACCAATTACCAAAATAATGCATAATGTGTCTATCGTCATTACCCATTAACAAAATAATCGCCATTACCAATTGTTAAAATAATTCATAATGTGTCTAGCGTCATTATCCAAATGTGTCTATCGTCATTATCCATTAACAAAATAATTCATAATGCGCTTATCGCCATTACCAATTACCAACATAACGCATAATGTGTCCATCGTCATTTCACATTAACAAAATAATTCATAATGCGCTTATCACTATTACCAATTGTCAAAATGATCCATATTGCGCTTATAGCCATTGCCAATTGTTAAAATAATTGATAATGCGTCTATCGCCATAACCCATTAGCAAAATAATGCATAATGATTTTACCGCCATTATACATTAAGGAGATAACGTAACATTTTCTAATTGCCATTATCCATTATCAAAATAATGGGCAATTAATCGTATTCCATTAAGAATAAAAAATAATGATTAACGAAATTGATAATGCATTTGCAATTCCGGAGAGAATCTCCTTAATTATCATTATTATTTTTCGTCAAAGCGGTTATGTCATTAATGAACCCTAATAGCATCGCAAGTCCGTCAACTCGTCTTCCTCTTCTTTTCCTCTTCTCAGCTGCTAGCAAGCTCCCCCCCCCCCCCTCCCCCCCCCGTCACGTGTTTTTAACATCACACGGATAAGAAGCGTGGGTACTTGATTTTTTTTCCATCATTATACTGGTACACACGTCGTAGCAACGTCACACACGCAGTACCAACATTCATTGCACTCGCTCAGCTGCATATTATATATATAGCCCTTTTTGGCGTTCCTACCCGATGCGTGTGACCATTTTCATCCCATTTAGTACCTATATACAGTACAGGGCACTATGTAACACCGTAAGTAGGTTGCCAGGCCATTCGAGTGAAGGCTCTCCTCTCCCACAACAGGGGGAAATTCTCTCTGTTTATTGTTGGTCGATTCTAGTGTGTGAAATATCCCGGAGTTTCCCACAGGGCACGAATAGCACGAGGAAGGAAAGGAAAAAAGGGGGGGGGCTCTTTCAAAGGGTGAAAGGGGCACCGCTAAATCAGTCACTCTCCGTGCCCACTGTTTTTATAGCTATTATAATTTTTTTTCTTCTTATTCTGGTAAAAAATCTCACTTCTTTGACGATTTTTCATAGAATTTTCAGTATTACGATAGAATGTCTATCGAATTGGTAATTAGAGAGACAAAATCCATCGATATAGTGATCTAAAAGAAAAAAGGACCGAATCTGTTTTTCGCATTTTGCCAAAAAAAAAAGTTCATTGCTTCACTAAAATCGCTGTAGTGTCGTTTCCCCGATTGAGTTGGATCTCCATTCTACGCTCATTCATTTTCGTTACCGTTCAATCTTCAAAATGCCACTTGATTCATTCGGCTACGATTTTTTTATAATTTTTACCAGATTTTTAAAGTTGTACCATTGATTTTTGCGAATTTTTCCATACATACCTCTTCTCATTTTTTTTTGTGATTTCTAAAACGTTTCGAACCTCTATCGAATATAAATTGTTAATAAGTATTCAAAAAATTGCTGATAGCTTAGCCAGCGATTTTTCCGTTTCGTACAATTAGTTCAGACTGGCGCGTGGCGATGGCGCTGCTTCACAGACGCCATTTCGTGTGATTAACGATCGAGCGGCCATCTTAGTCAGCGGATACTTTGACGCCAGTCAGCCATTGTGCCTGACAACTCGAATGTTCGTCTCGTGTGTAAGATCCGACGGAGAAAATCACACGGATTAACTGTGTGCAACACGTGTTTCGATGCTGATAGGAAGCGAGAGCGTTTGCGACGGGGATTTCAATGACGCGCGTAAAAGAGCACGCTGACGCAGTAAAGTAAACGAAATTTCGTGTGGTGATGCACGTGGCTTTTAGGTTAAAAGATTAATTAATTGACGGTTTGATCTTGAAAACGTTCTTGTGGGATCGTAAGATCCCACACGTTTGCCAAAAGATAATGTCGATTTTAGGAAGTTTTTTCGTTCGTTCTTCCTTTATGTTTAACTTCATTCGTAGACCCTTCTGAACTTCATGGTGTTTACGTACGTATATGTAAATATGTATGTACGTAGGAAAGAGAGCGCTGCGACGTAGATTTCCCACGGTTGCCCCTCGCGGGAACTTATTGGCGCGTCATATCCGAGTTCTTTGATGGTGAGCATAGCCCTGGCAACGTTAAAAGCGGTAACGGGGGCGTCCAGAGTATTCCCCTCGCGTGGACGACACGTGGCTCTCTTAATATATACAGTACCAGCGTATATAGCGTGCTTTATGAGCACCCGTTGTACCCTACTGCGCAACGACCCTCGACGTTGCTTTGGTTCGTTGAACAGACCAGCAACCTGCCTCCCCTCTTTCCCCTGATGCATCTCCCACCCTTTAATTTACTCGTATTTTTTTTTCTTTCGCCTGCGACGATTGACTCTCACGATTTTTACTCGTTAAGGGTGAAAATAGGGTTAGACGGTTCAAAAAATCGATTTTTTAAAAATTTCATAAATTGTTGGTAAAACTATTGAAAAATATGTTCCCAAAATTTTAAATGAAAATTCCGACTCGTTCTATTGTTATAAGCCATTGAGGGAGGAAATAAGGTTAGGACAGCGTTTTCTCAATGATTTTCATGAATTTTTTTATAGTATAAAAAATGAATATAATTTATTGAAACTTTGAGAATATTTTATACATATATTTAAGTATATACTATAAAATTTTTATACATATATTTCAGTATATACTATAAAATATTAGCGACCCCGTATTGCTTGTTTTTCTTGGTACTATTTTTTCAAACGCGTTTTTCTGAAAACGACTTTTTTTAAACTTGCGTACACGCTAGTTTGAAAAGTTTTCAACCAATCGTTTTGAAAATTGGCAGTTACTTTCTTCGTAGTATTGCGCTCTATATGAACCTAAAATCGGAATATTATCATTGTTTAAAATAATTTTTTTTTTGCAAATAAAGTTGTAAAAAATGGCAAAAAATCATGCTTTTTTGTTTTGACCCCTGTAAAAAATTCAATTTTCTATTTTTTTGATGGCATTTAGGTTCATATAGAAGAGAGACATATAATAAAAGTAAATTCCAACCTCGTTTGATTTCAGATGAAAATTGCGGCCTCCAGAATGTACGCAAACGGCTGAGTCTGATTGTGACCTGCAATATGGGGTCGCTAATATCTTCGGTGTTTTTCAAGGAAATTCTTAACAAATTTTATAGTATATACTTAAATATATGTTTAAAATATTCTCAAAGTTTCAATAAATTATATTCATTTTTTATACTATAAAAAAATTCATGAAAATCATTGAGAAAACGCTGTCCTAACCCTATTTCGCCCCTTAACGCGAGTACACGAGTAGCGGTGCCATTTTGTTTTCGTCCACAACACCGTTGGTCGCCATCTCACGGACATGTTTCCTCCAATTTTTGTGGCGTTTCAACCCCTTAATTTGATAAATTTATTAACAATAGGATATTGTGGGTTCTCTGCTGACTGCTATTGACATTTCGAAACCTTCAGAAGAGTATAAAGAGGTTTTTTTATTAATTTTATATTATCGCCTTTCGAGATATCGCGTCAAAACGATTCTGCCGTTGGAATTCGTGAAAAATTCAACAATCGAGAGTGGAAAGTGCATTTTTTTTTCTCCTGACGGCATTTTTTTTAACTTCCTCACAGAGGACACTTTAGTTAAGTGAAAATTCTTTACGGTTCGCCGGGTGTACGATTTTTTTTTGACGAGTTTGCAAAAATCGCTCTTCGATAACTTTCGAATGAGTTTTGGGGGTCGAAATTTTGCACGCGATTCTCGAGCTGCCAGAGCCGCCACTGTCCGATATTTATTTTCGTCGGGATTGGAACGATTCTTTTATTATTTTCGAGAATTTTAAATTAATTCAAACATTTCCTCTGTGAGCATAACTCGAGCGAATTTATTAACAACTAGCTGTGTCTCGCGGTTTCACCCGCGTTAAATTTCTGTTCGTCGATTTAACGTGCCGCCGTTACTCCTTAGGGTCATGGCATAAAGTTATATGGCGTAAAGCCTTCCCGAATAAACGGGCTACCTAATGTAAAAGGAATTTTTCAAATCGGATTAGTATTTCCTGAGATAAGCGCGTTCAAACAAACCAGCTCTCCAACTTTATTATAGCATAGTATAGATATAGTAGTTTAGTAGTAAGATAGTAGGATTAGGGTTGTAGCATGAAGTTGTATAGCCTAGAGCCTTCCCGAATAAACGGGCTATGTATTGCAAAAAGAATTTTTCAAATTGCATAAATATTTCCTGAGATTAGCGAGTTCAAACAAACAAACTCTCCAGCTTCATTATAGCATAGTCTAGATATAATAGTTTAGTAGTAAGAAGGTAAAATTAAGGTTATAGCATGAAGTTGTACGGCCTAGAGCCTTCTTCAATAAACGGGCTATCTAATGCAAAAAGAATTTTTCAAATCGGATAAGTATTTCCTGAGATTAGCGGGTTTAAACAAACAAACTCTTCCGCTTCATTATAGCATAGTATAGATATAGTAGTTTAGTAGTAAGATAATAAGATTAGGGTTGCAGCATGAAGTTGTATCGCGTAGAGCCTTCGTGAATAAACGCGCTATTTAATGCAAAAAGAATTTTTCAAATTGCATAAGTGTTTCCTGAGATTAGCGGGTTTAAACAAACAAACTCTTCAGCTTTATTATAGCATAGTCTAGATATAGTAATTTAATAGTAATATAGTAAGATTAGGGTTGTAGCATGAAGTTGTATAGCCTAGATCCTTCCCGAATAAACGAGCTATCTAATGCAAAAAGAACTTTCAAATCGGATAAGTATTTCCCGAGATTAGCGCGTTCAAACACACAAACAAACAAACTCTTCAGCTGTATTATAGTAGTAAGACTATAATCAATTTTTCTATAAATTATTCGTGCAATCGGGGATAACAAATATTTAGACATTTTTTTTCTGGCAAAAGCTTCTTCAAAAAGCTTGCTTACAAAAATCTACGATTTATTACACGTATCGCAAATAAATAATCAATATTGCGAAATAGTTTGTGGAATAAATTTAATATCTCTCGGAACGATCGCAGCGCCACCCTGGCGATCACTTTGATCTTTCGAGGTACCGTTCGTCGAGGTAACGCACTCATACCGGTAACTAAATCCATGTGTACCTGTACTCTCTGCTTGATCCCGCGAGCAGAACTGTGAGTAAAATACATTTCGTTGTACGCTGAACCCCATAAACCGTTTTTCTCTCCACTTCGCGTACACGGTCCCTTGCGGGCAATACTCTGAAAACCATCGATTCCACACCGCCAAGCATCGGGTATATACAGGAGAGAGAGAGAAAAAAAAAAAGCTTCGCGAGTTTACCGATATAAAAGCGATGATGCGCAGAGTGGATTACGAGGAATCGGCGAGTGATTTCTCGCGCGATCTCTCGGCGAACTCTCGGGGATCTCTTATATGGCGTGTTAACGTTCAGCCGGCAAACGTTTTCCATTCGATACTCCAACGATCGTATTATCGCATCCTTAACTTATCCATAATGATTAATAATCCACGGCAAACATCGAAATACAAATTTATTAATTTATTAACCGGCAAATGTGTAATTGCGCTTGGAAAAAAAAATATATATATAAATTTTGCATATTTTTGCTCTTAAAGTACCGACTCCACTGTGATCTGACGTTGAGGATTGAAAATTGGGTGGAGTGAGGGGAGGTAATGAGAGTCATAAAAATTGTCTTCTCGAGATTATACAAAAAAAATTTTTAACCCAGAAGCGCAGAGAGTGCTGTTAAGAGCGCGATGGTTGGACCTCTCACGCCCGCGAAAGAATGCAGTCGATAAATAAATTCCGGTCCGCGCAAATTCTCCTTTCCGTCGGGTCTCTCGTTGCCGCGGGGCCTTCGATTATATATATATCCGCGGCAGAGACGAAACATATTGAGAGAAACAGAGAGAGGAGATAGAGAGAGATACTCTTTTCGGGTCGTTTGCCCGTATCCAACAGCAGCGCCATGAAAAAAGGAACTCTGATTCCTCTGTTACTGTATATCTCATAATATATAAGCTATTTCACGCGAAATTCGATTTTTAATGAATAGTTTTAATAAGTTTTTTTTTTTAATCAATTTGCAAAATTGTCGTTGCTCGAAAATCGTCGTTACTGAGCTTGAATCGTTTCAACCACTAATCAAATGAGTGCGAAATTTTTAACGTTTTTACAAACTTGTTTTTTCAACATAAATTGATAAAATACATAATCGATACACTCGCTATCGGATAAATACTGAAAATTTTATCAATTATTCCACTTTTGAGATTGGGAATTTGCTGAATTTTTTTGTCTCGTTATTATTAATTTTTTTTTTCTTCACTTTTCAAAGCTCGAGCAATCTTAATGTAAAAAAACGTTTCTCAAGCATTTCAAGTAAACAATGTTAGAAAAAATAATGTGTGAAATTGAAAGAACAAAAAAAATCTTTAAAATTCGCGCACGAACGATTTGTCACGAAGCCGCTCATACATAGTGACGTAAAATTTTACGAACGACGAATTTCGATGGAATAGGCCCCAATTTTCGAAGCATCCGGATAGCGGCGGGAGAAAATGAACGTTTGTACCTCGCCGAGCGTAGGCATCAACCGTATACCTTTTGTGATGATTCTCTGGCTCATTCGTGACTGCTGTTGCAACCCCCGCAAAGTGCCTGAGGCGCCGAATTTTTTCTATTTTTTTTTTTTCTCTTAACTTCTTTTTTTTTTGTGCAAATTTATTTCATCGCCCTCGGCCTCTCTGACCATGGTCTTGGCTCGCTCGCGCGCGCGCGCGTTCACGCTCAATTCGTGCGGGCAATCCTTAAAAAATCCGCCGAATCTTCGGAAGATATATTCCCGAAAGGATCATTTCGTGTGTGAAGCTCGTGCGGGACGAGAGACGGAAATATCGGACAGCTTAAGGGGGGAAATAGAGTTAGGACAGAGTTTTCTCAATGATTTTCATGAATTTTTTTATAGTATAAAAAATGAATATAATTTATTGAAACTTTGAGAATATTTTATACATATATTTAAGTATATATCATAAAATTTTTGAAGAATTTCCTTGAAAAACACCGAAGATATTAGCGACCCCATATTGCAGGTCACAATCAGACTCAGCATTTTGCGTACATTCTGGAAGCCGCAATTTTCATCTAAAATCAAACGAGGTTGGAATTTAGTTTTATTATATGTCTCTCTTCCATATGAACCTAAATGCTATCAAAAAAATAGAAAATTGAATTTTTTACAGGGGTCAAAACAAAAACGCATGATTTTTTTCCATTTTTTACAACTTTATTTGCAAAAAAAAATTATTTTAAATAATGATAATATTCCGATTTTAGGTTCATATAGAGCGCAATACTATGAAGAAAGTGACTGCCAATTTTCAAAACGATTGGTTGAATACTTTTCAAACTAGCGTGTACGCAAGTTAAAAAAAAGTCGTTTTCAGAAAAACACGTTTGAAAGAATAGCAAAATGCTGAGTCTGATTGTGACCTGCAATATGGGGTCGGTAATATCTTCGGTGTTTGTCAAGGAAATTCTTCAAAAATTTTATAGTACATGTATAAAATATTCTCGAAGTTTCAATAAATTATATCCATTTTTTATACTATAAAATAATTCATGAAAATCATTGAGAAAACGGTGTCCTAACCCTATTTCCCCCCCTTAATGACTTATAACAATAGAACGAGTCGGAATTTTCATAAAAAATTTTGGAAACATATTTTTCAATAGTTTTACTAACAATTTATGAAAAAAAAAAAAAATCGATTTTTTGAACCGAACCCTCTTTCCCCCAAGCGCTCACATACCGCTGCGCGCGACTGAAAAACGAATAAATTTGAAAAATTATTATAACAGTTGTATGTTGAAAAAAAAATTAAACTGTTCATTTCATATTTTTTATTAACTCTGAAACTATGAGGAAAAAAATTAAAAATTTTTTTTTTTCTATACTAACATTATTATTTACGGGTATTAATGAACTACTGATGAAAACCATGGCTGCCTCCTTGTCAACATTATAACTTCACCAAAAATCATCCAATCTGCAAAAATAAAAAAGAATCTTGTAAAATAATGTAGTAGTAATAGTCTGACGGAGGAAATTTTTTTTTTTTTTTCAAAAATAAAGAAATTACAGTATTTCAAACTATAGTAGGCAAGTTAAAAAAAAATTAACGTTTAATAATTTATAAAAAATTGTCCCAGAAAAAAATTTTTAAAACCTCTCGTCAGACTATAGAGAAAATAATTAGCAAGATTTACACAGAAAAATAATTGAAAAATATTCAAAATTGACGGAGTTATCGTGCTGACACTGTCTAAAAACAGAGTTTCGAGAAAAACACGTTTAAAGTTTTTAGTAGATACAACGTGAACTTACGGCTAATTTCCCATTTATCGCTATAACCTTCTAACGGAGTGAAATTCTTAAAAGTATAGGAATAAAAAATGTGTAAAAAAATCGATTTTTATTTTATTTTAGGGGTATGTGAGCCCTTAAATGAGCGAGTGAAACAAAAAGAAAGAGAAGGAAAAAAGAAGAAGGGAAAGAATGGAAGGAAGGGAGAGAATGGGCGGGAGGAAGATTGGGCGATGAATGCGAAACTTGCCAGTTGGTTTTGTTGAAATACCAGACAAAATGCTACTCTTTCATTCTTTCCAGTCGATGATTGGAGATGAAAAATCGAAGAAAAAAAAATGAAAAAAAATGGTTTTGCCGCATACCAGACGAAAATGTATGCAAATTATATGTTGCACGGTGTTTTATATTTTTTTTCGAGGGTAAATAACTGCGCGCGAAGGAATAGAAAATGGAAATTCTTTGTAAGAATCGTTGAGGTTCTTTAGGAATTTTTTTTTGTTTCCTTTCCGGTAGCGAAGATTTGTGAAATAAAAAAAAAACGAGTTTAACAGTAAAAATTTGCCCACCATTTCCTTCTACGTTTTTGTTTGCCCAATTCACAAAGAATGGAGGAATTGTGAATGTTTTTAGTTCGTTTTTTTCTTCATCCCCCGTAACTACCCTTACTCCATTAAATCATCGGCAACTTTAAATCTGTTGCGTCCTCACCAGCGTTCAACGAGCCCGATGTTTCAAGCCCGTAACTTTCTCGCCGAGAGAAAGATTCACGATCTCTTCAATTTTCTAATTGGTCACTTGCTCGTGAACGAGCCCAACGAACCGATCGACTATCTTCACGATCTACTCGACAAATGTATCCTCTTCAGATCGGGTCTCGTTGAGCCACCGTTGCTCTTTGACAAACGGTAATTTTAAAACGTTTACATTTTATTTTTATCATAAAAATTTATCAATATCATTGTGCCGTTTAAGTAGAAATCAACAATCTCAGTAATTCATTGTAGGATTTTTGAAGATTGTTTAAGGGATGAGGCCAGTCTAGAGGCCAAAAAAATAGGCTTTTTTGGGGATTTTTTTTCAGAAAAACTACAAAATAAATCGCGATTACAAAATAAGGTGTTTATCATACATATTAGTGACTGTATACAATAATTTTTTTGAAGCGATTAATTTCAAAATGGCGGCTGTGCAGCGTTTTTGCTATGACGTCTCCGTTTTTGTTGGCCGGAAACGTAATTCAGACAATTTTCAACCGATTCACTTGAAATTTTTAATATATCTTTAAAAATACATTGCCTATGGAAGTACGTAGGATTTTTTTTATATTCCATAGTTCATTTGTTATTAACAATTTTCTGACGATTTTTCAAGCAAATTTTTCACTTTTCACTTTAGAAGGACGGCCATTTTGCCAAAAATCAATATATCAATAAAATCCTACGCACTTCCATAGACAATGTATTTTTAAAGATATATTCAAAATTTCAAGTGAATCGATTGAAAATTGTCTGAGTTACGTTTCCGGCCAACAAAAACGAAGACGTCATCGCAAAATCAAACTGCACAGCCGCCATTTTGAAATTGATCACTTCATAAAAATGATTGTATACAGTCACAGATATGTATAATAAACATTCTATTTTGTAATCTCGATTTATTTTGTAGTTTTTCTGAAAAAAAAATTCCCAAAAAATTTTTTCGGCCTCTAGAGTGGCCTAACCCGTTAATTTCGAAAATTGACTCGGGCATTGGTCATGTGGGCTCACAAATTACCCCAGACATTTTTTTTCACAATGACTTAAAAGGCAGTCGTCTGGTCTAGAGCGAGATTTTTGACGTCATTTCTAATGTGCAATAACGTTTAAACCGTTGAAGTTGTCTTGATGAAAATTTACACGTGCATTTATTGATCCTTAGAGAATACTTGTACATTAAAAAAAAAAATTATTTTAAATATTTTCACGTAGTTTTTTGCCTTGTTGCAACATGGTGCGCCGAAATCGGCGCCCACTCTGGACGATGTTGTATGCATCTGCAAAAAAAAAAATATATATATATTCTCAATCTGTATGAGTATTCTGAGCACTGGTAGCAGAATTGGTACTTGAAAAAAATTTTTGACAAAATGGCGGCCTGTTGAACTTTCATTAATGATATTTCAATGCATGAAATATCATTAATAAAAGTTCAACAGGCCGCCATTTTGTCAAAAAATTTTTTTAAGTACCAATTCTGCTACCAGTGCTTAAAATAGTCATACAGATTGAGAATATACCATATATATATTTTTTTTTCCGAAAAAAATTGTCGAACGTAGTTTGAACATTCTAGAATATGAAACAATCGCGTTTACGCACGGAATTGAGTGTGAACATATTTTTTTTTAAATCGCGAAGTAAAAAATGAACTTTTACACTAAAAAAATCATGAATATTTCGTTTTTTAAGTTTCTTTTTTTTGTTGATAAAATCTATGGATGATCCTGGTGAGATATGATAGTTTGTGGAAAAACAATTATTTATGGTACACGATCCAAAAAAGATATTAACCCTTTGCACCGGAGAGGTGACTCACACATTTTTGTTTCATCAAAATCGATGCACTGCTCGTATAGTGAAACTGCAAAATCGCCCTTTGACCCGTGCAACTTTAGGGGCTGGTTTCACCCCCTTGAAACTGTTTTTCCGCTGATAAAAAAAAATACTGGTCGCTTAGTTTTTAATGCTCTATAACATCCATGAGTTTCAGCAAAATCAGAGGACGACATCTCGGGTACTTTTCTTGTCGTTCACCATTCAGCTTGACTAACAATAACAGTCACTCCTCAAGTGCAAAGGGTTAGTCCTAAGGGAAAAAATAGTCATATTGCTGGAAAATAAACATTGCGGTCAATTTCACTCGCGGTCAAGTGACCACGAAGGATTAAAGGATTAAATTAATTTTCATGAAAAATCCTCCCTTAACTTTCAAATAAATGTAAAATTCGTCGATTCCAAAAATCTAACAATCACCTCAAACCCAATTCTCGATACTCTTACTAAA
Source organism: Oxytorus armatus (assembly GCA_958009045.1). Classification (NCBI taxonomy): domain Eukaryota; kingdom Metazoa; phylum Arthropoda; class Insecta; order Hymenoptera; family Ichneumonidae; genus Oxytorus; species Oxytorus armatus. The sequence goes on along the minus strand of OY253754.1, from coordinate 12,051,292 downwards.
TTTCAATTCGGTTTCATTAGGAAAAATGGTGATATAACAAAACGAGAAAAAAAAAAATTACTATAAACGCCAATGGTTCTTGAAAGAAAAAAAATGTCTAACATCCACGGTAAAGACAAAGAGAGTGAGAAGAATAACGAAGAATCGTAAAAGTTGAAAATTTCGCGAACGCAACGGTTCATCAAGAAAATTGAGAATTATCTCTCCCGAGTATGGTCACGAGTAATCCAGAGAGAAAAGTACAGCGTACGATCTCTCTTTCCCTCTCTTTCTCTTTCTCTCGCTCTCTCTTTGTATCAGTAGTTTTATGACATTGAGAGGTTCCCTGTTGGATGGCACGAGGTAACGTTGTTATTATATACACATCTTTCAACTCGGTTTCGCGTTTCGTCGCTCCTTTCTAACCGCGTTTCTCTTTCCCTCCTATCCTTCTCGTCCCTCGCGCCATCCTCTTGTCGCGAGAGGACACGACAAAGGCGATCAAGATGCCCGCGCAAACGGACGTTAATTTTGCGGTAAGGAAGGCAAACCGTCGTTCACGTTGTGTCTCGCAAAATTTAACCCTCCTCCTTCGCCGCCCCCCCCCCATCCCCCTTTTGCAATATACATCCCGCCCCGTCTCGTGACAAACGGAATTGGTTCGGAGATTATACCCCGCGCGCGCGAGAGAAAGAGGAACCTCTTGCGAAGATCCAAACTGTCCAGAAAGTTATAAAGAGTATGAACGAAGACGAGGAGAGAGAGAGAGATTGAGGAGGAGAGAGTGGGGAAGAAATTTGCGAAGCGTCTTAGCACGACGGTCAATAATTTGATACTTGGCCGACGGTCATTCCGCTCGGTCCCAACCGCGTCGTTTCTCGGCAATATTTACCTTTTTTTTTTCTTGGTTTTTTTTCTTCTTATTTATCCTTCTCAGTTCTTGGTCGTTTTTTTTTCTCTTCATCTATCCCCATTTCCGTTACACACAAAGTAGTCCAGTCATTGCGTCGAAAAAAACGGGTTAGAAAGGAAAATGAACCGAAAGTGCTGATTTTTGGATATTGTGTGTGGGGGGGGGGGGGGGGCTTAGAAAAGCTTAACTTCAAATTGTCGACCAAGATTTCCTATGTGCATTCTCCGCCATCTTGAAAAAAGGGTTAAATGTTGTTTTTTTTGCAATAACTTGGCTCTCCGTCGAGATACGAAAATTGCGATGGGATACTTTTTTGTTGCTTTTTTTACGCTCTACAATTTAGGTCATATAGATTTTTCACCTACCGTTCATCGTTGTTGAGATAACGAACGAGAAAGAAAAAATATTTTTTTTCTACAAAAACCACCAAAATATTTTTAAAGATTGTTCAATATAATTTTACAGTTCTTTGTCAAATTTACGTAAAAAAGTATCTAAGAAAAAAGTAAGTTAGTAAAAAAGCAAACATATGAAAATATATATATATATATTTTCATATGTTTCACAGTCGCGGCTCATTCTTGCCGTCTCCTCTTTGTGCGGTGATTCGCAAGTTGTTCATGCTCGCCCGACGATTTATGCATGCATGTGTGTATATAAATGCGTACAGCCAAAAACAAGTTTCACTGCCTGAATTTTTTACTTTCTCGTTCGATATCTCAACAACGATGAACGGTAGGTGAAAAATGTATAAGACCTAAATTGTAGAGCGTAAAAGAAGCAACAAAAAAGTATCCTATCGCAATTTTCGTATCTCGACGGAGAGCAGAGTTATTGCAAAGAAACAAAATTTAACACTTATTTCAAGATGACGGAGAACGCACATAGGAAATCTTGGTCGACAATTTGAAGTTAAGCTTTTCTAAAGCCCCCCCCCCCACACACAATATAAAAAAATCAGCACTTTCGGTTCATTGGCTTTTCCAAATGTATATAATGATTCGACTATTATAAAGAGTATGAACGAAGACGAGGAGAGAGAGATCGAGGAGGAAAGAGTGGGGAAGAAATTTGCGAAGCGTCTTAGCACGACGGTCAATAATTTGATACTTGGCCGACGGTCATTCCGCTCGGTCCCAACCGCGTCGTATTCTCGGCAATATTTACCTTTTTTTTTCTTGGTTTTTTTTCTTCTTGTTTATCCTTCTCACTTCTTGACCTTTTTTTTTTTCTCTTCATCTATCCCCATTTCCGTTACACACAAAGGTCTTGTAATCTAATATTAATAGGTACATGTGGTTTTTGGGTTTTATTTCTATTTTTATTTTTATTCGCAAGACACATCGAGAGCCTTTTTCAGAGTCTGGATCCTAACTGTTCCGGCGGTATTTCTCTTGATGGATACAAAATTGCTATGAACACCATGGGTATCTGTTGTTATGATACCGAACCACGTGAAATCGCGCCTGGAAGAATCGACAAGGAGACTTTTGTTAACGAGGCGTGAGTGATACTTTTTTAATAATTAGGATTGGTGGACTAGTTGCTTGAGGGAAGAATCATTTTTGGGGATTTTTTCAGTGAATCCAATGTGGACGATATCGAGATGGCTAAAGTTACCCTTTTTTTTTTAACCCTTCGTGGTCACGCCGGGTCAAAATGACCCCAAGCGCAACTTTAATCTGGAATTACTACGCCTCCTTGCTGATTTTTTTTTTCGCCATTTTGAAAATTTGATAAAAATTTTTTGCCATGATATTCTCATTCTGAAAGGTTCAAACTAGTATCCTGAATTTTTATTAATCGTTCGGAACGATACTGGCAACGCGGCAATTGTTTAAACATGGCTGGGGTCATTCCGACCCCGTGTGACCAACGTGTTATTTTTAGAATGTGTCACCACGAAGGGTTAAGATTGTATTTACTTCTGGTTTTTATTTTTCTATAACGCCATTTCACGAATTTCGAAATTTTTTGGTTACATTCCAAACGAGAAATTGGGAAAAACTCTGAGCTAGGAATTAACATGAAAATCCTATTATTTCTCGGTTTTCGTTCGATTATACTGATCTGCCATTTTGAAAATTGAAATTTTTAGGTTACATACTAAAGGAGAAATTGGGAAAAACTCTCAGCTAGGAATTTACATGAAAATCCTATTATTTCTCGGTTTTCGTTCGATTATACTGATCCGCCATTTTGAAATTTGAAATTTTTGGGTTACATTCTAAAGGAGAAATTGGGAAAAACTTTCAGCTAGGAATTTACATGAAAATCCTATTATTTCTCGGTTTTCGTTCGATTATGCTGATCCGCCATTTTGAAATTTGAAATTTTTAGGTTACATTCTAAACGAGAAACTGGGAAAAACTCTCAGCTAGGAATTTACATGAAAATCCTATTATTTCTCGGCTTACGATCCATTATACCGATCCGCCATTTTGAAATTTGAAATTGTTAGGTTACATTCTAAACGAGAAACTGGGAAAAACTCTCAGCTAGGAATTTACATGAAAATCCTATTATTTCTCGGTTTACGATCGATTATACTGATCCGCCATTTTGAAATTTGAAATTTTTAGGTTACATTCTAAACGAGAAACTGGGAAAAACTCTCAGCTAGGAATTTACATGAAAATCCTATTATTTCTCGGCTTACGATCCATTATACCGATCCGCCATTTTGAAATTTGAAATTGTTAGGTTACATTCTAAACGAGAAACTGGGAAAAACTCTCAGCTAGGAATTTACATGAAAATCCTATTATTTCTCGGTTTACGATCGATTATACTGATCCGCCATTTTGAAATTTGAAATTTTTACGTTACATTCTAAACGAGAAACTGGGAAAAACTCTCGGCTAGGAATTTACATGAAAATCCTATTATTTCTCGGTTTTCGTTCGATTATACTGATCCGCCATTTTGAAATTTGAAATTTTTGGGTTACATTCTAAAGGAGAAATTGGGAAAAACTCTCAGCTAGGAATTTACATGAAAATCCTATTATTTCTCGGTTTACGATCGATTATACTGATCCGCCATTTTGAAATTTGACATTTTTAGGTTACATTCTAAACGAGAAACTGGGAAAAACTCTCGGCTAGGAATTTACATGAAAATCCTATTATTTCTCGGCTTACGATCCATTATACCGATCCGCCATTTTGAAATTTGAAATTGTTAGGTTACATTCTAAACGAGAAACTGGGAAAAACTCTCAGCTAGGAATTTACATGAAAATCCTATTATTTCTCGGTTTACGATCGATTATACTGATCCGCCATTTTGAAATTTGAAATTTTTAGGTTACATTCTAAACGAGAAACTGGGAAAAACTCTCAGCTAGGAATTTACATGAAAATCCTATTATTTCTCGGCTTACGATCCATTATACCGATCCGCCATTTTGAAATTTGAAATTGTTAGGTTACATTCTAAACGAGAAACTGGGAAAAACTCTCAGCTAGGAATTTACATGAAAATCCTATTATTTCTCGGTTTACGATCGATTATACTGATCCGCCATTTTGAAATTTGAAATTTTTACGTTACATTCTAAACGAGAAACTGGGAAAAACTCTCGGCTAGGAATTTACATGAAAATCCTATTATTTCTCGGTTTTCGTTCGATTATACTGATCCGCCATTTTGAAATTTGAAATTTTTGGGTTACATTCTAAAGGAGAAATTGGGAAAAACTCTCAGCTAGGAATTTACATGAAAATCCTATTATTTCTCGGTTTACGATCGATTATACTGATCCGCCATTTTGAAATTTGACATTTTTAGGTTACATTCTAAACGAGAAACTGGGAAAAACTCTCGGCTAGGAATTTACATGAAAATCCTATTATTTCTCGGTTTTCGTTCGATTATACTGATCCGCCATTTTGAAATTTGAAATTTTTGGGTTACATTCTAAAGGAGAAATTGGGAAAAACTCTCAGCTAGGAATTTACATGAAAATCCTATTATTCCTCGGTTTACGATCGATTATACTGATCCACCATTTTGAAATTTGAAATTGTTAGGTTACATTCTAAAGGAGAAACTGGAAAAAACTCTCAGCTAGGAATTTACATGAAAATCCTATTATTTCTCGGTTTTCGTTCGATTATGCTGATCCGCCATTTTGAAATTTGAAATTTTTAGGTTACATTCTAAACGAGAAATTGGGAAAAACTCTAAGCTAGGAATTAACATGAAAATCTTATTATTTCTCGGTTTTCGTTCGATTATACTGATCTGCCTTTTTAAATTTGAAATTTTTAGGTTACATTCTAAACGAGAAACTGGGAAAAACTCTCGGCTAGGAATTTACATGAAAATCCTATTATTTCTCGGTTTTCGTTCGATTATAATGATCCGCCATTTTGAAATTTGAAATTTTTAGGTTACATTCTAAACGAGAAACTGGGAAAAACTCTCGGCTAGGAATTTACATGAAAATCCTATTATTTCTCGGTTTTCGTTCGATTATACTGATCCGCCATTTTGAAATTTGAAATTTTTGGGTTACATTCTAAAGGAGAAATTGGGAAAAACTCTCAGCTAGGAATTTACATAAAAATCCTATTATTTCTCGGTGATCTGCTGATTTACTGATCCGCCAATTTTTTAATTTGAGTAACCTCAAATTGAGTAACCATGAGTAACCTCCAAAGAATTCCTGAGTCATTAATTTTCAATAAAATCACATAAATTGATCTCCAAAAATTGTCATTCGTCAATTTCCATAAAAATCGATTATTTTTCTCGTTTTTTTTGTAGTCGACCATTTTGAACATCAAATTTTTTAAGTGAAATTCTTTCGAGTATCAATTTTCTAAAAAATTCGCTTCTCGTTATTTTTTTCATCTTTCAATCAGTCATATTTAAGACAGAAATCCGACTTTTCATTCGCGGCTAGATTATATAATAATTTAATGTGAGAATTTGCGCGGCTCGTATATACATTTTCCGCTCGTTTCCACTTCAGTCATTCCGCGATGACTGATGCGTGATTTCTCGCTAACCGTTGCTCACGAACCGGGAACTTCGCGGAGTTCCCTCGTGGGCACAGGAAGAGAAACAAGACCGTTTTATCAGTCAGTCTCATCCTGGGAAAAATCTGCGCCACTTTTGTTTCGTGCGTGTGTGTGTGTGTGTTTTTTTTTGCGATTAAAGATTGCACCGATGTACGTGCGTGAAAAACGCGTGTATAATTGATTGAATTATTCCGTCTCGGTGATCATTTCCGAGGTTACTCGCTAAACAGTGCAAAATGGGGGAATGACTTTAATACCCTGGGAATTTATACAAAGTCGCAGCACATTTGTGACGGGATCACTTTACCGATAGATGACGATCAAACTCCTTTTAATAATAATAATAATAATAATAATAATAATAATAATAATAATGGATTATTAGTTGGTACACTCAGTTGATCGTGATCGTGTGAAAAATACGATTTCTGGTCCATTTCGTTGCAATTTCAGAGCCGAGTGATCACCGCGAGGTAAAGAAATCCCCGTTCACACGGAAAAAGAAACAAAGTCATTCGAGTTGTCAAGCAAAGAGTCAGATCTCTGTTGGGAATTTGTTGAATTATTCCAAAGCCAATGGACCTTGATTACCGTTAAATTTTGTTTGAAATAGATCGATGGAATGAGCTTGATTAACGATAATACACCTTGTCTATTGCCCAACATAGAATAATTTCATTGATACCAACCTCAAAATTTCAACCAAAGAAAGCAACTAAAAATTGCAGTCGCAACTGAAGAACGAAAATTTTTAACGAATTAATACAAATTATTATGTCAACTGTAAATAACAACAACTTATCGCAAACATGAAATGATTAGATTTGCTTGAAATATTGTTAAAATCACTGTAAAGTGTAGTTGTATCTTTGATCGGTATTTCTGGCCATTATCGAACTTTCATTATCCCCAATGGGAACTTTAGAACGTTCATTTAGTTTATTCTTCAATGTCTCATTAATAAATTAAAGAAACACACGAATTTCGTGTAGAGAACGTGCCTGTTGGAGGTTGTTCAATGAAGTCTCGTCAGGGGGCACTTTAACTTAAAAAAAATCGTCACAGATGGCGCCACGTATCATTTTCTCAAGTCCACATGGTTTCCCAACTCTTTCGACCAAATTTCATTCAATTTTCGTCATATTTCACTGAAATTTTCGGCGATTCTACGAATCAGACTATCGGCAAAGTATCGATCACATGGATCGCCGTTAATTTCGTTTAAAGAATGTAATAAATTATTATTACTGCAAATGTATTATTGCTTTAATGACACACACGCATTTCGCATTTCTCTCGTGGTTTGTTCGAGCTTTTCATGCTCGGCCATAATCTCGGTGGGTCTCTCTATTTTATTGACCCGATGATTTTCTGAAGTGTGCTCGACGGACGAGACGCGTGCTCGGTAATTTAGTTCAATTGGCTCGCGCTCGCTACCCACTCAATTCTCCTTTTCATCTTTTCTATATGCTCGTCTTTTATCAACGTTTAAATATATATATGTACTTAGAGCATTTACTATTGCAGTTGTAAATAGTATTTACTGTAAAGTCTCTCTCTCTCTCTTTTTCTCTGCTTTTCTCCCTTTCTGTTCGTGTCTTTTGACACGTCCTCGGTCTCGAGTTCGAAACGAGACGACAATGACGTCAGGAATCTTTGGGTCAAGTGGCACCCATCAGAGTGGATGAGAGACGTGCATGATTATGGATGGCAGCACTGTGGCTCCAAATTAACGAACGAATCTTACTATATATCGTTATATATATAAATATATATATTATATACATTATAAATGTGTATGAGGTTTTCCACCCCAACGAGACCCCACTTGGTATTTTGTTAATTTTATTTTCTCCTCTTCATTTGATATGTTGCATGACGTCACGAAAAAATTGTCCAATATCAGATTTTCTTTAACAGCAATACATATTTTTAAACGCAAATTAACTAAAAAATTGTTCGATTTGAAAAGATATAAAAAATGTTATTTTGTTTTAGCCTAAAATTTATTGAAATTGAATTGAAAAGTAATTGACAAAAAAAAAAAATTCGCAATTCCTTTCCGAGTATTTTTTTTTCACAACGCCATGGGCGACACAATAATTGTAAAAAGAGATAAAACAAAAGTTAAGACTCTCGGATGATGTTTGACATGAAATTCTTCATACCGATCTTACAAACAATTAATTGATCTTAATGATTTTTCCCTCAAACACTCGTCTTCATCCGCACATTTATTTTCTCATTTTGTTTTATCGCTCATATATCGTTAATATAAATTTTATTCGTTCACGGTAGGAAATGCTGTTTGGTGAAATTGCTATCGGAAATGATCGGCAAATCAAATTGACATCGGGATTGAACGATCAGCAAAGAAAAAAACAAAAAAGAACGATAATAAATAATTAAAAATAAAATGAAGAACCGAAGATAAATCGAAGAAAATTGAAATGAAACATTGTTTGACAATTATTTAATCGTAAAATAAATTGTAAATTTAATTGATCGGGAGGCTGATTTCCAAAATAATAAGTGATCGAGAATTCGTGCCCGGGGAGATCCGATACGGAGGAAACTGGATATGGATCTGATCCAGCCTTTTCTGGTCTCTCTCTCCGTCCCTTTCTCTCTCTTTTCTCTTCGGGGGGAATCGTGCAAAGTTGCTCGTGCGTTGACCACACCGAGCGTTCTCGATAATTTCTCTCCCCTCCCCTCTCTCTATTATAAGTACTGTGACGATATATATATATATATATATATATATATATATATATATATGTATATATAAATATATATATGCGTTACAGTCGATTCGGTATGCGCTCGTTCGTTCGCTCATTTCAGTCACGGTTCGCTGCGAATCGGCCCACATATATCTGACAACCGCAGACGTTTTTTTTTCTTCTTCCTCTTCGGTCTTTCTACCCCTCTGAATACACACATGTATGCACGGGTAATACGATCTCCTAGAAACGATCAAGTTCTAGAGAGCAAAATTGGCCAATATAGTATAATTTAAGATTAAATATTGTTAGGAAAAGATTTTCGTTCTTTTTCAATCATTTATTCGAATGATAACAAATTAACGTTATTAGTAATAATAATGGATATATATAGATAAATAATAAATATTCATAGTTATTAATATTTGTCGTGAACACATAGAATCTAATCTCTTCACGTATTATTCCATCGATACAAAGTCGAACTGGTGCAACTTTTATATCTTTATTAATTAAATCTTCTTTATTATAGTAAAGAAAATATTTACTACACATGTTATATTAATAATTAATACTAACATTGTAAATTTGAATTGGTTAGAAATTTAAACAAAAAGATTTAATTTTTTATTCAGTATAATTAATAAACGATTTTTCAAAATGAAATATCAATTCTATTATCAATTGATTAGCTGTGCCCCGCGGCTATCACCCGCGTTAAATTTCCGTCCCCCTATTCAACGTGTCACCGTCGCTCCTTAGGGTTATAGCATGAAGTTATGTGGCCTAGAGCCTTCCTGAATGAATGGGCTGTCTAATGCAAAAAGAATTTTTCAAATCGGATTATTATTTCGTGAGATTAGCGCGTTCGAACAAACGTACAAACAAACTCTCCAGCTTTATTATAGTAGTAAGATTTTTTTTTTTTGTATGCCGAAATTATTTTAAAAAATTGATTTATTATAAATTTAATTAACAATTGAGATAATTAACGAAATGCAAAAATTTCTAAAGTTACTTTGATACTGCGAAATATTTTGTGGATAATATTTTTATATATTTTTTTACGTTCTGACAAAGACCTTTTTTAAAAAAAACACTCTGGTTCATAAGTCTTCGCGTATATAGAAGAGTTTTTAGTGCAAGATATTCTTGGTATTTTACAACGCTCGTAATGACGAACCACTCCACGACACAAACATCGTCTCAAATTCGTTTCTCTCGTTTCTCAATCCGTGTCGCGCTTTTATAACTCACGTCACTCGGTCCCATAACAGTCAGAAACAAAGAGAGAGAGAGGGAGTGAGAGAGAGAAAGAGAGAGAGAGAGAGAGAGAGAGAGAGAGAGAGAGAGAGAGAGAGAGAGAGAGAGAGAGAGAGAGGAAACAAAGAAACAAGACATCGAGAAAAGTCTCGCTCGAGATGTACATAACATTACGAATTGCGACTGCGGTTATTCTAATAGTACGAGTCATTCCACTCGAAATCGACCTAAAGTCGTACCCTAACCATTTCCGTTTTAAACGATGATTTCTTACATTTTTTTTTTGACAACTTTAAAAGTCATTCCGTTCTTTTTAGAGACGTTTTTTTCCCTTAATCATGTTTGCACAAATGTTTGATAAAATGTAAATTATTTTTAAAATAAAAAATCACTTTTTTGACGACTTTTTATAGAATTTTTAGTCTTACGATAAAATATCTATTAAATTCGTAATCAGCGAGTCACAATACATCGATATAGCGGCCTAAAAGGAAATTTAAAAATTCAAAATTTTTTTGCCTTTTGGCCACACAGAAGTGGCTTCACTAAAATCGCCGTAACGTTGCTTCCCGATGGAGTTGGAACCCCACTCTGTGCTCATTCTTTTCGTGATCGAAAACCCTTTAAAATGGCGCTTGAATCATTGTGCTATCATTATTTTTCGATTTTTCACAGATTTTAAAAGTCAGACCATCGTTTTTTGCGAATTTCTCCATACATACCCCTTCTCATTTTTTTCGCCGATTTTCAACCCGCTCTCACGGCTACAATAATTGAGATATCGGTATAATCCAAAATGCATTCTCTAAGTCTACTCGAGACGTTTTTAAAACGCTCGTCAAAACCCAAAATCGATGAAACGGGAGCCAAGTTATGACCATTTGAAATTTCGAGATTTTTAGGTTTTCGAAAAGGTGTGCAAAAAATTACAAAAAAAAATTTTTCTCTTTTTTCAATGTTTCGATACCCTATTCGATTGGAAATTTTCCGCTGATTACGAATAACACCGAGTTTTAGTCGAAATCTCAAAATATCAATGTGAAAAAGGCGAAAAACGAAAAAAATCACTTTTTGGACGATTTTCAATGAAATTTCGAGTTTCTCAAGGAAACGGGTACTGAATTAGTAATCAGCGAGTCAAAATACATCGATATAGCGTGCTAAAAGAAAATTTAAAAATATAAAATTTTTTTGCATTTCGGCCTCACAGAAGTGGCTTCACTAAAATCGCTGTAACGTTGCTTCCCGATGGAGTTGGAACCCCACTCTGTGCTCATTCTTTTCGTGATCGAAAACCCTTTAAAATGGCGCTTTAATCATTGTGCTATCATTATTTTTCGATTTTTCACAGATTTTTAAAGTCGGTCCATCGTTTTTTGCGAATTTCTCCATACATACCCCTTCTCATTTTTTTCGCCGATTTTCAACCCGCTCTCACGGCTACAATAATTGAGATATCGGTATAATCCAAAATGCATTCTCTAAGTCTACTCGAGACGTTTTTAAAACGCTCGTCAAAACCCAAAATCGATGAAACGGGAGCCAAGTTATGACCATTTGAAATTTCGAGATTTTTAGGTTTCCGAAAAGGTGGGCCAAAAATTACAAAAAAATGTTTTCCTTTTTTTTCAATGTTTTGCTACCCTATTCGATCGGAAATTTTCCGCTGATTACGAATAACACAGAGTTTTCGTCGAAAGCTCAAAAAATCAATGGGAAAGATGCGAAAAAACATTGTTAATAATTATTCACGATTTTCTACAGTTCCGAACGCCTCGGAAATTCATGAAGAAGCATCAAAACTATAACGTTAGGATCCGAAAGAGGCCGAAAAATCAGATGAACGTTGTTAAAGAAAAAAATTCATCGATTTTTTGTGAAATACTCCATATATTTGTAAGTGCGATCGTGTGCTCGTATAACGAGATAGGCCAGCACGCACGGAGAGAACTGCAATTCCCTCGTTGTACACATGGCTGGATATGTATGTGCGAAATTCGAGCGTTACTCACACTGGTCGTGTGTCATTGCCCGTGAGTGGATTTAATGCTTGCGTAGCGGCGACCGTGACGAAACGGTGTGGTATATAGATCGACACGCACTCGGTGGTCGAAATATACATATAAATGGAATCTATCTATATATTATATAAAAATAACGCCGTCGTCGTGTCCAAGAGTCGAGGAGATCAGCTTCACTGTACGCGAAATGTTCTTGCCGGTATTGCGAAGCTGACCATTTTTCCTTTACCATAAAGGTAACAAATAATCGACGCCACACCAGCTCCATCTAGCCGAAAATGACCGCAAATGCAGTGGTGCATTTGCAGCCATTTTGTCGTGGCGCACTCTCGCAGCGATTTCTCGATCAGTGTATGTGTCATTGTCGTAGATCGTTAATACGTTTTGTTGTGATTCATGATCGAACCGAGGGGAGAATTCCTTGATTTTTATTGTTACAAATAAATTGGAACGAAACGATGGAGAATCTTGTGTGGCGAACAATATCTTTATACGGTGACTAGAGGGGCGGTGAGGGAGCTGCGCGGTTCGCCGACCAACACCAATCAATCAATGGAGTCGCGTCACAGGTCAAGGGGACTTTGAAGACTTTGGACGAAAGTCAGAGAGTTGCTTACAGTGTTTTGTAAAAAAAATAACACGAGGGGGAGAGCTTGTATACGAGATTGCGTGTTACCGCGAAACCTGAGCAGGTTGCCGTGATGCAACCTTGCCTCGATCTTTGACTCTATATGGTTTTTTTTCTTCATCTTCAACCTCGTTCTTCTTCTCCTTCATTTTCTTCTTCATCTTCATCCTCATTCTCTTTCTTCTTCTTTACGTCCTTCGGAAGGAGAAGGAGACTCCTTCATGTTCTTCATCTTCACTCTCGTTCTCCTCCTCCTTGTTCATTTTCTACTTTATCTTCATTCTCGTTCTCCTCCACCTCATTCTTCTTCACCATTTTCATACTCTTCATCTTCACTCTCCGTTCTCCTTCTTCATTTTCTTCTTCATCTTCATCCTCGTTCTCCTTCTTCTTCTTTACGTCCTTCGGAAGGAGAAAGAGACTCCTTCATGTTCTTCATCTCTCAACTCTCGTTTTCTTCCTCCTTGTTCATTTTCTACTTTATTTTCATTCTCGTTCTCCTCTACCTCATTCTTCTTCACCATTTTCATACTCTTCATCTTCACTCTCCGTTCTCCTCCTTCATTTTCTTCTTCATCTTCATCCTCGTTCTCCTTCTTCTTCTTTACGTCCTTCGGAAGGAGAAAGAGTCTCCTTCATGTTCTTCCTCTTCACTCTCGTTCTCCTCCTCCTTGTTCATTTTCTACTTTATCTTCATTCTCGTTCTCCTCCACCTCATTCTTCTTCACCATTTTCATACTCTTCATCTTCACTCACCGTTCTCCTCCTTCATTTTCTTCTTCATCTTCATCCTCGTTCTCCTTCTTCTTCTTTACGTCCTTCGGAAGGAGAAAGAGACTCCTTCATTTTCTTCATCTCTCCACTCTCGTTTTCTTCCTCCTTGTTAATTTTCTACATTATCTTCATTCTCGTTCTCCTCCACCTCATTCTTCTTCACCATTTTCATACTCTTCATCTTCACTCTCCGTTCTCCTCCTTCATTTTCTTCTTCATCTTCATCCTCGTTCTCCTTCTTCTTCTTTACGTCCTTCGGAAGGAGAAAGAGACTCCTTCATTTTCTTCATCTCTCCACTCTCGTTTTCTTCCTCCTTGTTAATTTTCTACATTATCTTCATTCTCGTTCTCCTCCACCTCATTCTTCTTCACCATTTTCATACTCTTCATCTTCACTCTCCGTTCTCCTCCTTCATTTTCTTCATCATCTTCATCCTCGTTCTCCTTCTTCTTCTTTACGCCCTTCGGAAGGAGAAAGAGACTCCTTCATGTTCTTCATCTTCACTCTCGTTCTCCTCCTCCTTGTTCATTTTCTACTTTATCTTTATCCTCGTTCTCCTCCACCTCATTCTTCTTCACCATTTTCATACTCTTCATCTTCACTCTCCGTTCTCCTCCTTCATTTTCTTCTTCATCTTGATCCTCGTTCTCCTTCTTCTTCTTTACGTCCGTCGCAAGGAGAAGGAGACTCCTTCATGTTCTTCATCTTCACTCTCGTTCTCCTCCTCCTTGTTCATTTTCTGCTTTATCTTCATTCTCGTTCTCCTCCACCTCATTCTTCTTCACCATTTTCATACTCTTCATCTTCACTCTCCGTTCTCCTCCTTCATTTTCTTCTTCATCTTCATCCTCGTTCTCCTTCTTCTTCTTTACGTCCTTCGGAAGGAGAAAGAGACTCCTTCATTTTCTTCATCTCTCCACTCTCGTTTTCTTCCTCCTTGTTAATTTTCTACATTATCTTCATTCTCGTTCTCCTCCACCTCATTCTTCTTCACCATTTTCATACTCTTCATCTTCACTCTCCGTTCTCCTCCTTCATTTTCTTCATCATCTTCATCCTCGTTCTCCTTCTTCTTCTTTACGCCCTTCGGAAGGAGAAAGAGACTCCTTCATGTTCTTCATCTTCACTCTCGTTCTCCTCCTCCTTGTTCATTTTCTACTTTATCTTTATCCTCGTTCTCCTCCACCTCATTCTTCTTCACCATTTTCATACTCTTCATCTTCACTCTCCGTTCTCCTCCTTCATTTTCTTCTTCATCTTGATCCTCGTTCTCCTTCTTCTTCTTTACGTCCGTCGCAAGGAGAAGGAGACTCCTTCATGTTCTTCATCTTCACTCTCGTTCTCCTCCTCCTTGTTCATTTTCTGCTTTATCTTCATTCTCGTTCTCCTCTACCTCATTCTTCTACACCATTTTCATACTCTTCATCTTCACTCTCCGTTATCCTCCTTCATTTTCTTCTTCATCTTCATCCTCGTTCTCCTTCTTCTTCTTCTTTACGTCATTCGGAAGGAGAAAGAGACTCCTTCATGTTCTTCATCTTCACTCTCGTTCTCCTCCTCGTTGTTCATTTTCTGCGTTATCTTCATTCTCGTTCTCCTCCACCTCATTCTTCTTCACCATTTTCATACTCTTCATCTTCACTCTCCGTTCTCCTTCTTCATTTTCTTCCTCATCTTCATCCTCGTTCTCCTTCTTCTTCTTTACGTCCTTCGGAAGGAGAAGGAGACTCCTTCATGTTCTTCATCTCTCCACTCTCGTTTTCTTCCTCCTTGTTCATTTTCGACTTTATCTTCATTCTCGTTCTCCTCTACCTCATTCTTCTTCACCATTTTCATACTCTTCATCTTCACTCTCCGTTCTCCTTCTTCATTTTCTTCTTCATCTTCATCCTTGTTCTCCTTCTTCTTCTTTACACCCTTCGGAAGGAGAAAGAGACTCCTTCATGTTCTTCATCTTCACTCTCGTTCTCCTCCTCCTTGTTCATTTTCTACTTTATCTTTAACCTCGTTCTCCTCCACCTCATTCTTCTTCACCATTTTCATACTCTTCATCTTCACTCTCCGTTCTCCTCCTTCATTTTCTTCTTCATCTTCATCCTCGTTTTCCTTCTTCTTCTTTACGTCCTTCGGAAGGAGAAAGAAACTCCTTCATGTTCTTCATCTCTCAACTCTCGTTTTCTTCCTCCTTGTTCATTTTCTACTTTATCTTCATTCTCGTTCTCCTCTACCTCATTCTTCTTCACCATTTTCATACTCTTCATCTTCACTCTCCGTTCTCCTCCTTCATTTTCTTCTTCATCTTCATCCTCGTTCTCCTTCTTCTTCTTTACGTCCTTCGGAAGGAGAAAGAGACTCCTCCATGTTCTTCATCTCTCAACTCTCATTTTCTTCCTCCTTGTTTATTTTCTACTTTATCTTCATTCTCGTTCTCCTCTACCTCATTCTTCTTCACCATTTTCATACTCTTCATCTTCACTCTCCGTTCTCCTCCTTCATTTTCTTCTTCATGTTCATCCTCGTTCTCCTTCTTCTTCTTCTTTACGTCATTCGGAAGGAGAAAGAGACTCCTTCATGTTCTTCATCTCTCCACTCTCGTTTTCTTCCTCCTTGTTCATTTTCTGCTTTATCTTCATTCTCGTTCTCCTCCACCTCATTTTTCTTCACCATTTTCATACTCTTCATCTTCACTCTCCGTTCTCCTCCTTCATTTTCTTCTTCATCTTCATCCTCGTTCTCCTTCTTCTTCTTTACGTCCTTCGGAAGGAGAAGGAGACTCCTTCATGTTCTTCATCTCTCCACTCTCGTTTTCTTCCTCCTTGTTCATTTTCTACTTTATCTTCATTCTCGTTCTCCTCCACCTCATTCTTCTTCACCATTTCCATACTCTTCATCCTCACTCCCCGTTCTCCTCCTTCGTTTTCTTCTTCATCTTCATCCTCGCGTGCTCCCTCATCGTAATCGTATTAATAGCGTCTATTTCTCGATTCCGCCGCGAGGCGTCGCATATTGCTTGACCAGCGCCATCATTGGTTCCACATATGAACTAAAAATACCCAGAATGCACTACTCCGCTTTTTAAATCTCGAAATATACGAAAAATTCGACTCTGTAGATGGTGAAAGCGTTCTCGTAACTGTTTTTCTTTTTCATCTTTCTTATGATCCGAGCGTGACGCAAGTTGTCCGACGGAGCGACGGTACAGTGTGTCGTGCCGATTGCGGAGTCTTGTTCCGATGCCGAGATATATATATATATACATATTTAGTTTCGGATACGGGCAAAGTAACGTTCTAACCCCCTCTCCGATCTTGACCATTGTCGAGAAACGAGAACGGCCCTCTCGATGTTATATACCGCACTGGCCCTCGGGGCACACTCTTCGGGTTTACTTGAGTGTCCCAATAGTGGGGGACGGCAGTGGGAGAAGAGAAAAATATAACCACCGAGAGCCTCGCGCACTCTCTGGGTTAACGTTCGCGCCACGACGCTGCGCTGCCAGTACGATTCTCCGATCGCTCACGAGAGGATCGTCATGTCGAACGATCACGTGGTATCCTCGAAAAATCAATGCTCCATTGATATTCGTCGTTTTATACCATCGCAAAACTCGCTTAAAGTTTGAAAAGAAAAAACAATACAAACAAATTTAAATGAATTGTTTGAAAAATTTGTTGATTCAACGAATTTTTTTAATTAATAATTCGTTTAATTGAACGTTAACATAAGTGAAAATAGTGAATACATGCTAAACGTTATAGTGAATTTTTTTTTCTCGTTTACCCAATGATTTTCGTGATCTATAGATCGTAGATCATCGTTAGAAGATCATGAACGAATAACCAACTCGAGATAAACGAAACGAAAATCGATAATAATCCATTTTCATCGAGTGGAATACGCGAAAGTCGACAAAGGTGCGTTTTAAAATCGATCGAAAGAAAAAGTAAAATTGTGAAATAGGAAGAAATACGATGATGCTGTGATCTCTCGTTGAGGATACGAACGGTAAATCTTCGAGTGGCCCTTGAGAATTTTGTTGGAAAAAAATCTAAACATCATTTTGCGAAGAGCCGAACGATGAAATCCTCGAGTGATTCTATTTGCTTTGTGATACTTGTTCTCGGAACAATTACCCTCTTGTTTCTACCGAGAACGATTTCTGGAGCACCTACCCACGCTAATGTTCCAAATGCGGATCAGTGCGACTGGAGCGGAAGGTATGTCTCTTAAAAATTTGTTTTCTTATAATTAAGTAATAATTATTGTTTTACGAGATTACGATAATTTTTTTAAATTCGTGTTTCACTAAAAAAAAATAAACAATTGCCTTCTTCAACAATTTTTTGACGAAATTTCGCTTACGGTACATTTTTCAAATTCGTATTTTACAATTAAAAAACGAAATTTCTCTATAATAATTATTTACGACGGTACGTTAACGGTAAATTTTTATATTTACATCCCTTAAAACGAAGATGAAGAAAAATTATTTTTGCTATTTTATTTTACGTGCGAATTTAATTTTTTAAATTCGTATTTAAAAATAAAAAAAACATTGCTCTATAATAATTATTTACGACGGTACGTTAATGGTAAATTTTTATATTTGCATCTCCTAAAACGAAGATGAAGAAAAATTATTTTTGCTATTATATATTACGGGTGAATTTAATTTTTTTAATTCGTATCTTACAATAAAAAAAAATTGCTCTATAATAATTATTTACGACGGTACGTTAACGGTAAATTTTTATATTTACATCCCTTAAAACGAAGATGAAGAAAAATTATTTTTGCTATTTTATTTTACGTGCGAATTTAATTTTTTTTATTCGTATTTTTCAATAAAAACAAAATTTCACTATAATAATTATTTACGATGTTACGTTAATGGTAAATTTTCTATATTTGCATCCCTTAAAGCGTTGACGAAGAAAAATTATTTTTGCTATTTTATTTTACGTGCGAATTTAATCTTTTAAACTCGTATTTTAAAATAAAAAAAACATTGCTCTATAATAATTATTTACGACGTTACGTTGATGGTAAATTTTTATATTTGCATACCTTAAAACGATGATGAAGAAAAATTATTTCTGCTATTTTATTTTACCGGCGAATTTAATTTTTTTAATTCGTATTTCACAATGAAAAAAAATTGCTCTATAATAATTATTTACGACGGTACGTTAATGGTAAATTTTTATATTTGCATCCCTTAAAACGATGACGAAGAAAAATTATTTTTGCTATTTTATTTTACGTGCGAATTTAATTTTTTTAATTCGTACTTTACAATTAAAAAAAAATGTCTATAATTATTATTTACGACGTTACGTTGATGGTAAATTTCTATATTTGCATCCCCTTAAAAGATGATGAAGAAAAATTATTTTTGCTATTTTATTTCACGTGCGAATTTAATTTTTTAAATTCGTATATTTCAATGAAACAAAAAAAATTGCTCTATAATAAATATTTACGACGGTACGTTAACGGTAAATTTTTATATTTGCGTCCCTTAAAACGATGATGAAGAAAAATTATTTTTGCTACTTTATTTTACGTGCGAATTTAATTTTTTAAATTCCTATTTTACAATTTAAAAAAAATTGCTCTATAATAATTATTTACGACGGTACGTTTACGGTAAATTTTTATATTTTCATTCCTTAAAACGATGATGAAGAAAAATTATTTTTGCTATTTTATTTTACGGGCGAATTTAATTTTAAAAATTTGTGTTTCTCTAAAAAAAAACACTTGCCTTCTATAACAATTTTTTTTTACGAAATTTAGCTAACGGTACATTTTTCAAATTCGTGTTTTTCTAAACAAAAAACAATTGCCTTCTATAACAATTTTTTTACGAAATTTAGCTAACCGTACATTTTTCAATTTCGTATTTTACAAGTAAAAAAAAAATTGCTGTATAATAATTATTTACGACGTTACGTTAACGGTGAATTTTTATATTTTCATCCCTTAAAACGTAGATGAAGAAAAATTATTTTTACGTTTTAACGCTAACGGTGCAATTTGTTTCTTCCTTTATTTTTCATGGAATTTAATATGTCCTCGTAGTTTCTCGGTTTGAGAACGAGAAAGTCAAGTAATTGGCCAAGAAAGGAACTAATGAGATGTTGGACTCTGTTCAACGATCCATTTCTGGCGAACACGAGTTCTATCGCCTATCACGAAATACATATATGTCCCTTTCACTCGTTCTTCCGTCTCACTTCCTCGTTTTACAAACGTGAATATATAGCACATAAATACGGCCTAGAGAACGCTCGTTATATTGGCCTCGTCGCTGGGTACCGGTCGCGTAATTAAAGATTGTGGAAAACGGTAAATTGCCTCGAGGACTTTACGAAACAACAACTATAACAAGGACAGTTTTTACATATCCGTTTATAGAATCAACTGGTTGTCCTTATAATTTTACTTTTCAGATATCACGTCGTAAAAGTGATTTAATGAATTTTTTTTTATGTATTATTATTATTATCATTATTATTTCTATTAATTTTTCGAAATTAAAATCGTATCGAAAATCCCAACGATTCTTTCTAAGATCGTTGAACCGAATATTCAGTTCGAAATCTAGAAAATTTATTGAGGATATCTTTTATTTTTACGATTAAAAAAACTGTAAAAAACGTTTTGCGATTTTTAATCGTGGACCCCCTCAATCGTCAGTTATAAAGAATTGATTATAGACTAATATTTGTAGCGATTAGATTGAAAAAAAAAACATCTAATGATTTATGCCAATTTCTCCTAGGGTGTGGTTTTTCCGGGCCATATTAAAGAATTGGTTTTTTTAAATATAATTTATTGTTTAAATATTTAAGATATTTATTTATTGACAACAGGCAAACTAATATCTTACCACTAAAAGATTAACAAAAATCCCAAGTAGTTAATTGCTGAATAATGTTATTTTCCTTTGATGAATTGATGAATAGTGTCATTATTCTTTGAAAAGAAATGAAAGAAAAAAACTAAACGAAAATACACCTGGTTGGAAATTGATATGAATCAATCGATTTTTTTCTAATAATTCATTGCTACATGCATTTTTCTATCTTATGAAACATAAGGCAGTACAATTCATTTTTTATTACTATAGATATTATTTAATCCACGAGAATTTCAAAGAAGAATTCATTAAAATAATCACTCAGTTTGACTAGTGTGAAGTTTTGACTCATTGCGCCCTCTATTTTCCGGAACAAATGACCGTTCGTTCGAACCGTCATCCACGCCATCTGTTTTCGCGCTTTAACAATTTTTTTTCTTTTCAACAGTTCGCGAGTTTCGAAGAGTACGAAAAAAATATCTTCAATCATATCGTATTTCTCGCTGAATCGCTAATTGAGAGTTCCTGACGTTAGCAAAAAGAAAAAAGAAAATCCAAGAATCGCAAGGTCGAACCGATTCTCGAGTTTCTCGAGCTATTCGAATTTCTTCTTTCTCTTTTTTTCCCCCCGTTCTTTTCTCGTTTTTCTTGTGGGTTTTTTTTAACCCTCAATGACTTTAGAAGTAGGCGCGTACGTTGCTCGCGTGATTGGCAAAACTGATAGGTATTTTCAGAGGGGTTCCGAGGTAACGCGAGAATTCTCGTGCAACAGCGAGAAGAGTGTACGTAGTATGTAATGGACGGATGATAATTTAATAGCCCGCGGTGAAAAGGAACCGATTTTTATTAAAATACGAACCGGTTGTTCGAGAGCATTCAAACCGGTTCTTATCGTTATAGATATACGTTATAGATATACGTTTACTAGCGTAGTTCTAAAAAGGAATCATCGTCCCTCTGGCGGATCGTTTCGGAAAGTTTATAGCATAGGATAACGAGCGGTAAATATGCAATTTGTCTTATCGACCACCGTCGATATGTTAGACTTACCGACCGAGCGATTTATTAGCTATTTAAACCAATATTCCTTATATCGCCCTTACATTAGATAAGAGTCATTTAATCTTCTTTCTTTCGTTTTTTCATGCTCAACGCGCGCTTTTATTCAAATCCGTCGTTCTTCTCTTGTTTTCCTGGCAATTGTTTAGAAGTTACTTTCGTTTTTCCTGTAACTTTTTCTCAAGATCCCTTCCTTTTTTCCTGCAAGTTGCCTTCGAACTGTTTTTTTTTTTCGTTTACCGTTAATCTCGTAAAACAAAAATTCTAGACTGCTGATTTTTTTTCTGATCCCTACAGTTTTCTTATTTGTGTGCAAATTGAAAAAAAAAATCATCTTCTCAATTTCAGTGGCGGCGGTGGTAGAGGCGTGAGACCCGTTTATCTACGATGTTCACGTGGCACGGTATCGTGGCGTTATCCGCGCGGTGCATTGAGAGTTGTACTTTCGGGCGGCAGCGAGGGACGAAGTTTTCGCGGTTGCGTGAAGATTTCAGGACCGGCGCGCGTTTATCTCGAGGGTAAAGGAACGCTGAGGCCAATTTATTCACCGGTCGATGGTAAACACGAGTCGTTGCATCGTTGTTTTCATTCGAGAGGACAATTGGCGGCCCTCTATGTCGAAGCCGACGAACCAACGAGAGGTCGCCCAACAGTGAAATTGCGTTACGACCTTGAGCTCGCGCCACCGCGTCAGGATGGAAACAATGGCGTTTCGTTGAGGGAAAGTTTTGCCCAACGCGACGAAGAAGCGGAATGTAGACCGTGCTCGAAGGAAGAACTCGCCGAGGCTTATTGCAAGAGCGATCTCGTTGCTAGAGGAACGGTTAGCGCGGTCGAGAGACGACCCGATCTCGAAGCCGCTGAACTTGTACTAAGGGTCACGAAAACCCTGCGACGCGTCGAAGAAAATGAGGTGAGATTTATGTTTCATTCATCATCCAATATTTCGACGATGGAAAATTTGAAATTTTTGTTATTCAACCCACGCGCCGAGTAGGACGCGTATTAAAAAAGTATTCTTTAACGATTTTCGATAAAAATTCGTACCGCGTAATTTAAAAATTCAAAATGGCCGATTGAAATTTGAAAATATCGTTGGGATTCTTCAAAAAATGTATCATCTCAGATTCCAGGGGTCGCTGCAATCCTCTTATGATGTCATTTCAATATTCAAAATGGCCGGCGTTGATTTAACGAATAGTCACAGCGGCTATTATCGGTGGTCGGTACGGAATTTTCATTTTTGCTACACTCCGAAGGGTTTGACGAGATTTTATGTTTTTCGACAATTTAAGGATGGAATTCGAACGTTCGAATCGCGAATATAGTATTTAAGGGTTAATTAAAATGCATTTAGTCTGTTCGAGGGTCTAAAAATTAGTTTTTATGAGTAGTCAACAAATATAGCGGCGAAATTTAATTTAACATTTTTTACACTGTATTAATTGTTGACAAAAATTTTTATCGTTTTTAAAAAATTACCGACATTGAACAATATTATTTTTCAATTAAAACACGGAAACTGATTTAGAAAAATAATATTTTTCAATCTATGGTGAAAAAAAATGAAAAAATCGTTTTGGGGATGAATTAATTAAATTTTGTTTTTTTTTCCCCGTAATTCAAGGACAACGAGGTGGACTCGACCGATTTGAGATACCAGAGGGAGGTACGAGTTCGAGTACCGACCGCCTGCGACGCCCGACACGGTCAGGGTGAATTTGTGATAATGGCGCGAAAGAGACTCGGCGATCTTACATTGGCGTGCGCCCCGAGGCTCGAGGCGTGGGCCGAAGCCGTTCGCGAACTCAAGAGCGCACCGTGCTTTCTACGAAGTTAGCGCACTCACGGAGTTCGATGATGAGCGAAAAAAAAAAAAAAAAACCGGCATATTGTAAATACGTATATAGCACATATATATATTAACGAGGAAAAAAGAAAACAAAAATATCTATATATATATATATTTTTGGTAATGCGTGTACATAGAGTGCGTACTTTGAGCGTAAGATACCGATCTCCGAACTGTGATATTATTTTTTTATAAGAGGTTCAATGTGAAATTATGTTTTTTTTCCTTGTGTTTTCTTGCTCGCGCGTTCACGAAAAAAAAAAAACAAAAACATATACACGCGATGGAATAAAAGAGAAAAAAATATATACAAAGAGATTAACTGGAGATACACGAGACGTTCGTTTTTTTTCTTTTTTCAACCCTCGACGCACGAGATCGCACGAGATTTGTTTCATGACACGAAAGCATTATTTTTCGGGTTCTAGGAAATTTTTTAATATTTCTTTATTTTTATTTTTGATAGTAATTTTGGTTCCGTTAAGTGCGAACAGTGAAACAAAAATACATTGATATAGCTTTTTAAAAATATATATATATATGTATATTAGGGCGATTTTTTTTTTTGACTATTTTTTTTTTCAGTCCCCACCCGAAATTTTGTTGGATATGTCGAAAAAGAAATTCCCTGAAAGTTACAGCCCTTAATATTAATTATAAGTACTTTCCCAAAGCGTGAGAAGATTTTCCATCTAAAATACACGTGAATCGAATTTTTTTTTTCTTCAAATTTCTATAACTCAGCCGCATTTTATGCTATCATATTGTTCTTGGTTTCGATTTACTCAGAATAAAACAATCTAAAAAAGTGCCTTTTGCGGCGAAAGTGTAAATTGTACTGGTGAGTTAGTACGGGTCACTGAAGTTGACTTTTATCCAAAATTCTCGTTTTTTTTGCTGTTATCTCCGAAACAATTAACTTTACGAAAAAAATGTAAATGAAAAATTTGTTGGAAATTTAATTTCCTACAAAAAAGGTCCTATCGACCCAATTGCTTACATTAATATTTCTTGAGATATTGAACTTTAACTTATGAGTAGTATAAAATTTATAAAATATGAAATATTAAATAAAAAAAATAAAAAATAAAAAATAAAAAAAGTTCAATATCTCAAGAAATATTAATCTAAGCAATTGGGTCGATAAGGCCTTTTTTTATAGGAAATTTAATTTCCAACAAATTTTTCTTTTACGTTTTTTTCGTAAAGTTAATTGTTTCGGAGATAAGAGCAAAAAAACGAGAATTTTGGGTAAAAATCAACTTCAGTGACCCGTACTAACTCACCAGTACAATTTACACTTTCGCCGCAAACGGCACTTTTTTAGATTGTTTTATTCTGAGTATATCGAAACCAAGAATAATATGATAGCATAAAATGCGGCTGAGTTATAGAAATTTGAAGAAAAAAAAATTCGATTTACGTGTATTTTAGATGGAAAATCTTCTCACGCTTTGGGAAAGTACTTAGATTTAATATTAAAGGCTGTAACTTTCAGGGAATTTTTTTTTCGACATATCCAACAAAATTTCGGGTGGGGACTGAAAAAAGAAATAGTCGAAAAAAAAAAATCGCCCTAATATATATATAAAAATCGAATTTTCTGTGAAATTATGTGAAAAATTAGTGGACGCACCGAAATCGTTGTTTTATTTGCTTTACGATAGAATCCGCGCTCCGCAATTCCATTTGTTGCAATCTTCTTCGTTATCGTTGAAACTTCAAAATGCCGCTTCGTTCATTGAGCCACGAGGTATTTTTGATTTTTTTTCATCGATTTTTAAAAGAAGATCATCGATTTTTCGATAGTTTCTTACATATCTATACTTTTCATGATTTTTTGTCAATTTTCGAAGTGATCCTCATTCGCGACCTTTTTTTACACCCTTCCCCCAAGCTTAAATCGGTCAAACGGGAATAAACTTGTGGCGATTTGAAATTTCGATATTTCGAGGGCTCTGAAAAAGTGAGTAAGAGGGAAAACATTTTTTTTGTTTTTCAATTTTTCAATGCTACTTTGGAATCTCACGTTTTCTCCTAAATAGGATTTTTCAACGCCCTCGATATATATATAAGATCAAATTATACAAATAATCCCGTTTCTCCAATGCCTTCCTTCGTGGCAAAACAATTTTTTTTTCTCAACAAGGATGAGTGAGATAATGATATTTTTCTTCACCCTCCGTTGTTTCATATCCGTAACGTTGCTCCTCTCAATTCGATCGGGATACATGAGGGTTACAATTTTTTACCATTTTTCTCAACAAATATATATAATCCTTTATTCTTTTCTCATTTTCTGTTCTTTTTTTTTTTTTTTCATTCTTATATATATTTTTCTTATAACAAAGACATGGAAAACACGCAGGAATAAGCCCGTACACATCGAGGCGTATTCGTAAAAAACCAGCTACCATTTTTTTTTTTTTCAAATTTTACTCATTTTCAAGTCTTAAAGACAAAAAACGTTTTTTTTTTCTCCGTATTCTCGACTCTTCGGTATACGAAGGGATTGAGTCCGAAACTCGAGTTTTTTTTCTCTCGACAAGAACCGTACGTAAAATTCGGACGTTTTTCTATCGAGCCATTTGGAGTCCCCCCCCTCTGTTTAACATTAAACATTTTTAATGTTCAATTTCAAGGGCGGACGAAGAGGTAAAAACCCCGTTCTCACCCTCGACATTCTCATCATTTTGATTTCACGCGGCGTTCAATGATTTAACGTTCAATATCTCCGCGGTCCGAGGATTCGGCGAGACGAAAGAAGAAAAGAACAAAAAGATTCATTGTCGCATTGAATCTCCTCTCGATTATCGATTAAACCGAAGAGACATTTTTGGAACACGTGAAAACACTTTCGCACAAACATACATAGAAAAAGAACGTGGTTGACAGATAAAAAACAACAAAAAAAAAAAGGATCGTCAGAAAAATAGAGTGTATCGTGATATATCGTTCGTAAAAAAAAAAAACAGAGGCAAAAAAGTGTGAAAACAAAATAACCCCGAGGTTGGCAACTGGAACAGAGTGGGGGTGGGGGGGCAAATAATTCGTTGCAAACCTTTTTCTCTTCGATGTTTCGACATCGATAAATCACAATTGCCCTTAAATGATTATTTACAATTAAACTTGATTACTTTTTACGCTTCTTTCCCTCTTTCTATCCTCATTTGGCAATAATTCTCGTATCCGATCACCCTGTGTATATTTACATAATTTTCTAGATGAAAGAAAAAACGGATAAAAATTCCCCCCCGCTCCAAAGTGATATCACATTGCGAAGAAAGAAAAAAAAAAACCCCCATCATCGTTCGAGATTTCGAGTAATCGATCAATGACAATTGATTTTCTAATTTACGAGAAAATGAAGAAGAAAAAAACAAATTGATTCGTATACTACGCTCCGTGAAATGGATAATTTGGACACAATGATATCATGAGATCGTCCATGTTCGGTAGAACGACGACTCTCTCGAATTCCTTCAATAATTTCGTTTCTATCCATTTCGTTACGTAACCAATATTAACCGCTCTCTCGCCAACCGCCGGTTTTGTCGTTAATATAATATGTGGCACGGGCTTAAAACCGTACCATATACGATCGGAGGGCGGCGGTGGTACATTTACGGTTAAGCAGCCTTTTATACTCGACACATTAACCATGAGACGTATCTCGGTGTTTGACAATCCCTCCATCGCTCTGCGAACGTAAGAGAGCTCGGCGGCCTGTGAAAAGAAAAAAAGATAAAAAAAAAAATGAAGAACAACAAATTTCATTTATGTATATTCGTCGATGAGAATGTACGTTTTTCTTTCTGGCTCGTTATGACGCTGGACCAGACAGTCCAGCTTTTTGTTACTTAAGCCCCGAAAAAATTCCGAACATCTGGATGGAAGCTGGTCCGGAGAGCTATTTCGCGTTAACTCTCGCACGACCGTCGCCACGTTAGAGAATGAAGGGGGAAAAAATGTATAGCTATTACTACGAATCCCCAAGGACACGAGACGACGGTTAAAAAAAATAAGTTTCGCCCATTGAGACAAA
Source organism: Oxytorus armatus (assembly GCA_958009045.1). NCBI lineage: Eukaryota > Metazoa > Arthropoda > Insecta > Hymenoptera > Ichneumonidae > Oxytorus > Oxytorus armatus. The sequence continues at coordinate 12,024,139 of OY253754.1, read as the reverse complement.
TCGGACATTAAAAACCGCGTGCACACGAAATATCAAGCACGTTGCTTCCTCATTTTCATCTCGTTCACCAGTCCTCTATTGGCAAATGGGATTTTTTCAATTTTTACCATCTTACATCAAGTTTTCCCACACCTTAAGCGAACGGTAAAATTTTTAGGTATATGCTTCCTAAGTAAGTACGGAGATAACGAAATTTTATTCTTTGATCTTTTTTCCCGCCAATTTTAATCGCCATTAAAATATTTAATTTAAAAAAAAAACCCTCTCCAACAAATTTTGAATTTTCATTTCCCGAATAAAAATGCACATTCCTTGACGTCTATGTGTGACGTTATGAAAAATGCAAATCTACGAATGGAGAATAATTAACAAGCCGATGGATATATTTTTTCGATTTTCCACGTATTATTGTCAACGACAACAAAAAAAAATGATTCACGTTTTCTCAGAATGATATCTATCGGGATATTTTTTTTTTCAACCCTTTTTTCGACTTTTTAGACTATCTCAAGTGCTTTGTCCAATGATCGTAACACTGAGATACCTGGATCGGGCGGAATTCAAGGAAAATCTGATTCACACTTTTCGAGACGTAAATTGATAAAGTTCCGATGAGATAAACGTTTTATAGATTGTGACAAATCTTTCGCAACCATTTTACGAATCAATGACTAAGAATATTTTGAGCTTGGATCGAACTTACGGATTGAAAGTATTTATTAGCCGTGATCTTGTCGACCATACTGAGAAATTTTCGAGATGACGATTGGGTTGGCCTGAAAAATAAAAGAAAAGAAAAAGGTCGATTTCTCGTAATTGGAACAGATTTATCATGAACAATGCAAATTTTGTTACTCTTAAACGAAAAAAAAAAAAACTCACGTTGATTCTCTGGAGGTTGAATTGGAGGGTAAAGTTGTATTGTCATCCTCCTCGGTCGATGTCTCGGGACTATCCTCAACGTCACTGTCGAACATCGGCGATCTCGCGAGTTTCGGTTTATCGTTGTTAACAATATCCGTCGTATTAACGCCGACCGAACCGGCTCTCGTTAATTTCATTAAATTCAATTTCGTCTCTATCGTCATTGTCAAACAACCCTCGTACGTTATATCGAGATCAACGGAAAGTCCGTGCTCGTCGATAATCGGTTTAGTGGCTTTATGTATAACCGGTGCGCCCTGTCCAATAACCAATTCCGACACAAGCAGGCTCTCCATGAAATACGGCAATTTTATATTCGACAATTTACGCTGTATTTTTTCCTGTATCAAATTTATCGTATCCGGTGATTTGTGCATGTCGAATAAAACACGACCGAGAAGCGCGTTCAGCCAGACAACATCGTTGTCGGCTAGTGAACCGCTAATTTCCGTTGTTGGCGTCGATTGAGCCTGAAATTACAAAAAAATATATATAAAAAAACGATCCAGGAAGAAGCGTGGAATACATTTTTTTTAGACATATATACATTTATAAAACATATACAATATTAAGAAAAATCCTGGGAACTTATTTCTCGTTGAATGAGGTTAATTTTTTTTCAATGTAATATTAACAAACTCAACATTAACAATTTTCCTCCACAGATTCCTGACAGCGGGCTGTAAAAATTCTTCTACGAATGAAAGTGAGTTTTTTTAATAAAATTTCTCCAAATTCAAATATATTTGTATTTTTCTTATATTTTCTAGGGCGATTTTTTTTTTTCGACTATTTTTTTTCAGTCCCCACCCGAAATTTTGTTGGAATGTCGAAAAAAAAATTCCCTGAAAGTTACAGCCCTTAATATTAATTCTAAGTACTTTCCCAAAGCGTGAGGAGATTTTCCATCTAAAATACACGTAAATCGAATTTTTTTTTCTTTCAAATTTCTATAACTCAGCCGCATTTTATACTATCATATTGTTCTCGGTTTCGATTTACTCGGAATAAAACAACTTGAGATATTGAACTTTAACTTATGAGTAGTATAAAATTTATAAAATATGAAATATTAAATAATAAAAAAAATAAAAAATACAACAAGTTCAATATCTCAAGAAATATTAATCTTAGCAATTGGGTCGATAGGACCTTTTTTATAGAAAATAAAATTTCCAACAAATTTTTCGTTTACATTTTCTTCGTAGAGTTAATTGTTTCGGAGATAACAGCAAAAAAATGAGAATTTTGGGTAAAAATCAACTTCAATGACCCATACCAACTCACGAGGTACAATTAACACTTTCGCCGCAAAAGGCACTTTTTAAGATTGTTTTATTCCGAGTAAATCGAAACCAAGAACAATATGATAGCATAAAATGCGGCTAACTTATAGGAATTTGAAAAAAAAAAAATTCGATTTACGTGTATTTTAGATGGAAAATCTTCTCGCGCTTTGGGAAAGTACTTAGAATTAATATTAAGGGCTGTAACTTTCAGGGAATTTCTTTATCGACATATCCAACAAAACTTCGGGTGGGGACTGAAAAAAAAAATAGTCGAAAAAAAATCGTCCTAATATTTTCATTATGTTAATTTTTTATTTTAAATTTCCTCGAATTTTCGATCCTTCTATCTTTGAAGCCTCCCCTCGACAGCAATAGCGATTAATTAATTTTAATTCATTAACTCACGTCGGTGTAACGAGCCATATAAGCGTTGTACGACAATTCGGACGTAATATCGTTAGCGCTTGCGGTGGAATTAGTATTTTTCGTATCGACGCTTGTCGATGCTATCGAGGGCGGACTCGAGGACGGAGTAATGTCCTTCTGCGATGATATCGAATTTCGTTTACTGCTCAAGCCAGTAGCTCGTTTTAGACGTCTGTACCTGAAAATTATAACGTTTTACATGATAAATCGTTATATTAGATATTTTTTTCTATTTTACGAAATAGAATCGGTAAATAAAAAGGAATTAGGCCGAGATTATCGTACGAGATTGTCATATCTTAGAATTTTGCTGTACTAAGGTTGAAGTATTATTATTATTATTATTATTATGGTATATTGAAGTACGCAAGAGATGATCTTTCGTGGTTAAGTTTTTCGGATGAGTTTTTTCTTTTTTAAATTCGTATCGACCACGTCTTTTGATATCAAATGCCCGGAAATCTAAAGACTACGAAGATAAGATCTTTGATGCCTTTGTACACGATATTTAAGGTCGCATTACCAATCTTCCTTCTGTCGATCGGTTCTCGCGAAAACGTATATCTTCAATTTCGATTCTTCGTCCTCCTCGTCCTCTTCCTCCTCCTCCTCCTCCTCCTCGTCACGACAATCCGCAAAAATATCCTTTCTCTTATCTCTCGACTGTGACATATCCTCCTCCTCGTCGTTATCCTCATTCTCACCCTCCTCAATTATCGTCCTCTCCTTATCGCCATCGGTCTTCTGTGTCTCGTCGTCCGAACACGTTTTCAAATCTATATTCTCGATTACTCCTTCCTTTCCAAAAGTCACGCATATCGGATATTTCTTGCTCCAACGTCTGGAGAAAAACCAAAAATCAGGACATTTTAATCGAATCAATCGATTTTCATGAAACTCTCCGCGTTTATAATTTAACAATTAATTTGACGCTTTGTACGCAAGAAAATTGAATTGTACGGCAATTCAAAACGGTGACGTGCCTGTGATTGAACAGAGAATTTGAAAATTACGTTAGTTTGATAAAAAAGTAGCGTCTGGATGTTTTGAAGGTTGATTATTTCGATTTAAAAGTCAACATTTTCGAGCTCAAGATGACGGTGTGAAAATAGTGAATCTAAAAACGAAAAATTATCCGATTATTATGAAAATTGATGACTGGAGGGGTACGTAAGATCGCTGATTACGAATTAAGTGAAAATTTTTAAATTCATAATGGCCGCGACAATATGACTGACCAAATGACAATAAAATAATTTGATTTTTATGAAAATTGGTACCAGTTCAAAGTTCAAATGTTCAAAATTAAAAATGGATCATATAACGAACGGAATAAAAAAAATTATTTGATTCAAACAAAAGTCGTTATCTGAAGAAATTTTAGAGTTGATAAGTAAAGAAATTCCATTGCAAAAAATTCCGAAATTTCAAACAATCAAAAAACTTCATTCTCACAACGGGAAACAAAAAATGATATCACCTTCTTCTGGTCAGTCCTTCCGGAAGTAATTCGACCTTAGCTCCTAGCAGCGAGTAAACGCGTTTTCTCGTGAATTTCGGCAAGTGCGTAGGTTCGTTCCAAACTGCCCGTTTTGGTATTCTCGTTCTCGTTTCCATGACACGAAGAGTGTCAGCCTCGAGTTTGAACATGACGGAATTTGTGCGAGCAACATGATAATTTTCCGGATCATAATCGTACGGTAATTCGTTGAGCCATCCTTCGAATTTTTCGACAACGGCGTGCTCCTCAACAGCGGGAATTTCGACGATGGGACAATCGCGTTTATCATCAATTTTATCGATAATCGGTGCGGCGAGAAAATTTTTAATACGATCAATCGCTTTCTGTAACGTTAAAACGACAAAAATACCGGCAATAATACCGATGAAATAATCCGAAAGAGGAAGTATATAGTACAAGGAAAATAGTGCAATTGGCAATGTCAAAAGTTGACGTAACAATTGTCGTTTTAATTGTGAAAATAATTTTTCACGATCGTCATTTTTTTCCATATTTTCACGCGGTACTCGTTTCCCGACTCTTGTTGCAACAAAATCTTCACTTTTCTCATCATTCTTCGTGCTCGTTGTGATGTTTTCATCAACAAGCTCGGCAGCCTCGACACCACTCTCGACACTCTCCTCCTCCGACATTTTTGTCTTAAGGCCCGTTTTGATATTTGTAAAACTGGCGAATCTCGATGACTGCGATCTCTGACGTAGACCAGTAGACGTTGAATCTTTTTCTTGTTTTTCCGGAATAAAATCCTCGGTAGGTGTGACATCGCCTAAATCCTCCGAATCGCTAAAACTCGAATTTTCCCTGCTACCACGTTTAAGCTTATTCTTCTTGTCGCTGCTCTTAATTTCCGACAATTTTTCCTCAAAAGTTTTCGTCAATTTGCCCTTGAAGTCAGAAAACATTTTCCATGGATCCGCCAGCGGCGTACCCTCCGACAAACTGCCATCGACGCTAGACGAACGTTTCTCAAAAACCTCATCGCTCTGATCGTTCTCATTTTTGTTGTTAATCTTGCTTGGACTTGATTTTGGCGAACTCTTCTCAGACTCGGGCGTTTGTTTCTCGTCGTCGGTGCTCGGATATAATTCCTCGAGCTCGTCGTCGCTGGCGTGATAACGAATCGACGGCACGGACGTTGTGATGGGTTTTCCTGGTGCGAAAGAGAAGGAAAAAGGAAAAAACAAAAATTTGATTATTGCACGACTAAAGATATTGTGAAGAACTTTATAATTTGTCCCATTTTTTTCTATCCTTTAATTTCATAGGGGAAAGTTTGATTTTTGATGGATTTAAAAAAAAATTTGAAAATACCATATGGTTTTGATCGATATTCTCTGAATTAAAAATGGAATTTTGTGCTGAAAGAAATTGCTCAATCTTAAAACTTCAGTAAACATCCGTAGCGAATTTTTGCAAAATTACAAATTGCCCGAAGCAATGGAAATTATAGTAACTTAGCGAATGAATGGTAAAAAGTTAAAAACACAATTCTCAACTTGAATCCAAAAAAAAAACCATTAAGCGGCTGTATTAAACTTTCAAAGCGAAAAACTTCAAAGCTTCTACGCTGATTTTAGAAGATTAAGGATAATTTTACATAATCACATAATTTTTATTTGTTGAATCATTCACCAACGAAACTACCTCGCGTGACAGCGAAGAAAAAATAAAAAAAATTATCTATAATGAAACATTGAAATACATAAATAGAGAACAATTGATAATTCGTAGAGGACAGAGAACGAATATGACACAAAGTGGCGCGATGTAAATTGAATTAAAGAAGAAAAAAAAACATCATTATTATTATTAATCATGAATAACTTACCTTTCATCATGGCCAGTGTCATTTTAGCCGGACTGTTCCTGGATGCCATCTCTTTCAATCTCTTTGCCCGGTGATTCCCCGTGACACACACGTTCGCTAATACGTCGATTATATTTTTTTCCCTGTCCGCCCCTCCGCCAGCGTTTTTTTCCGATTAACAAAACTATGAATTTATATGATCGTACATTACGATGATGAAGAGTCACCGTGACAGCTGTCAAATGCGAATATTCATTTGTTCAGCTGGAAAATGTGTTTTTTTTTTTTACACCGTGACTACCGGTTTGATTCGTTGTACGAGAAGAAAAACAGAAAGAAAAAAAAAACAGAGAGCAAAGAATTAAACGCTTGGAACTACCTAGCCTAAACCTGTCAGTTTCGGTTATTTACGTATGACATTTCTACGAACGATTAGAGATTAAGGTTTATTGGTATAAGATATATAACAACGAGCTATCTCTCGTTGCCGCGAATTTATCGCGCGTAATTGCAATAATTTCGCGACAAACTTCTTCGCGCTCTCGAACGATCGATGAATCTCGGATTGCACATTTTATTTTATTTTATTTTTTTTCGTTATTGATAGAACAAAAAGAAAAAGATCACTTAGACCGTTCGTTATCGTGGCTTTCGTTTCGTAACACGTAATACCGGTGTTATGACGACGGTCGATGAATTTTTTATTCGCAAAACAATTCACCCTTGGTAATTACTTTTTTTTCTTTACCACACGACATCACTTTAAAGTAAAGTGATGGCGAATTGATGAGCGTCAATGAGCGTTGAGCGATAACTGAAAGCATAACCGAAAGGTTTTTAGGTTTTATAGCGTTAGAGCGAGTTTTGTGTGTAAACTATTCTCCCTTGTGTCGACTATCGATAATGCATAATTGGCCACCTAGCGGCTATATGTGTCAACTGTACGTACTACTTAAACTTTTTTTTACTATTGTTATTTTTACTTTTACTTTCATTTTAACTGTACTTTTTATAAAGCGATCTTTGTTACCGACTGATGGTAATCGCGCGTTCTCTCTCGAAGGGTTTTAGGTTTTATAGTGTAGCGCAAACTTTGTGTTTAAACTTCCTTGTGTCGACATCCATCTCTTTACCATTACGTTATCTTTACTTTTACTTGAATTAAACTTTACCTTTAACTTTGCTCTTTTTATAGAACGATCTTTGTTACCGACTTATGGTAATCATGTTCTATCCATAGACGAGCCGGGTGGATGTCAAAGTCCCGACAGTCAAAGTCCCGACAGCACGTGTTACAAAATAGTATAGGTATGCACGAGCTCGGTGTCGGGAGTTTGACTGTCGGGACTTTACATCCTCCCGACGAGACACACACTAGCGATACTGTCGGCAGCTTTCGCAGTCAGCTGGTGCAGTGTCATTTTGCAATATTGGCAAGTCTGCTGGTGTGTAAACTCCTCTCCCTTGTGTCGACTATCGATAATGCATAATTGGCCATCTAGTGGCTATATATGTCAACTGTACGTTTTACTTTAACTTTTTTTTTACTATTATTGTTATCTTTACTTTTACTTTAATTAAACTGTAATTTTAACTGTACTTTTTATAAAGCGATCTTCGTTACCGACCGATGGTAATGGCGCGTTCTCTCGAAGGGTTTTAGGTTTTATAGTGTAGCGCGAACTTTGTGTGTAAACTTCCGTGTGTCGACATCTATCTCTTTACCATTATGTCATCTTTCCTTTTACTTTAATTGAACTTTACCTTTAACTTTACTCTCTTTATAAAACGATCTTTGTTACCGACTTATGGTAATCATGTTCTATCCATAGACGAGAGACACACACTAGCGATACTGTCGGCAGTTTTCGCAGTCAGCTGGTGCACTGTCATTTTGCAATATTGGCAAGCCTGCTGGTGTTTGTCAGTACGATAGAACGATGGCAGCAGTAGGCATCCAATTCGCAGTCTGGCGCTTACGTCGAACGGCTTTCGAAGGATATATAGTTCTTTCCTCACTGGCCATTTTGTAAAAAGATATGTCGTAGCGTCAACAGTTTCCGTGTTTATCGTATACTCTAATACAATTCGTTACGTTCATAAATAAACGATCGTAACGTCAAATAATCGAGTTACACGATTTTTAGTCATCGACGCGCGGTGACACGTGGCGAAATTCTGTATCGAAAGTTTTAACGTAAAAACGAAGTATTGGGGAAAAAAAAAAAAAAACACAAAAATATTACGGGAAAAAAATATAGAAAAATCTCGGATACGTTAACCATGAATCGTACAGACGGTCTGGTACAGCGAAGACGTGTTGTTACGAGCAGCAGCAGTAACAGCGGCCTCGGTCAGGATGGCAATAACGAGCTGGGTGGTGGTCACGTTGAACAATCCGCTCATCAACAAGATTCCGACAATAATTCGCAAAAAGATCTTAATTCTAATCCGACCGTCGACGAGGATTCCGACAAAGCTACCAGGCTCACATTAATGGAGGAGGTTCTACTTCTGGGACTCAAGGATAAAGAGGTATTTTTTGTTTTGTTCCTTGCGCTCTTCCAAGTATTATTTTTCCCCTCGTCGCAGTTCACTCATCTGCAAAGAGCGGCGAACAAATATCAAGGGTTTTCCAAAGCGGCCATACAAAGCGTTTGACTGCGTTAGTTATTTGAGACTTTAGGTAGATCGGGACGAAGGTTCTAGTAACTGGCACCTGAATTCTCATGTTTATTGTCAAAAATGTTGAGTTTCACAGTTGTTGTTCCATCCTCGAAGTAATGTTCTTCTAATGCTGACAAAATGAAGAAATAGATGTAATGTGTTTTTTTTTACAGTAACAATTTAGAAATTGTTTTTCATTCATAATCGTTAGAAATTCCAGAAATTTCGTTTAACACAGTAGAATCAAATAAATGTGATTATATCGTTTCTCTTACGTGTCAAAGGTAAAACGCTATAAAGAGGGAGTTTTTGTTTTCTTTCTTGCGCTCTTCCAAGTACTAATTTTCCTCTCGTTGCCATTCGTTCATCTGCAAAGAGCGGCGAACAAGTGTCAAGGGTTTTCCAAAGCGGCTACACAAAACGTTTGATTGCGTTAGTTATTTGAGACTTTACGTAGATCGGGGCAAAGGTTCTAGTAACTGGCACCTGAATTTTTATGTTTATTGTCAAAAATGTTGAGTTTCACAGTTACCATTCCATTGTCGAAGTAATGTTCTTGTAATGCAGACAAAATGACGAAATAGATGTAATGTGTTTTTTTTATAGTAACAATTTAGGAATTGATATTAATTGATAATTGTTAGAAATTCCAGAAATTTGATTTAGTACATGAAATCAAATAAATGTGATTATATCGTTTCTCTTACGTGTCGAAGGTAAAACGCTATGAAGAGGAAGTTTTTGTTTTCTTTCTTGCACTCTTTAAAGTCCTTTTTTCCCCCTCGTCGCCGTTCACTAATTTGCAAAGTACGGCGAACAAGTGTCAAGGGTTTTCCAAAGCGGCTACATAGAACGTTTGGTTGTGTTAGTTATTTGAGGCTTTGCGTAGATCGGGGCGGAGGTTCGAGTAACTGGCACCTGAATTTTCACGTTTATTGTAAAAAATAACGTCAAAACATAGTCCCTTTGTTTTAGGAGGAAATTAATACGGAATCTTTTTTAAAGAATGTAGAGTTTCACAGTTACCATTCCATTGTGAAAGTAACGTTATTCTTCTAATGTGGATAAAATGAAGAAAAAGATTCAATGTTTTTTTTTAATGATAATAATTAAGAAATTGATTTTCATTGATAATTGCTAGATATTCGAAAATTTGATTTAACGCAGTAAAATCAAACAAATGTGATTATATCGTTCCTCTTATGTGTCAAAGGTTAAACGCTATGATCCAAAAAAATAAGTAGACGTTAAGGAATTGTGGGAAATGAAAAAAATTGACGCAAAATTGACATAGTTTTATGGCGAAAAGTATTTTAATCGAGGTAGAACAAATGTTACGTTAGATCCTTGAAAATTACAGGGTTACACATCGTTCTGGAATGATTGTATAAGTTCAGGACTAAGAGGTTGTATACTCGCCGAATTGGGTCTGCGAGGTAGAGTGGAATTGGAAAAGGCCGGTATGCGAAAGAGAGGATTGCTGGCGAGGAAGTTACTTCTTAAAAATGATGCACCGACCGGCGATGTTTTGCTGGACGAAGCTCTAAAACGACTCAAAGAGTATGATCCACCGGAGCCGGTACAGAGTTGGATAGAATATCTAAGCGGTAAGTTTCATTTTGCTAATAATAAAAAACGCAACGCATAAATACGGCAAATCCGATTTATTAACACTTAACCTACCACTATCAGGTCAAATTGACCATTTTCAAACAGTAGAAACAGGCGTGCAAAAAGTGTCGGTAGATTCAGTGTTAACTGAGATAATTGTTTGTCGCTAGGCGAGACGTGGAATCCTTTGAAACTACGGTATCAATTGAAAAACGTTAGAGAACGATTAGCGAAGAATCTTGTTGAAAAGGGCGTACTGACGACAGAAAAACAAAATTTTCTTCTATTCGACATGACGACTCATCCCCTCACCGACAATTTGGCCAAAACGCGACTCGTCAAAAAGGTGAGTATTTTTTTATATTCCAAAGATTCTTTCCACTAACCGCCGTTCGTGAATGATTTTTTCTAAAACCTATTTAGTGTTAAATCGAAAGTTAGTTATTTTTAGACGCTGTAACAAATGAAATAGCCGTCGCTTAATTTGGCTAGAAAGTATTTTTGATTTTTAACAAACTATTACAGCAGGATTTTGGCAAATTTTTTCCCATCCTCAGTTTTACAACAAAAAATCACGCGTATAAAAGCAGAAATTTCGAGATTCACGTTATTTTTCTTCTGTGAAAATACGTGACCGACAATAATCTTTATTACTGAAATATAAGTAATCACAATAATGGAATGAAGTGGAATTAGCTCGAAATTTCTCGTACGTTGTGTGCCCAAGTACGAGAACAATTTGGCTGTCACAGTGACGTCTTTTTAATCAGAGGAAATACTATCTTATCAGTACGCACGAATAGCTACTACCACTTGCCCGTTCGATGAGCTTTCATAGTTGCATTTTCTCATCGATATAATTGCTGATAATTTCCCAAACATTCATACTTTATGTAGCAGAGTTTTGTGTAAAAAGAAAATGAATGTGTAATACACAATACAGTATATTACATCGTGTATTGGACTGTATGTGATTATGTGTAGAACAAAAAGTTTTATGGTTTGTAGCAGTACTGATAGCTGATATCTGCACGGAAATACATATGTTTCGTTTTGTTTAATCTGTCCATAGATAAATAAGATTTCTTCGAAACTTATTTACAAGTGGGTATCCGTGTTCGTGAGAAATTTAATAATATAGCAAGAAATTTGTTTGGTTTGAAAATTATTGAGCTTGCTGTTACCTTAGTGATTTTTTTTTTCAGTAAAAAAACCCACCAGTAGGTTAAAAATGTTTGGGTTCAATTGAGTAAAGACGAAAAAGCGTGGAAATAAGAAAATAGCACATTCCTCGACACTTTATCTCGCTCGCAAAGCTTTCTCCTTGAGGAAGACAAAATTGAAAAATCTGCTCATAGAAGGGAATTTGTGGACGACAAAATAATGTACAAACGTTATTGCTAATTTCCGCACCACTCTTAAACAAACCCACCGAACAAAACCCAACAATTTAACTATGGTGTGAAAATTAGAAATAACGTTTGTACATTATTTTATGTCGTTCACAAATTCCCTTCTATGAGCAGATTGGTTTTTCAATTTTGTCATCTTCAAAGAGAAAGCTTTGCGAGCGAGATAAAGTGTCGAGGAATGTGCTATTTTATAATTTCCACGCTTTTTCGTTTTTACTCAATTTGACCCAAACGTTTTAAACCTGCCGGTCGTTTTGTTTACTAAAAAAAAATCACTAAGGTTACCGCAATCTCAATAATTTTATTATTGAATGAGGAAAAAAAATAGGAGTTTTATCACGTGTGTGTATCGATATAGATCGCAACTGTTCAAGTAAAGTGTTCTTTTTTGTATTTGTGTAACTACTGGTTTCAAAACGGTTGAGACACGCGCCAGTTTCACATGGTGGTGTCTCTTGTTAACTGAAAGAATTAATTTTTCTTTACTACACACCTTTAAATGAGAGATAGGAAACCAAATTGAAATTTTCCCATTCCGTATTGATCATTGAAAATTATCATCTCGTTAAAATTTACAATTCCGTGCAGTAGTTACAATATTTATCACAAAGCAGGGAATTTATTTTTCGATCAATATTGGAAAAGTTGTAATTAATCATTTTTATTTTTGTGGAATAACCGTGAAAAAATGTAATTTATTCACCGGTAAATTTTTCACAAAGAATTTCGTGTCTCTAGAACCGGAAAAATAGAAACTGTCTTAACGACACGGATGCCCACATTAATGACAATAGTGTTATTTGCAATGTGGAATTGAAAGAGAGGATACTGTATGTGTCGAGATAACGAGGTGTTCTGTCGTTTTCGAAACGTGACGTGTCGGAGATAGGAAAATCCCCCAATCTCTCGTTTGACAATTTTCAATACGATTTTTTTGTTTCACACAACAGCAAACATCCAACACATTGTTTTTATTTTGACTTTCAATTAATGAACACGTGTCATTTTGAAGTTCTTAAATGTCATTTAATTCGCAATGACGTATCAGAAAATCTCCGTTGAATTACGTTGAAGCAACGGAATATTTGTCGATCATTAATTTCAATAAGTAAATGATATAAACCAATTTAATAGCATTTATAAGAGGCTCTGCGTTGAGTATTTCATCTCTCGACTATTTGACGAGAAATTAAGTTTTTTTATTTTTATTCACGTTCTCTCTCCTTTCTTCCAGATCCAGGAAGCGGTACTCTGCCGTTGGGTCAACGACGCAGGTCGTATGGATCGTCGTACCTTGGCCCTAGTGATACTCGCACACGCCGCTGACGTTCTCGAGAACGCGTTCGCTCCGTTGTCCGACGACGACTACGAGGTCGCGATGAGACGCGTTAGAACGTTATTGGATCTTGATTTTGAGGCAGAGGCAGCAAAACCGAACGCGAATCCCGTTTTATGGGCGGTGTTCGCAGCATTTACGAAGTAAATAAAATTTTCATGGAAGATCGTCGAGGAAGTTTGAAAAAGAAAGAAAACACACACACACACACACACACAGAAACAGAGAGAGAGAGAGAGAGAGAGAGAGAGAGATAGATAAAAGGTAACGAAGTATTGGATACTACAGAAATAGCATGAAAAAGAACAAAAATGGAAAACATGGGATCATTCTTGTTTTCTTTTCGCAATTTTAAAACGAACACAAAATCATTTAAGTTTGATCTGCTCGAGAATTTTTGGGATAAATTCATTCTTCGTTCTCCGTCCGATCGAAACGGGCGTAAATGTTTTTTTTTTTTTTTCTAACTCTTAGGGTGGGAGTAAAAAAAAAGAGCGCGATGGCGTGAAAAACGAAGAAAAAAGAGAAGAGATTTAGATAAATGAAAAAAAAAAAAAATGGCGCGTGCGTGTTCATGAATATCTGATAATGAAAGTTTAGTGCGCGTGTGATTACTTCCGGGGTGCTTGTGCCATGCCAAAATTACAAAATCCCTTTCGTACAGTGTGAAAGGTGAGAAAGAAAATTCTTGCAAAATCGTCCGAACCACTTCGCTCTTTTGGCCATCCGGGTTGCGCAAATAGTCAAAAGGCAAAAAGCGAAATTACTTTCGACAAGTACCATCCCACAATTCGTGATCGGGTAAAAACGGAAAACAAATAATAGGGAAAACGAAGGAAAACGAGACCGAAAAAAAAGTCTATCGCGAGGCTTTAGTTCTTTTGTAATAGCGAATTATTCGAATCGACGGGCCGAGTGTCGTCAAAGTGCATGGCAACGAAGAGCTTAACGATTAGCGAAAGTATTATTTGTAAAACGATTTTTTCTAATTTTTTAACGTCGTTGCCACAAAATCGTCTAGCAATCTGACGAACGAGAACGTCCGAGCAAAATTCTTCGTGAAAAAAAAAAAAAAATTATCATTAATATATTTGCGTACTCGAGGGAGAAAAAAAATTCCATTCGTACAGCTCAATTTTCTAAAATCATATTGAAAATCGCAAAAAAAAAATTCGAAAATAACGCGCGTCGTTAATTAAGAAAAATTCTTGACGGCCGATAAGATCATTTTTTATTTAATTCTCCGATAATCACGAAAAGTTTGAGCGGATTCGATGAAGTCCTTTGAAAACGTCCTTAGGGCGAACGGGGACTTTTTTTTTCCTAAATTTACTATTCTCATTTCATTTTTTTCTTTCTCGGTGATATTTCTTCGCCAAAACTCTAGCCATTTATTATTTCGAAAGACACTCTTGTGCGCGTTCGTCGTATCGAATTACGCGTTTAACTGCTGAAAGGGGAAAAAAAAAACAAAAAAACGGTTAGTCGACGAGAATAGTGTTACCCCCCCCCCCCCCCCCCCCGCCCCAAATTTCGAACGAGTGCGCTTGCTGGTCAAGCAAATTCAATCGAGTCACCGGTCATTGACATCGAGCATCCAGTGTTGTTTAACGTTACTGTTGATGCGTACCGAACTTTTTTTTTATTTACATAAACGATCATTGAAAATTGACTAAAAGTAAAAAAAAAAAAGTATACTAAAAAAAAACAAAATATTTCGAATTATTCCGTCTCGTCAGAGAGGTATTCCTTAGATTAATCGTAACGACTCACTTGTCACACGGAATACGCATTATTTTCCGAATATCTCTTTATGCCCCGGTAGTTTATTTCTCAATATAGTACTAACACTGCTTAAACGTCATTATCGACGATGATTAACGTCATTTTCTTTTATTTTTATTTTTTATCATCGATAATAATCGGATGATCGTCATGCGTGGCCTAGAAATCTGTAATATGATATTTAACCCATCGAAAAACCCTCCGTCGTTCGTCTTCTAGAAAACTTTTATTTTTCCCACCCCTCGCCCCTCATTATTGAATAACGATTTTCACGACCTCCACACACACACGCAGCCAAATGTATAAAATACCATCCATTAGTAGGGAAACTGAAAAAAAAAAAAAAAAAACAAAACAAAAGCCTCTCGGTCGTGAATCAAATCCTGTTTATATATCGAGGTTTATACGAACGTATCGTGTTTGTAAGGATGCATGTGTGAAATATGAGAATTGGGCCGTCGATGAGTTATATCCACATCTTTGCCGAGTCTCGTGAGTCCGTTCCACGAGTTATAAATCGCTTATATATCCCGCCCCCTTCTCCTTCCGTCCCCTCTCGCCGCCAAGGCTGTTTTTATCATTTGCCTCGTACAGGCAATTAATTAAAACGATGCCACTCGCGCCATTCTCGCTATTACTCCTCGATACCGTTACGTTCGTTTACAATCTCTCGTGATAAATTTTTAATTTTTTTTTTTTTGTACTCAAGTCATTCCATGTATACTCGAACATGGGTTGCTCGATCGGCATCCGGTCTTAAACGGTTTTTTTCTCTTTTACCGACAGAGTTACGAAATTTTTTTTTTTTACCGACGAAGCACCCTCTGACCAGTTTCCTTGCCGACAGAGTCGCAAAAAGGTTCCTTATCGACAGTGTCCTCTGATGGTTTATCGATCAAATGAAAAACATATCGATAAATTTTGTAAGATCGTTCATTCTTTTTTCCTTTTATCGCCTTTCTTTTTTTTAACGGATCTGTTGACAAACGGGCGATCGTTTCGTCGCACATTGTTTTTCTCCTTCGGCGCGATGAGGAACAAAAAAAAAACATGTCTCGTACTTTTACGGTATTACCCTCCCGTTTGCCAATGGTAATTCTCCCCCCCCGTGAAACGTAGCTTTTTGTCCACTTCCGAGTCTTATTGTAGAATTTTTAAAGAAAAAAAAAAAAAAATTTATCAATTTCTTTGCGGCTGTTTCATACACGTTTATTTAATCGCGAATCGAGAAATCGATGATGAGCGCGCAAGAATTTTTTACATTCTCCTGTCCGAGTCATTGCGAAGTGAAAAATAATGGGTTGGGCCGGGGGGAGCGGAGTGTACAAACGCATATAAATTTGTGAACAGTTGTTAAAAAAAAGGCACACGACAGTAAAGGCGGATCGTGCGAGTAAGCGGAAAAGAAAAAAAAAAATCTTGTTGCAAGCTACGATTATTTGACAACTCACGATTTAATTATAAATTTAAACCCGATGGCTCCTTAGGTGTTATATACATACATATATATATATATATACATTATTAACTTTTTTTTTGTTTTTTTTTTGAGATCGTAACGAAGGGAAATGTAAGATTGACTTTTGTTTCAACGATTATTTCCGCATTATTTGATATAAATTATAATAGGTAATTGTACAAACGTTTACAGATCAGATGAATATTATCGTGTATTTACAACTATAATTAATATCATTATTATTAGGTACTGTATTATTACATAAGTATAATAAAAAAGAACATTATTCGGAATAGATAACACAGGCATTCGTTTTTGGAGCGGGTGAGAGACATTTTTTTTTTGTTCAAACTCACGATTCTCATAATTTCATAATTATCGAGATGAGCAGATTGGAAGGATGATGGAGAAGGAATGTACGAAAAAAAAAAATCATCTTCACGAGAATCTCGGAATGTTGTGCCGATATTAAAAATTTTTTATTTAGATTTTTTTATGCAGTGGGAAAACGATTGTCATTAACAATTTTTGTTTTCTTATTTACACTTTATTTTTACAGGCTTAATGATGAATCTGGTATCACGACCAATGGACGTTGAAATATCCCGATGACGTCACAATTTATTTGCATGTCTTTCAGAGACGATAATTCCTGACATCGCCACGAGATGTCGGAAGGGCGCTGTTTCTCAATTTTTCTTTGGCATTGTTGAAACCCCCCCCAAAAAATTGAACTCAAAAATCGTAATTATATTGATATGTAAGCGAAAATTTTCTTTACAGCCATACGCACACACCCAAAGGGCAACTGTATTTATTTAACAATTGTCACAAAGTTGTTTGTTGAAAAAAAAAAAAACCCTAATGAATTGCCCAAATTACTGATTATCGCTGCAGATACACGGAGTCTCGCCGGTCGCGTGTATAACACCGTATTTTCCCGTGATCATCCAATTCTTGTCCGTTTCCCTCAATTCTTCGACCTTTTCGCTCGTTAAACCGACGCAAACGTCCGCTTTTAAAGTTCTCAGTGTAACGAGATTTGTCGGCCGAAAACCACTCACGAACAGCACCCTCTCGAGCGACGTCGTGTACTCCCAATTTATGTCGCACATTAATTTACGATAATTCAAATCTCCCTTTAGGATTATCAGTGTGGATTCGGCGAGTTTGCCATAAAGAGCGGGAGACTTTTCTTTCATTTGTCCGAAGTCGTAAGGCTCCGTCCAAAACGATTCAATCTGCAAATAACGATTGTATTTCTGTTACGAAATGGCGGACCGCCGTTTTGTTTAATCAATTCCAATGCGCATGACAATTTTAAGGATTCCCAAAATGTCTAATGCCGTATTAGAATTCGGCTCACGAGAGTTGAAGTCGAATTCTCACGCCTATTTTGCGTCAATTTCAATGAAACATGAAAAATTTCTCTCACCTCGACGGTCCATCTCTTGTTTTTTAAATGTTCAGCGCACGCGTCGCCAAGAGCTTTCAAATCAACGTCCGAACTGTTTCTCATATAATCAATTGTCCAATTGAAATCGTGAATATTAACGTCACTGACGAACCATGGTATTCGTTTAACGTAAAAACGTACTTTTTCAGCTAGATCGTGAACAATGAGAAAATTGGCTAAACACAAATCGGTAAAGAGTTCGTAACCCGCATTGTCCAGTACGATATCGACGACTTTCGTTTTGTTCGTTAATTCATGATTGTTCAACAATTCCCAAACTGTTCTCGTGTCGTCTATCAGTAAATCATCGTCGAAATTATCCAATAATTCGACGGGATTTCCAATTGAATTACTACCCGCTCCGGCGCTCAATGACAAATCAAATCTGTTGCCCCAAAGATTTAGTTTCAATAATTTTACAAATTCGTGCTTTCGCTCGGCCTTCGAGACGTTAACGGTTCTGCTCAAAAGATTCATTGTGTGTTTAGCCAAAAATTGTATGCTCGTCAACGAGTTTACAAAATTGTCTTGCTTCTGCTTTTCAAAAGGATCGTACGTTTTCAAAGTTTGCCTGCGAAGAAAGAAAACAAAGCAGTATCGATTAATTTCATAGTTTAGTGTCTGAGAAAATGTATTGTTGAAAGTTAAGTGTTTTTCTCTTTTCAAAGTGTTTCGTTATTTGTCAGATAAATGGTACGTAATCTTTGAATTTTGTATGCAAAGGATTTTGTTATTGCTGAAATAGAAAAATGGCGGCTGTAACGTTTATTTTTGTAATCCAAACGTTCTATAGTTGTATATTTTGTTTTTGACGCAGAGGTTGCAATATAAGGGATATTATTATCCATCTGTTAGATGTCATCATTATTGAAATAGAATATAATTTCTGGTGTGATTTAAATGACATTTTTTTATGTTTTCAATCAACAATAATTAGTCATGCCGCAGTCAAACTTTTACTATCAAGCTTATAACAAAATGGCAGTGCAAAAAATTTGCTAGCAAAGTTAGCGTCATGAGGAAATAAAGATTGAATTTGGCGAGGAGAGATGTTTGAAAAGTATTGATTTATTAGAGAAAGGTCTTTGTCACAATTTTCAGATAATTCAGTGAAAATAGAAACTAAGCCTGCAAATGGTGTTTGCGCTTTACTTCTTTGTTTCTTTTCATCGTCAGCAAAGCTATCTTTATGAGAAAGCTAAATTTTGCCAATATACTCGTTTATAAAGAACAAATAGAAAAAAATTGAGCAACGCACAAATGTAATTTGCAGCCCTGTCTCGTAACCCAACAGTTTTACAACTAAAATTCTGTTTAGCGGTGAATTTAATATTCTGAATATAGTTTTTTTGAAACGGTAGAATGGATCGGAACTTTGGGGCACAGGGAGTCAAGGGTTATCAATGGAAAATTGGAAAAAACATAATAAACAATGATCGACACTGAAAACTTGAATCAACCAAACCCAATGACGCGTTATATCAATTTTTTTTCTCATTTCTCAACCTACGTTAGAATCAAAGCTTGATTAATTCTTCGATACATGTAGCATTCGCTCAACAGCCAGACCGCATTGAACCACGTTAGCGCAGGACCTTCGATATCCTGTCGAGACTTCAAATAATTGTTCCAAACGGTGGCGTCCGCATCCGCTTCGCTATTAGCCAATTCGAGCTGTGTCAGGGGTTTGTTGGTCATGAGTTCGCTTCGCAATTTGCTCAAATCGCCTATAACACGTTTAATCTCTTCGGCGGATTCCTGTAAAAGTGAAATTTCATACTCATGAGTTCCGTCAACGTGAACAATTTTTGGAGGTTAAATCTTTGCATTTTACTTACCGGTCCAAATTTACGAATAATTTTCTCCTTCTCGCGACTCATTGTATCGACCACCCCTGTCAGTATCACCGGTAGTCTGTCCTTTAGCGTCACATAGGCAAAACTCCTGTAAAAAAAAGGAAAAAACAAGCAAATCACGTTTCTGAAAGGTTAAGTTTACGGAAAAAAAAAACACAAATGGACTTTGAGTAAATTTTAAGCGATTGAACATTGATACTTTTTGTAAATTCCTGAAAGATGTACACCGAAAGGCGTCGCGACGTCGCGCAATCCTTTTATGTCAGTGTTACCCGTTAAATTTGACATATTCACGATTTTTTCATTCGCAACTTTAACCAATGTTCCATCGACTGCTGAAGCCCTAGCAGACAACAGCAGAACGAAAAACAAACACACATGTGCAGCCATAGTATTCCTAGCAGACGCTTTTTTTTATTCTGTGATTAGAACCACGCAACTCGAGAAGAGACTGACGAAAGAAGTTAAAAGTTTGTCTCACAATATCTTCTTTTTTTGTGTTTCACGGTTCGTATGGCGTAATTATGGTTGAGTGAATAATTTCGTAATTGTGTATTACAATACGAAGTTCGATGTCTTATCTGTTTCGCGAGGTGACAAAGTCAGGAGTGATTTATTTATTTATTTCTAAATGGACGATTACATCGTGTACAATTGCGCAAATTTTCACTATCTTTAAAATTCGATTGTGGAAGAAAAAAAAAAGAGTTCTTGATGATTGAACGGAAATGTTTTCGTACGGGTGTAAATCGCTATGTCGAGTAAATCGCTATGTCGAGTAAATCGCTAAATCGACAGAGCTTGTTGTTCCATGAGGAAGAAAAAAAAGTGTTTTAATTGGTTGAAGTAACGACTCTGCCCTTGATATCCAACGGAAACTGAAATTACACAAATCCACCCCTTCGGCAGTCGTCGACGAAAGTTTGCCTCATCCGCGTTATAGTTTCACGTGTTTTTTTTTTCTGTCTCGCAAACATTTCTTGCTTTAAGCTTCTCTACTCGGATGTTCTTACCGATCCAATAGTTCCCGTGAATTATATTTGAAAGTCGAAGCAATGGCTCGTGTATGGACTGTTCTAGAACGAAGGGAAACGATTTTTGTCCGCGACGAGTTTTCGATCGGGCATTAAAGGGTTTTCTTTTTATCTCCCCTAAAAAACAATTATAAGGGTATTCAATAATACTCTTATAATTCTATTAAAAAATTTTTTAATTTTGAAAAATTGATGGAGGATGAATAATTAAAAAAAAATTACAAAGGATATTTAAATAAATTACATTTCTCTGCCAATTTTTTATCCAACCACTTGAATATTTTTTTACAACAAAAATAATTAAAATACGCTAATTAAACGTTCGAAAAAAAATTATTTTGCCGAAAAATTTTATTATTTCTCATGATTTCTTAATTATCGAGATGAGCAGATTGGAAGGATGATGGAGAAGGGATGTTCGAAAAAAAAAATTATCTTCACGAGAATCTCGGAATGTTGTGCCGATATTAAAAATTTTTTATTTAGATTTTTTTATGCAGTGGGAAAACTCATTAACAATTTTTGTTTTCTTATTTACATTTCATTTTTACAGGCTTAATGATGAATCTGGTATCACGACCAATGAACGTTGAAATATCCCGATGACGTCACAATTTATTTGCATGCTTTCAGAGACGATAATTCCTGACATCGCCACGAGATGTCGGCAGGGCGCTGTTTTTCAATTGTTCTTTGGCATTGTTGAAACCCCTCCCCAAAAAATTGAACTCAAAAATCGTAATTATATTGATATGTAAGCGAAAATTTTCCTCACAGCCATACACACACACCCAAAGGGCATCTGTATTTATTTAACAATTGTCACAAAGTTGTTTGTTGAAAAAAAAAAAAAAAACCCCAATGAATTGCCCAAATTACTGATTATCGCTGCAGATACACGGAGTCTCGCCGGTCGCGTGTATAACACCGTATTTTCCCGTGATCATCCAATTCTTGTCCGTTTCCCTCAATTCTTCGACCTTTTCGCTCGTTAAACCGACGCAAACGTCCGCTTTTAAAGTTCTCAGTGTAACGAGATTTGTCGGCCGAAAACCACTCACGAACAGCACCCTCTCCAGCGACGTCGTGTACTCCCAATTTATGTCGCACATTAATTTACGATAATTCAAATCTCCCTTTAGGATTATCAGCGTGGATTCGGCGAGTTTGCCATAAAGAGCGGGAGATTTTTCTTTCATTTGTCCGAAGTCGTAAGGCTCCGTCCAAAACGATTCAATCTGCAAATAACGATTGTATTTTTGTTACGAAATGGCGGACCGCCGTTTAGTTTAATCAATTACAATGCGCGTGACAATTTTAAGGATTCCCAAAATGTCTAATGCCGTATTAGAATTCGGCTCACGAGAGTTGAATTCGAATTCTCACGCCCATTTTGCGTCAATTTCAATGAAACATGAAAAATTTCTCTCACCTCGACGGTCCATCTCTTGTTTTTCAAATGTTCAGCGCACGCGTCGCCAAGAGCTTTCAAATCAATGTCCGAACTGTTTCTCATATAATCAATTGTCCAATTGAAATCGTGAATATTAACGTCACTGACGAACCACGGTATTCGTTTAACGTAAAAACGTACTTTATCCGTTAGATCGTGAACAATGAGAAAATTGGCTAAACACAAATCGGTAAAGAGTTCGTAACCCGCATTGTCCAGTACGATATCAACGACTTTCGTTTTGTTCGTTGATTTATTATTGTTCAACAATTCCCAAACTGTTCTCGTGTCGTCTATCAGTAAATCATCGTCGAAATTATCCAATAATTCGACGGGATTTCCAATTGAATTACTACTCGCTCCGGCGCTCAATGACAAATCGAATCTGTTGCCCCAAAGATTTAGTTTCAATAATTTAACAAATTCGTGCTTTCGCTCGGCCTCCGAGACGTTAACGGTTCTGCTCAAAAGATTCATTGTGTGTTTAGCCAAAAATTGTATGCTCGTCAACGAGTTTACAAAATTGTCTTGCTTCTGCTTTTCAAAAGGATCGTACGTTTTTAAAGTTTGCCTGCGAAGAAAGAAAATAAAGCAGTATAGATTAATTTCATAGTTTAGTGTCTGAGAAAATGTATTATTGAAAGTTAAGTGTTTTTCTCTTTTCAAAGTGTTTCGTTATTTGTCAGATAAATGGTACGTAATCTTTGAATTTTTTATGCAAAGGATTTTGTTATTGCTGAAATAGAAAAATGGCGGCTGTAACGTTTAATCAACAATAATTAGTCATGCCGCAGTCAAATTCTTTCTATCAAGCTTATGACAAAATGGCAGTGCAAAAAATTTGCTAGCAAAGTTAGCGTCATGAGGAAATAAAGATTGAATTTGGCGAGGAGAGATGTTTGAAAAGTATTGAATTATTAGAGAAAGGTCTTTGTCACAATTTTCAGATAATTCAGTGAAAATAGAAACTAAGCCTGCAAATGGTGTTTGCGCTTTACTTCTTTGTTTCTTTTCATCGTCAACAAAGCTATCTTCATGAGAAAGCTAAATTTTGCCAATATACTCGTTTATAAAGAACAAATAGAAGAAAAATTGAGTAACGCACAAATGTAATTTGCAGCCCTGTCTCGTAACCCAACAGTTTTACAACTAAAATTCTGTTTAGCGGTGAATTTAATATTCTGAATATAGTTTTTTTGAAACTGTAGAATTGATTGGAACTTCGGGGTACAGGGAGTCAAGGGTTATCAATGGAAAATTGGAAAAAACATAATAAACAATGATCGACACTGAAAACTTGAATCAACCAAACCCAATGACGCGATATATCAATTTTTTTTCTCATTTCTCAACCTACGTTAGAACCAGAGCTGATTGATTCTTCGATACATGTAGCATTCGCTCAACAGCCAGTCCGCATTGAACCACGTTAGCGCAGTACCTTCGATATCCTGTCGAGGGTTCAAATAATTGTTCCAAACGGTGGCGTCCGCGTCCACTTCGCTATTAGCCAATTCGAGCTGTGTCAGGGGTTTGTCGGTCATGAGTTCGCTTCGCAATTTGCTCAAATCGCCTATAACACGTTCAATCTCTTCGGAGGATTCCTGTAAAAGTGAAATTTCATACTCTTGAGTTCCGTCACGGTGAACAATTGTTGGAAGTTAAATCTTTGCATTTTACTTACCGGTCCAAATCTACGAACAATTTTCTCCTTCTCGCGACTCATTGTATCGACCACCCCTGTCAGTATCAACGGTAGTCTGTCCATTAGCATCACATAGGCAAAACTCCTGTAAAAAAAAAGGAAAAACCCAGCAAATCACGTTCGTGAAAGGTTAAGTTTACGGAAAAAAAAAACACAAATTGACTTTAAGTAAATTTTAAGCGATTGAACATTGATACTTTTTGTAAATTCCTGAAAGATGTACACCGAAAGGCGTCGCGACGTCACGCAATCCTTTTATGTCAGTGTTACCCGTTAAATTTGACACATTGACTTTTTCATTCGCAACGTTAACCAATGTTTCATTGACTGCTGAATGCCCTAGCAGACAACAGCAGAACGAAAAACAAACACACATGTGCAGCCATAGTTTTCCTAGCAGACGCATTTTTTTATTCTGTGATTAGAATCACGCAAAGTCGAGACGAGACTGACGAAAGAAGTTTGTCTCACAATATCTTCTTTTTTTGTTTTTCACGGTTCGTATCGCGTGATTATGGTTGAGTGAATAATTTCGTAATTGTGTATTACAATTCGAACTTCAATGTCTTATCTGTTTCGCAAGGTGACAAGGTCAGGAGTGATTTATTTTTTGCTAAATGGACGATTACATCGTGTACAATTGTGCAAATTTTCACTATCTTTAAAATTCGATTGTGGAAGAAAAAAAAAGAGTTCTTGATGATTGAACGAAAATGTTTTCGTACGGGTGTAAACCGCTATTTTTTGTTTTATAAAAATTTTTTATTTTTATATTATGAAGAAAAGAAAAGTGTTTTAATTAATTGAAGTAACGGCTCTGCCCTTGATATCCAACGTAAACTCAAATTACACAATTCCACCCCTTCGGCAGTCGTCGACGAAAGTTTGCCCCATCCGCGTTATAGTTTCACGTGTTTTTTTTTTCTGTCTCGCAAACATTTCTTGCTTTAAGCTTCTGTACTCGGATGTTCTTACCGATCCAATAGTTCCCGCGAATTATATTTGAAAGTCGAGCAACCATATAGCAAATTTCTATATAGTCATTAAGCAATGGCTCGTGTATGGACTGTTCCAGAACGAAGGGAAACGATTTTTGCCCGCGACGAGTTTCGATCGGGCATTAAAGGGTTTTCTTTTTATCTCACCTAAAAAACAATTACAAGGGTATTCGATAATACTCTTATAATTGTATTAAAAAAATGTTTAAATTTTGGAAAATTGATGGAGAGGATGAATAATAAAAAAAAAATTACAAAACATATTTAAAAAAATTACATTTCTCTGCCAATTTTTTATCCAACCACTTGAATATTTTTTTTACACAAAAACAAATAAAAATACGCTAATTAAACGTTCGAAAAAAAATTGTTTTGCCGAAAAATTTTATCATTTCACGTTGACCACCTCATATATTATATATCATCCACTCGGAGGTTTCGCGAGGGCGTGAGGTTGTGGTTCTTTTTTTTTTTCTTTTCGTTTGTCTCGAAACTCAGAAAGTATCGAAACTTTGGTCATAATTCAGAAACAGATGGTATAAACTTTGTTAATAATTCGCGTCCGAGCGAGAGCAAAACGTTTGTGTTCATAAATATTTATTATTCAATAAAAGCCAATGTTTTCTTCGAATCATTTAATAATAATAATTTCGACAAATAATTGGAAAAATTTTGTCGGTTAAATTTTCAATAACTCGAATATTCCCCTCCAATGACTTTTTCCATCATAGTCAATGTTGGATGGAATTACTGTATATCCAACAATGTTGCTAATTACTACATACCATCGAGTGCCGGCATAACTCGCGAGAACCACGAATTCCAACGCGGTTTTCGGCGTTCCTTGCAAAAGGCTTTCACAGTTAATTCATCGTGAATTCCTATTGCCAAATTGCTCTTACACCGCACAGCGAATATTTTTCAAAATCTGAAAAAAAAAATAGTTTCAAAATTTGTAAAGAAATTTCAATATTTGAGAAAATTCAAAAAATTTGAGAAAATTCAAAAAATTTGACAAAATTCAAAAAATTCGAGAAAATTCAAAAAATTCGAGAAAATTCAAAAAATTTGGCAAACCGATAAATTGCTTACTCGTTGGAATTTCACACTTTAGAGGGGTATGGCCATGGTAGAATTTTCAAAAAATCGAGGTTTTTTTTGCTTAAACGATGCTTTATCATCATAAAAATAAGTTAAGTTAAGTTAAGGTAGTAGTTAGTATTTTTTGTTCCTTGTAAAAGCCTTCACATCTAATTCTTCGTGAATTCCTATTGCCAAATTGTTCTTGCAGCACACAGCGAATATTTTTAAAAATCTAAAAAAAAAAACATTTCAAAATTTGTAAAAAAATTTGAAAATTTGAGAAAATTCAAAAAATTTGGCAATCTGATAAACTGCTTACTCGTCGGAATTTCACACTTTTGAGGGGTATGGCCACGGTAGAATTTTCGAAAAATCGAATTTTTTTTTGCTTAAACGATGCTTTATCATCATAAAAATAAATTAAGTTAAGTTAAGGTGGTAGTTAGTATTTTTTGTTCCTTGCAAAAGCCTTCACAGTTAATTCATCGTGAATTCCTATTGCCAAATTTTTCTTGCAGCACACAGCGAATATTTTTCAAAATCTAAAAAAAAAACATTTCAAAATTTGTAAAAAAATTTCAAAATTTGAGAAAATTCAAAAAATTTGGCAATCTGATAAATTGCTTACTCGTTGGAATTTCACAGTTTTAAGGGGTATGGCCACGGTAGAATTTTCAAAAAATCGACGTTTTTTTTTGCTTAAACGATGCTTTATCATTATAAAAATAAGTTAAGTTTAGTTAATTAGTTATAAACTGCTTACTCGTTGGAATTTCAGACTTTTGAGGGGTATGGCCACGGTAGAATTTTCGAAAAATCGAGTTTTTTTTTGCTTAAACGATGCTTTATCATCATAAAAATAAGTTAAGTTAAGTTAAGGTAGTAGTTAGTATTTTTTGTTCCTTGTAAAAGTCTTCACAGTTAATTCATCGTGAATTCCTATTGCCAAATTGTTCTTGCAGCACACAGCGAATGTTTTTCAAAATCTAAAAAAAAAATCCATTCTAAAATCTGCAGAGGAATTGCAAAATTTGAGAAAATTCAAAAAATCTGGTAATCCGATAAACTGCTTACTCGTTGGAATTTCACACTTTTGAGGGGTATAGGGACGGTAGAATTTTCAAAAATTGATGTCTCTTTTTTGTTTAAACGATGCTTTATCATAATAAAAATAAGTTATGTTAAGTTAAGGTAGTGAGAATTTTTTTTCACCAACTTTGAGCGTATAACGTAAGCCTACCTTTGGCACGGCCATGGAGTACCCGAGCGCGTTGCGTGACAAATAATTTCGACGATTTTTATCCGATTGACTTGAAATTTTTAAATTATGTTTGAAATTGCATTTCGCTGATAACAACGTACGGAATTTCTGATTGATTAAAAACTTTCCATTTTATGAGCAGTTTTATACGAAATTTTCCACTGGAAATTCACCTTTCAAGTTCAAATGCCCACAATATTCGAATAAAACAATATTTTTCAAGTTCCGTAGGTACTTCTCTAGGTATTCTGATGTGGATTAACGAGAATTTTTTTTTTTGCTCTGGGTCAAAAACTGTGGATGCCAAGTGTCACGCCCGAAAAAAAAGATACCAAAAGCAAATAGCAGTAGTCGGCCATTTTGTATAACAAAAATACAAAAAAAAAATTTTTTTTATTAGCTCGATATTTATACTAAATAGATGTGTAATTAGTTTTATAAATAAATCACTTTATCATACAAAAAAAAAATTGTTAAATGTCCACATGATTTTATACCCGCTACCAGGGCCATACCCCTTAAATCGTACGATAAATCCAAAAAATTAACACTCGCCATTACGGAAAGATAAAATATTTCGTAAATAACATCTAAACGATAGAGAAACTTTTTTTTTTTTTTTTTCGTCAATTGTAATTTTTTCTAATAATTTTTTTGTAACAATTTTATTAGAATTTATGACCGTACTTATTTTATATTTCCGTTTGGGTACATGTAGCAACTTTTTTTTCTGCTTTGTTTGTAGGGAAAAATTTTATCGAATTTATCGAAATTCAACAATTAGGGTTTATTGTATTTCTGGCTATTAATACCACGAACGTTTCGACTATTATCTCACGTTTCAATTGCATTGCTCTCACCAGAGGAATCTCAATATCTCCGAGTCAAGCTTCCGAGAATATTCCGGTCGCGTGCATATAATATCTCTAATAACCACTGTACCGTTATTAGTCCTCTGGTCAATCATAAATACATATATATATATATATATATATATATATATATATATATATATATATATAATATTAGCTCTACATTGGTGATGAACCAATGGTCTCGTTAGATTGACGAGTTTCGTCGGTATTCCAATAATTAACACGAGCAATTTCGCTGAGTATCTATACACATGGGCGAATTCTACGCCAATTTGTCCAAACCCCTCAGTATCTTGAATGATAAATTTTCTCTTTTTTTTTCACACATTCTTTCGATTCGTAAACTGATCATTTTATATCTAAATCATTGAAAAAATGTTTTTTCTATTAAAACTAATGTTTTAATAGAAAAAATTAATAAATAAAAATTCGTAAACTGATAATTTGATATTAACGGGGGGAAATAGGGTTAGGACAGCGTTTTCTCAATGATTTTCATGAATTTTTTTATAGTATAAAAAATGAATATAATTTATTGAAACTTTGAGAATATTTTATACATATATTTAAGTATATACTATAAAATTTTTGGAGAATTTCCTTGAAAAACACTGAAGATATTAGCGACCCCATATTGCAGGACACAATCAGACTCAGCATTTTGCGTACATTCTGGAAGCCGCAATTTTCATCTGAAATCAAACGAGGTTGGAATTTACTTTTATTATATGTCTCTTTTCTATATAAACCTAAATGCTATCAGAAAAATAGAAAATTCAATTTTTTACAGGGGTAAAACAATAAAGCATGATTTTTTCCCATTTTTTACAACTTTATTTGCAAAAAAAAAATTATTTTAAATAATGATAATATTCCGATTTTAGGTTCATATAGAGCGCAATACTATGAAGAAAGTAACTGCCAATTTTCAAAACGATTGGTTGAAAACTTTTCAAACTAGCGTGTACGCAAGTTCAAAAAAGTCGTTTTCAGAAAAACGCGTTTGAAAAAATAGCGCGCCCGGGCCTGAAGGAGAGCTACTCACTTTAATGGCTTATGACAATAGAACGAGTCGGAATTTTCATTTACAATTTTGGGAACATATTTTTCAATAGTTTTACTAACATTTTATGGAATAAAAAAAAAATCGATTTTTTGAACCGTCTAACCCTATTTCCCCCCTTAAGACCTTATATATGCGATTTTGCCGATTTTCGAAGGTACTTTTCTAGACGCCGTTAAAAAAAAATGACGCAATATTGACAAAAATTTTTTTTACAGATCATTTATGGAAATGGTTAAGTATCTGTAAAAAAAATAAAACATCAGAAGTATTAACAAATGGCGGAGATATAACATAATAAAGCAATGTATTTTTTTTTGCGCGCGCGTTGATGGTGAAAGTTCTCGGCGTCGATGTGGGTGTCTGAAAAAAAAAATGAATATATTTATAATTGCATAACGAATGTATCTTCAGTGTGAACCAACAACATTATTGAAAAAAAAATTATTATAATAAAAATTCGACAGTTAAAATTTTTTTACTCAATTTTTGGTCGGTATTTTACTTTTTATATTTTTTTGTGTCATTGAAATATCTGTTTCTGTAGTTCACACGATAGGTGATGATACTGAGAATATGTTGTAAAAATTTCAAAGCGATCCGAACCTTCGTTTAAGAGTTAGAACTTTCACAAAGTTCAAAAGAGTGAATCGTGGAAAAACGGGCTTTGAAGTTGGTGGTCGGGCGCGCCGAGCGGTGTCTATTATACGCTCTAAATGCTGTAACTTTAACAATTTTTGGAATTCTGCAATTCTGTAAAACTTAAAATATTCCTAACCGTTCAAGTTAATGGAATCAAAAATAAAAAAAAAAATTTTAATGAGTAAATAATTAGGTCTGAATTTGAAAAAAAAACAATGAAGATCTAAATATTTTTTTAATAATCTGTCGTTTGGGTTTTTCCAATACCATTTTTCTTCGCAATATGAAAAAAAAAAATCACGTTCTGTTTTCTCGAAAAAGAGGAATATGAAGTAGATTATTTTAATGAAACGCAACAATTTTAATAATTTTTTAATTCGTAAGAAAAAAAATGATTTGTTCAGTTGATACGGAATGGAGCATATATGTACACAAATCGTCGTATGTATTGACATTTTCTACGAAGTTATGGCTCGCACGAAAATCGCGCGGTAACCGCGAATTTCAGCGACGAAATTCGTCCTTAATTGCCCACGGGTTGGCATACCCGTTGAGCAAACTTTACCAAAGTGCTCGTTGAATAGCCGACTAATTATAATTAATTTCTCATTGTTCGCGAAAACTCGCGCTCACCGGTGTAACGGGATGATTTTTCGGGTTGTTAAAAGTTACCTCGCGGGAAAATCCGAAAAATTAGCAAGTAGTCACTTTTTCTCAATCTTCATCTTTAGTCATTAATTTTTTTTTTTTTTTTAGAAATGATCATCAATATCAAAATTAATTATATGCAACATTTTCGTGTCATCGATCGGTGCGAGCAGTTTTTTTTTCTGGCAAAGAAGATCGATTTACTTTTTCATCCCTTATTCTTCTTCCCTTGAACGGTGTTATAATAAATATCGTAAATTCGTGAGCTCAAAGTCCCGGGTCTATGAGTCATGGACTATTGTTTATGTGAGCAATTTCGCGAAAAGTGGAGCAATTTTTGTTCGTGAGAAACTTTTGAGAGTCTTGTCTTAAGGGATCACAGACCGCTGCGCGCGCTCAAAACCTAGTAAATTTGAAAAATTATTATAAAGGTTATATGGTGAAAAAAAAATTAAATTGTTGATTTCACATTTTTTATTAACCTTTCAACTATAAGAAAAAAAATGTTATGATTTTTTTTTTCCAATATTAACAATATTTTTTACGGGTATAAATGGACTACTGATGGAAAACATGGCGCCTCCTTGTCGACATCATAACTTTACCAAAAATTATCTAATCTGCAAAAATAAAAAAGAATCTAGTAAAATAATGTAGTAGTAATAGTCTGACGGAGGGATTTTTTTATTTATTTTTCAATAATAATGAAATAACAGTATTTCAAACTTTAGTATGCAATTTAATGAAAAAAATTATTGTTTAATAATTTATAAAAAATTGTCCAATCAAAAGATTGAAAAAACCTCTCGTCACACTATTGAGATAATAATTATAAAGATTTAGAAAAAAAAAATTCAAACATATTAAAAATTGACTGAGTTATCGTGTCGACACTGTTTAAAAATGTAGTTTCCAGAAAATTGCGTTTAATGTTTCTGATAGGAACAACGTGAACTTACGGCTCGTCTTCCATTCCAGCTATAATTTTGTAACAGAGTGGAATTATCTTGAAAGTTTTTTTTTTCGAAAAATTCTTAAAAGTATAAAGAATAAAAATCCGTAAAAAAAGAATCGATTTTTTGAAATGTTCAGGGATACGTGAGTCCTTTAGGGGGGAAATAGGGTTAGAACAGTGTTTTCTCAATGATTTTCATGAATTTTTTTATAGTATAAAAAATGAATGTAATTTATTGAAACTTTGAGAATATTTTATACATATATTTAAGTATATACTTTAAAATTTTTGAAGAATTTCATTGAAAAACACCGAAAATATTAGCGACCCCATATAGCAGGTCACAATCAGACTCAGCATTTTGCGTACATTCTGGAAGCCGCAATTTTCATCTGAAATCAAACGAGGTTGAAATTTACTTTTATTATATGTCTCTCTTCTATATGAACCTAAATGCTATCAAAAATATAGATAATTGAATTTTGTACAGGGGTCAAAACAAAAAAGCATGATTTTTTGCCATTTTTTACAACTTTATTTGCAAAAAAAAAAATTATTTTAAATATTGATAATATTCCGATTTTAGGTTCATATAGAGCGCAATACTATGAAGAAAGTAACTGGCAATTTTCAAAACGATTGGTTGAAAACTTTTCAAACTAGCGTGTAGGCAAGTTTAAAAAAAGTCGTTTTCAGAAAAACGCGTTTGAAAAAATAGTACCAAGAAAAACAAAGTCAAGCCAGTCATAAATTTTCTTCGGTGTTTTTCAAGGAAATTCTTCAAAAATTTTATAGTATATACTTAAATATATGTATAAAATATGCTCAAAGTTTCAATAAATTATATTCATTTTTTATACTATAAAAAAATTCATGAAAATCATTGAGAAAACGCTGTCCTAACCCTATTTCCCCCCTTAATGGCTTATAACAATAGAACGAGTCGGAATTTTCATTGAAAATTTTGGGAACATGTTTTTCAATAGTTTTACTAACAATTTATGAAATAAAAAAAAAATCGATTTTTTGAACCGTCTAACCCTATTTCCCCCCTTAAGAGCCGGTGCTTCGAATTTACAAAAATTACATTCCGGACTCTCGTTGTCTCGCAAAAACATTTTTTTGTTTATTTTTCTTATAGTTTTTGTTATAAACAATTGCTTTATAAAAATCACCGACAGTGCTTGTAACGTTAATTGTTAAATTTATATTTTTTCCTAATGATTGAAAACATTCTCATTCCCATTGATATAAGTTTAAATGTTAGATGGAAACTATATTTAGGGATCTATATTTCGTGACCCCTTTTGATCTCCGTGGTATTCCCAATAGTCCAACCCCTTTCCTTTCACGCTCTGTGAGTTTTCGATATATTCTTAGTGCAAGCTGGATGCATGGAAGAAGGCCAAATCCAGAGCGAGTTGAGGAACCGTTTCTTCGGAACTTCCCACCCCCTCTCATATCGCTTCCTCATCCCCCCATCTCATTTTACGTACCGACAGAATTTTTTTCCCTCTTTTCCTCTATTTTTTCTTCCTCTCTTCTTTTCTTTTTTCCGAGACTCCGGAGCTCTCCCCGCGAGTTTTCCGGGCTCTTTGCCCCGTACACACAGACTCATCCCTTCCTCTCCTAATTTCATCCCCTTGTTATATTCTCCGGTTGCTTGGCCTTACTTACTCTTAATATTGCTAAATTAAACTCACTTCTACAAACTCCAGACGGATTCCCAATGGAGTATAGTAGTATCGTGAAAATTTTACACAGCACTCGTTGCATTAATATATTATGTTGCTCGAAGAGGCAAAATGCCCTTCCCTTGCCCCGTTACAGGGTAGCATTATTCAGATCGGCAATTCTCCAATCTCTCTCGGTCTTGTTTCTTCTTTTTTACACTTCCGCTTCTTCGGTTTTTATTGTCTTTTCGTTTTTCGTGAAAAAATAATAATAATAATACTCGCTAGACAATTTTTAATTCGCTTCTTTTTTTTATTCGAGCTTACTTTGCCGTATCGTGCTCAGGTTTGTGCTAAATTTTTGCGCGGTTATCGCTGACCTATATATGGTTAAGCGGGGAAAAGCGCCATTGTGCCAGAATTATCTGACCATAGAGAAGAGTATGTTCGCGAGATCTTTATGTACTTACTTTGCATATCGGGACCTTCCTGACCGAATTGACACAATCGCGTGTTCTCGCATATTTTTTAATTTTTTCTTCCCTTCTTTCTCCCGTCGGTTTGTTGTAGGACGAAACGAGAGAGCTGTGTCAATTTCTTGATTTTTTTCTTGGCAAAAATCACTTGGGACATTGTCAACGAGAGTGTTTGGACTTGCGACCTGTGTGAGTCTGTTATCTCGAGTAGTTTCAAGTACGTGCAGTTTTTTTTTTATGTTTATATTTTTTTTTCATTTTTCCTACGCAAAAGTTGATTTTCATTATTATTTGTTTAAGTTACGCAGCATTTTTCGACAGCCATTTTCAAATATGCTAGGATTTTGTTAGAAGAATGTTTTTAACGCCTTCTGGAACGCGAAGGGTGGCTTTACAAAAATAAAACAACGTTCAAGGTTTTCCCATCCCTCTTAATATTTACTGTCCCCTTATTCATTCAAACAATTCGCAAATTAAATGGCTTCAAAAAATGTTAGTGAAATTTCCTCGTTCCACATGGTCTTGAATATCCCAACAATGTTATTCACCTAGTGACTATAACGTCGTGCATACATTTATTCGAGCAATAGCACTGCCGGCGAACTCCCTACTTCGTAAACGACAACTTCCGGTGCCAAATAACTCTCGTCGTTCTCGTATCCACCATCGGATATCATATTTCAGAATGAAATTTGAATGTAGAAGCATGCAGTTTGGGTTAATCTTTCGTGAACATCGAGACAGCGTTGATCGTGAAGATCTCTCGTGTCTCTAGCTACTTTAAAAGGCTATTAACGCGTGGTCTCGTTTAGATGAGAAAGTGGAGGCGTTCAAAACTAAAACTGGTAGGACGTGTAACAGTTTCCATGACGGTGATAATCAAATGACCATAATATTTAATCAACGAGGATTAATTAAAATCATTCGTTATTGTTGGAAAAATATTGTGAATAAATAACTAAATAGGAATACACCTCGTCCAGAATTGCCGGATAAATAAGAGTGTAAAGAAGTCTCGAAGTGCGAGTTGCCGTGAAGCCACCATTTGCCGTGTGCACGGACGTAAAATGGCCGAAGATCGAACCACTAGCGATTGCTGTGGCGAGTTTTGTTACTACAATCGAAGATAATGCGATAGTCCATCGTCTGTTAAAAGATTTTTCTAAAATTTATAGAGACTGAGCATCTTTATTTTATGCGCTACTTTATTACACACATTAACGAGGATTTGCCACTATTTAAAAAAAGTGATTTCGCGTTCAGCCTGTTATTTCATAAGAAACGAAAACTCCCGCGAAACCGTGCAAGCGTGTATGATGATTATTAATGGTACAAAAACTGGCCACGGGGCGTCTCTGTTTGGCTGCGTTCATATAGCGAATAGACGCATTCTGATTGGTTGTCGATGTCGTGCTCGGAGTTCGCGCATGCGCGTACTTCAGATCGCGCAATCATAGACGACGAAACCTAATCTACAAATCAGCGGACACACCGATTCTAATTCATAGAAATTAGTCGATTTTTTCTTACGAATCCCTCGCTACAAATATTTATCTGTTACTGACACTACTGACAGTACAACTCGTCTTGTTATTACTGTCGATAAAGTCACGAAAATTTGCATAGAAATGATTCTAAAAATGTACCGTTGATTTGAATGAACAGCAGATAAAACCTGAACGAATTAATACCTAAATTACGATTAATGGCCCATTAACACATTGTAATTTCGATAGAACCGAAAAATATTACTTTTCTTCCCGCTCTCCCCTGCGGACATACTACCCCAAAGCGTCCACCCTCTGTCAAGCGTTCCCGAGTTTCAGGAGGTCGATTTCCAACCAAAGGTCGAGACATACGCTCGTAGTACGCTATATTCTCGTGTAGGCTTCCGGAGAGTTTACCAATTCCACTTTTGCATCCCCTCCGGCCTTCCTTTGTCCTCTCCCTCTTTAAATCCGGCATACACGCTGGCTTGACTCAACATTACGCTACGTTGCGAAGAGATGAGTACCCGGAGTGCCTCATCTCTTTCGTTTTGGTTGGAAGGGCTCGGGTAGTGTAATAGGGTAATTGTTATGCCCGGGCACGGTGTAACAGAGACCGAGGATCGAAGCCCCGTGTCTCCGATAAGCCACGACCGGGGGGCATACTTAACGGACTTGACTTTGGGAAACACGACAGTACGAGGGCACACACAGCCGGTTCGGTGTTTAAATGAAAAAAGCTTTCGTTTCGTATTAACCACCCCCCCCCCATCCCGCGCGAATATCTCTCGGATATTTCGCACCATTCTTTTTTCTTCCTCTTCATCCCCCCTCGAGCGCACGGTTATTCAAATATGTAGATAGGAAGCGAGACATATGATTGAAACGGTAGATAATGCCAAAAGTAATTTCTCTTCGTACGGAATTTTTTATCCAGAGAGAAAATTAAAATTCCTCGAGTCAGGAGAAAACGATGCTTGACACACTTTTGCGCGACAGACTTTTAACACGATGCGATTTTACAAAGACTTTTCACGATTGTCTACGTATTTGCATATTAAACTGACTAGATATTAAAATTATATTATACGAGATGTGCCCCGCAGTTTCACCCGCGTTTAATTTCCGTTCCTCGATTTAACACGCCGACACCGCCGCTCGCTAGGGTTGTAGTATAAAGTTATATAGTGTAAAGCCTTCCTGAATAAACAGGCTATCTAATCCAAAAAGAATTTTCCAAAATCGGATAAGTATTTCCTGAGATTAGCGCGTTCAAACAAACAAACTCTCCAGCTTTATTGTAGTATCGTATAGATATAGTAGTACAGTAGTAAAATAGTAAGATTAGAGTCATAGCACGAAGTTATATAGCCTAGAGCCTTCCTGAATAAACGGGCTATCTAATGCAAAAAGAATTTTTCCAATCGGAATAGTATTTCCTGAGATTAGCGCGTTCAAAAAAACATACAAACAAACAAATTCTCCAGCTTTATTATAGTAGTACGATAAGATAGAGATTTTTTTAAATTGCAATGTTATAAATTTCGTAATGTGTGTTTTAGATAAAATATGAATCGGTGAAACAGCGGAAAAAAAATAACTTTAATAATGAATCGAATATATTCGTTTATCTACTCGATAGCTCGGAGAATCGCGAATTTATACCTCAAAATAATTGTCCTAGTTGTCCTATTTTAAGGTGCGAACTGCGAAGTCTTTATCTTTTCATATTTAATCAATTTGACGCCGAGCATCAACATAATTGGATTCGGCAATGTTGTCACGAATTATTAATTAATTCGATGAATTATCCATTGGTCAGAATTTACTTGCAGTGAAAATTATGTGAGCTCTATGACCCCTTGAAAATTTTAACGAATATAAATCCCATTGAAAAAGTAATGGGCATTTTCCCCTCTCACTTGGTTTCAATGAAATTTTCTCAGCTGGAATATGGCTTAAAAATTTTGTGCCGGAATCGGTCACAACATTTTTGATGAATTTGTTCCTACTTTCAAACTACCTCCAACCTCTTTATTAAGGGGGAAATAGCGTTAGACGGTTCAAAAAATCAATTTTTTTTTATTCCATAAATTGTTAGTAGACTATTGAAAAATATGTTCCCAAAATTTGAAATGGAAATTCCGACTCGTTCTAATGTTATAAGCCATTAAGGGGGGAAATAGGGTTAGGACAGCGTTTTCTCAATGATTTTCATGAATTTTGTTATAGTATAAAAAATGAATATAATTTATTGAAACTTTGAGAATATTTTATACATATATTTAAGTATATACTGTAAAATTTTTGAAGAATTTCCTTGAAAAGCACCGAAGAAAATTTATGACTGCCTTGACTTTATTTTTCTTGGTACTATTTTTTCAAACGCGATTTTCTGAAAACGACTTTTTTTGAACTTGCGTACACGCTAGTTTGAAAAGTTTGCAACCAATCGTTTTGAAAGTTGGCACTTATTTTCTTCATAGTATTGCGCTCCATATGAATCTAAAATCGGAATATTATCATTATTTGAAATAATTTTTTTTTTGCAAATAAAGTTGTAAAAAATGACAAAAAATCATGCTTTTTGTTTTGACCCCTGTAAAAAATTCAATTTTCTATTTTTTCGATAGCATTTAGGTTCATATAGAAGAAAGACATATAATAAAAGTAAACTCCAACCTCGTTTGATTTCAGA
This sequence comes from Oxytorus armatus, assembly GCA_958009045.1. Taxonomy (NCBI): domain Eukaryota; kingdom Metazoa; phylum Arthropoda; class Insecta; order Hymenoptera; family Ichneumonidae; genus Oxytorus; species Oxytorus armatus. The sequence continues at coordinate 11,986,538 of OY253754.1, read as the reverse complement.
TGAAAATTGCGGCTTCCAGAATGTACGCAAAATGCTGAGTCTGATTCTGACCTGCAATATGGGGTCGCTAATATTTTCGGTGTTTTTCAAGGAAATTCTTCAAAAATTTTACAGTACATACTTAAATATATGTATAAAATATTCTCAAAGTTTCATTAAATTATATTCATTTTTTATACTATAAAAAAATTCATGAAAATCATTGAGAAAACGCTGTCCTCTTCCTATTTACTCCCTTAAGGGCTTACATATCGCTGCGCTCGCTGAAAATTCAGTAAACTTGAAAAAATTATTATAAAGGTTATATGGTGAAAAAAAAATTAAATTGTTCATTTCACATTTTTTATTAACTTTTCAACTATAAGAAGAAAAAATTGAAATTTTTTTTTTTTTTAATATTAAGATTATTTTTTATGGATATAAAGAGACTACTGATGAAAACCATGGCGCCTCCTTGTCGACATCATAACTTCATCAAAAATCATCCAATCTGTATAAATAAAATAGAATCTAGTATAAGAATGTACTAGTAATAGTCTGACGGAAGGAATTTTTTTTTGTTTCGAAAATAAAGAAATTACGGTATTTCAAACTTTAGTATGCAATTTAAAAAAATATAGTATTTGATAATTTATAAAAAATTGTCCAACCAAAAAATTAAAAAAACCTCTCGTCAGACTACAGAGAAAATAATTATCAAGATTTAAAAAAAAAGTGAAAAAATATTAAAATTCGACTGAGTTATCGTACTGACAATGTCTGACATAGTTTTGAGAAAAACACGTTTAAAGTTTCTGGTAGGTACAACGTGCAATTTACGGCTAGTCTCCCATTATGGCTATACTTTTGTAACGGAGTGGAATTTTCTTAAAAGTTTTTTTTTAATTCTTAAAAGTATAATGAAAAAAATTTGTAAAAAAAAATTGATTATTTGAAAATTTCAGGGGTATGTGAGCCCTTAATGTAAATTTTCATTAAAAAAGTCATTGTCAAATTGCGATGAAAAGAAGGTTAAAAACAAGAGCATTCTTGTTATGATTGTAAGGAAAAATTTATAATTTCTCGATGAAATCTCCGAGGGATGCTCACGTACCTGCTGATTTGATGTGGGATATCCCATACAAATAATTTACAATCCATACATACTCCTATTTCAATTATCAATGGGCATACGTAAGCTGTCAGTTATTGTTCCGGTCTTTCGATATCGGAGAACACCACGCGAAGTTAACAATTACTAACTGTCCGGCATCTCACTGCCCCATTTCGAAACATTGTTCTGATCAAAATTTTCGTAATGCCGAAGGGCTATTTCAATACTGCGATTTGATAGACGTTGTCTCGTAATTATGCATTGTACTTTTAACGAGAGAACGAAGAGAGAGAGAGCGAGAGATATTCTATCGGTGAAGTGAATTATGAAAAGGCAGATATTTGCCAACGAGTCTCTATTTCGACGTTCATAGAAATCCATTAATGATTCACGCTGATATTACAATTTAATCGGGTGTTATACAGATGAAAAAGTGATATGTTACGGTGGTGGAATTCTAGCTTAAAGTATAAATTTATATATTCACCGTTTTGTTGAATATCGTTAAATATCTTTTGCCAATGATTTTCGTCGTGATTTCACGATAAGGGATATGGCCACGGTAGCGGATATAAAATTCTGTGCACATTTAACAATATTTTTTGGCATATAGCAGTAGCCGGCCATTTTGTATAACAAAAAAAAACAAAAAAATATTTTTTATTAGCTTGATATTCATACTAAATAGATGTGTAATTAGTTTTATAAATAAATCACTTTTTCATACAAAAAAAAATTGTTAAATGTGCCCATGACTTTATACCCGCTACCGTGGCCAAACCTCTTGAAACTCGCTAGCGGTATGATTATTAACCAACCATAAAATCATTCCGATGAATATTTTTGGAAATTAATTTTCCATCATTTTAATTTGAGCCACCCATCTTTTTTTTTCTTGAAGTAAATGTACGAGAATTTTTATAAAAGAAGCCGTACTTCATTTATAAAAATTCTTTCGGGTTCCGAGTAGGAGTCTAAAATTAAAAAAAAATTGCCCTGGTGTCATTGCAGTTGGAATATTACTGGGGTGGTTCTGTGATTGACGTGTTTATCTTAGAGCGACTCAATAGTGAAAAAAGCTTCTTTTTCCTTGCTCGTCAACGTTTTTTTTTTTATTTATTTTCCATCGAGATATAGCAGAAACCTTGGGGGCTGTGTACCCTTCATAATTACACGTAAATCTTCCAACCCCTCTCGCCTGCCCACCCACGCCGCAGAGTAGATTCAAGATGTCGTATTCGAGCAAATAGTACATTAAAAGGTTTCTTACCCTCGGAATAAACGACCGAGGGGACTGCAGTCGTACCGTTTTTTTAAAGCAATTTTACCATCCTTACAATTATTCGAAATTGCGATTTTCTTTTTTCTTTCAACCCTCTCGTGATCAAGTCAACCTTGTCACCCTTGTCAAAGGGGTTAGTGAGCGAACCGTTATTAAATGGAGGGAGGGGGTGGTTATGCTACTACTAATTGCTTCAATCCATCTGATCATTAAAGGTTTGAAAGTTCTTTTGAATTTGTTTGGATTAATTTTTACAAAATCATCGTCCCGTGCTAATGAGGGTTCTTTTCCAAACTGATGCCGAAGCTCCCCGAAGTTACTGTCAATTGTAAATGTTGGATGTTCAAAACACCCTCCGAATTCTTTCGAACTAAGGTACAATCCAAAACATAAAACCTTTTGTGTTGCTTAAAGGGACAACCTTACTGTGAACAGGCTCAAGAAATAGTACTTCTTCACGAATTTTTGTTTGCCACTTAGTGAATTATTTCAGGATTGGGAGAATGGTATGTTTTTGAGGACAGTTTGAAGTTGTTTTATAAAAATTTTTATAAAAAAATAATAAAAATTACGACAGTTATGATTGTTATAAACATTTTCCCATACAAATTTTTCCTTTTAACGGTCGGATCCTTATCTCTGGTGCGGTTCATCCGAAGAATAAAACAAAAATATTTTCATAATCCGCATTGATGTAGATTTCGTTAAGCAAAGCCGTTTTTTTTTTATTAATATTTCTCATAATGGCCGTATGTTGAACATTTAATTCAAAATGCTCGTACAGAGTTTAAGGTAGTAGTCTGGTAACTTAAGCCGATTTTCATGTCTTTTTTGGAGGGCGTTTTTTTGTAGGAAAATAAAAATGAATCGTTTTGGATATTTAGGATGTTTTTATTTACATATTGAAGATACAAAAAAAAATTTGTTTGAAAAAATTTAATAGTTTATTATTATTATTATTGATCGAAGTTGGCACCTCGATCCCGGTGATTTTGGCTCTTGATGTTATCCGAAGTAAAAAATTCTTGATAATTCTTAATCTATAGACATGTCATTCTGGTCGGAACTACTGAGAAATTTGTTCACCCCTAACTTTTTATTACCACCCACGCGCTTTTTTTTCGAGGTGCCAACTTCGATCAATAATAATGATAATAACAAACTATTACATTTTTTCAACAAATTTTTTTTCGTATCTTTAATATGTAAATAAAAACATCCTAAATATCCAAAACGATTCTTTTTTATTTTCCTACAAAAAAGCGCCCCCCAAAAAAGATATGAAAATCGGCTTAAGTTACCAGACTACTACCTTAAACGAACTAGTGACAAAAGAGGCGCTTCGCGCGTCTTGCATCGGGCGGTTTTTAGGTTAGGTGTGTTCCTGACAGCTGAGGAGCTGAGCTGAGATTCAACGGAGTGAAGCGCGCTGATGTTGGACGATCACGTGACTAATGCCCGTATTCATAGTCCGTTCTTATCTTAAGGATGGTAGTGTAGCATGTTCCCCAAATTCATCGTCCCCAAATTCATCGTCCCCAAAAAAGTAACTAGATCGAAAAATCCCTTGACTATTGAACCGCAATACTGCTAGATGGCGCGGTAAACGTATTCTCATGTAGGGTAGCATGTTCCCCAAATTCATCGTCCCCAAATTCATCGTGCCCAAAAAAGTAACTAGACCGAAAAATCTCCTGACTATTGACCCGCAATGCTGCTACATAGCGCGATAAACGTATTCTCATATCTACTCGCCCGAATGCCGGAGTCCGAGGACTGAGCAGTAGATATGTGCTCTTATGATCAGACAACATATACATATATGTATATAGAGATTTCTCGGCATTCAACGACTGAAAAAGGAAATTGTTGTTTTGGTTTGATTGTCAAAAATATCCTATGTCATCGATATAAAAACATCTTCTGCATCAAGTGCTCTGTCACAAATGCATAATGTCTCTTTCGAGTGGGCTGTTTGTTGTTCGCAGCTGATGTGATAACGCTCTCATCAGATGACAATGAAGAATATCATAGCGGTGACCCTCTAAGTGCCTTTCATGCCCTGGTCCCCTGAATTATGCTTTCCCGGTGTGTGGTCACAGAGTTTTCTGCTGCAGTTTTATCCATGAAATATTGGGTATGGGTCTGACACCAAGATGCTTCGTGTGTCATGTATCGAGATGGCCACCCATCCTAGTGACTCCCACCAATAGCGAGGGATAAATATTGTTAAAAATATTCATATTTCTTTCAAAAATATCATTATATTGCTTCAATAAAATAATATACTGACAAGTATCCTTATATTCTTTATTTTCGGATATATAATTGCGATCGCAAGATGCGCTCCGAAGTTGCTCTTATCACCCCATGGAATTGAAACGACCGAGTTAACATCATAAATGGACATATATCATCTACGGGGACCTGGACACCGCGGGCATCCACCCACTAACTAGAGATCACCCAGTGTATAATTAATAATTAATAATTAATAATTAATAATTAATAATTAATAATTAATAATTAATAATTAATAATTAATAATTAATAATTAATAATTAATAATTAATAATTAATAATCAATAATTAATAATTGATAATTAATAATTTATAATTAATAATCTACTGCTCAGTCCTCGAACTCCGGCATTCGGGCGAGTAGATATGAAAATACGTTTATCGCGCCATCTAGCAGCATTGCGGGTCAATAGTAAAGGGATTTTTCGGTCTAGTAACTTTTTTGGGGACGATGAATTTGGGGACGATGAATTTGGGGAACATGCTACCCGACATGAGAATACGTTTACCGCGCCATCTAGCAGCATTGCGGTTCAATAGTCAAGGGATTTTTCGGTCTAGTTACTTTTTTGGGGACGATGAATTTAGGGACGATGAATTTGGGGAACATGCTACAATACCTTAAAGATGAAGGATCCCTTGAATCTCCAAGGCCGCCTTATTTCATAGACGTACCTCGAGTCTTCCTTTCGAAAGTAAGGAATATTTCAGGGATTTTTATGATTAGTGGATGCAGTACTGTTTATGGCACCAGAACCTAACCTAACACGAGTTAAAAAAATGTAATGAGTAAAAGTCTAAAGGTAATGAAAAATCTTATATATTAGGTTTATATTAATTATTAATATTAGTTAATATAAGTACTAATGGTAAAGTAATTAATTTTCAGAACTGCAACGAAAAAGAACTACTACTAATAAAACTCCGAGAAGCAATTGAGCATCAGCGGGAGCATCACGCTAAAAAAATTGCTATTGCTGAAGCAGAAGAGAAAATAGTTATCTTGAGACTGTTGAGAGAGGAAGAGGCATTCGGGCAAAGATAGTATCATATAAAATATTCATGTTTTTAATATCTAATTATTATTATAAGCGTTAAAATATCAGACTAACAACTGAGTTAATGGAGAAACTGGCAGTCAATGATTGTTCAATCGCCTCAACCGAGCATTTACCAGAGGTAATAAGATCTCAGTCACAGCTCCTTTACTGAATCTCTATCTTTTCCGAAAAGGAACATCTTCGAAAAATTCCAAGGGATTTTCCCAATCACGAATGTACCTTTTCAACAAGTCCGAACAGAATCGGATTCTCGGGATTTTCGTCTCCAAATTCATCGTCAGAATAAATTAAAAATGCGTTTTTCTATGATTCTTTTTTTTCTTTATACACTTTGTCCGAAAACGCGACACCACGAGTAACCACAAACTTAAAATGTGTCAAATTTGTATAGGTTATATTTGGCTGTACTCTGCGCATCATGTGGTAAGAAGTTCACAAATGCAGCAAAAACGAACAGACCAAGGCGGCGTCCCCTCCTCAAGGGAGCTCGGGAGCTTTCTTGAGATAAGGAAGCCAATAAGGCTCCTTGTTCGGTCAAGGAACGTTTATGAAACGTGTTATAGGGAATGAGGGATCCTTATTCCTCAAGGAACGACTATGAATACGGGCATAAGAGTCAACCTCTGATTGGTCCTTGTATCGGCAACACTTAATGTATCGAAGTTCGATCTTCGAGTGTCATCAATTTTTTGCTGTAGGGATTGAAACATGAAAAATTTGCCACGTTTACGGTTCGTCGATCAACATCACGAACTGTGCGCGCAATTGTCAGCGATAATTCACTCGTAGCGCGTTAGGAAGCGAGTTGATAAACTCATCGCTGTAGATTTCACGTTGCTCCCCGGTATATATATAGGTTATCGGCATTAGCCAAATGTTTACGTCCGTCAATGATCGCGGATCGCACGGGGAATTTCGCGGAGATTGCGAGAAAGCCGCGCCACCGTCCAATGGCGTTTAGATAGATCAACCCGGGGGGGTAGCATCAGTGTACGGGGGGGGATAGATTGTACACACGAATGATCGGAAATGCGAATACGCGGCGGGACGTTCTCTCGTCGTGAATTTCCGAACTACGGGTTTACAGTGGATTTGAGGGGGGCGGGAGGGTGGTGCGAGAGAAGGGTAGTGGGGCTAATGGCCTGTAGGAACAGAGTCACGCGGTTAGAAATTACGATTCGAATTCCAGAGGGCTTGGGAGTAACAGCGAGCCAACCTAGTGAGAGAGAGAGAGAGAGAGAGAGAGAGTGAGGGGTTGAGAGGATGAGTAAGGGTAAAAGGGAGGGCATGGGGCAACTGTGGCAGTTGACCCACCGGGTGCCCGATTCCGGGAGCTCGGTGCAGCTTCGACCATTTGGCATTCTGGAATTGTAATCGCTTCTCCGGTGGCTGCGTATACACGCCATGTTTTCCCCCTTCTCTCACGCTCTCTCTCTCTGTCTCTCCCTTCTGGTTTTATGTCTACGCTTTAGTAAACCTCTCCTCTATCTATCTGTCCCCGCGTCTTCACTCTTGCAAACCCACCCACTAAAAGTCCTCTCTCCTATCCGACACTCTCATCCACCCGCTCGCTATTCCCTTAACCCTACATTATACTTTTCACCGCCATATAAAGCGTTGCTCTTCGTTCATCCGTGGGGAGAGAGGGAGGGGTGGGTTTATCATCCTCCAACGGGTACGTATGTACTCGATGGTGAAATTCCATTTTAATTAATTTCCTCGATTAACCGTGTATACGGATTCGTTCCGCCAACGCGTTTCGTACACCGTCATCGTTTCCCTTTTCGCCGGAACACCGAGCGCCATCTTGTTGTCGCTTATCCACGAAATGGCGGCTGGCGTCGCTGAATGGTGTTTCAATGTAATACTTCGGTACGACGCTGAACGTAAAAAAATGATCTTCATAATGCGCTAAAGTTTGTAGAGAAATTGACGATTTCGGTGACATGTTTTGATGTTCCCTATTTTGATGTTCTTTATTTGGACGTTCTCTATTTTAATGTTCGATATTATGATCCATCAGTTGTTTGCGTGTCTAAGTTTTAGACATTCCAACATATTATACTCACAAGGAAAGTACTCGAGGTGTCCCCTCCGATTTTGTTGAAACTCATGTATGTTATGGAGCATTAAAAACTAAGCGACACGTATTTTTTTTTATCGGCGGAAAAACGGTTTCAAGGGGTGAAACCACCCCCTAAATTTACACAGGTCAAGGGCCGATTTTGCAGTTTCACATACAAGCAGTGCACCGATTTCGATGAAACAAAAATTAAAATGTTTCTTATGCGAAAGAATGAAGAACCCACCAGACAATGAAAGAAAAAAGAATTTTAACGGGTCGAAACACCCTTGAACATGTACTTCTTGCACCCTACATTGAAAACTTGCGAATCGATTGGAATGAAAAGTATGCTATATTATAGCGGAAATAAAATTAAAGTTGACGTATTTTTGTATTTGAGCAAGAAAACATTTTAAAGGGGGGAAATAGGGTTAGACGGTTCAAAAAATCGATTTTTTTTTATTCCAATAATTGTTAGTGAAACTATTGAAAAATTTTAAATGAAAATTCCGACTCGTTCTATTGTTATAAGCCATTAAGGGGGGAAATAGGGTTAGGACAGCGTTTTCTCAATGATTTTCATGAATTTTTTTTATAGTATAAAAAATGAATATAATTTATTGAAACTTTGAGAATATTGTATACATATATTTAAGTATATACTATAAAATTTTTGAAGAATTTCCTTGAAAAACACCGAAGAAAATGTATGATTGCCTTGACTTTGTTTTTATTGGTACTATTTTTTCAAACGCGTTTTTCTGAAAACGACGTTTTGTGAACTTGCGTACAAGCTTGCGCTAGTTTGAAAAGTTTTCAACCAATCGTTTTGAAAATTGGCAGTTACTTTCTTCATAGTATTGCGCTCTATATGAACCTAAAATCGGAATATTATCATTATTTAAAATAATTTTTGTTTTGCCAATAAAGTGGTAAAAAATGGCAAAAAATCATGCTTTTTTGTTTTGACCCCTGTAAAAAATTCAAATTTCTATTTTTTTGATAGCATTTAGGTTCATATAGAAGAGAGACATATAATAAAAGTAAATTCCAACCTCGTTTGATTTTCGATGAAAATTACGGCTTCCAGAATGTACGCAAAATGCTGAGTCTGATTGTGACCTGCAATATGGGGTCGCTAATATTTTGGGTGTTTTTCAAGGAAATTCTTCAAAAATTTTATAGTATGTACTTCAATATATGTATAAAATATTCTCAAAGTTTCAATAAATTATATTCATTTTTTATACTATAAAAAAATGCATGAAAATCATTGAGAAAACGCTGTCCTAACCCTGTTTCCCCCCTTGAGGGAACAAACTACCCCTATTTGAGTTTTTACATTCCAGTCGTCTCCTTGTCATTCCAAATGTGTTTCCGATACGAACTCTTATTATTAAGCTACAATGAATGATTCATCGTTTTTTTTAAATTAGCACGAATACTTAAAGGTACAGACCATCCTTTCTAGCGCCTTTTTTAATAGATATTCAAAAGTCTCTGAACCACTGCTAAGAAATTTTATGATGGTACGATTTTTGTACGTTGGTACATGGTACCCCCGGAAAAGGTGAATGAAAATAAAAATTCATCATTCTTCCAGAGTGAATTGTTAAATAATTAACGGTTTCGATAGAGAACGATATAATGGTACGTCGAACACACGCAATCTCCTCCGCTCGCTTTTCTATAGCGATCGTCGCGGGAAGGACGCTTCACGGATGTGCCTTTGCGGCGTTTCCGTTCCCCACGGGAGATCGTTCGGTTGAACGTTCTCGTTCATCGCCTCTCCTCCCGGTGGCTTAGCCCGAGCACCGAGAGAAATAGCGCGCGTAAGAGGGCTCTCGCCCTCGGGCTGATGTCGACCGAATTACCAAAGTACAGCGAGGCAAAGCCAGCGGCTCAAGAGCTACGTTTATATATTGTGGCGAAGACCAGGGGGATTGAAGATTCAAACAGTGTCTTTAATCGCTGTTACATCGACTGCCTATTCGACCCGGTACATTCTTTCACGGAGTACTTACTAAAAAAAAAAAAAAGAGATTTCCGACTTTTAATCCCGAAAAACAACCCTTATGGTCCAACTTGTTGGATATTAGATTTTCCAGCAGAAATAAATGCTCGTGCACTTTTCATCTATAAGAAGAAAAATTAAAAAATCTTTTTACAAAATATTAACATTTTTTTTTATCATCGAAACCGACTCAAGGGTTCACATACCCGTGCGCGCACTGAAAACCGAGTAAATTTGAAAAATTATTGTACAGGTTATACGGTGAAGAAAAAATTAAATTGTTGCTTTCACATTTTTTATTAACATTTCAAGTATTGGACAAAAAATTAAAAAATTTTTTTTCCCAATATTAACATTATTTTTTACGGGTATAAATGGACTACTGATGAAAACCATAGCGCCTTCTTGTCGACATCATAACTTCACCAAAAATTATCCAATCTGCAAAAATTGAAAAAAATCTAGTAAAATAATGTAGTAGTAATAGTCTGACGGAGGGGACTTTTTTTTTTTTTGCATAAATAAATAAATTACAGTATTTCAAACTTTGCAATTGCAAAGCAAAAAAAAAAATTAGTGTATGCAATTCATAAATAAAAAATTAGTGTTTAATAATTTATAAAAAATTGTCCAACCAAAAAATTAAAAAAAACCTCTCGTCAGACTATAGAGGAAATAATTATCAAGATTTACAAAAAAAAAAAAGTTAAAAAATATTAAATTTGGCTGAGCTATCGTGCTGACACCGTCTAGAAATATAGTTTCCAGAAAAACGCGTTTAAAGTTTCTGATAGGTACAACATGAACCCGATGTCCGGTCACATTTATTGCTACAACTTTGTAACGGATGTCGCACTTCTTGTCGACTGTTTTATCAGGATTCTCTTTAGATAAATAAATAAATAAAGACGAAGACTTTATTTATTGATTGAATAGATTTATTAAATAAGCACTTCCGGCCTACTCTCTGGTTTCTCACAAACCGTTGATTCTCTTGTATTGTTTTATTATTACATCGTCATTAGCAACGCCGTTGCTACGTGAGATGCATTTTAGTATATGGACACTTCCGTTGATACATTATATCTTACACGTAGTGAAATTTTCTTAAAAGTTTTTTTGTTTTAATTCTTAAAAGTATGAAGAATGAAAATCAGTAAAATCAAATCAATTTTTTGAAAATTTTAGGGGTACGTGAGCCTTTGAAAATGAAAATTAAAGAACTTTTACACCGACCGGGCTGATGATGAGTAATTTCGAAAATTACGTTTCAAACATTTCCAAACGGAAAGTAGTTGGACAGAAAAAACCGTTTCCCTCGCGTCCTGAGCTTTAATTGTTATGGACGTTGGATGTTGAAAATTCAATCCTCGTAAAATTTTTCGTATTAACAATTCTACGTATTGTGAATGAATAATTTGGCTAGTCTGGAGTATTGAGACTCCGACGATGCGATAGAAAGTTTTTCCCTTCCGCGAAGTAGATACTGTCAGTATCAGGAAAGACGAGTTAAATTTTCAAAGGACCAAATATCGAATATCCTCTTTCTCTACTCTCTCTCTCTCTCTATCTCTCTATCTCGTTCTTATTTATTCAATGGGCACGAAGTACGACTGAAATGTATACGAGCTTTTCCTGAATATGAACCAGGCCACGTTCAATATTTCATGCATATCTCTCTTGTGCACGAATACATGATCTACGTTTCTATTGAGACATGACGTAACAATTTTCATCGGTCATAACATAGCTGTCGTAACGAATTTACGATGTCCTGCTTCGCATTCTTTTTATATATATAAACTTTACACACAAACACGTGTATATAAGGGTATGTACAGGGTATTTTGTGCCAAGATGAGAATTTAGAAATGATTCATCGCGGTAAATATTTCTTCATCCTTGTTCGAGGCCGAAAAATTTATAGTTTTTGATTTAGAATTTTTATTGAATTTTTTTTACCAAAATATTGCAGCACAATAATTCTTGAGGGGTATGACCGCGGTAGCGAGTATAAAATCATGTGCACATTTAACAATTTTTTTTTGTATGAAAAAAAGATTTAATTATAAAACTAATTACACATGTATTTAGTATAAATATCAAGGTAATAAAAAATATTTTCTTTGTTATACAAAATGGCCGAGTGTTGCTATTTGCTTTTGGTACATAGCACATCATAACTTGTTTGCGACATCATAACTTGATCAAAATTATTCAATCTGCAAAAATAAAAAAGAATGTAGTAGTAATAGTCTGACGGAGGGAATTTTTTTCTTTTCAAAAATAAAGAAATTACAGTATTTCAAACTTTAGTAAGCAATTTAAAAAGAAAAAATTTGTGTTTAATAATTTATAAAAAATTGTCCGACTACAAAAGTAAAGAATCATCTCGTCAGACTATAGAGAAAATAATTATCAAGATTTAAAACAAAAAAAAAGTTAAAAAATACTAAAAATTGACTGAGTTAACGTGATGACACTGTCTAAAAGCATAGTTTCGAGAAAAACGCGTTTCTGGTTTCTGGTAGGTACAACGTGAACTTACGGCTAGTCTCTCATTTCAGCGATAACTTTGTAACGCAGTGAAATTTTCTTAAAAGTTTTTTTTTTTAATTCTTAAAAGTATAAAGAATAAAAATTTGTAAAAAAAGAAAATTGATTTTTTGAAAATGTCAGTTGTATGTGAGCCGTTAGTTCAATATTTATGGTATTTTCTATTTTTTCGAAAAATCCATTAAGGGGGAAAATAGGGTTAGGACAGCGTTTTCTCAATGATTTTCATGAATTTTTTTATAATACAAAAAATGAATATAATTTATTGAAACTTTGAGTCTCAATATTATATGTCTCTCTTCTATATGAACCTAAATGCTATCAAAAAAATAGAAAATTGAATTTTTTACAGGGGTCAAAACCCCTGTAAAAACAGCCGACCCATATTAGCGACCCCATATTGCAGGTCACAATCAGACTCAGCATTTTGCGTACATTCTGGAAGCTGCAATTTTCATCTGAAATCAAACGAGGTTAGAATTTACTTTTATTGCATGTCTCTCTTCTATATGAACCTAAAGCTATCAAAAAAGTAGAAAATTGAATTTTTTACAGAGGTCAAAACAAAAAAGCATGATGTTTGCCATTTTTTACAACTATTTGCAAAAAAAAAATATTTTAAATAATGATAATATTCCGATTTTAGGTTCATATAGAGCGCAATACTATGAAGGAAGTAACTGCCAATTTTCAAAACGATTGGTTGAAAACTTTTCAAACTAGCGTGTACGCAAGTTCAAAAAAAGTCGTTTTCGGAAAAACGCGTTTGAAACACGTGGCACGCTCGGGGCCTGAAGGAGAGCTACTCACTTTAATGGCTTATAACAATAGAACGAGTCGGAATTTTCGTTCAACATTTGGGAACATATTTTTCAAGAGTTTTACTAACAATTTATGAAATAAAAAAAAAATCGATTTTTTGAACCGTCTAACCCTATTTCCTCCCTTAACTTAAAACAAGGCAAATTAAATTTTCATTGTTTTGGAATGTAGCCGAATTAAACGTGATGCGAAAAAGCATTGATGTTCAATCAGTCAATATTTTAGTTGATTTTTTTACAAAACTGAGCAAATATTCAGTCATTTTTAATATGAGAATGTTTGAAGATAAAAATCTTTACAAAAATCACAGATGTTTTGTAACAAGAGGATAAACAAAAGGAATCAGGTGAAATTCCGGCTCGACGCTTCGTGATATTGGCACGGAATTCCCTGTGTACATTCGATCGTTTTTCATTGATTCGTTTCGTAGTAAAGTGATAAGATACAGGAGGTAAAAGAACCCGAGGTCGAGGGTCGAGTTTGGTACGAAAAGCTCTCGTACGTTTCTCGACTATCGTCCGGAAAACCGTATTCCTCCTTTCGATAAACGCCTGCATGTTTTATGCTTCTATACAAGATTGACTTTTCCGTTTCTCTCCTCGCTGCATTATATATATAAATATACATGCACGTATATATATATAAATCTATATATGTGCATTGTGGTCTGTGGCATATGGTAGCCGGAAGTGTCGATTTCGCGACGACGGACGAAACATTATCTGGAAGTTCGATTATTTAACCTATTTTTTTTTCCGCTATTTATTTACATTCATCATTATCGATCAATGGCGCAGAATTTACCATAATTCATTTTTTTTAGGGTCACTAGAATCGCTGTGAGCGTTGGGCGCGCCGTTTTTTAGGTTAGATTCATCGTTTAAAATCGTGTGGTCTGAAGTATGCACATAATCGAATTATCGAACTCCGAGCACGACAGCCAATCATAATGACAAGTTCGTAGCTTCGGAAATAAATCGCATTTCGATATATTTCTTGACAATTCTTTTTTATCGCGGGGTTAGACACATCATTGTTTAATAAAGTGGATATAAGGGTAAGAAAAAAAAATGTCTATAAAGCAATCATCATTGTATCGTATAGTGCGGTGTTTTTGCCCGTAGAATTCGATTTTATTTTTTCGAAAGATTTCAAAATTCGGACAAAGCCAAAGATAAATATATATCTCGTTTAGCCAGGACCGTTTGGTGGTTATAGATCCGTCGTTTGTGTGTAAAACGCGAATAGAGCTTTGCGTTGCACACGCGCGCTTCTAGAGGGCAACACGGGTTGACTTGTCCGCACGTTTCCATGTTATTGCCCCTCTCGTACTTGTGCCCACACGGCGAATGAGAGACGCTTCCGCCAGTGGGCGTTCGAGAAAAAGCGAGACCCGGAAACGAAGAGCAAGAATAAAATACATGTTATATTCAGGTGGTTGGGTTCGGCGGAGTTTTTAAATTTTCAATGAATCATCCGGTATCTTTAACCGGCTTGGCATTTCTCGATCTTCAATGCTATTCGTCGCGTCCATACTTTTGCGAATTTTGCATCGTTCCTAAGCCCTAAAAATCGTCTGAGCAGCACGATTACGAATATTGAAAAATCTAATATATGCGTCAATTCTTCAGAAGTTTTCCGACGAATTAATTATTTGTCATGTGAAACATTAAAATTCCATTTCGTTAATTTTGTTTCTGCACGAAAAACGCTTTGCTTTCGTGAAATGTTTTTCGTTTTTCTTCTATGTTTCAATTACAACATTTTGAGGGGTCACATACCGATGGGTGGGTTGAAAACCGAGTAAATTTGAAAAATTATTATAAAGGTTATGTGGTGAAAAAAAAAATTTTATTATTGATTTCACATTTTTTATTAACTTTTTAAATATATGAAAAAAATGAAAAAATGTTTTCTTTTCAATATTAACATTATTTTTTACGGGTATAAATGGACCACTCTTGAAAACCATGGTGCCTCATGGTCGACATCATAACTTGATCAAAATTATCCCATCTGCAAAAATAAAAAAGAATGTAGTAAAATTATGTAGTAGTAATAGTCTGACGGAGAGAATTTTTTTTCTTTTCAAAAATAAAGAAATTACAGTATTTGAAACTTTAGTATGCAATTTAAAAAGAAAAAATTTATGTTTAATAATTTATAAAAAATCGTCCAATTAAAAAATTAAAGAATCATCTCGTCAGACTATAGAGAAAATAATTATCAAGATTTAAAACAAAAAAAAAGTTAAAAAATACTAAAAATTGACTGAGTTAACGTGATGACACTGTCTAAAAGCATAGTTTCGAGAAAAACGCGTTTCTGGTTTCTGGTAGGTACAACGTGAACTTACGGCTGGTCTCTCATTTCAGCGATAACTTTGTAACGCAGTGAAATTTTCTTAAAAGTTTTTTTTTTTAATTTTTAAAAGTATAAAGAATAAAAATTTGTAAAAAAAGAAAATTGATATTTTGAAAATGTCAGTTGTATGTGAGCCGTTAGTTCAATATTTATGGTATTTTCTATTTTTTCGAAAAATCCATTAAGGGGGAAAATAGGGTTAGGACAGCGTTTTCTCAATGATTTTCATGAATTTTTTTATAATACAAAAAATGAATATAATTTATTGAAACTTTGAGTCTCAATATTATATATCTCTCTTCTATATGAACCTAAATGCTATCAAAAAAATAGAAAATTGAATTTTTTACAGGGGTCAAAACAAAAAGCATGATTTTTTGCCATTTTTTACAACTTTTTGCCATTATTTGCAAAAGAAAATTATTTTAAATAATGATAATATTCCGATTTTACGTGTTTGAAAACGTGTTTGAAAAAATAGTGATCGCTCGGTGATACACGTGGCGCACTCGGGGCCTGAAGGAGAGCTACTCACTTTAATGGCTTATAACAAAAGAACGAGTCGGAATTTTCATTAAACATTTTGGGAACATATTTTTCAATAGTTTTACTAACAATTTATGAACTAAAAAAAATCGATTTTTTTAACCATCTAACCCTATTTCCCCCCTTAAACCATCCAATCAACCTCTTACACTATCAACCATTGTTTTCTCGTCACATTGCACTTTTTTTTAAAATAAAATATTAAAACACTGCACTCTCGAATTATAATGAGAAGTTAATGGGAAAAAAAATGGCAAAAGGGAAAAAAACAAATGTGCTAAAGGCAATGAGAATGCACAAAGGGATTTACCAGTAGATTTTATGTTGTCAGGGCGAAGAGATTGTTTTACAAATGAAAATAGTACTTTTTAAAATGAACATTGAAAATATCGCTTCAGGCTATAAAAAAAAAATTAATAACGACCGAGAGAATATTCTCGCAGCAATATACTCTTGATTAAATTGAAATTCATCTCTTTCTAGGTATTCACACGATGGAAATTGAATTATTTTCATAGTTGTACGAGGATTTTGCAACCCTCTGCCAATCTGGTATCGTTAAAAAGAAAAAAAAAAGTAATGACAGGTGTAATCATGGTCGAAGCTTACGCTTCGTCGATCTTTCATCAAGCCCACAGTTGGTACTGGCCAAAGAGGTTCGACGAACCGACGAAATGTGAAAGGCAGGTAATCGCGATTTCTCTCTCTCTCTCTCTCTCTCTCTCTCTTTTGCTCACAGGATCATCCTTTTTCCTGGGTATCCCTATACAAGTTTTCCCGAATCCATTGTCATATTGTAACAGTCGTAGAGGTCGAAGAAGAGAAAATAACGAACGAGAACAGAAGCGGGGTTCGTTTCGTCAAAATTGAAAAAGTAAAATATTTCCCATTTATCAGAGAGACAGCGAGAGAGAGAGAGAGACGTTCGAATATATATTATTATTATTATTATTATTATTTCTTCACGAATCGGTAAATATCTTCGTGAATTATTATTCGCTACGTTAGGGATAAAGAAAGTGGTTTTGTTTTTTTTTTTCGTCCGTTACTTTGACTCTTTGGT
The DNA here is from genome assembly GCA_958009045.1 of Oxytorus armatus. NCBI lineage: Eukaryota > Metazoa > Arthropoda > Insecta > Hymenoptera > Ichneumonidae > Oxytorus > Oxytorus armatus. The sequence continues at coordinate 11,969,371 of OY253754.1, read as the reverse complement.
ATTGAGAGTTATTATTTTTGTTAATATCTTGAAAACGAAAAATGGACAGTTTTTTTTAGTTTCAAAAATAATTTCTGGATGAGAATTTTTGGTTTCTTTTTAGTTTCAAAAATAATTTCTGGATGAGAATTTTTCTGGAATTTTTTCAGTGGGTATGGCCACGGTAGCGGGTATAAAATCGTGTGCACGTTTAACAATTTTTTTTTGTATGAAATAGTGATTTATTTATAAAACTAATTACACATCTATTTAAGGTAGTAGTCTGGTAACTTAAGCCGATTTTCATGGCTTTTTTGGAGGGCGTTTTTTTGTAGGAAAATAAGAATAAATCGTTTTGGATATTTAGGATGTTTTTATTTACATATTAAAGATACAAAAAAAATTTGTTTGAAAAAATTTAATAGTTTATTATTATTATTATTATTGATCGAAGTTGGCACCTCGAAAAAAAACGCGTGGGTGGCCCTGGTGATTTTGGCTCTTGATGTTATCTGAAATAAAAAATTCTTGATCATTCTTAATCTATAGACATGTCATTCTGGTCGGAACTACTGAAGTTAAATTTCAAAAAACTTTTTTTTTCCAAAGTCCGTCATTTTGTTATTTATCCATGAAATTTAACTTCAGTAGTTCCGACCAGAATGACATGTCTATAGATTAAGAATTATCAAGAATTTTTGATTTCAGATAACATCAAGAGCCAAAATCACCGGGGCGACCCACGCGCTTTTTTTTCGAGGTGCCAACTTCGATCAATAATAATAATAATAATAAACTATTAAATTTTTTCAAACTAATTTTTTTTTGTATCTTTAATATGTAAATAAAAACATCCTAAATATCTAAAACGATTCATTTTTATCAGACCCTACCTTAAGTTATCAGACCCTACCTTACCTTAATATAAATATCAAGCTAATAAAAAATATTTTTTTTTGTTATAGAAAATGGCCGAATACTGCTATTTGCTTTTGGTATCTTGTTTTTTTTAAAGCGCTCCGCGGCGTGAGATTTGGCGTCCACAATTTTTGACGTTGAACAAAAAAAAAAATTCTCGTAAATCTACATCAGAATACCTAGAGAAGTACGTACGGAATTTCTGATTAATTCAAAACTTTCCATTTTATGAGCAATTTTATACGAAATTTCTCACTGGAAATTCTACCATTTAAGTTCAAAGGCCTACAATATCCGAATAAAACAATATTTCTCAAATTCCGTAAGTACTTCTCTAGGTATTTTGATGTAGATCAATGAGAATTTTTTTTTTGTTCTAGGTAAAAAATTGTGGATGTCAAATGTCACGCCGCGGAGCGCCTCAAAAAAAAAGATACCAGAAGCAAATATCAGTAGTCGGCCATTTTGTATAACAAAAAAACAAAATGAAATATTTTTTAGTAGCTTGATATTTATACTAAATAGATGTCCAATTAATTTTTTAAATAAATCACTTTTTCATAGAAAAAAAAATTGTTAAATGTGCACATGATGATAATATGTTTTTCAATATATAATCAATAATAAATGGCAAATTCTAGACTTTTATTGACAACAAAAAATTGTTAATAAAAATTTGGTGCCTATAGCCAGGTCGAATTTTCGTGGAATGCCCCATATATGGTATAAATTATATTTAATTACGAGCACTTGATTACGAGACATTTAGAGAAACATTATTCTCATCAACGCCACCATTAAATCGAAGTTAATGTCTACTTTATGAATTTTTTCACGAAAGTTACGAGAAATCTCTGTTTCACTTCGTTCGACAAAATATAATGAACCCTCCCTCTTGTTGAGTAATGTGAGATTTGCCGAGAGTTTCTACGTGAGATTGTTGTATACCGATATTATACACGGGTAAATTACGTAGTGCCACGTGGAGGGTTGAAGTTAATTCGCGTACGATATGCGTCTACTCATAATACGTATATGTGTCACGGCATTATATTTCGCGTAACGATTAATCTTCGAGTGGATTTACGTCGTACATAGGAAATTGTCGACGATGAGAAATCGCGACGAAAGATACATGTATATATATAAATATATAAGTATGTATGTATATGCGTATACCACTTACCGGGGCAAACATCGGTGTTCCATTTTAATCCGTCGATTAAAGATAGCAGCTCGCTTCTAAGCTCGAGAGATCCTTTCAACGACGAGAGGGATTAACATTAAACGAAAACAAAAACAAAAAAAAATTTCACAATGATTTTATCACTTAACGAGCATGAATAAATTATCGTAAATTATGATTAAATTATCATTGAATGATTATGAATATTTCAAAGAAAATGGGAAAGAAATCGGTCGTCAGTATTGTTGAAAAAGCTTGAGAAATGAAAAAGTTATGATTTTTTAGGTGAACAAAATTCATATTTTGTTTGACGATTTTTTTTTCTTCAACACGCTATCATTTCTCACGTGATTTTTTTTTCAAATTCTACAAAGTATGGTTTAAAATTGTTTGCGATTTAATTTGACCGAGAATCGTAATGGCAACCATTTTAAAAAGACTGTGGCCATTTTGATCCCGTGTGGACCAATGGGTAATTGGAGAAGTGATAGGAAGGGGTTAATGATGGAAACGGGGGTTGAAATTGCAAACATAATAATAAGACAACTTTCGTCTAAGACTCGCAGTCGTTCAGCCATATTTTATTACACGTCAAATGTTAATAAGAATTTTTTCTCTCTCTCACTTTCTCTTTCACCACATCGTCTGACACATCTCTCGTTAGTTAACAAGATTCAACTTAACGACGGCAAAGCATAATAATATTAATATATAATATCGTATAACATACAATATAATGATATCATTATTCCAATAGCTTTTTTTTACGTCACTTTTTTTTCTCACTTATCGTTACATTTCGTAATATTTATATATATATATATATAACACATCACTCAATAAGTTCGTAGGATGACATATAGATGGTGCCACTATTGACAAATACATATGATTTTTAGGAAGTATCAACCTTCAAACGATACGTGTCAAAATTTTATGACAATCTGACGTTTAGTTCACAAGTTACAGTGGTTTTAGTGACAGTGGTTTTTATGGCAAAAAATACCGTTCAAGCAAAGCAATTGTCAAGCCATTGCTTTGCTTAAACGGTATTTTTCCCCTTACGGCTTTTTTTCCTTATCAACACACAAAATTCAGATTTTTTCATCGTTTTGAAAATTACAAAAGTACCATCACTAAAACCACTGTAACTTGTGAAGTAAAAATACCGTTCAACCAAAGCAATTAATCCCATTAAGAAGCAATGCTTTATCAACACACAAAATTCCAATTTTTCCATTGTTTTGAAAATTACAAAAGTACCGTCACTAAAACTACTATAACTTGTGAACTAAAAATACCGTCCAAGCAAAGCAATTGTCAAGTCATTGCTTTGCTTGAACGGTATTTTTCCCCATTAAAAAGTAATGCTTTATCAACACACGAAATTCAGATTTTTCCAATGTTTTGAAAATTACAAAAGTACCATCACTAAAACCACTGTAACTTGTGAACTAAAAATACCGTTCAAGCAAAGCAATTGTCAAGCCATTGCTTTGCTTGAACGGTATTTTTTCTCATTAAAAAGCAATGCTTTATCAATACACGAAATTCAGATTTGCCCATTGTTTTTTAAATTAAAAAAGTACCGTCACTAAAACCACTGTAACTTGTGAACTAAAAATACCGTTCAAGCAAAGCAATTGTCAAGCCATTACTTTGCTTGAACCGTATTTTTTCCCATTAAAAAGCAATGCTTTATCAACACACGAAATTCAGATTCTTCCATTGTTTTGAAAACTAGAAAAGTACCGTCACTATAACCACTGTAACTTATGAACTAAAAATACCGTTCAAGCAAAGCAGTTGTCAAGCCGTTGCTTTGCTTGAACGGTATTTTTTCCCATTAAAAAGCAATGCTTTATCAACACACGAAATTCCGATTTTTCCATTGTTTTGAAAATTACAAAAGTACCGTCACTAAAACTACTGTAACTTGTAAACTAAAAATACCGTCCAAGCAAAGCAATTGTCAAGCCATTGCTTTGCTTGAACGGTATTTTTTCCCATTAAAAAGCAATGCTTTATCAATACACGAAATTCAGATTTTTCCATTGTTTTGAAAATCACAAAAGTACCGTCACTAAAAATACCGTTCAAGCAAAGCAATTGTCGAGCCATTACTTTGCTTGAACGGTATTTCTACCCATTAAAAAGCAATGCTTTATCAACACACAAAATTCCGATTTTTCCATTGTTTTGAAAATTACAAAAGTACCATCACTAAAACCACTGTAACTTGTGAACTAAAAATACCGTTCAAGCAAAGCAATTGTCAAGCCATTGCTTTGCTTGAACGGTATTTTTTCCCATTAAAAAGCAATGCTTTATCAATACACGAAATTCAGATTTTTCCATTGTTTTGAAAATTACAAAAGTACCGTCACTAAAACCACCGTAACTTGTGAACTAAACGTCGGATTGTCATAAAATTGTGACACTTATCGTTTGAAGATTGGTACTTCCTAAACATCATATGGATTTGTCAATAGTGGCACCATCTACATGTCGTCCTACGAACTTATTGAGTGATGTATTATGTGTGTATACATACAATACTCGCATTAAATCACTCCATATACGCATCAACGACTATATACGGCCAATTACGCTTTATGTACTTGGTTTTTGTGTTTTTGTTTTCTTTTTCGTTTCATGTTTCTGCATTTTTAAATCCGTCTATTATTATTTTTCGTCCTTCCTCGTCATTCTTTAAATTTCATATATATAATATATGTATATCAATAAAGGCTAAGGTCAAAATATCTTTGCTAAGGTTTACCCTTGTTTCGCCGTTTCTTCGTCCGAGCCACCCGTTCGCGGTGGTGGAGGATTTACGGGGCGCGGAGAGGGAGGGATGAAGATTGTTTCGCAATTGATTTTCATGAAAAATTTTTTGCGATCACCCCGGATTCTGAAGCTGAATTTTCATTTTGTTTTTCTTTTTTTTTTTAATTCTATTACGTAGATTTATTACTTACTTACTTCGTATACGAGATGGGCACCGTTGGAGTAAAAAAAAAAGAAATTAGACAAAAATCCTTAATACTCATTAGAATAGAATTATTTGTTCAAAAGATTTTTAAATATTAGAACGAAAAATATTTTTACATTTGACATGTTTTTTTCTTTAATTTCTAAAAACTATTTGAAAAACTAATAATCTTTTTTTTTCTTGCACACTTTCAATGTTTTGTTTTTTTTTTTGTTCGAACAGTGCTCATCCCTTTTTCGCGTATAATATATTTACAGATTTCACTCTTTTCTTGTTTCGTCTCCCTCGACAATTATCGTCGCTCCTCTGGTTATCCAAATTTTACAGGCCTCCTCGTCATTACAATTTAACATCAATTAGTCGATCGTTTTTGGGAAATTTTTTTTCTTATTTATGGAAATTGACACCGTCGTTGAACTGAAAGCAGCGTTGAAAAACAATTTCAGGATGAATGTACGAAGAAATATTGTGGGAGAACAAAAAAAAAATTATTACTTTCATGATTAATAAAAAAATTGTCGGAGATAAAAATTATGTAATTATAGATATTATTCTTTTAGACTAGTCGTTATTAGAAATTTTCATTTCCAATGGTTTTTACACTCGGACAGTAGCCATCTCTGGTCGTTAACAGCGATTTATTTATTTTTCATCCCTCGTTTACTCTTCACCATTTTTTTTCCAGTAGTTTCTTTTCGTTCGTATTTTTTTCTGCTCTTCTTCACTTTTTAATCTTGTTTCTCGTTCTCTCATTTTATCGTCTCTCTCGGAACGATTTTTCGTGTCACGGTAGCGAATTTACGAGATTTCACGTGGAAACGGGTATTCTTTCTCTTTGCCCTATTCCTCTGATCTTTATATATATATATATATATATTTCTTTTTTCCCTCTTCTCTCGATTCTCCTTTATCGCTGATCGTGGTAAAGTGCGAGAGAAAGTATTATCCGCGCGGCAGAGGCTTTTTCCCGATGGTGGTTTTCACGGGGCTGGAAGGGCGGGGACAGGGTGAAAAAAAAAAAAGAATACGAAAGTGCTTCGAGGAGATAATTTTTCATTGTGAAATCTCGCTTTCTCGGACCTCGCTAAATTGGCCCCCGGTATCGTTCGAAATAAAACTTTTGCGATGTCTCGCCAGAGCCACCAGGAATCACCAAAACGTATTTCGCCGTTCGTCCCGGTTAATTGACTTTTTTTTTTTCCTCTTTCAAATATCGCCAGGACACTAGATTGTACTTGAAAAGATTCGTTTATTGCAATCAATTCATTTTATTAGCACACGGTGAAAAGTTATTCGTCAAATTACGAAAATTATGGAAGGAAAATTATCATTGTTATATTTTACGAATTTACTTAGTTTAATTTGGAAAAAAATTTGTGTGAATTGAAAATTTGTGGAAGAAGGGATTTATAAAGTTTGTAGACAAATTATTTCGACATTTACATTGAACGAAAATGCAGGCTATCAATAATGAAACTTGAGAATTGCTTGCTGCACAATTTTTCGCTAAAAGCTCCACGATGGAAAAGTCAAAATTGAACAATTCAATGTTTCCAATCGAAAGATTTATGGATTTATTTGGTTCATTTTTTTTAAATCTGCGTGAATTGGAAATTTGTGGAAGAAGGGTTCTATAGATTTAGTAGAAAAATTATTTTGACGTTTACATTCACGGAAAATGTAGGCTATCAATAATGAAACTTGAAAATTGCTTGCGGCACAACTTTTCTCAATGGAAAAGTCAAAATTGAAAATTCAATGGTTCCAATCGAAAGATTTATGGATTTATTGTGTTCAATTTTTTTGAAAATCTGCGTAAATTGAAAATTTGTGGAAGAAGGGTTTTATAGATTTTGTGGAAAAATTATTTCGACGTTTACATTCAAGGAAAATGTAGGCTATCAATGATGAAACTTGAAAATTGCTTGCGGTACAACTTTTCTCAATGGAAAAGTCAAAATTGAAAAATTCAATGGTTCCAATTGATAAATTTATGGATTTATTTGGTTCAATTAAAAAAAAAATCTGCGTTCATTGAAAATTTGTGGAAGAAGGGTTTTATAGATTTTGTAAAAAAATTATTTCGACGTTTACATTCAAGGAAAATGTAGGCTATCAATAATGAAAAATGAAAATTGCTTGCGGCAGAACTTTTCTCAATGGAAAAGTCAAAATTGAAAAATTCAATGGTTCCAATCGAAAGATTTATGGATTTATTTGGTTCAATTTTTTTTTTAATCTGCGTGAATTGGAAATTTGTGGAAGAAGGGTTTTATAGATTTTGTAGAAAAATTATTTCGGCATTTACATTGAACGAAAATGCAGGCTATCAATAATGAAACTTGAGAATTGCTTGCGGCACAATTTTTCGCTAAATGCTCCACGATGGAAAAGTCAAAATTGAACAATTCAATGGTTTCAATCGAAAGATTTATGGATTTATTTGGTTCAATTTAAAAAAAATCTGCGTGAATTGAAAATTTGTGGAAGAAGGGTTTTATAGATTTTGTAGAAAAATTATTTCGACGTTTACATTCAAGGAAAATGTAGGCTTTCAATAATGAAACTTGAAAATTGCTTGCGGCACAACTTTTCTCAATGGAAAAGTCAAAATTGAAAAATTTAATGGTACTAATCGAAAGATTTATGGATGTATTTGATTCAATTTTTTTTTAAATCGGCGTGCATCAAAAATTTGTGGAAGAAGGGTTTTATAGATTTTGTTTCATTCAAGAAAAATGTAGGCTATCAATAATGAAACTTGAAAATTGTTTGCGGCACAACCTGTCTCAATGGAAAAGTCAAAATTGAAAAATGCAATGGTACCAATTGAAAGATTTATGGATTTATTTGGTTCAATTAAAAAAAAAATCTGCGTGAATTGGAAATTTGAGGAAGAAGGGTTTTATAGATTTTGTAGAAAAATTATTTCGACGTTTACATTCAAGGAAAATGTAGGCTTTCAATAATGAAACTTGAAAATTGCTTGCGGCACAACTTTTCTCAATGGAAAAGTCAAAATTGAAAAATTTAATGGTACTAATCGAAAGATTTATGGATTTATTTGGTTCAATTTTTAAAAAAATCTGCGTGCATCGAAAATTTGTGGAAGAAGGGTCTTATAGATTTTGTTTCATTCAAGGAAAATGTAGGCTATCAATAATGAAACTTGAAAATTGCTTGCGGCACAACCTGTCTCAATGGAAAAGTCAAAATTGAAAAATGCAATGGTACCAATTGAAAGATTTATGGATTTATTTGGTTCAATTTAAAAAAAAATCTGCGTGAATTGGAAATTTGTGGAAGAAGGGTTTTATAGATTTTGTAGAAAAATTATTTTGACGTTTACATTCAAGGAAAATGTAGGCTTTCAATAATGAAACTTGAATATTGCTTGCGGTACAACTTTTCGCTAAAGGCTCGATGATGGATAAGTCAAAATTGAAAGATTCACTTGTTCCAATTGAAAAATTTGGAGATTTATCGAAAATTCATGATTGAAGAATGTTAAAGTTTCAACTTTCATTAAATTGGAGTAAAAAAAAGTGTTTTCGCTGTGGGAGCTTTCGGGACGAATAATTATCATTGTCAAGAGAAACCTTGGTCTTGATATCTTTGAGGACATTGAAATCGATTGCCTCAAAGGATCAAATGACGTATCAGAGGGGTGTCTTAGCGTATCTCCATGGAATTACTAATTTACAGCCTCTCTCCTTCTCTCTCTCTCTCTCTCTCTCTCTCTCTCTCTCTCTCTCTCTCTCTCTCTCTCTCTCTCTCTGTCACATTCACTGGATCTTCCCTTTTGCGGAGTAACAGTGAGAGAAGGGTTTGCGCTTGACTGTGGCCCTCAATTATCCGTCATACCATATACCGAGCTAAGAGTCCCGTGCTTGCAAAGCGCATTAAGCTCAAAGTCCGCAAATCCCTGCCAGTGTCCCTTTATATCCTCGATCCGATCAACGGATTTTCTCCTTTCTGTTGTCCCGTTCTGCAGAGATACTCCTTTACCTGTTGCTTTAATAAACTATCGAAAGGTATTTATAGAAAAAAGAAAGAAAAAAGAAAAATTAATAAAATTTACTGTTTTTTTTACATGAATATTTTCAATTGTTAAAAAAAAAACGCAAAATACCCCTAAATATCGTCTGTAAATACAAAAAGTAATATTACCGACAGCAGTGAACGTGCGGCAGTTTTATCGAGTTTCTAATGTAGTAAATACAACCGAAACTCAGTAAAAACAAAGTCGTCTTTATCGACACAGGTTTTCCGCAGTTTCCCTGTGACCATGGCGGTTGCGATACAGCGTAGCTAAGACGTCTACGGGCGCGATGGAAGTTAGGTTAGCTTAGTGAACTTCCGGGTAGGCAGTGATAGGGGGGAAAAATGGAAAAAAAATAGAATTGGGACGGGTCGAAACAAAGAAATATAAAAATTAAAATTATTACAAAAGTAATATTACGAATAAAAAGTTTTGTATTTAATAAATAACGACATTTCTCGAATGCACAAATTGAGATACCACGAGAAATTTCACTGAGGAAACTCGAGAAATTGGAAAAAAAACCTTTGCATAAAAAAACCAAATTGTATAAAAGTACACAAACTTGAGAAACTCGCCAGCGAAATTCTTGCCGATTCTTGTGAAGGAAAATAGCGAGACTTTTTATTTTCACCGTCAGTTCGTACAGCTCCGGTGAAAATAACTAAACGAAGTGGTTCTGACGTTTTAATCTTCGAAATAGCGGGTGAGTTTACCGATAAATTATGAGCTTGCGTAGAGGAGCAAAGATAAAGTCTCTGGGTGGGGATCAATGGAGAAAAATATCCTATTATGTGTTATTCACGTAGCAAAATAATAATATTTGTAAAAGCAATAAATTGTATTTTTTTTTAGCAACAAGAACTTTCGAGAAACAACGACAAAAATTATCTCGGTTGTTTCCTCGCGCTTTTTCGTCTTCTGAAAAAGATCAACCGCGAAGACATTTTGTGAACGCTTAAATTCGCGATCGTGAAATGAAAAATTTCCTCTTCCACGCTTTTTCTTTCTCCATGTCGTTTTTTTCGTCCAGCAAACGATTAATATCGCGCTCATTACAAACGAATGGGTTACAATATAATTGTTCGTTTTTTTTCTTTGTTAATAATTCGTCGTTGGCACGGTCAGCGGGGAAAAAAAACCTCGATCCGTCATTTTACAACAGGGACGGAAAAGAGGTTAAATAGGAAGGGGTATGGGGGAGGATACCTAAAAATATACCAACGGGGAAGTTTTTTCGCTTTATGAGTTATTTACGTTATTACAAAGTTACACCGAAAGCGATAGTCTCGTTGCACTTGGTGACACCTATGTATATTTCTCGCACTTTTTTTCCGCCGATTTCCATTGTTTTCTTTCATATTCTATTTATTTATATTTTTTTGCTCCATTTTAATCGTTTGTTTTTTTGGTTTTTACGTTAACTATTGCGGAATGGCGCGTGATTAGCGTCTGTACGTCCGCTGTGTCTGTGACGAGACGCCATTTTGTATGGTACAGAGAAACTCGTACAAATGGTAAACGATCCCCTTTTTTTTTCAACGATCATTTATTTATTTATTTTATAAATTTGACATTTTCGTATCGTCGAGACTGATAGATATTTCGTTTGTTTTTTTTATTTCGTCGACTCGTCGGCATTTTTCATCATCGAAAATCGCGCCTAATATCTACATAGAAAGCCCAAATTGCGTTACTATCGTCAGGCGCCATTTTTGCTTTTTTTTGTCTTCTTACTTCCAGTTTCGTAATCAACGCTTGTGGGATGCAACTTGTTTTTTTTTACGACACTACCTACTCGGTCAGTCTTTGTATATTTCGTTTTCTCGTCTTCTCCTTTTTTTTCCCTCGTTGCCCATTTTTTATATCGCTCCCTCCCCCTTTCTGCCCCTCGTAAAATGTCGCGGGACTGTGGCTCGTTCAGGGGTAAAAAAGGCCTTCGTTTATCGTATTATCCACGTTACGACGATGTCGATAATGAGCAATATCCCCGTTGTCGTGAATCTCGTAGTGCCTGGAAAGCAGAAGAAGAAGAGAAATCATTTTATCGTAACTGTACAACGCAAGTACTGAGTATTGGGTTTTAATTATGAACATAATCGATAATTGTTTATTGATTATTGATAATTGATTATTGATTATTGATTATTGATTATTGATTATTGATTTTTGATTATTGATTATTGATTATTGATTATTGATTATTGATTATTGATTATTGATTATTGATTATTGATTATTGATTATTGATTATTGATTATTGATTATTGATTATTGATTATTGATTATTGATTATTGATTATTGATTATTGATTATTGATTATTGATTATTGATTATTGATTATTGATTATTGATTATTGATTATTGATTATTGATTATTGATTATTGATTATTGATTATTGATTTTTGATTATTGATCATTGATTATTGATTATTGATTATTGATTATTGATTATTGATTATTGATTATTGATTATTGATTATTGATTATTGATTATTGATTATTGATTATTGATTATTGATTATTGATTATTGATTATTGATTATTGATTATTGATTATTGATTATTGATTATTGATTATTGATTATTGATTATTGATTATTGATTATTGATTATTGATTATTGATTATTGATTATTGATTATTGATTATTGATTATTGATTATTGATTATTGATTATTGATTATTGATTATTGATTATTGATTATTGATTATCGAATATTGATTATTGATTATTGATTATTGATTATTGATTATTGATTATTGATTATTGATTATTGATTATTGATTATTGATTATTGATTATTGATTATTGATTATTGATTATTGATTATTGATTATTGATTATTGATTATTGATTATTTATTATTGATTATTGATTATTGATTGTTGATTGTTGATTATTGATTATAGATTATTGATTATTGATTATTGATTATTGATTATTGATTATTGATTATTGATTATTGATCATTGATCATTGATCATTGATCTTTGATCATTGATCATTGATAGTTGATAATTGATAATTGATCATTGATAGTTGATAATTAACAATTGATAATTGACAAATGAATTTTGAAATGACCATTTTTTCAATCGACCTGCAGAGTCATAAATGATATTAGGAGTTTCAAGAAAATTATATTTAACATTAGTTGAGAAATAATGTCATAAAACATTGAGAAAGTTCTGGTGAATTTGAAAAAAAAAAAAACGGTAAACAACGATTGACATTGTTATATACATCTTAAATCTACTTTGTGCGTCAGAACACTGCGACCGACGACACGGTATAACCACGATGCATTCTGTATCGTAGATCAAACGAACTTGAAACAAAGTCTTCTCGGATACCTTGATACGTACTCTAAAAATCCGTTACACTTAGAACAACCCATATATATTACAATTAGCGATATTACATCAGTAGTAATGGTACAGTGATGTAATGGAGGAGTTCGTTTATTCTTCCGGACGGTGTTTCCCTTACTTGCACGGTTCGTCCATTACTCCGCTTCGCGAGAAATGTATTCTTCGTGCTCTTTCCTGGCCTCGCTCATCTCTAATTACGAATCAAAAACAACCCCTGGCTCGCCACAGAATATTTTCCTCCTCTTCTCTCGTTCCTCCCGTTCTCGTTATCTCTCTTTCTCGACAGTTTCAAATGCGTCAAAGAAGAGCTACTTCCGCGCTGTTTCCACTCCGCCACCGGAGCGAGAAGGCATTACAACCCCTTACCCTTCGGTTATTCCCTCCGGGCCTCGAGAGAGCTTCGCTACCTTTCTTTTTTATTCCTCTTTCTCCGCTCTTCACTCCACCCTCCCGCTCGTCTCGCATTCTCCTCTTTCTCGTAGCCAGCTCGTTTTCCGTCTCGTTCGTTTTTTTTTCACCCCCCACCCTCTTCCGCCTCCCAATCCCATTCAGCATCGCTGCTCTTTCTCCGGAAGGACGACGGAGGTTGTGTGGATCATCGGGCGAAACGAGTCATTTTTTGATTTGGATTCGTTACGAAAATATCGTGAAATTTTTAGGGGACGATCGAGCTTAGCGATTGAGAATGAAAAAAAAAGATAATGGCGTTATACGATGGAAAATGTTAATTTCGAAATATTTTACTTCAAACTTGATATTTTTTTTATAGGAATACGAAACTTGATGCTGAATCGTAGCACACTTCCATTAGACGTATCAAGAGTATAAGTGTTGTGTTGTTTGCCTAGAAAACATGCAGACAAAATTCAATAGCGGATTAATTGCACCTTTTGTTTATTTAATTGTAAGAAAAAAAAAGAAGAAAAAATGATAGGGACTCTTTTTTAAATTTCATTTTAGAATACATTGTGTTTATCTTAAATTTCTGATAAATTGAATCTCCTCGTTGTCTCCTCCATCTAATATTTAGACGAATTTTTCCTTGGACGACCCGCATTACCCCCGTAAAAACTCTATTTACTCCCCGACTCGCTCGTCCCTCGGTATCGTTTGTCCCGTTCACTCATCCGACATTTCTCTCTGATCTTTTTTTTTTCTCCCACTCTGTCTCTCGTTCGAATCATCTCCTCCTCGTCCGACCATTCGTTTCCGTCTCTACTTCTCGCCCCCTAGCAGTCATAGAGCGGCACGGAGACTTTCAACCATTTTCCATCAAATGTGATGATTTATGAACGGGCACACGCATAGTCGTTCATCCATCTATATACAGACATTTTTAATACACGAAGAGTTCGAAGTATAGCCAGAGAGAAAGATGGCTCTATTAAAGCTCGTTTCATAAATAGCCTTTTTCTTTCACATTCATCCAACCACACTCGGTTCTGCCATTCACGCAAATGATTTTAATTGCCGCCTATTTTCATCGCAATAAAAGATTCTATAATTATCGAAGGTTTTATGTGACAATATATTGTCAAATTGGATATTACATGTATATATATATATAAATATATGTATACGTGTGTATAAAAATACACGTATATATTGAGTCCCGATTCCTTCACTCTGTACCATTTTTTATTTCACCCCTTTATTTTAGCTGGCCGTTGATTACGACGATGGAAAAAAGAACCACGACGAGTTCTTCATCAGCCACGATTTTATGACTTCAATTCTCTTTTTCACACATTTCTATTTATACGTGAAAACTGTTCGGAATGAAATTGTATCGGTGTATATACCGATAAAAGATGAAAATTACCAAGCAGATAACGAAGAGGAAGGGAAAGGATGATGAAGATGAGAGGTGGAGAAGGAGGACAAAGAGCATGAAGGAACAGAAGGAGAAGAGAAATAGACGTTGAAGGGGGATGAAGAAAAAAAAGAAGCAGAAAAATAAAGGGATGAACAGGAGGACGATGAAAAAGTATCAGAAGACGAAGGAGAACTCATAAAAAGAACGAGAAAACGAAAAGGTTGGCAAGGACGAGATATAAAAGCTTCTCGCTTCACTTGTCACCTTTATTTTTTTCCCACCCCCCCCGACATTTCTCTCTCTCTCTCTCTCTCTCTCTCTCTCTCTCTATCGCCGTAGGCGAATTACCTGCAGGCACCTGGGACTTTACGAATGCCGTTGGGTAATACCGGATTCGTGCAATTTGCCAATTATGCAAATTCCCAAGGAGAGTAACTCGACACGCGCCCGGCTCTGGCAACGCCGGTCTAAAGCGTTGTCGGGGGTATAAATATGAGCGGGAAAACGCGACGATACTGTGCAGTGAGAAAGCTTGAAAAGAGGATAGTAGGAGAAAAACGACGACAACGACGAACGACGAAGTATCCAATATCCGTGAAGTAAGGGTAGGTTTTTCATATATACATAGAGCCTCTCTGTGTGCCTCCTGGTTGCTGAATTCTTCAGGGTGTTGTTTTTTTTCTTTTTCTTTTTCTCGGTCACATTGAGCTTATCAGTATCGAAGGAAAAAAAAATTCTTATACAATTTACGTCTGATATCGATAAAATGAATTCACGATAGGATAAAATGACATTTGAGGAAGATAAAATAACGATTCGAACTAAAATAAAAAAGGGGATGGCACGTTAAATAATTCTGACATTCGCAAAAGCAGTTTCAAGGAATATAACGTACCGGGACCATTTTTATACCACGATTTGCTGAAACCAGTCGTCATTGTCAATTTTTTAGATAGTCATATAGAAGTCTGATGAAAATTTGGAAAATAAATTTAATTCGTTAGATAAAACCGTGAAAATCCTCCTGGTTGCTGAATTCTTCAGTGTGTTATTTTTTTTTCTTTTTCTCGGCCACATTGAGCTTATCAGTATCGAAGGAAAAAAAATTCTTACAGAATTTACGTGTGATATCGATAAAATGAATTCACGATAGGTTAAAATGACATTTAAGAAAGATAAAATAACGATTCGAAGTAAAATAAAAAAGGGGATGAAACGTTAAATAATTGTGACATTCGCGAAAGTAGTTTCAAGGAATATAACGTACCAGGACCATTTTTATACCACGATTTGCCGCGACCAGTCGTCATTGTCAATTTTTTAAATAATTATATGGAAGTCTGATGAAAATTTGGAAAATAAATTTAATTCGTTAGATAAAACCGTAAAAATCCTCCTGGTTCCTGAATTCTTCAGGGTGTTATTTTTTTTTCTTTTTCTCGGTCGCATTGAGCTTATTAGTATCGAAGGAAAAAAATTCTTATACAATTTATGTGTGATATCGATAAAATGAATTCACGATAGGATAAAATGACATTTAAGAAAGATAAAATAACGATTCGAACTAAAATAAAAAAAGGGGATGAAACGTTGAATAATTCTGACATTCGCGAAAGTAGTTTCAAGGAATATAACGTACCAGGACCATTTTTATACCACGATTTGCCGCGACTAGTCGTCATTGTCAATTTTTAAAATAATTATATAGAAGTCTGATGAAAATTTGGAAAATAAATTAAATTCGTTAGATAAAACCGTGAAAATCCTCCTGGTTGCTGAATTCTTCAGGGTGTTATTTTTTTTTTTCTTTTTCTCGGCCACATTGAGCTTATCAGTATCGAAAGAAAAAAAATTCTTATAGAATTTACGTGTGATATCGATAAAATGAATTCACGATAGGTTAAAATGACATTTAAGAAAGATAAAATAACGATTCCAAGTAAAATAAAAAAGGGGATGAAACGTTAAATAGTTGTGACATTCGCAAAAGTAGTTTCGAGGAATATAACGTACCAGGACCATTTTTATACCACGATTTGCCGCGATCAGTCGTCATTGTCAATTTTTTAAATAATTATATGGAAGTCTGATGAAAATTTGGAAAATAAATTTAATTCGTTAGATAAAACCGTAAAAATCCTCCTGGTTCCTGAATTCTTCAGGGTGTTATTTTTTTTTCCTTTTCTCGGTCATATTGAGCTTATTAGTATCGAAGGAAAAAAATTCTTATACAATTTATGTGTGATATCGATAAAATGAATTCACGATAGGATAAAATGACATTTCAGAAAGATAAAATAACGATTCGAACTAAAATAAAAAAGGGGATGAAACGTTGAATAATTCTGACATTCGCGAAAGTAGTTTCAAGGAATATAACGTATCAGGACCATTTTTATACCACGATTTGCCGCGACTAGTCGTCATTGTCAATTTTTTAAATTATTATATAGAAGTCTGATGAAAATTTGGAAAATAAATTAAATTCGTTAGATAAAACCGTGAAAATCCTCCTGGTTGCTGAATTCTTCAGGGTGTTATTTTATTTTTTTCTTTTTCTCGGCCACATTGAGCTTATCAGTATCGAAAGAAAAAAAATTCTTATAGAATTTACGTGTGATATCGATAAAATGAATTCACGATAGGTTAAAATGACATTTAAGAAAGACAAAATAACGATTCCAAGTAAAATAAAAAGGGGATGAAACGTTAAATAGTTGTGACATTCGCAAAAGTAGTTTCAAGGAATATAACGTACCAGGACCATTTTTATACCACGATTTGCCGCGATCAGTCGTCATTGTCAATTTTTTAAATAATTATATGGAAGTCTGATGAAAATTTGGAAAATAAATTTAATTCGTTAGATAAAACCGTAAAAATCCTCCTGGTTCCTGAATTCTTC
Organism: Oxytorus armatus; assembly: GCA_958009045.1. NCBI lineage: Eukaryota > Metazoa > Arthropoda > Insecta > Hymenoptera > Ichneumonidae > Oxytorus > Oxytorus armatus. The sequence continues at coordinate 11,952,154 of OY253754.1, read as the reverse complement.
AGGGTGTTATTTTTTTTTCTTTTTCTCGGTCATATTGAGCTTATTAGTATCGAAGGAAAAAAATTCTTATACAATTTATGTGTGATATCGATAAAATGAATTCACGATAGGATAAAATGACATTTAAGAAAGATAAAATAACGATTCGAACTAAAATAAAAAAGGGGATGAAACGTTGAATAATTCTGACATTCGCGAAAGTAGTTTCAAGGAATATAACGTACCAGGACCATTTTTATACCACGATTTGCCGCGACTAGTCGTCATTGTCAATTTTTAAAATAATTATATAGAAGTCTGATGAAAATTTGGAAAATAAATTAAATTCGTTAGATAAAACCGTGAAAATCCTCCTGGTTGCTGAATTCTTCAGGGTGTTATTTTTTTTTCTTTTTCTCGGCCACATTGAGCTTATCAGTATCGAAAGGAAAAAAATTCTTATAGAATTTACGTGTGATATCGATAAAATGAATTCACGATAGGTTAAAATGACATTTAAGAAAGATAAAATAACGATTCCAAGTAAAATAAAAAAGGGGATGAAACGTTAAATAGTTGTGACATTCGCAAAAGTAGTTTCAAGGAATATAACGTACCAGGACCATTTTTATACCACGATTTGCCGCGACCAGTCGTCATTGTCAATTTTTTAAATAATTATATGGAAGTCTGATGAAAATTTGGAAAATAAATTTAATTCCTTAGATAAAACCGTAAAAATCCTCCTGGTTCCTGAATTCTTCAGGGTGTTATTTTTTTTTCTTTTTCTCGGTCATATTGAGCTTATTAGTATCGAAGGAAAAAAATTCTTATACAATTTATGTGTGATATCGATAAAATGAATTCACGATAGGATAAAATGACATTTAAGAAAGATAAAATAACGATTCGAACTAAAATAAAAAAGGGGATGAAACGTTGAATAATTCTGACATTCGCGAAAGTAGTTTCAAGGAATATAACGTACCAGGACCATTTTTATACCACGATTTGCCGTGACTAGTCGTCATTGTCAATTTTTAAAATAATTATATAGAAGTCTGATGAAAATTTGGAAAATAAATTAAATTCGTTAGATAAAACCGTGAAAATCCTCCTGGTTCCTGAATTCTTCAGGGTGTTATTTTTTTTTCTTTTTCTCGGTCACATTGAGCTTATTAGTATCGAAGGAAAAAAATTCTTATACAATTTACGTGTGATATCGATAAAATGAATTCACGATAGGATAAAATGACATTTAAGAAAGATAAAATAACGATTCGAACTAAAATAAAAAAGGGGATGAAACGTTGAATAATTGTGACATTCGCGAAAGTAGTTTCAAGGAATATAACGTACCAGGACCATTTTTATACCACGATTTGCCGCGACCAGTCGTCATTGTCAATTTTTTAAATAATTGTATAGAAGTCTGATGAAAATTTATAAAATAAATTTAATTCGTTAGATAAAACCGTGAAAATCCTCCTGGTTGTTGAATTCTTCAGGGTGTTATTTTTTTTTCTTTTTCTCGGCCACATTGAGCTTATCAGTATCGAAGGAAAAAAATTCTTATACAATTTACGTCTGATATCGATAAAATGAATTCACGATAGGATAAAATGACATTTGAGGAAGATAAAATAACGATTCGAACTAAAATAAAAAAGGGGATGAAATGTTAAATAATTCTGACATTCGCAAAAGCAGTTTCAAGGAATATAACGTACCAGGACCATTTTTATACCACGATTTGCCGCGACCAGTCGTCATTGTCAATTTTTTAAATAATTATATAGAAGTCTGATGAAAATTTTGAAAATAAATTTAATTCGTTAGATAAAACCGTGAAAATTCACACGTTGGGAGGTAGAGATAAACATTTATATTCGAAGCACATTAAACCGATCGATAGTGTACGTACATTTTTTTAAAATTTTTTTAAACGTCCACCGATTGAAACGTATCGGTATAAAGCATAAGCTGATTTCGGTACTATTAGCAATTATCGGCTTTTCCCGCAAACACGCCACACAATATGGAACTCAAATATATGTATATACGTTTGAAACATAGAAGCTTCCATTGCTCGCTGTCCGAGAACGAAATAATAATGCTTTGCATACCATTGGACGTGCGAAAACATTTTCTCTACTGTGTGAAACCACCCCTCTATATATATCGAGATATAACATGTAGCGATGAGATCGGGTGGCAGACGCAAAATATTATTTAACAACGTATTCACGTTACCTGATGAATTCGGTTTGTCGACGTGAGCCCGTTAACGAATAATGTCACGGGAAAATGCTCGATAACCGAGGATCCTGTTATCGCGATGAAAATTCGTATTATATAGAGATTTCGTTCGAAAAGCGACGAGTTTATTTCCGGAAAGTTTCCCTCCGTACCCCTTCTCGTTTATATCTCATTCCATACAGACGGTGGACGTTGAAACGTTTTGATATTTTAACGTTTGATACATTTTTCTTGATTTGTTTCCAATGATCATTTTCACTTTACCTCTCGGCGCCAAGCTTTGATTTAAGGGGTGTGGCCACGGTAGAATTTTCCAAAAATCGACGTTTTTTTGGCTTAAACGATGCTTTATCATCATTAAAATAAGTTAAGTTAAGCTTAGGTAGTAGTTGGTGTTTTTTGATTCACCAACTTTGAGTGTACAACGCAAGCCTACCTCTGGCACGGCCATAGAGTACCAGAGCGCGCCGCGTGCTAAATAACTTCAAACATTTTTACCCGACTGACTTCAAATTTTTTAATTATGCTTCTCGTTGCATTTCGCAGAGAACTAACTACGGAATTTCTGATCAATTAAAAACTTTTCATTTTATGAGCAGATTTATACGAAATTTTTCACTGGACATTCACGTTAAATTCAAATGCTTGCAATATTCGAATGAAACAATATTTTTCAAATTCCGTCCGTACTTCTCTAGGTACTCTGATGTAGATTAACGAGAATTTTTTTTTCTTGTTCTCGGTTAAAAAATGTGGATGCCAAATGTCACGCCGCGGAGCGCCTCAAAAAAAAAAGATACTAAAATCAAATAGCAGTAGTCGGCCATTTTGTATAATAAAGAAACAAAGAAAAATATTTTTTATTAGCTTGATATTTACACTAAATAGATGTGTAATTAGTTTTATAAATGAATCACTTTTTCATCCGAAAACTATTTTTTAAATCTGCACATGATTTTATACCCGCTACCGTGGCCATACCTCCTAAGGGATTAGGCCACTGTAGAATTTTGGAGGAAGCGAAATTTTTGTTTTTTAGCTCAAAATGTGCCGAAGGGTCTTAGAAATGATATACCAAAATATTATGGACGGTAAAAATGTCTATGCAACTCAATTTCGAATTCTGCCGCAGGCCCTCTCGCTCCCCTTCGAGCGCGACCGAAAACTTTAAACGCGTTCTGCTCGAAATCACGTTTTTTGAACTGGGCGAAAGAATAACTCGAAGAAATTTTCACCGAAAGATTTGAAAATTTTACTGTACATTCAAAACTAGATTCTCTACGGAAGTACGCAAGATTTTTGTGTCATGTGGCATAGTTTTTTTGTTATAAACAATTATCTTATGATTGATTCCGAAATTTTGAATCCTTCTTTTAAAAAAATGCGTCATTTTGTCAAAAATCAATATAACGAAAAAAATCCTACGTACTTCTGTAACTGCTCTTGTATATAGTCGAAAAAAAATTTTAGATTTTTTTGTTTCCAGTACGAAATTGCATGAGCTACGTTTCCACCCGTGGACCCATCTGAAAAAAGGGGCTCAACGGAGAAACGCTATGTAGCCGCCATTTTATTATTAATCGTTACAAAAAAATTTACTTTTATAGTTCATTAGTAGTATAATAAGGAACTGTGAGCAGAATTTCAATTTGTTTCATTATTGCGCTAAAAAAAATTCCTAAAATATCCCTACTTTTTCTTGCTTCTCATTGGCCCGACCCCTCAATTAATATTAGAATCATTTGAAAAATGTTTAACACTGCTTCATCTCAAAACAACAAAACGTCACGAAAAGAAAAATCTACGACCAATAGCGAGGCAAATGAAAAAAAAAGGAGAGGAAAACATCGTAAACCCCTCGAAACGCGTGTTCGTAAATTTGTTGAAGTTATGTTTAACGCGCATTGCCGCCGAGGGTCGTGATTTTTCTCTCGTTGTACCGCCGGGAATAAAAATGCAGATGAATATACGAGAATTGGGTAGGAATAAGATAAAGCTCCGGTACTCAGAGAGAACGTTGCCGCGAATAAATGCTATTCCAAGCCGTAGAGTCGCACGGGGTAAAAGCAACCCCCTGACGCGCGCGGGGTCGAGAATCGCTCCCCATAACTTTGGCGAACTTGTCAGGAAGCCCGATTAAGCCACTGTATATCCGTTTTCTCGCTGGTTCCTTCCACAGACTCTCTCGCGTCGCGCGTCTCAGGATTCCCACCCTTAACCATACTACGATTCCCGGAGAGCCGCGGGCAACCACCCTGTCGTACTTTCCCCACACTCTCTCTCTCTCTCTCTCGTTCCCACCTCCTCCTCCTCTTCTCTCTTTGTTGGAATTTGCGAGCTTTTAGATATCTCGAAAGGGACCAACTTTTTCTCATTACTTCCGGCTACAAAGCCACTTGCTTCATAAGCAATTTAACCAATTCTATTATTATCACTATCGGTAATTATTTTCGTCATTCAACTGTTTCTTTTTTGTCATTTGAAAATTTTGTCTTCTTACTGTTCTCCGGTGGCCATGGATAGTTGTTTCTCTTTCTCTCGTGATCAACGGACTTTTGTTCTGATTTGTCGACTTCGTTGAGATTCGATCCGGATTTGCCTGGAAAACGGAAAACAATGTTCAAATTGTAACTTACATATAACCCTGTTATTGCGGAATTATTAGAATTTTTTTGCTGCACGAAGAGTCAAGTACTTTTCATAAAATACTCAGATTTATAAAATTTCTGCGTTTTAAGGGGAGAAATAGGGTTAGACGGTTCAAAAAATCGATTTTTTTTTATTTCATAAATTGTTAGTAAAACTATTGAAAAATATTGTTCCCAAAATTTTTAATGAAAATTCCGACTTGTTCTATTGTTATAAGCCATTAAACCGAGTAGCTCTCCTTCAGGCACCGAGCGCGCTATTTTTTCAAACGCGTTTTTCTGAAAACGACTTCTTTTGAACTTGCGTACACGCTAGTTTGAAAAGTTTTCAACCAATCGTTTTGAAAATTGGCAGTTACTTCCTTCATAGTATTGCGCTCTATATGAACCTAAAATCGGAATATTATCATTATTTAAAATAATTTTTGTTTGCAAATAAATTTGTAAAAAATGGCTAAAAATCATGTTTTTTTATTTTGACCTCTGTAAAAAATTCAATTTTCTATTTTTTTGATAGCATTTAGGTTCATATAGAAGAGAGACGTATAATAAAAGTAAATTCCAACCTCGTTTGATTTCAGATGGAAATTACGGCTTCCAGAATGTACGCAAAATGCTGAGTCTGATTGTGACCTACAATATGGGGTCGCTAATATCCCCGGTGTTTTTCAACACGAAGTGAAGTCAAATCGAAGTTGTCACCCCGAAAAAAAAGCGCGTGGGTGGCCCCGTCGATTTTGGCTCTTCAATCAATAATAATAATAATAATAATAAACTATTAAATTTTTTCAAACAAATTTTTTTTTGTATCTTCAATATGTAAATAAAAACATCCTAAATATCCAAAACGATTCATTTTTATTTTCCTACAAAAAAACGCTCTCCAAAAAAGACATGAAAATCGGCTAAAGTTACCAGACTACTACCTTAAGTATGTACGATACTTAAAGTAGAAATAATGTCCTCCATAAATGTAAAATTGGTTACTGCTCAAAGTAGATTTTTACGTGAAATTCGATCGAAGAACTATTGACAGAAGGTACGAAGAAGAAGAACAAATCCGGCAAAGATACGAGCTTCCAATTAGATAGGGGAGGATTTGAAAGTTCAGCAGCAGCTTCTAAAAGATCTATATTCCGTGTATCCAATATAACGACGAAGTAAACATTGTTGTTTTTTTTTAACATTGCAAATGAAACGCAGATGGGCAAAAAAAAAAAAGAAAGAAAGGAAAGCTGCTTGGCATTTCGAGCTTCAATAAAATCCCGCGTGTAAGAAGAGGAGAAAAAAAAAATGTCGCGCCTTCCAATATCGTGCTGGTCAGAAGTTTATGAACTTTTTACGCGAACTCGAATGGTTCGAGCGTAGTCAGAAGGCGGGGGTTGCGGGGGTGAGGGCAAATTACGAGTTTACCCAGAAGCGAGTTTGCAACGACCGCGTTGTGGAACAAGCTCGAGAGTTAAAAAGGATGGAAGGGGCGGCAGAGAAAAGAGTAAGAGAGAGATAGAGAGAAGATTAAGAGTGAGAGAGACAGAGAAGATAAGGGTAGAGAAAATGAAGAGAGAGAGAGAGTGAGAGAGTTAGAAAGAGGTGAAGAGGATTTTCCGACACATAAAGGGAAAGCGGCAAGCAAATGGCCCTCGACCGAAGATGTTTACGCCTCCTTTAACGCGTAAACCGAGCGACAGGCTAGCAACTAGTGTGCCAAACTTCGGGTAAACACAATTCCCTTAACCCCACTACGCGAGGTTACAACGTTCTCTGTGTATATAGTGTGTCCTTGTCGAGACGACGATGGCGCCACCACAGAAACACACGATAGATAGCAAAGGATATAACAGGAGCTTCCTGCTTTGCACCTTGATGTACCGTTCGCAACGTTAAACCACCGACTTTCCAAGCGTTCTTCCCCTCCAACTCCTTTCCTCGAACAATCTCTCCGTTGCACGTTACTGCAGACTTTTAGTTAGATTATCCGGTCATTTTCGTTCCACCTAAATCGTCATTCCTTCCCACCGCTTTGGCCCAATATTAGTCAATTGTTAGTGAGAATTACCGATCAGTGATTGTTCATGAATTGAGAGGGATCCTAAACAAACTAGAAATTTCAGGGCTACAAGTATTGGAAGATTGCGGGACAGTTGAGAAAGATGTTCCAGATCCTTGGGTCCATTAGTTGTCGAGAGTTTAAGGGATTCAATCCAATGGACAATCCACCGTTTTGTTATCTCTGTTAGAGCGCAGAGTCCACTCGGGAATGTTCGTCGTGAAGTGAGGGACAGACAATAGTCCATTTCCTTCAGATAATTATTGATTGGTGATCAGAACCAAGTCCTTGCATCGAGGTCGCTTCTGTAGACTATCGCAATTTACTGGCGTCACGTGCCTCCATTTCCGTGCCATAGTGAAGAACACGAGAGGCTTCCTCTCGGACACGAAACAAACACGTTATCTCGTACACAGACATCTTACCCCCAATGGATATTCGTAGCGATAACCTCACCCGTCACGTAACACGTCGTACTTTGTATTAGATCTTCGTACCAACTATAGTCCGTTCGTGTTTACGAACCCAGTGACATTCTGACATCACGATGTAATAATAGCACGTATAAGGATTTTCTTGGCCAGAAGTTCGACCGAGGTACACCCACGCCCAATGAACGTATGTTCATTAAAGGGAAAACTCTCTTGTCACATTGTACTCTAAACAAATCCAACTATTGTGGACACAGGGCTTTCGCCACAGGCTTGCTTGCAGGATTATAACCACTCGTGAAACGTCATACTCCGCTAGGCAAACTTTGCCGGCGGGGTATTAAACCCCTGAAACCTCGAGGCAATTTTCAAAAGTTGCCATCGTCGTTGCCACACTGCCAACGGTAAAATGCCAATCATTTTGAACCTCTCCTTCAATGTGATATTTTTCATGGAAGCGATTTACAGACTTTTAAAGAGTTCGTTGCGGACGCTACCGAGACACATAATTTGATACGGCAAAAAATACTGCGAATTCTGTAATGACACAGAGACCGGGAGGGAGAAGGAAAGATATTGGGACAAGGGATGAAATCAGTGGGTATCTGAGCGAGTGGGCCAACTTGAGGCGCGGTAAGTTTAAAGGTTCCGGAAAAGAGGTACACCAATTGGAACTGCGGGATTAACGATGAGGTAAAAGAAAATTTGGGAAGTGTATGCCGGGAGGCAAGGAAAGGTTTAAAGGCAGGGAAGTTAGGATAAGACGTGCGACAATGTGTAAGACGAAATGTAGGAAGATGTAATAAGTCGAAGGACGCTGTCCAGCAGGAATGAACGAATCTAATTTAATTTTTTACAGAACCAGCACAATCTATTGACATTTGAAGAGTTCACGTCATGTAAACACTCTATATACTATTCACAGTTATCTTAACCATTGATCACGGCCGTTACGAGAGAAATACTTGGACCACTTGTCCTCAGTTATTGTCCCAATGACTGCGATCTTCAATTGTTCCCCGAGAACTTCACACATTGAACTCACGTCACAGAGAACTTCACATATTGTTCGAGCATCTGAGTCGCGGCATCTCCCAGTCAGGTTATACCCCAATAGTTCAATCCTCGACCGCAGTGGCGCTACTAACGCCCCCGGAGAATGCATGACCCCTAAGACAGACGTATGCAAATTTTGAGTAAACATTAGCGCTGACGGTGTATACCTTAGACTCTGTGTGTTGGAAGAGAGAGAGAGAGAGAGAGCGAGAGAGAGATAGAGAGAGAGGGAGGGAAGCGAGGAACGACAACATTGCCAACGACCTCTACTCCATACTATTGTACCAACGTATACTACGTTATACGGAGTATGAGTTCCTCATCATTGTTTGTGTTATGTCCATGAGTCTAAGTCTGTTACAATGGCCTGTTTCGTCACAGGGACAGATATATCGAACGCTGGCAAACACAAGGAAGTAAGCCACATGATTTACCATGCAAAGTGATTTGGTTCGTGTCCTTTTGCGTCTTAGGAGTCCGTATGTACGTGGGATCCACTGTGTTCCTCTGTTCTGTACGTTTAGCTATTTCGGTGGCTGGCTTCACGAGAGCAATTGGCCCCGGTCTTGGCACCCAGACACAACGGCTTCCCCCCCCCGCCAATGTGTGGCGTTTGTTCCTCAGAGGGCTCTGACGCCTTGAGACCCATAACCGGTCCTGCTCTTGCGTCAGTGCTTTCACTACGGAACCCTGACAATGTCTGCACATAGGTTGGCGACCATAACACCAACGAGAGCCAGGACACGGACCCATCTCGTTGTCCAGCGGACCCTTGATGGCTACGAAAACGTACGAGCTAGCTTCGGTGGGACGTGTAGAGGTGAATGGTTTGGCTCGCGTGTGTACCAACGTATAAAGCTCGAGACCGGGAATGGACCTGGTGTGTACGTGCGTCGGTTTCTGCCGTTTGTGTGGACACAAGTGTGCGATAGATACCGAGAGCCTCGTGTTAACCATATGCAGAGCCACTGAGCTAATCCAATCTGGTCAGTGCTCTCTAAGTTATAGGCTACCAATCTTCCCTTTGGTTCACCTACACCAGAACCTCTCTCGCTTACCCCTCATCCTCTCGCGCTTTACCCTCTTACCCCCCATCTTCTCCCTTACATATCCTACTCCTACTCGTATATAGTATATGCAAACTCCGTTCTATACCCATTGTCCTCGGATGTTTGCGTTCAGGTCTCGGGAATGTTGGATGTATTACGTACGAGGCAGAGTCTCGATCGTCGTGTGAGGAAAAATCGCTGGGATGGGTGGGACAAATGTAATGGAGAATTGTGATTCCTGATAGAAACGACTAAATACGGAAAAATCGAGGGCACTCAATAAGAATACAAGCACGTTGCAACGCGTTGGAATGGCAATTGATGAATTTGTGGAATCGTCACATATATCTTTGTTATGTTTAATCGATTTTGTTACATTTCAATGTTTAAGGGCTCTATAGACGATTTCTTCGATCAGTGATCTTCGAATTTGTCGATCTGTTGCGACAATATTATCGGAAGAATCGGAGTATATTTACAAAAAGAAAATCTATGAAAGTCATCGATATTATCACTGGAACTATGAACGCGCAACATCATTTGTAACCAATAAATAGATTTATGTTGTTTCCTTAAGGGGCGAAATAGGGTTGGACGGTTCAAAAAAAAAAATATTTTTTTATTTCATAAATTGTTAATAAAACTATTGAAAAATATGTTCCCAAAATTTTGAATGAAAATTCCGACTCGTTCTATTGTTATAAGCCATTAAAGTTAGTGGCTCTCCTTCAGGCCCCGAGCGCGCCACGTGTTTCAAACGCGTTTTTCTGAAAACGACTTTTTTTGAACTTGCGTACACGCTAGTTTGAAAAGTTTTCAACGAATCGTTTTGAAAATTGGCAGTTACTTTCTTCATAATGTTGCGCTCTATATGAACCTAAAATCGGAATATTATCATTATTTAAAATAACTTTTTATTTGCAAATAAAGTTGTAAAAAATGGCAATAAATCATGCTTTTTTGTTTTGACCCTTGTAAAAAATTCAATTTTCTATTTTCTTGATAGCATTTAGGTTCATATAGAAGAGAGACATATAATAAAAGTAAATTCCAACCTCGTTTGATTTCAGATGAAAATTGCGGCTTCCGGAATGTACGCAAAATGCTGAGTCTTTTTTATTTTATAGTATATACTTAAATTTTATAGTATATAGTATATAGTATATACTTAAATATATGTATAAAATATTCTCAAAGTTTCAATAAATCATATTCATTTTTTATACTATAAAAAAATTCATGAAAATCATTGAGAAAACGCTGTCCTAACCCTATTTCCCCCTTTAAGGACTCACGTACCCCTGAACATTTAAAAAAATCGATTCTTTTTTTATAGATTCTTATTCTTTATATTTTCAAGAATTTTTCGAAAAAAAAACTTTCAAGATAATTCCACTCCGTTACAAAATTATAGCTGGAGTGGAAAACGAGCCGTAAGTTCACGTTGTACCTATCAGAAACTTTAAACGCATTTTTCTCGAAACTACATTTTTAAACAGTGTCGACACGATAACTCAGTCAATTTTTAATATGTTTATTTAAAGTAGAAATAATGTTCTCCATAAATGTAAAATTAGTTACTGCTCAAAGTAGATTTTTACGTGAAATTCGATCGAAAATCTATTGACAGAAGGTACGAAGAAGAAGAAAAAATCCGGCAAAGATATGAGCTCCCAATTAGATAGGGGAGGGTTTAAAAGTTCAGCATTATTTATATAGTATATACTATATACTATATAAATTTTATAGTATATAGTATATAGTATATACTTAAATATATGTATAAAATATTCTCAAAGTTTCAATAAATTATATTCATTTTTCATACGATAAAAAAATTCATGAAAATCATTGAGAAAATGCTGTCCTAACCCTATTTCTTCCCTTAAGGGGCATGGCCACGGTAGCGCATATAAAATCGTGTGCACATTTAACAATTTTCATATAAAAGAAAATAGATGCGTAATTACACATCTATTTAGTATAATTATCAAACTAATAAAAGATATTTGATTTTGTTTTTTTGTTATAGAAAATGGTCGACTACTGCTATTTGCTTTTGGTATCTTTTTTATTTCAGGCGTAACATTTGGCATCCACAATTTTTGACCAAGAACAAAAAATAATAATTCTCGTTCATCTACATTAGAATAGCTAGAGAAGTACGTACGGAATTTGTGATTAATTTTAAACTTTCCATTTTATGAGCAGTTTTATACGAACATTTTCACTGGCAATTCACCTTTTAAGTTCAAATGCGATCTTCAAATAAAACAATATTTTTCAAATTCCTTACGCACTTCTCTAGATTTTCCGATGCAGATTAACGAGATTTTTTTTCATTGCTCTAGGGTAAAAAATTGTGGATGCCAAATGTCACGCCGCGGAGCGCCTCAAAAAAAAAAAAAGTAAATAGCAGTAGCCGGCCATTTTGTATAACAAAAAAGCCAAAAAAAATATTTTTTATTAGCTTGATATTTACACTAAATAGGTGTGTAATTAGTTTTACAAATAAATCACTTTTTCATGCAAAAAAAAATTGTTAAAAGTGCACACGATTTTATACCCGCTACCGTGGCCATACCCTTTAAACTTTCCAATCGAAATGGATCAAAGGGTTTGTCCGGTTTCCTCAAAATCTCATGATTCAGCCCGGTCACAAATCGTACGGACGATTTATTTTATTACATCACGAAAATTTATCGAATACGTTTTGTAATGAAAACGTGTAATCGTTGTATAACACCAAGTTAACAATGCCATTAATAGCCTCTCTCTCTCAATCATATTTTTTTATCGGTGCCGTTTTAATTCGGGCACACATGTTGCAGCGACAGCTCGAGAGTCCATAGACGATATAACCGAGTTCGCTATCGCTAATTAAAATCGCATTTCCCGCAATACTGGGTTTAAATAGTAATAACCAAGCTCGTTCTCGCATATCTCTCTCTCTCTCTCTCATCCCCTACCCCAAGCCCTCTCTCTCTCTCTCTCTCTCTCATCCCCTAACACCAGCCCTCTTTCTCTGGTTTGCCTATAGAATTCAATGTGTTGCTACAGTACAGCAGTAGTGTGTTACGTAGTAGTAGCAGCCATTTACGCACCTACAAACACACATTGTTTAATAAATAGTGGCACCACATTATTCTACATTATTGGCCAACGATTGGTTATACGTATATACAGGATGTACACATGGGGTAGTCCGTGTGAAAAAAAAAATTGTGACGATTTTGAAAATCACAAGGTTTATCATTGGACGATTTTTTGTGACAATTGAATTTTTGTTTTTAAGTACGATATAAAAATTTCCCAGCTGATGCTTGATTATCGATCGAAGATTTAACATGAAATGGCTCCATGTGTAATGCATCTCTATGACATTAGTTGGCCTCTTAAGCCACTTGAGTGCCGCGCAGGGATGAACATATTGCCCGAGCGTCGTTGGGTCGCTAGGAATTTCTCCGAGCCACTAACGCCTCCCTGTACGACGAAATTAATTGTACTCCTCTCTCTCTCCCTCTCTACTAGTCTGTTCTCGAATTATGTAATATTCCCGGGTGACATATAGCAAATTCGAAATGGTATCGAAATAAATCCTTCAAAGTACCGAGTCCCAGACACGGACCATTAGTAAATTAACATTTTCGGAATGCTGGGATTCTTCTGGGCAATTCTAATGTTTCTTTTTATTCTACTATCGAGCTTTTTCGATTTTTAGATTTTTTTTCATATAAAGGAATTGATTCAAACTTGCTATGCGAATTGTGAGAACAGTTTGTTTTTGTCCAAAAGATTGAAACGGCATTGTTAGGGCTTGATTAAGAAAATTAATTATTCAAATCAATTTCTTCCTTATTAGAAATTTTCCAAATCATCTAAGAAAAGCTTGGAATTATTGTTCGATTATTTAAAATGTTTTTTAACCTTCAAAAAACGGTTAATATATCTCGAAGATTTTTTTTTACGAATTGCAAAAACACTTTTTTTTTCCTAAAGATTGGAATGGCATTGTTAGGGCTTGATTAAAAAAATTAATTATTCAAATCAATTTCTTCCTTATTAGAAATTTTCCAAATCATCTGAGAAAAGCTTGGAATTATTGTTCGATTATTTAAAATGTTTTTTAACCTTCAAAAACGGTGAATATATCTCGAAGATTTTTTTTTGCTAATTGCAAGAACACTTTTTTTTTCGAAAAGATTGGAATGGCATTGTTAGGGGTTGATTAAGAAAATTAATTATTCAAATCAATTTCTTCCTTACTAGAAATTTTCCAAATCATCTAAGAAAAGCTTGGAATTATTGTTCGATTATTTAAAATATTTTTTAACCTTTAAAAAATGGTGAATATATCTCGAAGATTTTTTTTTGCGAATTGCAAGAACACTTTTTTTTCCAAAAGATGGAAATGGCATTGTTAGGGGTTGATTAAGAAAATTAATTATTCAAATCAATTTCTTCCTTATTAGAAATTTTCCAAATCATCTAAGAAAAGCTTGGAATTATTGTTTGATTACTTTAAATGTTTTTTAACCTTTCAAAACGGTGAATATATCTCAAAGATTTTTTTTTCACCGAAACGCAACATCTTTGTTCTCGGCTAGTCGAAAGTTCGAATTGTACGAGGAGCTTTAACTACACGAAAAAAAAAAAAAAAGAAAGTTAATCCTTATCATAAAACGACGAAAAAAATTCGACTCTTGTAATTGCTCCTTTTTTTTTAAGTCATTCCAAAGTAATGTATCTGGAGACTCGTGTGAGGCTTTTAAGCTTTCTCATCTCCTTTACTTTCTCTCTCTATACGTTTCTCTTCAACTGATGGTTCACACAAGCTTGTGTGTATGTGAGAGAGTACACGTATAGGTAATCGTCGGAAAAGGGGTGGTTTGTAGAAGGGTATAATGCGCGAGAGAGAATTTGGTTGGAGAGGGTATTGGGGACTGTTGCCCCACTGGTTTTGGCGTGTGCAAGCTCGTATACACCGAAAGCACCAAAAGGACAATGTGTATGTGTTTGTGCGTGGGTGTGTGGATTTAAGGGAGAGGTAGCAAACATTAATGCCACCCCGCAGACCGCAGATGTTGCGCCAATTACAAACCTCACCATCCTCCCCTTTCGCGAGAGGTACTCTCCTGAAGGAGCACCGAGAGAGAGAGAGAGAGAAAGGGCGGGAGAGAGGAGCGAGAGGGTTTGCTCACGCCGTGCTTCCAGCAATTTCTCCACGCCGGTACCGCACCGGATACGGACTTGTACATACCGTCGCATTGTTCGACATACAATCATAGCATCACGTGACTATACACCATATATGAGACATTCCAGGCCAAATAAACGAAGGAGCGACAATTTTTAATCTCTTACTTCCCTTTAGACAAAACAATATTCTCATTTTAAAAAAAATTTCCGATTTTAGCGTCTAAAACATCGAAAAAAATGGTGATAAAAAAACTACCCCTATGGATAAACGTGTGTGGCGACAGGCTAACAAAGCTCAAGCTCGTTATAACTTGATAATGCTTCGAGGTATCACTGGCACTCTCTCTTTCGCGAGTAAACGCGAGTAAATTTTGCGATACAACGCTGAAATTTTCGACAAAACCTCCAACAGATTCTAAGAATAATAACTTAATTCCATTTAATTATAATAAACATTCCAAAAATTGTTAAAAATATGTTTTTACAAAATTTTGAATTTGATTTTTTGCAATACTTCTATTGTCGTTCAAGCACGAGTAAATTTTGCGATACAACGCCGAAATTTTCGACAAAACCACCAACAGAGTCTAAGAATAATAACTTAATTCCATTTAATTATAATAAACATTCCGAATATTGTTAAAAATATGTTTTTACAAAATTTTCAATTTTTTTTTTGGCAATATTATTGTCGTTCAAACGGGAGTAAATTTTGCGATATAACGCTGAAATTTTCGACAAAACCTCAAACAGAGTCTAAGAATAATAACTTATTTCCATTTAATTATTATAAACATTCCGAATATTATTAAAAATATGTATTTACAAAATTTTCAATTTTATTTTTTGCAATACTTCTATTGTCGTTCAAGCACGAGTAAATTTTGCGATACAACGCTAACATTTTCGACAAAACCTCCAACAGAGTCTAAGAATATTAACTTAATTCCATTTAATTATAATAAACATTCCGAATATTGTAAAAAATATGTTTTTACAAAATTTTCAATTTTATTTTTTGCAATACTTCTATTGTCGTTTAAGCACGAGTAAATTTTGCCATACAACGCTGAAATTTTTGACAAAAGCTCCAACAGAGTCTAAGAATAAAAACTTAATTCCATTTAATTATAATAAACATTCCGAATATTGTTAAAAATATGTTTTTACAAAATTTTCAATTTTATTTTTTGGCAATATTTCTATTGTCGTTCAAACACGAGTAGATTTTGAGATACAACGCTGAAATTTTTGACAAAACCTCCAACAGACTCTAAGAACATTAACTTAAGGTAGTAGTCTGGTAACTTAAACCGATTTTCATGTCTTTTTTGGAGGTCGTTTTTTTGTAGGAAAATAAAAATGAATCGTTTTGGATATTTAGGATGTTTTTATTTACATATTAAAGATACAAAAAAAAATTAGTTTGAAAAAATTATATAGTTTATTATTATTATTATTATTGATCGAAGTTGGCACCTCGAAAAAAAAGCGCGTGGGTGGCCCCGGTGATTTTGGCTCTTGATGTTATCTGAAATAAAAAATTCTTGATAATTCTTAATCTATAGACATGTCATTCTGGTCGGAACTACTGAAGTTAAATTTCATGGATAAATAACAAAATGGGGGACTTTGAAAAAAAAACTTTTTTTTCCAAAGTCCGCCATTTTGTTATTTATCCATGAAATTTAACTTCAGTAGTTCCGACCAGAATGACATGTCTATAGATTAAGAATTATCAAGAATTTTTGATTTCAGATAACATCAAGAGCCAAAATCACCGGGGCCACCCACGCGCTTTTAAAAAAAAAAAAAAAAAACTTTTTTTTCCAAAGTCTGCCATTTTCTTATTTATCCATGAAATCTAACTTCAGTAGTTCCGACCAGAATGACATGTCTATAGATTAAGAATTATCAAGAATTTTTGATTTCAGATAACATCAAGAGCCAAAATCACCGGGGCCACCCACGCGCTTTTTTTTTTTAAAAAAAAAAACTTTTTTTTCCAAAGTCTGCCATTTTCTTATTTATCCATGAAATTTAACTTCAGTAGTTCCGACTAGAATGACATGTCTATGGATTAAGAATTATCAAGAATCTTTGATTTCAGATAACATCAAGAGCCAAAATCACCGGGGCCACCCACGCGCTTTTTTTCGAGGTGCCAACTTCGATCAATAATAATAATAATAATAATAATAAACTATTACATGTTTTCAAAATTTTTTTTTTTTTGTTTCGTTAATATGTAAATAAAAACTTCCTAAATATCCAAAACGATTCATTTTTATTTTCCTAAAAAAAAAACGCTCTCCGAAAAAGACATGAAAATCGGCTTAAGTTACCAGACTACTACCTTAATTCCATTTAATTATAATAAACATTCCGAATATTATTAAAAATATGTTATTACTAAATTTTCAATTTTTTTTTGGCAATACTTCTGTTGTCGTTCAAACGCGAGTAAATTTTGCGATACAACGCTGAAATGTTCGACAAAACCTCGAACAGATTCTAAGAATATTAGCCCAATTCCATTTAATTATAATAAATATTAGGAGTATCGTTAAGAATTTTTTTTTACAATATTTAAAACTTTTTCAGCAAATCATTCGAACGTACAATTAGCCACGTTTTTTTCCTCACAATATTGTAAAAAATTTTTAGACAAACGATGTGAAACATACAAAATCACAAGAATCTCGTACCAACGAGTTGAAAAAAAATATAAGGTGAAATAAGAAAAAGAAAAAAAAAAAACGACGAAAGATATGTAAAACTTTCAGCAAAGGTGCTGGACCAAAAAAAGAAAAAAAGATCGACAGCGTCAGACTCGCAGATCTTGGGCGTTCGATTTCATCAAGAAATTTAAAATATTTCATCCACACACACACGCAGAATATAAATCGAGGAAGTAAGAAACAAAAAAAATACGTCTTTGTGTGCGAGTGTCGAAAACTTCACGCAGAGAAGAATGAGAAGAGACCGGATGCTATATATATATACATGTATATGTATATAAAGGGATGTACATTTTCAAGTACATGCGTATGTGTATGTATGTGTTTCATGAGAGCCAGTAGCTTTCAGGAGGCTGATATTATTCTTGGGTCTTCCTCTCCCGCTGGAGCATTATTAGTTCTGGCGTGTTAGCATACATGAAATATTGATGTAACAACCCCTACTCCGGTGCCCCATCATCCCTCGTTCTCCGTAGACGCAACGGGACTCGACGCCCGAGATGTCGGCGGGAGGGTTGCAACGGGTTTGTTGGGAAAGGGGTTGTACGGCTGGTCTGCCAGCTTATTCGTAACATATATAGACCGGAAACAAAAGGGCGTAAATCTGTAAATTCAATATGAAATTTCGACGCTGGTTACGCCATTTTGTTTTAAAGTATTCGATGCATACACACAAATATGTATGTGTGATATTATTCTCTCTCTCTCTTTATCTCATTGAGTCGCGAACTTTCCGTCGTCGTTGCCTTTTCTTTTGGTTAAAAACCACCCCCACACCCCCCCGTGGCGTTGGTGTAACGCGTATATAGGTGAGCGCCATGAAACAGCAGAGGGGATGAAAACCATATTGCCTTTAAAGCCAGCAATCTTAAAGTCGTGTATATACATAGATCTATACGGTCTCATGAGCTTTCGTCAATGTCGTTATAACCTTTACGGATAACAACAATTTTCCCCCTCGATATTAAATATTTTTCGGTTAAATTAATTTTTTAAACGTTCGTTTTATTTTTTTTAAAGTAATTTTTTAATTGTATGAAAGCATACAAAAATTAAGTGCCTCATGATTGTACCTTGTTTCGAGCCCTTGCTGTTGTGAAACGTCAGCGAGCTCGGATTTCCGTCCACCGAATTGTTCATGTCCGATGGCTCGTCCCATGCTGAAAAATAAATAATATTAATAGAGAACAAAATTAATCGATCACCGCGTGGATTCACAAAAATGGCCACTGGTCAATAGTTTTTTTTTTTTAACTCAACAAATCATCGCACTCACTCTTTATGGCGAGATCGGTGGTTATCGGACTCGGACTGGTACTCGGCGGTGCGGATGCTGAAAATGAAAAATACAAGAAAATTAGAAAAAAAAAACAGAAGAAAAAAAACATCGTAACGAACACTTCAGAAATATGTCGAGGACAATTTTGTTTACGAAGTAAAACAATTTCGAAAATTGGATTGAACGTTCAATTAATTATTAGTCAAACGTTTCTATCATTCGATTGCCCTCACATTCAAAAACCTTGAGGCTACAATTTTCAACACTAGGCAAAAGTATCATTGTAAAATCATTGTAGAATTGTGAAACAATGAATTCTGCAAGTAATAACCATTTTTATCGATCCCCGATTTTTATCGATTTCCATAAAAACTCGTGCTGACAGCGGACGTTAAAAGATTCCTCTTAAGGGGGGGAAATAGGGTTAGACGGTTCAAAAAATCGATTTTTTTTTATTTCTTAAATTGTTAGTAAAACTATTGAAAAATATGTTCCCAAAATTTTAAATGAAAATTCCGACTCGTTCTATTGTTATAAACCATTAAAGTGAGTAGCTCTTCTTCAGGCTCCGAGCGCGCCACGTGTATAACCGAGCGGTCACTCATTTTTTCAAACGCGTTTTTCTGAAAACGACTTTTTTTCAACTTGCGTACACGCTAGTTTGAAAAGTTTTCAACCAATCGTTTTGAAAATTGGCAGTTACTTTCTTCATAGTGTTGCGCTCTATATGAACCTAAAAATGTACGCAAAATGCTAAGTCTGATTGTGGCCTGCAATATGAGGTTGCTAATATCTTCGGTGTTTTTCAAGGAAATTCTTCAAAAATTTTATAGTATATACTTAAATATATGTATAAAATATTCTCAAAGTTTCAATAAATTATATTAATTTTTTATACTATAAAAAAAATCATGAAAATCATTGAGAAAACGCTGTCCTAACCCTATTTCCCCCCTTAAGGGACCATACGCAGTCAGGATTTTCGAAAGGAAATTTTTTAAATTTCATTTTCGTAATGTACATATATTTAAGTATATACACAGAAAATTTCACGTCAATCCGACAGATATTCTCCAAGTTACACGCATATTTGTAAAGACGTCTCGCAGCGTTTGAAATTAGCGTCATAAGTTTGAATGCGTTTTTCTCAAAACTGTGTGTTTTAAAGTCGGTGAGCAAGATTCCTGGGAAACGGCTAAACCGATCAGTCTCAAATTTTTACACAAGCTTTATAAATATATTTTTTAGTGATTAAACTAAGGTTCTGTCTCGCCGATAAATAATTTCCATTTTATAAACAATTTAAGGCGAAAATTTAGATCGAAAAACGTTTTATTTTTGGGAAGCGGCAATTTTGTTAAAAATTAATATTTTGCTTATTCCTTAGTTTAAATACTAGATAATATCTTATATTAACGAAATCTTTTTAATTTTTTCATTTAAAATGATCCAATCGAGAGATATCGTGCTCACCGCAACACGCTTTTTTTTAGAGGAGTTCCCGGAGATCGGCTATAGCAGCTTTAAAAATCATTATTTTTACCAATAAAAAATATGGAAAGTTAAAAGTTACCACAATATGTATACAAATTTTTACGCTAATAAATTGAAATGTCTTTCCAGGAAAAATTCTTGAAAAATCGCTTTTTTTCGTTCTCCTGACTGCGTACAATCCCTTAACGAAAATAGCTGAAAGAAAGAAAAATTAATTACCCCTTGTGTTATTAAAGAATTGCCTTACTTGACTCTGAAATTTATCAATTCGTGTGCGCGCGAGTATTACAACTTTCGTACAAATCTGATAACCGTGCGTTACTATTTGCTAAAGATACGATATGGACATTAAAAAAATGATAATATTACAAAAGTAATGAAATTATGGATGTAGTAAGTAATAAAAGACTCTCAAAGCTGCATATATCTATACGAATATTGATACACATATATATAGAGTTGAGAGGCAAGCAGGGTCGGTTATGGATCGCGCCACCTGTTACTAACTTCGCCCTCAAACGTATTAGCCACCACAGAGGCTGCAGGAGATGGTGTAGAGGGATGGGATGGAATGAAAGGGAAGGGTGGGGATTGCACCGGCGAGAGTGAACCACCATGAAGAGAGAGAGAGAGCAGGCCGCTACCAGCCCGACTACACACTCAACTCCTAGATCATATTTTACCCCAGGGTACACGCGTATCTACCCTTGCTTCAAACCCCCTCCCTCTCTCGCCCTCTTCTCCTTCTACGGTTCGTACAGTCACCCTGTTCACTCTACCGCAATTCTCTGTCCCGTGACTTTCTCTCTCTCTCACTCACTCTTTCAACGAATATACTTGAATAATTATTCCTAATTCCGTCATTCGTCCTCGTCCCAGTCACACCGGCGCCTTCGTATATAAAGAGCCTGTCATGAAATTTCGTACGATTTTCATCCTCGTCCACACCACCCCTCTTTCTCTCTTTCCTCGTCCGAATCGTCGTCAGACTCCCTCATTTATCTCTCGACTTTGAATTTCAACGAGATCTTCTATACTCACCTATATGTATATATATATATATATATATATATAAATATATATATATATATATATATATATATATATATATATATATATATATATATATATATATATATAAGTATAGATATATTTGGCATATGAAAAAATAATATGCAGTCGGTTTTCTATGTATAGGTATTAATTGTACATGAATATAGAGACACAGAGGAATGAAAAAGCTCGTGGTGAACGGTCGCACACACATGGTTCGTCGAGAATTTAACGAGCCATTCACAACGACCGTCGGAATTACTTTATCCACGGATCGATCTTATACGATATCTATGTGCAGTCCTCTCTGAGTTTTTTTAACAAATTTTGACTACCTTGCAACACCGTAGGACGTTGTGGAGACTGGGGACAATTTAAACACTTTTTTTCTTTCTCATGTACCAATTTTTCTGGTGCTCATTGACGGATTAATACTTAAGTAACCCTAATTGATTATTTATGGAAGTACTTAATGGTGAGAGGTACCATTAAGCACTTTCTGTAAATATGCAGTTCGGGGTACCATTAAGTAGTTGAAAATTATTTCAGAATTTTCGATGCAGGAACGATCTTACGGATCGATCTTGCACGATATGTATCTCCGGTCCTCTCTGATTTTTTTTAACAAATTTTGACTACCCTGCAACACCGTAGGACGTTGTGGAGACTGGGGACAATTTAAAAACTTTTTTTCTTTCTCATGTTTCAATTTTTTTGGTGCTCATTTATGGATTGATACTTAAGTAATCCTAATTGATTATTTATGGAAGTACTTAATGGTGAGAGGTACCATTAAGCACTTTCTGTAAATATGCAGTTCGGGGTACCATTAAGTAGTTGAAAATTATTTCAGAATTTTCGATGCAGGAACGATCTTACGGATCGATCTTGTACGATATGTATGTCCGGTCTTTTTTTGATTTTTTTCAACAAATTTTGACGACCCTGCAACACCGTAGGACGTTGTGGACACTGGGGACAATTCAAACATTTTTTTTTCTCATGTCCCAATTTTCCTAGTGCTCATTTGTGGATTGATACTTAAGTAACCCTAATTGATTATTTATGAAAGTACTTCAAGAGGTACCATTAGGCACATTTGTAAATATGCAGTTCGGGGTACCATTTTAAGTACTGAAAATTATTACAGAATTTTCGACGCAGTCGTTTTCTATATTAAGGGCGAAGGGTGATCGTAGTCAGAAACAATGATTTCGATGGATATTGTTGAAGATATTGTTCGAAGAAAAAAAACTAATATTTCAATCCTTAAAGTAAGCTCTCTCAAACGGCACCCCACTCAACAGGACTGAAAAATCCCTTTTTTTGAGATAACTCGCGTCGTCGGACATTCGAAGAAACTTAAAAATACAAACTGATCGAGACAAGAAATTAAACAAACTCTAAAAAAAAAATGACAAGGTCTTGGGAATACAATTTTCCAAAATTACTTTTACGATACATAAATAAAATATTATTTTTAACTGACGCGTTCGTTCGCTAGTATAAAAATTAAATTAAATTCCACACTTTTTTTTTCTTTGAACGTAAAAATTGTATTAAAAAAAAACGAACACTGAAACATCAGGTACTTCAGGCTCATCTCACAGATCGGTTATTGATCTGGTCTACACTTTGTAAGGGTACGTTTGTCGATGGCAAAACTCTGTATATAGCAAACGAGGAGGGGGGGGGGGGGGGGGGGGGGCGTGATGTTTAATTAGAGATTCGCAAAGGATAAGGCTTGATCGTCACTCCTCGTCTTGGTCCTGAATGGTCCAATCAGTACGCTCAGGATTTCAAAGTTAAGATCCACTTTAACTTCAACGCCAATATATATAACGACGGTGTACGTCGTAACGGTTATAGTCAGAGAGAGAAAAGAATGGATAATTAGTCTCTTCGATATTGTTTAAAACAAAAAAAAAATTGATATAAACAAACAAACAAAAATATCAATTTGTTGCAGTTGTTTAAAAAAAAAAAGAAGTTATTCTTTCTCTCCGAGCTCTCTCGAATATCATTTGAAAATAATGTTAAATATAATTGGCAATCTTGATGTTAAAGAAAAAGTGCTTTCATTGGGTACTCAAAGGCTCGAAAGATGGGACGACAAAAAAAAAAAAAGAAAAAGAAAAACTAGCGAATTTCCGACCACTTGGGGTAAATCGATCATCAGACGAGACGTCATAATCGAGTAAATCGGGCAATGAGGAGATTACCTTTCGATTTTCCAAGAGAAAACATGAACAAGAAAGAGAGAGAGAGAGAGAGAGAGCGAGGGAACGAGATCGAAAGATTTAACCTTTTCCTTTTGCGGGAGATTTCGTCGCGGACGTTTCGCGGACGGGATGGCCACAGATATAAATAGGCGAGTGAAGGAAATTCATTTATCACTTTTTTCGCGTCACGGACGAAGGAGAGACAGAGGAAGTAAAAAAAAGGAGAGAAAGAGAGGAAGAGAGAGCCAGAGAGAGAGAGAGAGAGAGATGTGTCTGTACTTGCGATAGAAAAGAGGCCAAGGTATAGAGAAAATCAGGAATGAGAGGGATGGAAAATGGCAAAAAAAGAAGAAAGGGAAAGAGACATAGAAAATGGCAAAGAGAGTGTGAGAAACGAGGGAACGATGAGGGTGAAAGAAGGGTTGGGAGAAGAGAAAGCGAGGAAACGACGAAAGAGAGAGGGAGAGAAATAGAGAGAGAGAGAGAGAGAAAGAGAAGTTGCCATTTTGTTCAGCTCGACTGAGTGGCAGCCAGCCCCGGAGAGTTTAGCCGGCGACTTTTCACTTTTGATTTATCGCGCCAACTTTTATTTCTCTCGGGATATATTAAAACCCGTTGTCCCGAGCATTTAACTTCAGTCTGTCCTGATTGATGATTGGCTGTTGTATATATACATGCGGTATATAAAATGGACATATAGCCATTTTTATAAAGTATATGTAACATGTACATATGAGGATTATCAAAGTAGTTCGATTTTACTCGACGATTTTGCGTCGAACCGTGCCATATATAAATACAGGGGATTATCATGAAATCGAACTACTCGAGAGTTTTCACTGATAACAGTGGAAACATATTCTGCACATTGGTATTAAAAACTCGAAACACGTTTTTTTTTCCATCTCAAAAACAAAGTTTTCTTCACGAGGAAGCAAAATGAATTTTTTACTTTGTTGAAACTATTGGGAGTACAAGTTGGTTCGGTACGTTTTCAAAAGATGGCGCTGGCTGTTAAGGACCTTTCGTAGTGACAGGTGATTTCGGTGATTGCCGAGAGGTTAGACATCCGTCAATAATATTCAATTTTTATCGCTTTGAGTTTCATAGAAAAACCTTGTTTTTTACTGTGTTGAATATGTCAAATTTTGTGTTAACTAACAAGGACAGTACCCGAGGTGTCCCCCTCCGATTTTGTTGACACGTATTTTTTTTTATCGGCGAAAAAACGGTTTCAAGGGGTGAACCCATCCCCTAAAGTTGCACAGGTCAAAGGACGATTTTGCAGTTTCACATACAAGCAGTGCATCGATTTTGATGAAACAAATATTTAAATGTTTCTTATGCCAAGGAAGGAAGAACCCACCAGATAATGAAAAAAATATATATATTTTAAGGGGTCGAAACATCCTTGAACATCTACTTCTTGCACCCTACATTGAAAACTTACGAATCGATCGGAATGAAAATTATGCTGTTTTATAGCGGAAATAAAATTAAAGTTCACGTATTTTTGTATTTCTAGAAGAAAACAGTTTTAAGGAAGTAAGCTACTCCTATTTGAGTTTTTACATTCCGGTTGTCTCCATGTCATTCCAAATGTGTTTGCCGATGCGCACTCTTCTCATTAAGCTAAATTTAATGATTCACCGTCTTTCTTTATTTTAAGGGGTCGAAAGGCCCTTGAACATCTACTTATTGCAACTTCTTGCACAGAGCGGAGCTCCAAAAAGTGATTATTTTCGTTTTTCGCCTTTTTCACATTGATAATTTGAGATTTCCGCTATAAAACCACATAATTTTCATTCCGATCGATTCGCAAGTTTTCAATGTAGGGTGCAAGAAGTAGACGTTCAAGGGTGCTTCAACCCCTTAAAATATATATATTTTTTTATTATCTGGTGGGTTCTTCATTCGTTCGCATAAGAAACATTTTAACTTTTGTTTCATCAAAATCGATGCACTGTTTGTATGTGAAACTGCAAAATCGTTCTTTGACCTGTGCAACTTTAAGGGGTGGTTTCACCCCTTGAAACCGTTTTTCCGCCGATAAAAAAAAACGTGTCGTTTAGTTTTTAATGCTCTATAACATACATGAGTTTCAACAAAATCGGAGGGAGAGACCTCAAGTACTTTCCTTGTAAGCAGCATTTGCAGGGAGATTTTAGTTTTCTGCTTTAATTGGAAGAAATTGCTTTTCTTTAATTGGTTTCTGCTTTAATTGTTTTCGACGTTTCAAGAATGGTGATTTCAGCGTTGAAAACAAGCCTCGCTCTGGACACCAAAAAAAAAAAAATTCGCAGACAAAGAATAGGAGACATTACTCGAAGAAGATCCGAGTCAAACGCAAGAGGAGCAGATTGCAGAATCATTGAGAGACTCAACAAGTAGTTTCCGTACGATTGAAATCCATGGTAATGACTCAAAAGCATAAATGCATTTTTTAACACAAAAAAAAAAAACGGACCGAACTAATTTGTACTCCTAATATCTTGCACATTGGCATTGAAAACTCGCCACATGGTTTTTCCTTCACAAAAACAGAGTTTCCTTCACGGGGAAGCAAAATAATTTTTTTTACTTTGTTGAAACTAAATTTATTGCGACGTAAACAATAATAATTTTAATTGCACAACATCTAACAGAAAAAAATGGCAAATTGATACATTTTTACGTAAGTAAATTTCGGTTTAAACCTCAATCAAATAATACTTGTGTCGTAACAAAGCTTGCAGCATTATTCTCCGGGAAATTCCGTGGCAACGAGGGAATATTTGAGAATTTTGAGGAAAATGCGGAATCGTTGTTTTGGCTTCTATGTAAATGAACTCTTCTGTTGAGGGTTGGTTTGCTCAAAACGCAAATAAACGTCAGAGAGAGAGAGAGAGAGGAGGACAAGCATAGGAGAAGCACGATGAAGTAGAGGCTACAGAGTTTTGGGACAGTGAAACCTCGCGGACTTTTCCAACGAAAGTACCAATATCCTAATTAGTATGCTAGGCCATGTTTAAATTACCCCCGTCAAGCCCCTTCCACTACCTCCTGACTCTACTGCTCCTAAAAGCTATATACATCTGGATGAACGGAAATGGAAGTTACCGGTAGTAGACAAAATTTACTAACGAACATGTAATATCGATTATTGAAATGAAAAAAAAAACGTAATTAATACTTTTTAATACGTATAATCATGTGCATTATGCCATTTTGATTCTCCAGCGATTAATTTATATGTACCGACGTATATATCGACTGTTGTTGAGCAATTCGATTTCATTATAATCCTCACATATAGGACGATTTTGCGTGGACCGCAAAAATCCGTAAAAAATGGTCGAGTGCGACAAGGGTGCAAAAAATTGAATTTACTGTAGCTTGAAAAAATATTGAGATATCGAACTGAAATTTCGCACAAAACTTGAAACTATATATAAGATATTGAATTTTGAGCAAATCGTTAAAGGTGATTGAGATTTTCATTATTTTTTCTCGCTCGCTGAAAAAACCGTAGAGACGATGCTCGGGGCCTTTTTTCTTTATGTACCTTTGCTATTTTTTTTTGCTGCTCAACCCTCGTGTCTCTCGTTTTCTCGCACTAGACTCGCGACTTGTGCGAAAAACAAGAAAAAAAAAGAGGAAAAGAGCGAAGGGACGGGAGATAGGATTAGTATGCGGTGGTTGTCACACTTTTCCCTCCTTTCTCACTTTTCATCCCCCTGTTCAATCTCCTCTTTCCCCTGTCTCCCCGCGTCTTCGTTCTTCGCCACACGTCTTAACCCCACCCCCCAATCCCTCGGTCTCTCACGGTTCCTACTCTTCTTCTTGTTCTCCACACTTTTCGTCTCGCTCTTTCTTTCGGCTAACGGACCGCCCACGCGAGCTGGACCGTTAATTTTCCATCTCGTGACTCGAATCAATCTTACAGAGGCCCCGTCAGCGGCTCGTCCCCTTACCATTAAACGTCCTCACCCTCTCGCCAACTACCACATTTCACACTTTGACGTTTTGGCCTCTGTGTGTCATGGCGGAGAATCAAACTTATATAATGCTAGCTGTGCCCCGCTGTTTCACTCGCGTTAAATTTTCGTCCCCCGATTCAACGCGCGACTGCTGCCGCTTCTTAAGGTCATTGCATAAAGTTATATAGCGTAAAGCCTTCCTGAATAAACGGGCTATCCAATGCAAAAAGAATTTTCCAAATCGGATTAGTATTTCCTGAGATTAGCGCGTTCAAACAAACAAACTTTCCAGCTTTTTTATAGTAAAGTATAGATATAGTAGCATAGTAGTAAAATAGTAGGATTAGGGTCAGAGCATAAAGTTATGTGGTGTAAAGCCTTTCTGAATAAATGGGCTATCTAATGCAAAAAGCATTTTTCGAATTGGATTAGTATTTCCTGAGGTTAGCGCGTTTAAACAAACAAACTTTCCAGCTTTTTTATAGTAAAGTATAGATATGGTAGCATAGTAGTAAAATAGTAGGATTAGGGTCAGAGCATAAAGTTATGTGGTGTAAAGCCTTCCTGAATAAACGGGCTATCTAATGCAAAAAGCATTTTTCGAATTGGATTAGTATTTCCTGAGGTTAGCGCGTTTAAACAAACAAACTTTCCAGCTTTTTTATAGTAAAGTATAGATTCAGTAACAAAGTAGAAAATAGTAAGATTAGGGTCATAGCATGAAGTTATATGGTGTAAAACCTTCCTGAATAAACGGGCTATCTAATGCAACAAGAATTTTTCAAATTGGATTAGTATTTTCTGAGATTAGCGCGTTCGAATGAACAGACAAACAAAATGTCCAGTTTTGTTATGGTAGTAAGAAACCGTACAATACATTCGTGGCTTGGAGTGTTAAAAAAAAACGGTTTTCTAAACGTGTCCATGTATCGACGAGCCGATTAATATGTGGGCTCGTTCGATAATTCATCCTTTCATTGTTTCTCATCGTCCACTTGTTCGACAGTGACAGACTGAAAATCTAAATTACCAAACAACCCGGCACTGCACAATACACTCAAGATTTTATTTTTCAAAATTCATAACCAGTTGTTAAAAATCATTTTTCTATTTTTCGAAGACATACGGATTTTATGATTGTATTAATTTTGTTATAAAACTCAGTTTCACCCAAAATCACTTTGCAATACACTAAAATCACGTTGAACATTTTTCTCGACTTCTTTTCTCCCTCTCCCTTGTATCGCATTCGGAAAACGACTGTACGTAAGAAAATACCGTACACATAAATTACACATGTATGATGTATAAAGCGTTGACACTTTTCCGATTCGCTTTTTCCGCCTGTTGGAAGAAAAAAGTAAGAAAAAAAATAAATAAAAATACACTTGACACGCGTACTTTGCCGCGTCCCGAATGATTAATGATCCGAAAGCTCGTTGACGGCGATGGTGGCTTTCTTCACGCCCGAGATATCCGAAAGATGTTTTCGTCGTTGTGGCCAATGTATACGTGTCAAGAGAGCCCGAGACGGTTTGTACACAAACGATGTACGTCAGGATGTCACTGTACTTTTGAATTTTGTTACACTGACACTTTTCGTCGATAAGGGAGTACAATGATTTTTTCGTGAAAAAAATCTGAAAAGTTGTCGAAGTGCAATCATAATGTTGAAATTAATTAATGTCGAGAGTAAGGGTGCTTATAGTAAGGATTTATTTGGTCTTGAATGCCCCGTACATGCGTCAATTGATATGGAGAGCCCTGTATGTGGATGCCAATGATAGAGGGTTGAAAGGGGGTTGAGAGAACGAAAGGTGCACTTCGCTGTATCAGACAGCAGCTCCGGGGGCCTCTCTGATACAAGTTATTTCGTTACCGTTGTCGACACAAACCCACCACCCTTAGTTCCACCAACGTGAATTTTC
The DNA here is from genome assembly GCA_958009045.1 of Oxytorus armatus. Classification (NCBI taxonomy): domain Eukaryota; kingdom Metazoa; phylum Arthropoda; class Insecta; order Hymenoptera; family Ichneumonidae; genus Oxytorus; species Oxytorus armatus. The sequence goes on along the minus strand of OY253754.1, from coordinate 11,922,810 downwards.
CCTGCTCGATGTTCGAGAGGATAAGCCTTTGCGGATACAAACTTCTAGCAAAAAAAAGGCCCCAACTTTCATAACTTTCTGCGTTAAATCTCTTCCGATACACCCTTTTGTTTCATAGCTCTCGTTATGTATATATATTACAACCCCTATCGTTTGTTAGTACCCAAAATGGTACGGAATACATACTAGCTAATTGTGAGTATGGAAATTTCGTAAAATTATTAGTAAAGTCATTAATCTTTATTGTGAAAGATTAAAAATGTTCGAAGTTATTCACAATTATCCTGTATTATTATTTTTAAACAATTTTAATCGAGCTTATACCCTTTTGCGTTTTTACGATCCATCCTTTTTTCACCTTTCGCTGTGTTTCATCTTTGAATCCCCATTTTGTTTCATAGCTCTCGTTATGTATATATGTTACAACCCCTATTGCCTGTTAGTACCCAAAATGGTACGGAATTCTTACTAGCTAATTGCGAGTATGGAAATTTCGTAAAATTATTGGTAAACGCATTAATCTTCGTTGTGGAAAACTAAAAATGGTCAAAATTATTCACAATTATCTTATATTATTATTTTCAAACAATTTCAACCCAGCTTATAGCCTTTTGCGTTTTTACGATCCATCCTTTTTTCACCCTTCGCTGTGTTTCATCTTTGAATCCCCATTTTGTTTCATAGCTCCCGTTATGTATATATGTTACAACCCCTTTTGCATGTTAGTACCCAAAATGGTACGGAATTTTACTAGCTAATTGCGAGTATGGAAATTTCGTAAAATTATTAGTAAAGCCATTAATCTTTGTTGTGAAAGATTAAAAATGTTTAAAGTTATTCACACTTACCCTGTATTATTATTTTTAAACAATTTTAATCCAGCTTATACCCTTTTGCGTTTTTTACGATCCATCCTCTTATCACTAACCCTTCGCTGTGTTCCATCTTTGAATCCTCATTAAAAACAAACATTGTTAATCCATTTTTTCGTTATTGAAAAGATAAATTGTTGTGTCGACAAGTCTGTAAGGAAAGAAACAAATTGAGATAGCGATTAGTTGAAACGATCTCGAAGAGAAAATGGTGGTTTTCTGGCTCGAGATCTCTGATCGCTCGCAAGCTCTCCTTTCTCCTCTTCTCTGTGTCACGAACGAACAGACGCGCGAAAGAAAAACGATAACACGCGCACAGGGTAGAAAGAGGTTGATGGTAAGCTGAGCTCGTGAGTTGGCAACCTCTGGAAGTTTAATGAAAAATCGAAAGCTAATATATACGCCGGACGAAAGCTCTTCCTGTGTGTATATGTGTGTGTGTGTATGTGTGTGTGTATGCTGAGCGGTGTAGAGTGCCAGGAACAGCACCAGCCGGAAGGCTAATCTGAATTCTGAGGATATTGCAGTCACATGTCAATCTTTCCTCTAATAATAGCTCTCTTGCGCTTGAACCTTTGGTGCGAGCTGAGCCGGAGGATTCAGGCTCGCTTCTGCTGACGATCCACACACACTCACACACACAAAATACACACAGATGCGTTGCTTTTGTAACATCGGTCTTGGCAGACATTGATAAAAAAAACGGAGACAATAGACGATCGTTCTGAACTTTTATATACCACTTATTCCATCCTTCCAATGTTTACTTTCTATTTTCATCCCTTCGCTACAGAGATTAGAAATTTCTTACTTTTACGTTCGAATACTTGGAAAAAGTTTCGATACATGAGACAAGATCCTCACTCCAAGATCTATTTCACGCCTGCTGTTAAAGGGTTATACGCACTCAGGATAAAAAAAAAAAATTTAATTTTATTTTCGTAATGTTTATATATTTAAGTATATACACAGAAAATTTGATGTCAATCCGATAAATATTCTCGAAGTTACACGCATATTTGTAAAGACGTCTCGCGAGCAGTTTGAAAGTAGCGTCGTAAGTTTGGGGGCATTTTTCTCAAAACTGTGTTCTTAAAGTCGGTGAACAAGATTCCTCGGAAACCGCTCAACCGATCAGCCCCAAATTTTTACACAAGCTTTATAGATATATTTTTTAGTGATTATTCTAAGGTTTTTTCTCGGTGATAAATATTTTCCATTTTATAAACAATTTAAAGCGAAAATTTTCATCGAAAATCGAATTTTTTTTTGAGAAGCCGCCATTTTGTTAAAAATGGATATTTCGCTTACTCCTTCGATTAAATACTAGATAATACCTTATATTAACAAAATCTTTTTTGTTTTTGATTTTGAATGATCCAATCCAGAGATATCGTGCTCACCGCAAGGCGCCTTTTTTTAGAGGAGCTCCCGGAAATCGGCTATAGCAGCTTTAAAAATCATTATTTTTACAAATAAAAAAAATAAAAATAAAGTTAAAAGTTACCACAATATGTATACAAATTTTTACGTTAATAAATAAAAATGTCTTTCCAGGAAAAATTCTTGAAAAATCGCTGCGTATAACTCCTCAAACGTCCTACCCACATTTATCTCACACACCTTGGACGTTGCAATTTTTTTTAATCCCTCGATAATCACCGTACAAATGAAAAAGAAAAAAACAATTCCACTTAAAAGGATTTTACCAGTGACATAATTATAATTACAAGAAAGAAATTGTTATTGCTCATAGTTGATTAATCTTATTGATTTATTTTCCTTTAAAGTAAATAATCATTTATAATAAATAATCAACTTTTGTTTATCTAGTATAATAATTTTTTTTTTCATGAAGCTTAATATCTCTTCGTGGAATTGTCCGTAATTGAAAGTTAATGAAACAAAAAATCAACCTATTATTCGAACGGTAAAATTTGACCTTTTGTTGAACTTGCGTACACGCTAGTTTGAAAAGTTTTCAACCAATCGTTTCAAAAATTGGCAGTTACTTTCTTCATAGTATTGCGCTCTATATGAACCTAAAATAGGAATATTATCATTATTTAAAGTAATTTTTTTTTGCAAATAAAGTTGTAAAAAATGGCAAAAATTCATGCTTTTTTGTTTCGACCCCTGTAAAAAATTCAATTATATATATTTTTGATAGCATTTAGGTTCATATGGAAGAGAGACGTATAATAAAAGTAAATTCCAACCTCGTTTGATTTCAGATGAAAATTGCGGCTTTCAGAATGTACGCAAAATGTTGAGTCTGATTGTGACCTGCAATATGGGGTCGCTAATATCTTCGGTGTTTTTCAAGGAAATTCTTCAAAAATTTTATAGTACATACTTAAATATATGTATAAAATATTCTCAAAGTTTCAATAAATTATATTCATTTTTTATACTATAAAAAAATTCATGAAAATCATTGAGGAAACGGTCTCCTAACCCTATTTCCCTCCTTAAACTGTACGATCGTAAATAAGGAATTCTCTTCGTAATATTTCTCAGGATATGTTAAAAATTTTGGGGATGAAATGAAAAATAAACGTGAGATTGTAAAATAAGTTAAACAACCTCGGAGCAAACGTTTCATCTCGAAATGTTTTCCGTCAAATATATACATATATATATTTATTACAAAGCTGTCTGTCGAACGAGAAACCTCTAGAGCTTTCTCAACCCTTAGATTCGATTGTAGAGTTCATATATACGGTCGGAGTCTGTGTACAGAAATATTCATTGAATCGTCTGTGTGGATTCAGTTCTAATGCACAAGTGGGGAAGTAAAATATCGACGGTAAATAGTATATATAGGTATTCCCGATATTAAACGACGACGAATGATGAGGATTGGAATGGGATAACACGGGGGGAGATGGTTTTCGCGGTCCTATCAAGGAGCTTGGAGTTTTCATTCGCTCTCTCGAGTTTCAGCATACACAATTCTCTCTCTCTCTCTCTGTCTCTCAATTACTAAAAGAGCGATATTCGCGCGGATGCCAGCGACGTTATTAATTAAAGGTCTCAAAACGCGTATATTTCTCGATTTCCCCCGGGAGCTTTTCCTTTTCCATGGGACGAGGCGCATTCGTACACGTTTCGATGAACCGTGCGTGAATAGAAGAAAAGAAAGAAAAAAAACAAACAAAAAGCATTTCATACACCGAGTGTTTTCCTACCGCGAACGTCGAATTTTCCAACCGACAAATTTTTTTGGTTCCTTCGTTACTTTTGTAATCCATCGGTTGAAAATTTTTCAGCAATATACGTTCGCTTGACTCATTAGCCGCTTATTTCTATTCTCCAATTGCTTTCGTTCGCTCAGGGAGGAAGGGTTTTTTTTCTCAATGAATCATTTATTTTCTTCGTGCCAGATAATTATTCGTGACAGGACCTTCAAGATACTCAAAATAATTGGAAAGGTATATTAAGAAAGAAAAAAGTTAATTTATTGTTATTTCATTTGATAACTTAAGGCCTCGCATACCCCTGAAATTGAAAAAAAATCGATTGTTTTTTTTACAGATTTTTGTTCTTTGTACTTTTAAGAATAAAAAAAAAAAACTTTTAAGAAACTCCACTTCGTTAGAAAGTTATAGCAATAAATGTGACCGGACATCGGGTTCGGACGGCTACCTACCCGAAACTTTAAACGTGTTTTTCTCGAAACTACGTTTTTAGACAGTGTCAGCACGATAACACAGTCAATTTTTAATATTTTTTAACTTTTTTCTTTTTCAAATATTAATAATTATTTTCTCCATAGTCTGGCGAGAGGTTTCTTTAATTTTCTGGTTGGACAATTTTTAAAAAATTATTAAACATTATTTTTTTTTCAAATTGCTTACTAAAGTTTGAAATACTGTAATTTCTTTATTTTTAAAAAAATAAATAAATTCCCTCCGTCAGACTGTTGCTACTACATTATTTTACTGGATTGTTTTTTATTTTTCCAGATTGGATAATTTTTGGTAAAGTTATGATGTCGACGAGGAGGCGCCATGGTTTTCATCAGTAGTCTATTTATATCCGTAAAAAATAATGTTAATATTTAAAAAAAACAATTTTTAAATATTTTTTCTTATAGTTGAAAAGTTTATGAAAAATGTGAAATCAACAATTTCATTTTTTTTTCACCGTATAACCTTTGTAATAATTTTTCAAATTTACTCGGTTTCGAATTTTTCTCTTCATTCTTGGAATAATAAATAAACATTTTTCAATAGACGCTTACGTCGTTGGAATTATCGGATGAGAAAGAAAAAACAAAGTATTTTTTCCGTTCTTTTTTTCGACTCTCTCTTCTATCTGTGCGTCACGTTCTTCATTATAGTCATCCCCCTCTTTCTCTTTTACTTCTCAAGAGCGAGAGTAGTCACTTGTATAATTCATGGGACCATCCTAGGTTCCTTGTTCGAGGGAGAAAGATAGAGAGAGAGGCATATATAGAGGGTCCATCTCGTCCCGCTATTGCCATCTTCCACTTCTCTTGGGTTCGCTGGTTTGCGAAACCCCAGGAGCATCTCAATGCTGACCGACCACCAGATTAGCCCCCAGGAAATTGCCAAACTTCTTCGAACCATCCTCCAACCCCTCCCACAAAGTCGATTCTAAAAGTCGTTCCTCAAGCGTGCCCGCGCGTTGCACGGGGACGGGGGTGTGGGCTTGGAAAGGAAAGAAAGCGTCGGACGCCCGGAAAACGGGAAAGGGATGAACCATATAAAGGGAAGAGAAAAAGGGAAAAAGCCTGTTCGATAAGATACTCTTATAAGTGGATCTAACAGAAGATCGCCGTCGACCACGTTTCCGAACTGTCCCTTAAATTAATGCCCTGTACACTTCGCCCCCTTCCCGCCCTCGCTCTTGATCGCACGTTTTTTTTTCTCTTAGCGGAATCAGAGTGGAATTCCTTTTTACAGAAAAAATAGTACTGTTTTTTGAGAGAAAATAAAAAGAATTTTTCTTGGAAAGACATTTTAACTTATTAATGTAAAAATTTATATACGTATCGTGGCAACTTTTAACTTTGTTTTCATATTTTTCATTCGTAAAAATAATGATTTTTAAAGCTGCTATAGCCGATCTCCAAGAGCTCCCCTAAAAAGAGGCGTCTTGTGGTGAGCACGATATGTCTGGACTGGATCATTTAAAATGAAAAAACAAAAAAGATTCCGTTAATATAAGATGTTATCAAGTATTTAATCGAAGGAATAAGCAAAATATTCATTTTTACCAAAATGGCGGCTTCTCAAAAAAAAAATTCGGTTTACGATAAAAATTTTCGCCTTAAATTGTTTATAAAATAGATAATATTTATCAGCGAGAAAAAACTTGAGATTAATCACTAGAAAATATATTTACAAAGCTTGTGTAAAAATTTGAGACTGATCGGTTGAGCCGTTGTCGAGAAATCTTGCACACCGACTTTAAAAACACAGTTTTGAGAAAAAACGCATTCAAACTTACGACGCTACTTTCAAACGCTCCCGAAACGTCTTTACAAATATGCGTGTAACTTCGAGAATATTTGTCGGATTAACGTGAAATTTTGTGTGTGTACACTTAAATATATGTACATTACGAAAGTGAAATAAAATTTTTTTCTTTTCGAAAATCCCGACTGCGTATAACTCCTTAATGAATAAAAATTATTTCTGATATTACTTTAAAAAACAAGTGGTTATTTCAACCTCCGGAATAATGATTAATTGTTAGATAAAAATGAGTATTCATTATAAAACAATAATTATTGCAATATAATTGAAATTGTTTAAAGAAAAGTAGCATTTTCATTATTTTCACAATAATTACGTTACAAACTCATTTAGAACGATTTTTTGATATTTTAGTTAATTTTGTTTAAATGTTAAAAAAAAATTTTCGATCAACAGCCATCTTAAAAAGAGCAAATTTGTTATTTTCATTATTAAAAGCCATTTTTTATCACTAGAAATGGAGAAAATGTTACAGTCACGAGAATCTCGAAGGGGATGGTTTGAGCCGAGCAACGACCCATCAAATGGTATATGTTATATATACAACGGTATATAAACGCCGTGAGACGGATACGGTGACGGAGGGTGGTGGGGGTGAGTTAATGAAAAACGTTACTATGGTAAGGGATTGGTTGGAAAGAGAGTAAATTAATACGTAGCACGAAAAAAAAAGAAGAAATTAATAACGAACGTCGTGGTTGCTACCGGATCCTTGTCACACCGGAAAAGTTCGCGTGCAATACAGCATCGTGTCATCCCTCGCGGGTTCCAATCTTTCGTCGTATAGTTAGACGTTTTACACAGTCTTTAATACTCGCCTTTAATACATTCTTCGCGTCCATTAGTATTAAACGTTGCGAGAAAAAAAAAATGAAGATCGAGCGAGAAAGAGAGACGGAGTAAAAAAGGTAACCGAAGCGTAAGTGTCCCTCGCTACCCCTATTGCGCGAGAATGAGTCCGAAAAGATTTTATCCAAATGAGAATGCCATTCGCGTCACTCCACTCTGTAAATTTTCTCAGAGACTTTTTCCACCCTTTCCTGCCCTCGTCTCTCCTCCCACTTCTGTAAAATCCGCTTTGGATATTTAAGTTTTTCCTTTTTCCCCTTTTTCATCCCCTCCGACTGTTGGCCTCTTCGCTGAACGAACAACAAAAGCCTCGCTCGAATAGCGAAAATTGCGGTGAAAGAGGCGCACGACGAAATACGATGCGATGAATTAAAAAAAATGCCCGCCGGGAGGGTTGTGCAGTTAAGAACGGGGTTAGTTGGCGGGACTTTTCATGATTTCCTATTTTTTTTTTCATCCGCAATACCTTTTATGAATGTGTTAAATTTTCATCTATTCGAAATCAGTCCTTTGAAACTGTGCTACATTGGCGATTTGCGAAAGAATAAAAAATTCAGGTCAGCGTCTCTTGAAATTCTTGGAAAAAAAACAGAAAAAAAATGAAATGAAGATAAATATAAAAGCTCTGGTAATAAAAAGCAGTCAATCGGGGGAAAATTGAATTGAAAACATTCAATGTAACGAATGTCTCTCGTACCATTTTATTTTTTAATAAATTAACGATGCCGCGTAATTTTCCTTTAATTTCGGTAAATACAAAAAATTGAGCAACCCCTTTACATTTTATTTTCGTCTATGAGCTTACATCTTATTTTGGTATTAATTTGATGCTCAATTAAATATGTACAACCCTCTGTGAACGTTATTATCGATAGTTAAATATTTTCAATCCTCATCCCTTAAATAAATAAAATTACATCATTTACTCGCAATGATTGAAAACATTCAATGTAGCGAATGTTTCTTGTACCATTTTATTTTTTAATACATTAACGATGCCACGTAATTTTCCTTTAATTTTGGTAAATACAAAAAATTGAGCAACCCCTTTACATTTTATTTTTGTCTATGAGCTTACATCTTATTTTGGTATTAATTTGATGCTCAATTAAATATGTACAACCCTCTGTGAACGTTGTTATCGATAGTTAAATATTTTCAATCCTCATCCCTTAAATAAATAAAATTACATCATTTACTCGCAATGATTGAAAACATTCAATGTAGCGAATGTTTCTTGTACCATTTTATTTTTTAATAAATTAACGATGCCACGTAATTTTCCCTTAATTTTGGTAAATACAAAAAATTGAGCAACCTCTTTACATTTTATTTTCGTCTATGAGCGTACATCTTATTTTGGTATTAATTTGATGCTCACTTAAATATGTACAACCCTCTGTGAACGTTATTATCGATAGTTAAATATTTTCAACCGTCATCCCTTTAATAAATAAAATTACATCATTTGCTCGCAATGATTGAAAACATGCAATGTAGCGAATGTTTCTTGCACAATTTTCGTTTTTAATAAATGAACGATGCCACGTAATTTTCCCTTAATTTTGGTAAATACAAAAAATTGAGCAACCCCTTTACATTTTATTTTTGTCTATGAGCTTACATCTTATTTTGGTATTAATTTGATGCTCAATTAAATATGTACAACCCTCTGTGAACGTTGTTATCGATAGTTAAATATTTTCAATCCTCATCCCTTAAATAAATAAAATTACATCATTTACTCGCAATGATTAAAAACATTTAATGTAGCGAATGTTTCTTGTACCATTTTATTTTTTAATAAATTAACGATGTCACGTAATTTTCCCTTAATTTTGGTAAATACAAAAAATTGAGCAACCCCTTTATATTTTATTTTCGTCTATGAGCTTACATCTTATTTTAGTATTAATTTGATGCTCAATTAAATATGTACAATCCTCTGTGAACGTTATTATCGATAGTTAAATATTTTCAACCCTCATCCCTTAAATAAATAAAATTACATCATTTACTCGCAATGATTGAAAACATTCAACGTAGCGAATGTCTCTTGTACCATTTTATTTTTTAATAAATTAACGATGCCACGTAATTTTCCCTTAATTTTGGTAAATACAAAAAATTGAGCAACCCCTTTACATTTTATTTTCGTCTATGATCTTACATCTTATTTTGGTATTAATTTGATGCTCAATTAAATATGTACAAACCTCTGTGAACGTTATTATCGATAGTTAAATATTTTCAACCCTCATCCCTTAAATAAATAAAATTACATCATTTACTCGCAATGATTAAAAACATTCAATGTAGCGAATGTTTCTTGTACCATTTTATTTTTTAATAAATTAACGATGTCGAGTAATTTTCCCTTAATTTTGGTAAATACAAAAAATTGAGCAACCCCTTTACATTTTATTTTCGTCTATGAGCTTACATCTTATTTTGGTATTAATTTGATGCTCAATTAAATATATACAAGCCTCTGCGAACGTTATTATCGATAATTAAATATTTGCAACCCCCATCCCTTAAATAAATAAAATTACATTACTTACTCGCAATAATTATTACGAAATTAAATTCCAGATGGATTTTTCTTCAATCAACGTGAATTATAGACGGAGCGTTCGGATTCAGGATATTCCTTCCATGGATCTCGTTACGAAAGACAACGACGAAGATCACGAAGGAAGATTTTGCACGCGGTCTCTGCCATTGGTAGTCTAGGCGACGGGAGTAGTTGCACGTTGTGAAAGTTAAACAGCTCTGTTATACGTTCCCAGTATAACTAACCCCTACATATATTCTTTAACCATTCAGTATATATATGTACATATGTACGTAATAAATATATGAGTCATTTCATGCCAATTCCACTTGACTACCCTTAACATTATTTATCTTAATTTCCCTAAAGTATTTCTTGGAGTGACGGAAAAAAATGTTTCACACCAATTTTCAGATTACTTTCGACAATTGGTACGTTCGTAATAACCAAAACTGTTAATATCACGATAAGGGTGGTAAAGCGATAAGTGTCAGAGTTAGGTCGATTTGGCGTGGAATGCCCAATATATGTACTATCTATATTACACTGTGGTCGGCGTATAGTCCTGCAACCGCAATTTCTCGTCGGTGGGAGAAAAGTCTTTCGAAAAAGCCACCACGACTTTTGACATTAAGGCAAACTTTTTTTTTTCCTCCCTTATGTACATATATACCGTGTGCACACAGCTCGATTTACCTGGAGGATGCTGCTCGACGTTAACACGAAGAACTAAAGAATTTTTACACTTTTCTCGCTAACCGCATCCTCGTGACACATTTCCACCAACTTTCGTCCCGATTTTACTTTTTCTTTAACCTTATAAAAAAATATATATATCTTCTCTCTACGACCGATTGTTTTTTTTGCCTCGTTCGAGTTAATTCCGTTAAACTTCATTCAAGTTCTAAATTAACCATAAAGTTGACCCGCGTTTAAAAAAAAAGTACAAAGTTCTTAGGAAAAATAATGATATTACTTTTCGATGCTTCCTCTCGCGGGCTTTCGAATCCCCTAATTATACAGAAAAAGCTGTCTCGCAAGGGATCTCTTTTTTCTTATTCCATCTCGTATACCTCGTGCTACCCTTCCGCGAGCACTTGCTAAATAAAGCCACCGCGCAACGTGTACTCTCGTAAAAGAATAATTAATTTTTCTTTTGTCATTATTATATTTTACGCTCGTACAATATTCGTAAGCCTGATCGACAGTAGAGACTCCGTTGATCCTTCTGGTACTAAGAAGATGAGGAAACTTTGTGGTTTGGAAAAAAAGAAGAAAAAAATCGTGATTTTAACAAAATTCTCTGGGAACGGAGAGAAAAAAAATACAATTCCAATTATCCTGTGCAAAAGTTACTGAACTTGTAATTGCAATTTGTAACGTTATTGAAAGAAAAAAAAAGTGAATTATCATTTGTTATGGCGGTGCAAACTAACGAGGAGTCCGCTTCTTGGCGACGCATATCGAGAAAAAAAGATTTTCATACTATTTGTGCCAAGAATTATTCATTTTTTTTTTGCAATTTTAATTTTATTATTTTATGTTGAAAAATAGTTTATTTGAACTAGAGAGAGGTAATGAAAATTTAAGGGATAAATGGCCACGGTAGAATTTTCAAAAAAATCGATGTTTTTTTTGCTCAAACGATGCTTTATCGTCATAAAAATAAGTTAAGTTAAGTTATGGTAGTAGATAGTATTTTTTTTCACCGACTTTCATCACCGAAATAACTTCGACAATTTTTATCCGATTGACTTCAAATTTGTTAATTATATTTCTTATTGCATTTCGCAGGGAATTACGTACGGAATTTCTGATTAATTAAAAACTCTCCATTTTATGAGCCGTTTTATACGAAATTTTGTCAGTGGAAATTCACCTTTTAAGTTCATATGCCTACAATATTCGAATAAAACAATATTTTTCAAATTCCTTACGTACATCTCTAGATATTCTGATGTAGATTAACGAGAATTTTTTTTTTGTTCTAAGTCAAAAATTGTGGATGCCAAATGTCACACTCGAAAAAAAAAGAGAAGACAAGCAAATAGCAGTAATCGGCCATTTTGTATAACAAAAAAAAACGAACAAAATATTTTTTATTAGCTTGATATTTATACTGAATAAATGTGTAACTAGTTTTATAAATAAATCACTTTTTCATACAAAAAAAAATTGTTAAATGTACACATTATTTTATACCCGCTACAGTGGACATACCCCTTCAGAAAAATTCTTTTTTTTCTTTCGACTCCATTTTCCTGCCACGCCGAGAGAATGAATACAATAGGAAAAAAGAATTGAGCGATTGACTTGTTCGAGACAGTAAATCCTATGCGCCCTCTGTCGCTGATTGAAAGAACTTCTGACATTCACGGTCCAAGCGAAAGAAGATGCTGGAGAAACTAATGCTCGAAAAAGACTTTCTTGCTTCTTCACGCTCTCTCTCAGCGTGTCCTTTAATGTATAAGAGGATCGCCTCTCTTTCGTCTTCTTCGCGACGTTTTTCTCATTTCGACGAGAAGACTTCTTCATGGAGGGACAAAAAAAAGTCTTGAATGACAAAGAGTAACGAAAAGGAATCGAGTATATGAATAAAGAGGAAAAGTACGAAAAAAAGGAATATGAATAAAATATCGAAATAGAATGAAAAGTGTCCAAAACGCGACGTTTTTCGTGGAACTATAAAAAAAAAAAAAAAAAACTGACGTGACACGTGAAACTGACAATTGAATGAATTATTTTTGTTAACGTTCTCGTCTCGTTCTGCTTTCTAATTTATCTTCTATCTTTCGTGTGAGAAAATGTCATTGCATGATAATTTTGAAATTCGTAACTGTGCCACTGTCTGGATCTAATCAAATGAATAATAACGTTTCACGTCTCGGTCATTGTTCTCGGAATAGTGTTGCAGTTACGTCTCTAAATTTTCTGATTAGAATTCCCTGATTTGTGGTTGTACATTTTTTGATTAATTTTCTATATTCTTTGAACAAGTCTTTTTCATTTCTCGAACTTCTCAGAGGTCGATAAGTCGCAGATTTTGGATATACCTACGTGCGGTGTTACACTTAAGAAATTTGACGATCATTGAACGAAAATTATCGTGAAAAACTGTCGTTTAGACATTCTATAAGTGGGGAAAAAAGTGGAATTTCGAAAATTACGGAAAATTCTTTAAAAAATTCTTACATATATCCAGCAAACTGTGAATCTATTCAATAAAAAGGAAAAAAAGACGGTTTTTCGTTTACTATAACAAATTTTTTTCCATCAACTTTGCTACTTTTTGAAATCATTATTCAAAATAAACATTTGTCTATAATATCGAAAGAGTGAAAATTATCATGAAAAAGTCTCGTTTAGAAATTCTCGGAATGGGGAAAAAACTGAAATTTCGAAAGTTACAGAATATTCTTTAAAAAATTCATACATATTCAGAAAACTGTGAATCCATTGAATAGACAGCAAAAAATAAATGAACATTCTTGATACCTATGATATCATAAAAAATTAATGATATCATAAACATTCTTAATAACTATATCATTAATTGTATAGTCAAATTTTTATTTGACTAAAAAATTAAATTTTTATTTGTCTGATAAATAAAATTTTTATTTGACTGAAAAATGAATAATATCATAGTTATTCAAGTTTCAGTCAAATTTTTATTTGACTAAAAAATTAAATTTTTATTTGACTAAAAAAATAATTTTCTATTTGACTAAAAAAGGAATCATATCATAGTTATTCAAGTTTCAGTCAAATTTTTATTTGACTAAAAAATTAAATTTTTATTTGACTAAAAAATTACATTTTTATTTGACTAAAAAATTAAGTTTTGATTTGACTAAAAAATTAAATTTTTATTTGACTACAAAATTAAATTTTTATTTGACTAAAAAATTAAATTTTTATTTGACTGAAAAATGAATGATATCATAGTTATTCAAGTTTCAGTCAAATTTTTATTTGACTAAAAAATTTCTTTTTTATCTGACTAAAAAATTAAATTTCTATTTGACTAAAAAATTAAATTTCTATTTGACTAAAAAATTAAATTTTTATTTGACTAAAAAATTAAATTTTTATTTGACTAAAAAATTAATAATATCATAGTTATTGAGAATATTTATATCATTAATTTTGTATGATATCATAGGTATTAGGAATGTTTATTTTTTTTGCTGTATATTCAATGGATTCACAGTTTTCTGAATATATATGAATTTTTTAAAGAATTTTCTATAATTTTCGAAATTTCAGTTTTTTCCCCATTTCGAGAATTTCTAAACGAGAATTTTTCATGATAATTTTCACTTTTTCGATATTATATTACCGTATTACACGATTTTTCTTCTACGTCCCGAAGACGAAGGATCATTGAAAATTCAAAGAGTAATTTTGAAAGTTCGCTATACAATGTTTGTTGTATGAAGATTTTCAGTGATCCTTCGTCTTCGGGACGTAGAAGAGAAATGGTTTAATAGGGTAACATAGTATAAAAAGAGTGAAAATTATCATGAAAAACTGTCGTTTAGAAATTCTCGTATTATTTACTCGTACTATTTTTGAAAGTTTGCTATACAATTTTCATTGTATAGCGAACTTTCAATAATACTCATTGAATTTCCAGTGATCCTTCGTTTTTGGGACGTAGAAGAGAAATCGTTTAATACGGTAATATAATATGAAAAGAGTGAAAACTGTGTGTGCAACAGTGGAAAAGGGAAATTTTATTTTCATCCCTCTCTTGCATTGGATAAACGAGACAATATATATAAATAGATGCAGTTCTTCGAGTCGCCATTGCTTCATGAAGATTCTAGCAAATTCGTTTGTTGAAGGAGAGCCGCAAGCGAATATCAAGAAACCGAGGTACTTTGGCCTTTAGGCAGTCTCCTTAATAATAAATTCATATCTCTACGGATCCCCCTTACCGCAGTTATTCGCCCTCTTACCAATTCCTACGGCCACACTCTCCAAGACTTTTCTCTACTCTTGTCTTTTTCTTTCTCTCCCTCTCCCTCTCTTTCTGCTACACTCTCGACCTTTAACCCCTCCTCCTTTCTTCTCCTTTTCCCTGCTTTTTCATCTTCGTCTTTCTACCGGGCCGGCAAAAACCCCTCGCTGGTACCCGTCCCCGACTACAAATCTCTTTTTTATGCCGCTTAATAAAACTCGTCTGACATATCTCTGACTGCTACCACTTAATTTCGCGGTGGAACAGAGACAAAAAGGACTGAGGCTAGAGAGAAAGAGAAAGAGAGAGTCACGCGAGTATTCCGTAGGGTCGCGAGGGTTGAAAGTCTTTGTCTCGCTCAATCTTACGCGATTTCCATTCCCTAAACTTACTTTTTTTCTCGCTCTCCCCTCCCCAGCACTCTTTAGCTTTTTCCTTTCGCGAGCGCGCGTAGTCCCTAGGAAAGACCGCACGGTAGGAGACTGAGAGAGAGAGAGATAAAAGGGGTTGGAGGGAGAAAAACTGATGCTGGGTACAATAAGGGGGAGAAAAAGGGGTGAGAGAGCATTGGAAAAAGTGGTTTTCGGTGGGGGAGGATAGGATAACGGGGGAAACGAAGGTCGAGACCCGCGTCGAGGGGGATTTTCCTTTCTTTTATTCTTGTCGTTCGTGCATCTTTTTCAGCCACTTTTCCCTCTCGGTATGCCACACGAGAGAGAGGCAGTTCTCTACTGTGGGGAACTACGGGACTAGAAAAGATCTCTCTCTCTCTCTCTCTCTCTATCTCTTTCTCGTTCTGTCATTTGACTGTGGCATCTCTAGACGAAATCGCGTCCTGGCTTTCCCGACGAATGCAAGTCACGTGGCAGAAAAGATCACTACGGGAAGTGGAGTGATCCTCGCGAATAGAGAAAAAAAAAACGAAATAAAGAACAAGAAGAAGAGGAAGAAGAAAAAAGGGGAGGTTTGAGTGAAGGAAAAGAGCAAGAGGGTTTACAGTCACGTCGAGAGTGTCCCAAAGGGAGACATACTGATACGAACTGCCACGTGTACTCTCACAGAAAGATGGACAGAAAAAAAACGTGAGAGGGAGTGGAAACCCTCTTCAATCACGCACACTGATCCAATTTCTTACATTTAACAAAGTTATCCCGAGTTAATGATTATTTAATGATACTAGGCGGTTGGTTATTCGTGTGTTTTTTTTCACTGTTTTGAGAGTTCCACACGACGCCACTTTGAACATAAAAAGTAAGAAAACAACGCTCGAATCGGTCCAGGACGAATTTCGTCCTGGGAGACAAGGATAATGTAGGAGTTTTTTAGTTGAACGAGTAGACGATAACGCGCGATAATTCAGTAGTGTTCTTGGGGCGAGTGATCGTCATGAATGTCGTTCAACATTTTTTTCGTGGTCTCGCGTTACGGGTAGTTATGGTCAAAGATTGAAAAGAACGTTTAAACGACAGAGGTTGCGTTACAAGTTACAAAAAAAAAACTACGACGTGCTTCGTAGCTAAAAAAAAAATTGCCATCTTTCATTTTGGTGAATATAAAAAATTCATCCATCCCTTAACATTTTTATTTATCCAGGTCGATGTGCTATTTTATTTCAGTGTTCATTCGATGGCGAAATAAAAATTGACAACCTCTAAATGAGCATTATTATCGGTAGCCAGATATCTCAATGCCCTTCCCTCCTTAAGGGGGGAAATAGGGTTAGACGGTTCAAAAAATCGATTTCTTTTTTATTTCATAAATTGTTAGTAAAACTATTGAAAAATATGTTCCCAAATTTTAAATGAAAATTCCGACTCGTTCTATTGTTATAAGCCATTAGCGGAGGAAATAGGGTTAGGACAGCGTTTTCTCAATGATTTTCATGATTTTTTTGTAGTATACAAAATGAATATAATTTATTGAAACTTTGAGAATATTTTATACATATATTTAGGTATAAACTATAAAATTTTTATACATATATTTAGGTATATACTATAAAATATTAGCGACCCCATATTGCTTGTTTTTCTTGGTACTATTTTTTCAAACGCGTTTTTCTGAAAACGACTTTTTTTGAACTTGCGTACACGCTAGTTTGAGAAGTTTTCAACCAATCGTTTTGGAAATTCGGCAGTTACTTTCTTCATAGTATTGCGCTCTATATGAACCTAAAATCGGAATATTATCATTATTTAAAATAATTTTTTTTTTGTAAATAAAGTTGTAAAAAATGGCAAAAAATCATGCTTTTTTGTTTTGACCCCTGTAAAAAATTCAATTTTCTATTTTTTTTATAGCATTTAGGTTCATATAGAAGAGAGACATATAATAAAAGTAAATTCCAACCTCGTTCGATTTCAGATGAAAATTGCGGCTTCCAGAATGTACGCAAAATGCTGAGTCTGATTGTGACTTGCAATATGGGGTCGCTAATATCCCCGGTGTTTTTCGAAAAAATTCTTCAAAAATTTTATAGTATATACTCAAATATATGTATAGAATATTTTCAAAGTTTCAATAAATTATATTCATTTTTTATACTATAAAAAAATTCATGAAAATCATTGAGAAAACGCTGTCCTTAACCCTATTTCCCTCCTTGAAAGCTCGCATACCTCTGAAATTTTCAAAAAATCGTTTTTTTTACAGATTTTTATTCTTTATACTTTTAGGAATTTTTCAAGAAAAAACTTTTAAGAAAATTTCACTCCGTTACAAAGTTATAGCAATAAATGTGACCGGACATCGGGTTGGGATGTTGTACCGACCAGAAACTTTAAACGCGTTTGTCCCGAAACAATGTTTTTAGACAGTGTCATCACGATAACTCAGTTAATTTTTAATATTTTTTAACTTTTTTTTTAAATCTTGATAATTATTTTCTTTATAATCTGTCGAGAGGTTTGTTAAATTTTTTGACTGGACAATTTTTTATAAATTGTTAAAACTATTTTTTTTAAATTGTATACTAAAGTTCGAAATACTGTAATTTCTTTATTTATGAAAAAAATAAATAAATTCCCTCCGTCAGACTGTTACCACTACGTTATTTTACTAGATACTTTTTTATTTTTGTAGATTGGATAATTTTTGGTTTTTAAATCGTGATAATTATTTTCTCTGTAGTCTGACGAGAGTTTTTTTTATTTTTTTAGATGAACAATTTTTTATAAATTATCAAACACTAATTTTTTTTTTAAATCGCATATTAAAGTTTGAAATACTGTAAGTTCTTTATTAAAAAAAAAACCATAAATATCCTCCGCCAGACTATTAACACTACATTATTTTCCTAGATTCTTTTTTATTTTTGCAGATCGACTAATTTTCGGTGAAGTTATGATGCCGACAAGGAGGCGCCATGGTTTCAATCAGTGGTCCATTCATACCCGTAAAAAATAATGATAATGTTGAAAAAAAAAATGTTTTAATTTTTTTTCTTCTAGTTGAAAAGTTAACAAAAAATGTGAAATCAGAAATTTAATTTTTTTTGCACCATACAACCTTTATAATAATTTTTCAAATGTACTCGGTTTTCAGCGTGCGCAGGGGTATGTGAGCGCTTAAGAATTGAAAAAAGTAACACGGTTGAGACAGAGGGGCGATTTCGTTACAATTTGTAAAAATTCATGGTCCGGTTCACAATTGTTAATGTTAAAGTCGCGCAACTGATCGAAATCGATGTATCGATTATTTTTTCTCAAATCGCGTCTCGATTAACGTGAAATTTTACAGGATCATGAAAAAAATGTTACGAGGAATAAAATCATTTTTCTTTTATCTTATTTCGCATCGACTAACGTGTATCCCAGCGGACCGTGATCCACCCCCCCACGCGTACGGGATTCTCGCGTAAAATCTGTAGGCGAGCCACGCCAAGTTATATTCAAATTCCAATCGGGGGATGATCGCACCCCGCAAATTTACGACACTTGTCGTCCTGTGTGGAATACACACACCACACACACGCGCACACCAATATGCATTGCAGCACATGGTAAAAGGGTCTCGGTCCCGTGCACGGGGATAAAGAGGAAACGATCCTCGTCAGTCTTTCGCGCGTTCTCTTTTCCGGCTCTTTACGTTTACCTTCGTTCTCTCTCTCTCTCTCTCTCGCAATATATATGCGTTATATATGGAGTATTTTGTGCCCTCCGGCGTTCGCAATAACGCCCAAGCGTTCTTCCTTCTCTTGGCGCTCTTTTCTCTCACTTTACTACCCTTATTCACGTACACCAGCCCTCCTCCACCTCTGGCCGCCATACATAGACGCCGCGAAAACTTTTATGCTAAACGCTCGCTTCATTTGAATGTCGCTAATGCGAAAAACCGATGCATGCTAATGGAGGACGGCCATTGGTTGGAATACCACGACTGCTTTACACGTACATTTAACCCCCTTCTTTGTATTAACGTATATACCCCCGTTCTATCTATATGTATATCAATATGTGTGCGGTGGTGTATTCTGACTGAGATCCAACCATTTCTCTGCACCCCTTCCCCGCCCTTCAACCCCTTCATGTCATATGCATACGTTACGAACGTTGGTATTAACCCCTCGTCTCTCGTTCTCTTTTCCTCTTCCTTTCTCTCGCTCTTTCGTTCTTTCTCCCTTATTCGCAAGGGTTCAACGATTTGACCACTCTCGGGTGTTCATTTGCAGCGATGAATCCGAGGATTTTGCGAATTACAAGAGAATCGTAACGGGAGAACGAACGCCATTGGATATTTATATAACTACCCTCGACGATTAGTCATTTCATTTACTTCTAGCGATATATTTTTATGGTTATTTTCTTCGGTGATTTTTCTTCCATTTTCCATCTTTAATTCCATTGTTTTCAAACTTATCGGCAAGCTCGAAAAAAAGCGAACGATTCTTATAGCGTTTTTTTTTTAATTCTATAAATGTTGACCGATTTTCGGCAAAATCCAACACCGAATAGTGTTTGGCGATAGTCCATTTGTGTAGAAAGTTTTAGTCTCGTGGCTCGAAAATTGCACGAGTTGTGCTCGTAACAGAAATTTCGGATAATTCACAATGCCGTAAAATTCTGAACGGGTTGTTGAATCTTCGGGAAAATTTTATTGGACAAAAGGGGTTGGTTGCTTCGATTACGTGGGAAATTTCGACACGATCGCTTCAGCCATTCCCGAGTTATGTAATTTTGATTTTTATCCGATGTTTCGACACACTTTAAACGAATTGGCAATTGCGAATTAAGGACTCACATACCCCTGAAATTTTGGAAAAAATCGATTTTTTTCTATAGATTTTTATTCTTTATACTTTTAAGAATTGTTTGAAAATAAACTTACAAGAAAATTTCACTCCGTTACAAAGTTATAGCAATAAATGTGATCGGACATCGGATTGGGACGGCTACCTACCAAAAACTTTAACCGGGCTTTTCTCGAAATTATATTTCTAGACAGTGGCGGCACGATAACTCAGTCAATTTTTAATATTTTTTAACTTTGTTTTTTTTTCAAATCTTGATAGTTATTTTCTCTATAGTCTGACGTGAGGTTTTTTTAATTTTTGGTTGGACAACTTGTTATAAATTATTAAACACTAATTTTTTTTTTTAATTGCATACTAAAGTTTGAAATACTGTAATTTCTTTATCTAAGAAAAAAAAAAAAATCCCTCCGTCAGACTATTACTACTACATTATTTTACTAGATTCTTTTTTACTTTTCCAGATTGGATAATTTTCGGTGAAGTTATGATGTCGACAAGGAGGCGCCATGGTTTTCATCGGTAATCCATCTCGACGCTGCTTACGAAAAGTAGCACGATTCAAATTTCTTTCGAAAACTAACACGTTTCGAATTCCCACCACGAAAATTAACACGTTTCGATATTCGACGCGAAAACTAGCATGTTTCGGCTTTCATCGCGAAAACTAGCATGATTCGGCTTCTGCCGCGAAAAGTGGCGTGTTTCGGCTTCCGTCGCGAAAACTAGCATATTTCGATTTGGACCGGAAAAAGTAGTATATTTGCCGAACTAAATCAAATAAGATTCAGAACTTTCACAAATGTTTCAATAATTTTTTCGGGAGCACTATAAGGAATAAATGAAAAACATTAAGGGTGCATCGCCCGTACACTCTTAAACATTTATATTCGTTTTCTATTAAAAAAATAATAACATTATTGAAAATACGATTTGCAAATACGATACGCAATATTTCACCACTCAAAAACTAAAATTGTTCATCAATGATATTTTTCATGACTTCAAGTTTCGGAGTCAGCGATGGAATTGAACAAAATTATTGTTTATAAAAAGTATATTCTACTTACAGTCCGAAGAATCGTTCATTGCTTTTTTATTTCATAAAAAAAAACACAACCTTGGAGTGATCAACGACTAAAGTATCAAGTACAGTATAAGTATAAAGTACAGTTGACAAAATCTTCAAAACAATCGATTGAGATATCTCGAGAAATGTCAGGTCTTGGACGAAGTAGCGAGAGGGAAAAAAACTGACATTGTAAACTTTGCATACACCGCAATTGTTTTCGATTTTCTTTTCTCTAATTTTTTTGACCATGGTTTTTTTTACTCCAAAATAACGAGGCATTTGCCGTTTGCCATCTTATGATAAGCCTAGCAGACCCAAATTCAAACAGTAAAATATGTGTGAAATAAATTCAAACAAAAAATAAAACAGTATAAAATGACAAGCATAAATATTTCGTCAATTTGAAGTAAAAAAGGATGTACAAAAAACGTGGAGTAAAAAATGAGAAACACTTCCAGTGATACCGAAACGTGCTAATTTTCACGGTGAAAGTCGAAACCTGCTAGTTTTCGTGGTAAAAGCCGAAACATGCTAGTTTTCGCGCAGATATCAAGCGTGCTTGTTTTCGTAAGAAATCTGAAACACGCTAGTTTTCGTAAGCAGCGTCGATTTATACCCGTAAACAATGAAGTTAATATTTAAAAAAAAAATTTTTCACATTTTTTTTCTCATAGTTAAAAAGTTAATGAAAAATGTGAAATCAACAATTGAATTTTTTTTTACCATATAACCTTAATAATAATTTTTCAAATTTACTCGGTTTTGCCAGCAGCGGTCTGTGAGCTCTCAGAGAAAAAATGTTTACGAAAATAAAGGGTTTTCTATGATGAAGCGAAATGAGTAATTTAACTGACAAATTTACTTACTGTAGACACGAATAGTGCCGTCCGTACTTCCACGAGGATTTTTCGCGACGCATTTGTAGCTCCCGTAATCCGCCATCTGAAAAAAAAAAGGAATAAAATCGAGATATTGCACGATACGTGTATGTAAGGGCGCTCTGATCGGTGAATGAGTGACAAGAGGGCGACGCGCTCGTTAAAAATTGCTGGTCAACGGATAAAAAAGTAGATGAACCGGCGTGCGAAGTGTCGTCGATGAATTTTTCGAAATATCGATATGTCACCACTACGAAACGTTATTTTCCGATGCAATTCACAGCGAGAGCGCGAAGTTTCCATTCACGAACGATTATATCGAGCTTTTCGCGAATTAATGAGCGACTTTAGTGCACATATTATTGGCGTTTTTTCGTTCGTCCATATTAATGAAAATACGAATGAAAGAAAACCAACCGAAAGACCGAAAGATATGTCGACGAATCGACACACTAATCCTCGTACTTTCCAGTTCGATGACAAAAAAAGGGAATGAATTCATCGAAAAAAAAAGAAGAAGAGGAAAAAAAAACGAAAAATCTTACCGTAATGTCAAATATCGTTAGAGTCATGTGAGTCTTGTACGATGGTTTTCCGACTGTCAGCGTTGTTTTGTACTTTTTACTGTCGTTAATCATTGGTCCATTGTCGTCTCTCTTCCAAAAGTTTAACGACGTCGGATGGGCCTCCGTGTGACACTCGAGCGTTACCGAGTAACCCAACGGTGCGCCGACCAATTGATGTGGTATCGAGAGCATCGGCGAGACTGAAACAGAAAATATGAAAAAACAATTGATCGTTAAGTTTTTGATTTATTTTGTGCGATTTTTTCAACGGACGATAAGAAAAAAAGCTCGAACAGCGACAGTTTTATGGAAAAAAAGGCCCCAAGATCGTCGAGTATTCCGAATGGTCGTGCGTGATATTTTAGGCGATAGGGGGGTAGTAAGAACGAGACGCGAATAGCGGCCGAGGGGTTTGAAAGTAGAGGGGATGAATTCGGTAGCTTCTTAAAATGCAAAACATTCCGTCCGAGAGTGCCGGAGGAGAGAGGGTCTTTTTTTTGTGTGAAGGGTATGCAGCAGCGTAAAGGGACAAGGTGGAGAAAGCTAGAAACTACCCCCTACATGTCTATACTTTCCGTGTGCCGTATATTGCGAGTACGAGCCAAGCGAGAGTCTCTGCTTCGAGAGGCTCAACGGATCCTCCCTCACGTTTCGTTCCTACCCCGTTCGCGTAACTCCAGCAACCCCCTTTCCTCTTTCGTAGTCGAACGAACGTGTGCAACACGCGGGCTTTTCCTTCGTTGTACGTGGTGCGAAAGAGCGGAATTGAAGACACGAGGATAGGGAAATTGTCAGTGGACAAACTATCACGCCGAAAGCTCTAATATATCCGGAGACCAACCCCCTCTGTTCGAACGACAGATGGATCGTCGTTAATTCACCGGCTAAAAGGAACAAGCGGCTTAAAACACTGGGAATCGAAAGCTCCGAATGTATGGGATATTCGACCGGATATTCCGTAAAGCTGCCAGCTTTTTTTTAGCGTTCTTAATTTTCCTTCGTCATTTCCATCCGTATTGTCCATATTTAGTGTCCCTAGATGCCCCTTTGTCGTTTTCTTCGCCATTTTCAATCGGAGCATACACGACCAGACGGAATTGAAGCGTCGAATAATATGCACGAAAGAAAAAAGCACACGCTGGTAACGAGAAAATAATAATCGTTTGATAGATTGAATTTTTTTTTTGCCCTCCGAGAGTTGAAAACTTTTCACTATTTTCCATGATAAGAGGGAAGTTCACGAACAAGGTGGGCGCCACACCGCGTATCGGGTTATTTCGATATGCTTCGGGAGAAAGTCTCGGAGTTAGGGAAGTCTCATAATCGACAGGAGAGACTTGTCGTTCGGACTAAAGTTTTCATATTTCCGGGGTGCGCTCGCGTACACGAAAAATTCAGACGATAAGTTCCAACCCCTCTTCCGGTATCTTGACTAAACATACATAACATCCGTGTACTTCCGTGTCGTACAACGTACCACCATTTACCGAAGTGTATAGTTCTGGCAAGAGTTTACGTATATTGCGTAGTGAACGACATCACGTTTCCCACTTGAGGCTCTTTCTCTCTCTCTTCCTCATGAGGCCATCGCCAGCGGCAAAGGGCTTAAATATTAGCATGGAAGGAACCGGCAGAATGTAAACGTTGTGCACCATCGCGCAAGCACTAACCAGCAGCTTGCGATGTCAGTGCACGGTATGACGCTGAAAACGTTGGTTGGTTGGTAACCCCAGAGTGGCTGAATTGTACAACGGAACAATGCCGAGGAGGTTGTACGGAGAACGTTCAGTGTGTAGCCTGTCGAATGGAAACTGATTCAGGTGGAAGTTGAACAAGATTGGACCAAGGTATAGAGGCTGATAGAGGCCTTAGTACCCCGCTTTCTCCTCACTTTAGGCTCCTTGTCGTTCAGCACACAAGACTCTTTATTGCCCTGCCTAACGTCATAGTTCTTCCGAGTTTCTACTAAAGTTCATCCGACGCCACAATTCGACTGGATACCGAGACTGAAAGCAGCACGAGCTATAACACGAGCTTTTGTTGAACCGTGATGTGTCATTGGAAAGTAGGATCCTCGGACGTTTGGTATAGCGAGATGTTGGGTATTTTAGGGGGTTTGTTGGTATTTTTGATGGAGCTTTCAGTTGGGTAATCGATGAGAGTCATTGGAACCGAATTTGGAGGATATGGCAGGTCCGAAATCAGACTACCAAGATAGGGGATCTTGTGAACTTGCTATAACACGAGCTTTTGTTGAACCGTGATGTGTCGTTAGAAACTAGGGTCCTTGGACGTTTGGTACAGCGAGATGTTGAGTATTTCAGGGGGTTTGTTGGTATATTCGACGGAGCTTTCAGCTGGGTAATCGATAAGAATCATTGAATTCGAATTTGGAGAATGACAGGTCCGAAATCAGGCTACTAAGATAGGGAGTTTTGTGAGCTTGCTACAAGACGAGCTTTTGTTGAACCGTGATGTGCCGTTGGAAAGTAGAATCCTCGGACGTTTGGTACAGCGAGACGTTGAGTATTTTAGCGGGTTTGTTGGTATAATCGATGGAGCTGGGTAATCGATATGAAGAATTGGAGCCAAATTTAGAGAATGACAGGTCCAAATTAAGCTACCAAGATAGGGGATCTTGTGAGCTTGCTATAAGACGAGTTTTTGTTGAACCGTGATGTGTCGTTGGAAAGTAGGATCCTCGGACGTTTGGTACAGCGAGATGTTGAGTATTTTAGGGGGTTTGTTGGTATTTTCGATGGAGCTTTCAGCTGGATAATCGATAAGAATCATTGAATCCGAATTTAGAGAATAACAGGTCCGAAATCAGGCTACCGAGATAGGGGATCTTGTGAACTTGCTATAAGACGAGCTTTTGTTGAACCGTGATGTGTCATTGGAAAGTAGGATCCTCGGACGTTTGGTACAGCGAGATGTTGGGTATTTTCGGGGGTTTGTTGGTATTTTCGATGGAGCTTTCAGCCGGGTAATCGATATAAAGAATTGGAGCCGAATTTGGAGAATGACAGGTCTGAAATCAGCCTACCAAGATCCTCTACCTTGATGACCTCTTTACATTTTTTTCTGCACCCCGAACATCTTCACCAGTTAGCCCGTTGAAAAACAGCCGCCGAAGGATACTTTCGCGAAGATGGTTCGCGAATATTCCGTGGGGAATTTGGAGGGAACGCCGACGGACGAGCGGTTAGAGAAGCTGTACGATACATAAAGCATGTACCTTTTGCTACTCTGTGTAAGTCGTGTACGGCGACTATACTCCGTTCATCTAATATACTACATCACGCTATAATGTACTCTCACTTCGTTCAAGAGAGACGAGAGAGAGAGAGAGAGGGAGTCGGCCAAGCGAACAAAGTGGAGTAGAGACTACCCTCGAATTCAGCTCCCTCTTCCCTTCGCTATTCTCGTTTCTTCGAGCTTTTACTCACACTAACACGTACCGGAGCTTCGTGTATCCCATGCTCTCGGAGGCTTAAACTTCCCAGCAACGTTTCCTGTCTCTCCTTGCACTACCACCGGTTTCGCCCCCGCTGCCGGATTCCCGTGGAATTTTAATCTCATTCCTCTGTACCTGAGAGTCCCGCGAGGGTTGCCGAGATTTATTAACCACGAGGACGGGATATATTGTCCACCTTTTTCGTACAGGGTTCGTTGGTACGTCGTCGGTTTTTCTATACAATGTGTATATACGTTTTGATACGAAAAAGGTGGCCAACTCGACTTCACCCTGGTTCCCACCAAGTAACTCGCTGAAAAACCATTCTTGGGTTGTTCTTACGTCGAGTAAACGGAAAAAAGGAGTCAATTTGAGAATTGCCGTTTGCTCGACTAAATTCACTCGCCGTGCACATTGGCTATCAACTTTCCGCGCGGGATTCCTACAATTGCTGACCTTGTCTTTCGGTCAGCCTTTATCAGAATTCCAATACCGGAACTACCGGATGAACTAAATGATCCCCCGCATACATACATACACCCAAGGGATTGACCAGTCTGTTGTTGCTTCGTGCGTCCGGATCTTTGTTCGGGGGGGTTTGGGGTTAGTACATAGGGATCCGAAGCTCTCTGGAACTCTCGCGTTGATGCACACAAACCCCGCAGGCGTTGTGGTCCTGTTACGGTCAAGTGCTTTCAGCAATTCACCTGGCAAACACGTTCAAGTAATTTCGGGTTGCAACGTTAGAGAGAAAGAGAGAGAGAGAGAGAGAGAGAGAGAGAGCAGACGGCATTTGTGCTACGATAAGATAATACACCTTCACCTCTAACGGGATAATACACTTCAGTGGTATGGTCCAACCGTTGCCTGTTACGTTATATCTTCTAACATGCTGAAGACTCTATCACGAATCTTAATATGACCAGGTAAAATTTGAATTGGCTAGGAGCCAAGTTTGTCGTACTGTTGAAAATCCTTGCGAGGAGGGAATTAATTGTTAGAGTGTATAATCATTATACGCGAAGGAAAACAATTAGGAATAATTTTATCGGATTATGATGGAAATTGGATATGGTTAATATTCAATTTGTTGTCAGAACTGCCAATGTGGCGCGTTTGATGAATCCTACAAGGACGATGGGAAACAAATGCCATATACATTGATAATTTATTTTTAACGAGTCTGCCTACTCAATTCTTGATCCTATCACTCCCCAAGACTACCCCAATGGGTGCTCAGATACCTCTAAGCGCGCTGAAAACCGAATAAATTTGACGAATTATTATGAAGGTTATATGGTGAAAAAATAAATAAATAATTCATTTCACAATTTTTATTAACTTTTCAACCATAAGAAGAAAAATTAAAAAAATATTTCTTTAAATATCAACATTATTTTTAACGGGTATAAATAGACTACTGTTGAATATCATGGCACCTTTCTTGTCGACATCATAACTTCACCAAAAATTGTCCAATCTGCAAAAATAAAAAAGGATCTAGGAAAATAATGCAGTAGTAATAGTCTGACACAGGGAATTTTCTTTTTTCTTAAAAATAAAGAAATTACAGTATTTCAAACTTTACTGTGCAATTTAAAAAAAAAATTAGTTGTGTAATGATTTATTAAAAATTGTCCAACCAAAAAATTAAAAAAACTCCTCGTCAGACTACAGAGAAAATAATTGTCAAGATTTAAAAAAAGAAAAGTTGAAAAATATTACAAATTGACTGGTTTATCGTGCTGACAGTGTCTAAAAACGTAGTTTCGAGAAAAACTCGTTTAAATAATGTTAATATTGAAAAAAAAAATTATTACATTTTTTCCTATAGTTGAAAAGTTAATAAAAAATGTGAAATCAATAATTTAATTTTTTTTTTTCCATATAACCTTTATTCAGCGCGTGCAGGGTTATGTGAGTTCATAATCGAGGGAATCGTATTTTTACTTACGTATCAGTAACGCGTATGAAATTATTATTAAGTATCCTTGTTTATTATCCACCTTGATCGTTAATCGTTTTTTTTCACCCCCCGAAAACATCAAATGTTCCCTTAATACATAATATTTCTAGTAAAGATTCAAGACCATTTTCCCTAATGACCTTGTGTGTCTTCGTTGCTCGTGAATTAGTCGAGAAGAAGGAGAGGCCTGATAGGGGTGAAGATTGGTGCGTTCACTTGCAACTGAGACCGTAACCCGAGTATAATGACTCCTTTAGTCGTTCGTGGTTGCCTCAAAGAGCCCATTGAACTCGCATCACTCTTCCTCGTACTTTCCTCTTTCCATCCCCTCTGTCGTAAGAAAGCGTTCGATCCTTTATTATATATATATAAGTCTATACGGATATCAGGTTAAGAGTAACGGAGAGTGAGAGTAGTTGAAGGGGTGGTAGAGTATTGCTTTTGAGTCGCGCTCTCCTCAAGCTCCCTCCCCCAGTTTCAGGAGCTTCTCGCGTATGTCTTTTCACGGTCTCGAGCTATTTCCATCGAGTCTAAAGCTCTCGAGGCCAGGTTTGATGCCTCTTGTACGATAGAACGTGTTATACACCCGATTACGAGTATATCACCTCTCGTTGCGAAACGTCTCTTGCTTTAACCTTCCTGTGTACGTCACGTATAAGTTGAGACTAGTTTCAAAAGAGCCTTTATGTCTAGAGGGATGTTGCATATCCCTCGACGCTCCATTGTTTTATCAACAATTAGACTGGCAAGTGCCTCACGCCGACAATATTTGAACAAAAGTGATTTCCGGATCTTGAGTGATCGTAAATTTTATTTTGATCTCTGCTCGTGGGAATAGATTTATTTTACGACGAAAAAAAAAAATCTTTTGACAGAATGGATACTTTCCAAATAGTCAGGAAAATATTTACAGAAATGGATGTGTATGGGGTGTGTAGGCTAACGGGGGAAATAGGGTTAGACGGTTCAAAGAATCGATTTTTTTTTTATTTCATAAATTGTTAGTAAAACTATTGAAAAATATGTTCCCAAAATTTTAAATGAAAATTCCGACTCGTTCTATTGTTATAAGCCATTAAAGTGAGTAGCTCTTCTTCAGGCCCCGAGCGCGCTATTTTTTCAAACGCGTTTTTCTGAAAACGACTTTTTTAAAACTTGCGTACACGCTAGTTTGAAAAGTTTTCAACCAATCATATTGAAAATTGGCAGTTACTTTCTTCATGGTATTGCGCTCTATATGAACCTAAAATCGGAATATTATCATTATTTAAAATAATTTTTTTTTTGCAAATAAAGTTGTAAAAAATGACAAAAAATCATGCTTTTTTGTTTTGATCTCTGTAAAAAAATCAATTTTCTATTTTTTTTATAGCATTCAGGTTCATATAGTAGAGAGACATATAATAAAAGTAAATTCCAACCTCGTTTGTACGCAAAATGCTGAGTCTGATTGTGACCTGCAATATGGGGTCGCTAATATTTTCGGTGTTTTTCAAGGAAATTCTTCAAAAATTTTATAGCATATACTTAAATATATGTATAAAATATTCTCAATGTTTCAATAAATTATATTCATTTTTAATACTATAAAAAAATTCATGAAAATCATTGAGAAAACGCTGTCCTAACCCTATTTCCGCGCTTAAGGGTATCAAAAATGGAAAAGAGTTTTATGTAACGCTTTAAAATATGACACGGACTTTGATCAACCAATGAACATTATTAGTCTCAATTTTAGTTAATGTTGAAGCTGCTACCCAAATTTTACGCAATGTTGAAGTTTTTTTTTACGTAAAACGTAAAAAGTGTACTTGAGGGTGAAAAATGCTGCAAAGTAAATATTTTGACAGTTTCTATGTGTGTTTCTTTGTTAATTAATCATTTTTCTGTGAAAAGCCAAAAAATTGTACCGCTTCCTTGGAGAGCCGTCAGCTTGATGAAAAGGGGGTAGTTTGTGGGAAGCACTGTGGAAATTACTAATTTTCTGATTTTTAGAAGAGAGATCGTTCTATATAAAATCCGTTTTTATTGTTCTCTCGTTGTTCTGTTCGTGGCTCGAAGTAAGCCAGCGCCATCTTAAATTCAAAGCTTCCATTTTGTGCTCGCGGTCGCGGAGCAAGATCAACACACAGACTGGTTATCTGATATTTCAATGGTATACTCTCGTCACTATAAACCTACGAATACATCACAAGTTCCTCGTCTATCGACTCTCTGACAATATTCACGTCTTCACATACGCATATTCAGGTTTCTCACTCGCCTCGCCTCGTCGGCTTGTATACGCGAGTCTCGTAACAGGACACCCAGATTCAATGGGAAATCTATCCGAGATCCTGTATACCGCACGTGTGGCATAGCCAGAATAACAAACAAAAAAACAACTGTGAATCGTGATTGGGAGAAATAAAATTTACGTGATTATTCTACGAAAGCACTGGAATATAGTTGAGTTCAAAAAATGAAGTTAAAAAAATGGCCGAATGAATTTGTGCTAAGGGTGGAATATTCAAGCTTCTGTAACTTTTAAATGGTTTTGCAGAGCTACCCCCTTCATACAAAATTTGTCAATATTCCACGGTAATTTTAATGTTTTCAACAATGTAGATTTGGAAAAAAATATAAAGGCTATATGGTGAAAAAAAAAATTAAATTGTTGATTGCACATTTTTCATTAACTTTTCAACTATAAGAAAAAAAATTGAAAAATGTTTTTTTTTCAATATTAACATTATTTTTTACGGGTGTAAATGGACTACTGATGAAAACCATGCCGCCTCCTTGCCGACATCATAACGTCACCAAAAATTATCCAATCTACAAAAATAAAAAAGAATCTAGTAAAATAATGTAGTAGTAACAGTCTGACGGAGAGAATTTTATGTATTTTTGTTAAATAATGAAATTACAGTATTTCAAACTTTAGTATGGAATTAAAAAAAAAAATTATTGTTTAATAATTTATAAAAAATTGTTGAAGCCAAAAATTAAAAAAACCTCTCTTCAGACTATAGAGAAAATAATTATGAAGATTTAGAAAAAAAAAAAGCTAAAAAATGTTAAATATTAACTGAGTTATCGTGCTGACACTGTCTAAAAATATAGTTTCGAGAAAAACGCGTTTAAAGTTTCTGGAAGGTACAACGTACCAACCCGATGTCCGGTCACATTTATTGCTATAACTTTGTAACGGAGTGGAATTTTCTTAAAATTTTTTTTTTAAATTCTCAGTATAAAGAATAAAACTCTGTGAAAAAAAATTAAATCGTTTTTTTGAAAATTTGAGGGGTATGTGAGCCCTTAACAGTCTGCCGCTAGCAATTTCTTCATCAATCAGACTTCTTTTTCCTGATATGGAGTTTTTTTAGAACTCGATAGAACACTGAAACCTCCTTAATCATGAGAAATGCAAATAGGAACCGATACGTTTGAAATGCGAGGCACGTGACAATATCACGATTATTGAAGTATCTACGGAGAGTCACTCGACATGAACATCGTGAGGATAAGGCAGTGAGTCGTATATCAATACTATAATTTCTCATGCTATGCAAACGCGGTAATGGCGAATGAAATATCCTTTGACGCGGCATATCGATTCAGCAATCTCAAGTTTCTAACAGTTTCCTCTACGTCTGGAATTGTAAATATTTGATTAATTAAAAAGAATCAATCGTTTCATTATTTCCAACAATATTTTTGCTGTTAATATCAATGCCTCAACGCTTTAATGCCTTCTATCAATTGTCCCATTTATTCTCATACTTCTATCAAGCCAAAAACGGTTATCTATTTTTGGAAAAAAAATTATTAAATTAAAGAAACAAGTAATTATCTCAATTTAACATCCACTGATCTTTATTTTCCAATTTTCCAAAACACCAGGAAATTATCGGCCAAAGAAAATCAACATTAAAGTCAATATTACCAAAATAATACAATCTGGAATGTTGAATTCCAAAAGTTGTGATGGATTCGACAAATAATGACAAGATTTGCGAGTGACTGAATCCGAAATGTCTCCGTTGTCTCCGAAAAAATCATAAAATTAAAGAAATAAGTAATTATATCAATTTAACATCCGCTGATCTTTTTTTTCCAATCTTCCAAAACACCAGAAAATTATCGGCAAAATAAAATCGATATTAAAGTCAATATTACCAAAATAATACAATCTGGAATGTTGAATTTCAAAAGTAGTGATGAATTCGACAAATAGTGACAAGATTTGCGAGTGACTGAATCCGAAATGTCTCCGTTGTCTCCGAAAAAATTATTAAATTAAAGAAATGAGTAATTATCTCAATTTAACATCAGCTGAACTTTTCTTTCCAATCTTCCAAAACACCAGAAAATTATCAGCAAAATAAAATCGATATTAAAGTCAATATTACCAAAATAATACAATCTGGAATGTTGAATTTCAAAAGTAGTGATGAATTCGACAAATAGTGACAAGATTTGCGAGTGACTGAATCCGAAATGTCTCCGTTGTCTCCGAAAAAATTATTAAATTAAAGAAATAAGTAATTATCTCAATTTAACATCCGCTGAACTTTTCTTTCCAATCTTCCAAAACACCAGAAAATTATCGGCAAAAGAAAATCGATATTAAAGTCAATATTACCAAAATAATACAATTTGGAATGTTAAATTCCAAAAGTAGTGACGAATTCGACAAATAGTGACAAGCTTTCTGAGTGACTGAATCCGAAATGTCTCCGTTGTCTCCGAAAAAATCATTAAATTAAAGAAATAAGTAGTTATCTCAATTTAACATCCGCTGAACTTTTTTTTCCAATCTTCCAAAACACCAGAAAATTATCGGCAAAATAAAATCGATATTAAAGTCAATATTACCAAAATAATACAATCTGGAATGTTGAATTCCAAAAGTAGTGATGAATTCGACAAATAGTGACAAGATTTCCGAGTGACTGAATCCAAAATGTCTTCGTTGATCAAAGAGTCCTTAGCGTCATTAACAGTGATTCGGATCGATCGAGTGATCGATCGATTGTTCTTACAACTACGAAGAACTTCAAAATGAAAATAAAAAAATGTCCACGAGTTCTGAAAGAGTTTGAATTCAGTCACAAAGTCCGAGAAATCGTGTATAAGGTCTTGGTTCCTTTTCATCACCCTCCGAGGTCGTTCGGCGGTGGAGGGTTGAAACCCTTCGTGAGTTGCATCGAAAATGTCTGAAGCGCGTCACGTAGTGAACGAGATCTTATATATATATAAGCGAAGCTCGTGGTTAGATGTTCTGAACTATAATGTGCGGTCTTGGTACGAGATAAAGAAAAGAAAAAAAAAGGAAGGAAGACTGGCCCAGGGTCAGCAAAAATCATTCGACGACCTTTTGTGGAGCGGCGATCGAGTAAGCATGTCCAGCGGACCTTTCCGCATAATATTATACGAAAAGGACGGGCTGCAGAGAAAATAATAAAAAAGGAAAAAGAGTAAGTAAGAGTGAGAGAACGAGTAGGAAAAATGTTCCCTGAGTTAGGAGGGGTTGCGGTAACGCGAACGCGAAAGATGGGCGGTTTCGTCGTACCGCGGTGGCACAAACCGTAACTTCGTGCTTTGATTCGTTGAAGAACAAACTTTTGCCCTCCCGCGAGAAAGAGAGAGAGAGATCGTACCGAGAGGCCGCTGCGCGCCATCGCCCTAGGCCATGGAGAATCTTTTGCTCTCGTGGAAGAATGAAAGAAAAAAAATCCGAAGGAACCTGGGACGAACTGGAGAAAGAAACAGAAGAAAAGAGAAAAAAAAACGTGAGGAAAAAAGTGGAAGAGAAAAGAAAAAGGAAATACGGGAATAGCATGAAAAAGTAGAGAATGGAGGGGCGAGAACGAAAGGAACGCAGTGCCCAATGGAGGAATCAGAGATAAAGATGGGATGAGAGATGGATAGAGATTGGACCAAGATACTCGGGGACTGTGAAAGTCTCTCGAAACTATCCGATGGATCTCCTCTTCTACCCCGCACTCACCCGTGTCACTTTTCCATTTTCGTAATATCTTGTACTGTCAAATGTAGAAAGGAAAAAAAATATATATCACGATGTATCAGAAACGGGAGATACGTCGTAACTACTCAGCAAACAAGGTTATCACTGATCCGACAAAAAACTCCAGAAGTTTTCAGTCTTCGAGGAAAAGATTAGAAAGTAAATCGTGTTCACCTTTTTGCATGATTAAATACATGATTATTACTGATTTTTTTCTTGGTGAAGAACATGTACCGTGATACAAATTACAATTCTACCCTAATTAATGTATGACACTTTGTAAAAAGTTATGTTAAAATTTTAGCACTCGTTCGACCAGTGTGAAAAGGACTACCGATTGAATGAATTTGCGAGAGAAAAGAAAATGGACACGTAAAGAAAATATTTCTAGAACGATGAAAAGATTACAAACTTTAAGGGTAGCAAAATCCTCGAGGGATTCGAAGCAGTGCGATTTTTCTGTGCTACTAACGTTCCCTCACTCTGGCCTTTTCTCTCGAACAGAATATTGTCAGACTACATCAATTTTTTTAAATACATTGTTATGTAATGATTTTTTCTTAGCCTAAAATCGGAATATTATCATTATTTAAAATAATTTTTCTTTGCAAATAAAGTTGTAAAAAATGGCAAGAAATCATGCTTTTTTGTTTCGACCGCTGTAAAAAATTCAATTTTCTATTTTTTTGATAGCATTTAGGTTCATATTGAAGAGAGACATATAATAAAAGTAAATTACAACCTCGTTTGATTTCAGATGAAAATTGCGGCTTCCAGAATGTACGCAAAATGCTGAGTCTGATTGTGCCCTGCAATATGGGGTCGCTAATATTTTCGGTGTTTTTCAAGGAAAGTCTTCAAAAATTTTATAGCATATACTTAAATATATGTATAAAATATTCTAAATGTTTCAATAAATTATATTCATTTTTAATACTATAAAAAAATTCATGAAAATCATTGAGAAATCGCTGTCCTAACCCTATTTCCCCCCTTAAACGTAGCAAAATCCTCGAGGGATTGGAGCCAGGGCGTTTTTTCTGTGCTACTAATGTTCCCTCACTCTGGCCTTTTCTCTCGAACAGCATATTGTCAGACTATATCTATTTTCAAAAATACATTGCTATTAATGATTTTTTCCTTAGTTAAGAACATGTACCGTGATACAAATTACAATTCCACCCTAATTTATGTATGACACTTTGTAAAAAATTATGTAAACATTTTAGCACTCATTTGACCAGTGTGAAAAGTACTACCGATTGAATGAATTTGTGAGAGAAAAGAAAATGGACAGGTAAAGAAAATATTTCTAGAACGATGAAAAGATTACAAACTTTAAGGGTAGCAAAATCCTCGAGGGATTCGATCCAGGGCGATTTTTCTGTGCTACTAATGTTCCCTCACTCTGGCCTTTTCTCTCGAACAGAATATTGTCAGACTAAATCAATTTACAAAAATACATTGATATTAATGATTTTTTCCTTGGTTAAGAACATGTACCGTGATAGAAATCACAATTTCACCCTAATTTATGCACGAGACTTTGTAAAAAAATTATGTAAAAATTTTAGCACTCATTTGACCAGTGGTAAAAGGACTACCGATTGAATGAATTTGCGAGAGAAAGGAAAATGGACTTAAAAAAAATATTTCTAGATCGATGAAAAGATTACAAACTTTAAGGGTAGCAAAATCCTCGAGGGATTCGAAGCACAGCGATTTTTCTGTGCTACTAATGTTCCCTCAGTCTGGCCTGTTCTCTCGAACAGCATGTTGTCAGACTACATCAATTTTTTTTAAAGTACTACCGATTGAATGAATTCGTGAGAAGAAGGAAGATGGACATGCAAAGAAAATATTTCTAGATCGATGAAAAGATGAGAGGTTTAAGGTAGTAGTCTGGTAACTTAAGCCGATTTTCATGTCTTTTTTGGAGGGCGTTTTTTTGTTGGAAAATAAAAATGAATCGTTTTGGATATTTAGGATGTTTTTATTTACATATGAAAGATACACAAAAAAATTTCTTTGAAAGAATTCAATAGTTTATTATTATTATTGATCGAAGTTGGTACCTCGAAAAAAAAGCGGGTGGGTGGCCCCGGTGATTTTGGCTCTTGATGTTATCTGAAATAAAAAATTCTTGATAATTCGTAATCTATAGACACGTCATTCTGGTCGGAACTACTGAAGTTAAATTTCATGGAAAAATAACAAAATGGCGGTCTTTGGAAAAGGACTTTTTTTTTCAAAGTCCGCCATTTTGTTATTTATCCATGAAATTTAACTTCAGTAGTTCCGACCAGAATGACGTGTCTATAGATTACGAATTATCAAGAATTTTTTATTTCAGATAACATCAAGAGACAAAATCACCGGGGCCACCCACTCGCTTTTTTTTCGAGGTGCCAACTTCGATCAATAATAATAATAATAATAAACTGTTAAATTTTTTCAAAATTTTTTTTTTTGTATCTTTAATATGTAAATAAAAACATCGTAAATATCCAAAACGATTCATTTTTATTTTCCTACAAAAAAACGCCCTCCAAAAAAGACATGAAAATCGGCTTAAGTTACCAGACTACTACCTTAAAGGGTGGCAAAACCGTCGAGGGATTCGAATCATTGCGATTTTTCTGTGCTACTAATACTCCCTCAGTTTGGCCTTTTCTCTCGAAAAGCATATTGTCAGACTACATGTACATGTACAAGCATTAAGATTCACCATTTGGTTTTGCTACCCTTTAGCCGGAGATCCACCCATCGTCCCAGAAACGACATCGGCACACAGATGAGCCAGGGGCCATTCACGTTATAGAGCGTCAGAAACGTTCTGAAACTGAGTTGGAAGCCACTTGTGTGGACCCATGGGGGTTGAGGGATTCGGCGTAAGAGGTAGGCGAAATTCCGCGAGAGGTGAGTCAGAGAACAGAAGCATTGTCGCATTAACATTCCTTTCGTGTGAAGAGGGTGCGCCGCGGAACGGATGGTGGGAGCGGTTTAACGGTAGGATTTGATTATAGAGGGTCTCCCCTTTCCCGCGGGCGTTACACCCCCGAACGTGTATATGGAGGGTTGGTTAGGGTTATACACCATACTATCCCCCTACAACCATTGCCAATATTACGACGGTTGTTGAAGGGGCATTTCACTATCTCCCTTTAACCGTCCTGCTAGAACTTCGGGGCTTTTCCATGCTCCCTTGGGATACATAAAACCGATGTACAGGATGTTTCGTGCTAAATTGATGATGCCCGGATCTCGATCATTTCGAGAATTTTATCAAACATTTTATTTAGTCGTTACTTTTCTTCATTAGACATTTTTTTTTCTATATGGGGATGAAAAATCGACAATTGTTTTTCTTGACTTATTTCCTTTTCGTACACGACGATATCATATCCGGTTGATAATGTCGAATGGTTCGTATGTTATTCCTGGATATTCATCAATATTAGAGCGCTGACAGGGAGATTGAAAATTAGTCCAATTGGATTTGTAATATTAGATCTCATCTCACAATGGAATCGTCCTCAATATTGACCTTACGATTGTACGTAAAATTATGACAGAAGCATCGATTTTTCATCACTCATTGTCATTATTAACCCTATTTTTTATGGGTAAGTGATTTAAGGGATGAAAAAACTGTTGAAAAAAATGTTAAAAATTAATTTTTCATTTGCAATTGCGAGTTTTGATTAAATATAAAAAATTATCGAAATGTCGCGTAACTTCTCGTCATGGAAAATTAATTTTCCAATCACTCATTGTCATTATTAACCCTATTTTTTATGGGTAAGTGATTTAAGGGATGAAAAAACTGTTGAAAAAAATGTGAAATTAATTTTTCATTTGCAATTGTGAGTTTTGATTAAATATAAAAAATTATCGAAATGTCGCGTAACTTCTCGTCGTGGAAAATTAATTTTCCAATACAGGTCACACGAACAGGAAACAGCGGTATCGAAGAAAAATTAATAGAGACACATCTTGGATGTCTAACTCATTTTACGTTTGGAAACGTTCGATTACGAGAGAGAGGAGATAAAAACTTTTCGATTGGAATATCAGATCGAAGAAATTACTTAGACATGTATGACCTAGTCTCGTTACAGGAATGATGTTTCCAGGTCACCAGAATTTCTAAAACTTTATTTACGATAACTACCCTCGCAGCTATATTCGTAACGACGTCGAAATAGGATATCGATAAACCTACGTGGAATTAGCCTATAATTGGATCGAGAAGCCATTACGAATTAAATTCACCATTAAATTATGAATAATTTGTGAACAAAATGATAGTGTCCATAATTCTCATGTAACGAATGTTAATGATTTTTTCTTACAATTCACCTTTCGGCGCTCACATACCCCCGAAATTTTCGAAAAATCATTTTTTATTACAGATTTTTATTCTTCATACTTTTAAGAATAATAAAAATCAACTTTTAAGAAAATTCTACTCCGATACAAAGTTATAGCAATAAATGTGATCGGACATCGGGTTCACGTTGTACCTACCAAAAACTTTAAGAGTGGAAATAGGGTTAGACGGTTCAAAAAATCGATTTTTTTTAAATTTCATAAATTGTTAGTAAAACTATTGAAAAATATGTTCCCAAAATTTTAAATGAAAATTCCGACTCGTTCTATTGTTATAAGCCATTAAAGTGAGTGACTCTCCTTCGGGCCCCGAGCGCGCTATTTTTTCAAACGCGATTTTCTGAAAACGACTTTTTTTGAACTTGCGTACATGCTAGTTTGAAAAGTTTTCCACCAATCGTTTTGAAAATTGGCAGTTACTTTCTTCATAGTATTGCGCTCTATATGAACCTAAAATCGGAATATTATCATTATTTAAAATAATTTTTTTTTTGCAAATAAAGTTGTAAAAAATGGCAAAAAAACATGCTTTTTTGTTTTGACCCTTGTAAAAAATTCAATTTTTTATTTTTTTGATAGCATTTAGGTTCATATAGAAGAGAGACATATAATAAAAGTAAATTTAGACCTCGTTTGATTTCAGATGACAATTGCGGCTTCCAGAATGTACGCAAAATGCTGAGTCTGATTGTGACCTGCAATATGGGGTCGCTAATATCTTCGGTGTTTTTCAAGGAAATTCTTCAAAAATTTTATAGTATATACTTAATTATATGTATAAAATATTCTCAAAGTTTCAATAAATTATATCCATTTTTTATACTATAAAAAAATTCATGAAAATCATTGAGAAAACGCTGTCCTAACTCTATTTCTCCCCTTAAACGCGTTTTTTTCGAAAACATGTTCTTAGACAGTGTTAGCACGATAACTCAGTCAAATTTTAATATTTGTTAACTTTTCTTTTTTTCAAATCTTGATAATTATTTTCTCTATAGTCTGACGAGAGGTTTTTTTCATTTTTTGGTTGGACAATTTTTGATAAGTTATTAAACACTAATTTTTTTTTCTAAATTGTACACTAAAGTTTGAAATACCGTAACTCCTTCATTTTGAAGAAAAAAAAAATTCCCTGCGTCAGACTATTACTACTCGTTATTTCACTAGATTATTTTTTATTTTTGCAGATTGGATAATTTTTGGTAAAGTTATGATGTCGACAAGGAGACGCCATGGTTTTTTATCAGTAGTCCATTTATACCCATAAAAAAATAATGGTGATATTGAAAAAAAAATAAAAATTTTTTTTTTTCTTATAGTTGAGAAGTTAAGAAAAAATGTGAAATGGACAATTGAATTTTTTTTTCTCACCACATAACCTTTATAATAATTTTTCAAATTTACTCGGTTTTCAGCCCGCGCGGGGGTATGCGAGCCCTTAAAAACAGATTTTCAATGAGAACATTATTTTCATCCCCTTTCCTGTAATCGTGTGTAAAGTTTTATGGTGAAAAAAATTGGAAGTAAAAAAAAAAATTCGATCTTTTCACTAAGATATACCATGTACGTATATCGCGAAGAAAATAAGTTCGCTACGAAGGGAGAGGGAGGGAGGAAGGGGCGGCGAACGACAGAGAAAAGAAGGGGGAAAAAAAGGCACTTCCGGGATGGAAAAGTTTCGGAATGTCCTTCGACGTACGGTTGCGACCTCGGGGTATTTCGCGTTGTGAATATTAACGACACCAATGGCCACGGTCCATCGTACGTTTCTCTTCGGTTTTCTTCCTCTTTCGATCCCCTGGACCGCGATGCACCGGAACGACTCTGATCTTCTATAGTATACTCTTTTAAAATTTCACCCTCTTCCCACCCCCATCCCCCTTTTTTTGTTCTATTTTACTTTTATTCTTTCGCAACCATCGTGACCTCGGGCGCGCCAGAAAAAAAAAAAGTACCATTTTTTTTCTTCACCACCCCATCTCTCTTTCGTGATGTATTTTAACGTCGAAATCGAACATTCGGATTGTCCTACATTCATATTTTCCTCGATATTTTTCATGCATCGCCATTCTGCCATTCTGCAGTGCGCGCTTGAAAGAACTTTGATTAATCATTTTAGATTCTTTTCGATCAAGCCGTTTGGCGACATTTTATTTTATTTTTTCCAATTCAACATATCGTTAAAAGTGTTGGTCACTTTGAGGGGTATGGCCACGGTAAATTGTTCAGAAAATCAATGTTTCTTTTGCTCAAAGGATGCTTTAAGGGGGGAAATAGGGTTAGATGGTTCAAAAAATCGATTTTTTTTATTTCATAAATTCTTAGTAAAACTATTGAAAAATATGTTCCCAAAATTTTAAATGAAAATTCCGACTCGTTCTATTGTTATAAGCCATTCGAGTGAGTAGCTCTCCTTCAGGCTCCGAGCGCGCTATTTTCTCAAACGCGTTTTTCTGAAAACGACTTTTTTTTAACTTGCGTACACGCTAGTTTGAAAAGTTTTCAACCAATCGTATTGAAAATTGGCAGTTATTTTCTTCATGGTATTGCACTCTATATGAACCTAAAATCGGAATATTATCATTATTTAAAATATTTTTTTTTTGCAAATAAAGTTGTAAAAAATGGCAAAAAATCATGCTCTTTTGTTTTGACCACTGTAAAAAATTCAATTTTCTATTTTTTTGATAGAATTTAGGTTCATATAGAAGAGAGACATATCATAAAAGTAAATTCTAACCTCGTTTGATTTCAGATGAAAATTGCGGCTTCCAGAATGTACGCAAAATGCTGAGTCTGATTGTGACCTGCATTATGGGGTCGCTAATATTTTCGGTGTTTTTCAAGAAAATTA
Source organism: Oxytorus armatus (assembly GCA_958009045.1). NCBI lineage: Eukaryota > Metazoa > Arthropoda > Insecta > Hymenoptera > Ichneumonidae > Oxytorus > Oxytorus armatus. Next base: position 11,881,613 of record OY253754.1, on the reverse strand, counting down.
TTCAAAAATTTTATAGTATATACTTAAATATATGTATAAAATATTGTCAAAGTTTCAATAAATTATATTAATTTTTTATACTGTAAATAAATTAAGTTAAGTTAAGGCAGCAGTTAGTATTATTCTTCAATGATTTTGAGCGTTTAAAGTAAGCTTACCTCTGGCATGGCCATTGAGTACCTGAGGGCGCCGCGTGATAAATAACTTTGACAATTTTTACCCGATTGACTTGAAATTTAAAAATTATATTTCTAATTGCATCTCGCAGCGAAGTACGTACGGAATTTCTGATCAATTAAAAACTTTTCATTTTATAAGCAGTTTTATAAGAAATTTGTTCACTGGAAATTCACCTTTTAAGTTCAAATGCCTACGATATTCGAATAAAACAATATTTTTAAAATTCTGTACGTACATCACTAGGTATTCTGATGTAGATTAACGAGAATTTTGTTTTTTTCTTCTAGGTAAAAAATTGTCGAAGCGAAATGTCACGGCCGAAAAGAAAAGATACCAAAAGCAAACAGCAGTAGTCGGCCATTTTGTATAACAAAGAAACAAAAGAAAAATATTTTTTATTAGCTTGATATTTATACTAAATAGATGTGTAATTATTTTTATAAACAAATTACTTTTTCATAAAAAAAAAAATGGTTAAATGTGCACATGGTTTTATACCCGCTACCTTGGCCATACAATTTCGTCGTATGAAGTTTGTAATTTTCCTGCAACTTATCAATGAACTCAACATTCTATTGTACTTATAAAGTCTTGGTAACTGATGAAATGGAACTTTTTTTTCATTGAAAACTACCATTTTGAATTTTGTGAGAATTTTACAGAATCTTCGGCAGTATAGAATTGAAGTGTAGAATTGAGGGAGTCAAATGAGGAGTCAAAGGAAAGAAGGCTTTGGAGTAAAAAAAAGAATCGAAATTCATGTCTTTAAGTGTTCATTCAGGGGTAGTTTTATGCTGTGTATTAAAAAAAAAACGATTTCAACAAATGAGTTTCGTTTTGGGATGGAAAAATTGTCTCGTTTGTCCATAAACGAGTTTATGGGGTGTTAAAGTTGTGAGAGTAACTTTTTACTCGTTATAACCCCGAGATAGAGAATTCGCGTGTGGGGTAGAAAAAGCAACAGAGAGAGAGAGAGAAAGAGAGGAAGAGGATGAGAGTAATCGTGATGATGCCCGTCAGCGACGAAACGAGAGAACGTGTTTCACACATTTGGTATAAAGGCCAAACGCCCCGAGGAGACCAACCCCCTTGACAAGTTGAACGCAGGAAATTGAGAGATCGAGATTGTCGTGTCCTGCATGAAAGGTATATACATAGATCAAAGTCCCCTTGCTCTATATACACCAAAATGTGCACGTATATTCATTATTACACGAGGAAAAATACGAATAGACGTGTAAATCTCCAGTCACGCTTTTTCCTCGACTGGACTCCGGTCCATTTTAATCGACAACGAAAACTCGTTGAAAGCGTTAGAAATTGTGTCGTACGAGATGTGAATCATCGAAGTATGTCTCGTTTACGAAATGATACCAGTGAAATTTTTTCCGATCGTCGAACGACTGGGCGTCATTAAATTTTTACAATAAACGTAAAATATTTATTATCACTGGAATCCATTTAATAGAAACGAATTTAAATGAGAACTAGAATATACAATGACCATGATACGAATCACGAGTTGAATTATAGATTATCCCACGCCTTTCTACCCTTTATTGAAACAAACTCTGTACACTTTGGGATTTTTAATGAAGGGGCTTGTTTGTTTGGGTTTGTTTTTTCGGAAAATGAAACAAGGGGTGGAGTCCTTTGTTTCATTTTATCAAAACTACTTCCTCGCAGGCTTATGAAATGCTTTACTCCATGCTTTTTGCTCGAAAACGATAACTTCCATTTCTGAGAGGTTGAAAGAAAAAGTTGTGAAAGGGTTGAAAGGAGGATGTACATTTTGACATAGCAAATTAGTTATTTATTTTTTGTTACTTTACTTCTGGCTTCTAAGGGATTATTTAACCCTTTACATTAAAAGAAAAATCGTTTTTTTTCCTTTCCCACATCCCGATACTTGCATCTTTTTTTTTTACTCTTAGAAAACGTTAACATTTTAACTCTCGGAAAAACAACAGTTCTTATATAAGAGAGGGAACTCCGAGAAAGCGTCGAGTCTCGAAGGAGGTTCCACACTCTCGTAATCCACTTTATTTTCGTTCGAGCACCCCCCGGATCATCTATACACATATACAATAGGACATGTACCTAAAAATACATATACACAGGGAATTTCATACCAACTCGATGGTTCTTTAGCCCTCACAATTTTTGAAAATTCAATTCATAATCTATTGTATTGTTCAGTCAAGTGAGTTCAGTGAGCAGGGGTTGCTCAGCCCCTTTTTCTCACGATACCCGATTTCTCATATTTCAGAATTATAATTTTGCCAAAATTCAAGTATCGTCGATATTTTTTCAACAGTTTACATCTCATCTTACTACTGCAATGGAGAGTTTGTATGTTTCTATGTTTGTATGTTTGTTCGAACGCGCTAATCTCAGGAAATACATGGCCGATTTGAAAAATTCTTTATGCATAAGATAGCCCATTTATTCAGGAAGGCTTTATGATCTTATAACTTTATTTTACTACTATAATAAAGCTGGAGAGTTTGTATGTTTGTATGTTTTTCGGTTTGTATGTTTGTATGTTTGTTCGAACGAGCTAATCTCAGGAAATACATATCCGATTTGAAAAATTCTTTTTGCATTAGATAGCCCGTTTATTCAGGAAGGTTTTACGCTATATAACTTTATGCGATGACTCCAAGGAGCCGTGGCGGCAACGCGTTGAATCGGGGGATGGAAATTAAACACGGGTGAAACCGCGGGGCACAGCTCGTATCTCATAAATTATAAAGCTCAAAAAATTAAGGGTAGTTTCAGGATGTTAGCAATTCATGAATGACGACGGCGAAAAATTTAATTAAGTAAAAGGGATATTTTGAAGTTTGTTTTTAAGGCCTCCCATTGTGAGTTCTCGTTTCTGGAGCTACCATTTGCAAATATAAATACTTTCGAAAAGTGTCATTACAAAAAAAATAAATGAACATTCACTTCACGCCGAATATCCCATATATCGTTCGTTTATTCACAGTGGCTTGAAGGGGGAGAGGAAGGTGGCACTCGCTGGTAAAACGTACAGGAATTTTATGCGTCCGGAATACAGAATGCGAGGTAAAACCTGATGAAGAGAGAGAGAGAGAGAAAGAACGATGGGTCAGAGTAACACGAAGACAAATTCGAGCATTAAATTATCGCAGGTTTCACGTCACGATATCTTTCCTTCTCTCTCACTCTCTCTCGTTCCATTCGTTTTCCATAGCGTTCTCTACTCACTGCCGTGATATGACTGACATTTTTCACTGGCGCGTGTGACCCCCAGTCCCTGACACAGGGGATGGAAAGGGGGATGAAAAGGGGGATGAAAGGACAGGAAGCACTTTTGCCATTTCTCGAGTCCATCGTTCCTCTTCTACATCCCTAAAGACCCTCTATACCTGATGTTGAACCAAATTCCACAAAACTACCCCTATTAAGTATCCTCGCTTTATTACAGCACTATATGTACGTGGCGACTGTGTACATGCGATGTAAATGAAGATCGATAGTCACACCGATCCATTGTACTACATATCGATAGCTACGAAGCAAAAGGACCGCAATTAACATAATTCAAGTTCTAAAATACCGTGAGTTGCGTCATTTTGTTTGTCACATGTCTACGTATGTGATATTAGGGCGAATTTTTTTTTCGACTATTTTTTTTCTCAGTCCCCATCTGAAATATTGTTGGATATGTCGAGAAACAAATTTCCTGAAAGTTACAGCCCTCAACATCAATTTTAAGTACTTTCCCTTAGCGTGAAAAGATTTACCATCTAAAATACACGTAATCGATTTTTTTTTTGTTGCAAAATTCTATAACTCAGCCACATTTCATGCTATCATATCATTTTATCCTGTTCTTGGTTTCGATTTGCTCAGAATAAAACAATCTAGAAAAATGCCTATTGCGGCAAAAGTGTAAATTGTACTGGTGAGTTGGCACGGGTCACTGAAGTTGATTTTTACTCAAAATTCTTGTATTTTTTGCTGTTATCTCCGAAACAATTAACTGTACGAAAAAAATGTAAATGAAAAATTTGTTGGAAATTTAATTTTCTACAAAAAAGGTCCTATCGACCCAATTGCTTAGATTAATATTTTTTGAGATATTGAACTTTAACTTATGAGTAGTGTTCAATTTTTACGGTTTATATTACCGTAAAAATTTTATACTACTCATAAGTTGAAGTTCAATATCTCAAGAAATATTGATCTAAGCAATTGGGTCGATAGGACCTTTTTTGTAGGAAATTAAATTTCCAACAAATTTTTCATTTACATTTTTTTCGTACAGTTAATTGTTCCGGAGATAACAGCAAAAAAAAACGAGAATTTTAGGTAAAATCAACTTCAGTGACCCGTCTCAACTCACCAGTACAATTTACACTTTCGCCGCAATAGGCACTTTTCTAGATTGTTTCATTCTGAGTAAACCGAAACCAAGAACAATATGATAGCATAAAATGCGGCTAAGTTATAGAATTTAGAAAAAAAAAAAAAAATCGATTTACGTGTATTTTAGATGGAAAATCTTTTCACGCTAAGGGAAAGTACTTAGGATTAATATTAAGGGCTGTAACTTTCAGTGAATTAGTTTTTCGACATATCCAACAAAATTTCAAGTGGGGACTGAGAAAAAAAAAATTGTCGAAAAAAAAAAATCGCCCTAATGTGACATAGTGGCTGTTCCAACAACCCTAATACGATTCGCAAAATGGTGCACGTACCAACCACGAGGATTGTCTTTTGCGTCGAACAGAAATCAGCTATAACGCAATTACATCGGTTACACGGTATACGTGAAGAAAAGTTTCAGCTCGTTGACGAAATAACAGGGATCCTTTCGTTAATCTGGCAATTGGCCGTCATTTGTTTTCGTTGGAAGTCGTTCAAAATGGCGGGCAACTTGCGTTGAACTTCGTTGAAATTAAAAATGACTCGATGGTGCGAGAAACGTGACTAGAATTTTGTTGGCAATAGAGCTGTATCATTGTGAGATATAATCATCGTTGGGAAAATGTGACAAATTCAATTATGCTTTTTCATCTCTCTGAGTCGTGTCCCACGAATGGTACCTCAATGTTCGTGCTTTCGCGTGCAGTTTCATCCGGCTCCGCGGACGGGAGCGTTTAAAGTTAGGGAGCGTATAGAGGACGTGCACATAGGGAATAAGAATAACAGAAGGGAGAATGAGATTCGCTCGGTATGGCGACAACTGTTAGGGCTTTTCCTCGACAAAGATCGCTTGGATTTTCCCGAGCATTCAAGTGTGACAGAGGGAGAGAACGATAAAGGACAGGAGGAGGCTTGCTTGTTCCAACCGTTAGCAATTACTTCCCTCTAGCGTTTTAGTCCACCCACTCTTACCCGCTTCTCCCATCCCCCATCAAACTACCCCTAAGTCGTTACTCTTACACTCGGAGTCTCCACGTCGTTGCTCCACGCTCTGTAGCAACATCTTGCTCGGATTAGGACACACCACCCGATGTGGCGTACAGATAGTTCGGTAGGTATTGAAGCCACACGCCGCAAAGTCTCTCGTTTGGTCCCGAAGCGAACGAGACTACGAAAACGTTCCAACTGACAAGGAAAGTACCCGAGGTGTCCCCCGCCAATTTTGTTGAAACTCATGTATCTTATAGAGCATTAAAAACTAAGCGACACGTATTTTTCGTTGTCGGCGAAAAAAACGGTTTCAAGGGGTAAAACTACCCCCTAAAGGTTAACATATTAATTTTTGTTTCATCAAATTGATGCACTGCTTTCATGTGAAACTGCAAAATCGCCTTTTGACCCGTGCAACTTTAGGGGGTGGTTTCACCCCTTGAAACCGTTTTTTCGCCGATAAAAAAAAATACGTGTCGCTTAGTTTTTAATGCTCTATAACATACATGAGTTTCAACAAAATGGGAAGACACCTCGGGTCCTTGTTAGTCGGCCAAAAGTAACGTGGCCATTTTTTGTTTTTTTTTTTTCTATCGCGCCTCCAATTTTACACCGCATCCTTTTTTTTGTGATGGATAACTGAGAAATGTATTTTCAGGGTCGAGGATCGCGCGCGGGCCAGTCGAAGAAAGTTTAGTCCTCCGATATGGAATATCTAATCGCAAGATGGCGTCGATTTTGATAAAGATTTGTGTAACGAAAGAAAATTCTTCTTTTTCACCCTCCCACACGATTTTCCTTTTGTGGGATGTCCGCCGACGTAACGTGGAAACCCGAGACGGTTTGACGACCTAACGAGGGTTCACGAGACTCTTTGAGTCACACGAGCAAGGGGTAACATCAAGAATCAACGAGTACCAGAAAAAGGGTGACATGTAGATGAGTACTGGTTGAGGGAATATAGAAACGCGCGTACGAAAAAAGATCTCTGAACATTATAACGTCCATTTTTCGAAAAATTTCTCGATTACATGGGTCGATTCTATTTTATATCAACCTCTATTAATTCTTACGATTTAAAAAATTTACTTATTCAAGTAAAAATTTTCAGAAATTACGACATTTTCTATTTTTTATCTTACTCAGAAATGAATTTGTCGAGTTGACTTGGGAATTGGTTCACGATACTCATTTGAGAGTGTACCGGATTGCGGGGAAAGGCAAAGAAAAATATTACAAGGATCAGAAAGTGGTCAATTTGGCGTGAAATTCCGTCATATGCATGGACTTGTGTATGAGGACGTTCGGAGTGAGCTTTCACTAGGATCAGAGTGGGGAAGAGAGAGAGAGAGAGGCCAAGGCAACCGAGAATGCAAATTGGATGTCCTCTGGAATCCTCGCAATATGGTTTTTTTTCCTTCGCCTCTTTTTTTTTCATCAAAAAGTTGAGACTCTCGTTTGGCTTATATCGAAGATCAGAGGGTAGTTCTATATATCTATTTTTGGTCAATTCTATAAGAATTCTCGAAACGTAGACTGTTTATCCGAGAAATAGGAGACAGGGCACGTAATGTACACAGTCGGGACTGGACTTGTTATTCGTGGAAGGGATTCCCATTTCGAGATGGGAATAAGCAAAAAGTCCAGTGGCGAAGATTCAATCGTGATTCTCTTGTATATATGTAATATTGAAGAGATGGCCTATCGAGATTTTGATTCATATTCGATACTCCTTCGTATTTGTACGAGAGATATTCTGGTTTATTCATAAAGAATCGTTATTAAGATGTTTATCTTACTACTATAATAAAGCTGGGGAATTTGTTTGTTCGTCTGTTTGTTTGAACTCGCTAATGTCAGGAAATACTAATCCGATTTGAAAATTTTTTTTTGAATTAGATAGACCATTTATTCAGAAAGGCTCTGGGCCATATAACTTTGTGTTATGACCCTAATCTTAATATCTTATTACTATACTACTCTATCTATACGGTAGTATAATAAAGCTGGAGAGTTTGTTTGTTTGAACGCGCTAATCTCAGGAAATACTTGTCCGATTTGAGAAATTCTTTTTGCATTAAATAGACCGTTTATTCGGGAAAGTTTTACCCTATATAACTTTATGCTATGACCCTAAGGAGCAGCGGCGGCGCGTTGAATTGAGGGGCGGAATTTTAACGCGGGTGAAACCGCGGGGCACAGGTAGTTTATTAATAAATTAAATATTAATTGTGATTAATAAACTTCAATCATTTTTTTAATTATAGTGAATAATTAGCTCGTTAACTAATTGTGCTCTATTGTATATTCTGACTTCTTGAAAAACAGATGAATATTCATTATAATAAATAATAATAATACTTATACTTTCAATTACGCAGTTTGAGTGTTTCAAAATTTTTATATTTTTCTATCGATCTCTGGAGGAAATTCGTCATTTTATCATCGAAGATGACAAAATAACTTACCGTAATGAAAATTCGGAAAAGCCCTCAGACTTACCCTGCATTATAACCAAAAATAGTAATTACTGTATCAATTTTCAATAATTAATCATAATTATTTAGAAAAAGAAATATCTTTCATTTTTGCACAACAGTGAGTAATAATTGTTTATTTCAAAAGTACTTTAAACAATTTTTCGTTCGAACGGTTCCCAATACCGAACGAAGATCCCGATCCAAAAGTAAACTAAATTGTCTAAATTGAAAAAAGTTTTCTAAATTGATTTGCAACAATATTTATTTACCCGTTTGAACACTAAACAATTGACATTTACGCGGAGCACACAAACTGCAATATCGCGTACATACTGGTCAGACGGAAGGGGTGCAGTTGGAGGGATAGAAAAAAATACGGAAAAAGGGAGATTAAGTATTCTTTTTCATTCGGTCTAGGTGGTCAAAAAACTTCCGGGTTTCTGTAACAAAGAGACACTGAAAAAAAAAACCTTTTCGCGATATATAGAATGTCGAAAGAGAATAAAGAGAAATAGGAGGATATCGGTATGCAGATGCTTCTGAAAATATCACGAGTTGCGGTTTTTTCCTCATCCTACTACATTCTTCTATAGTACATTTTACATCCCCTATATACATGTAAAATAATATATATTGAATATGTAACGTCATACAAGATGGCGTAACTAAAAATTCTTTCCCCATTCGTCCGCAGGGCGTTGAATTATATTTCTCTCGATTCCCCTTCCGTCCCCCTGTCCCGCGTGCACCTGTTCGCTCGTCGTAGATTATTCTGTCAGTCAGACTGGAATTGACAAAAAAAGACGGAAGAAAAGATTGCGAAAGAGAGACAAAAGCGTAAAAATGATAAAGAACGAAACGCCGAGAGATAGAGAGAGAGAGGACGAGAGAAAAGTTGTGTGAAAGGAGGTGAAAAAATTAAAAATAAAGTGCTATACAGGGAAATATATATATAAGTGCGAAAAGAGAGAAGCGAGAATTTGAGGTGAGGCTTTCCACATGATTGTCCGTATGTGTGTTCTCTCGCATTATAAAACGCATTGCCAGTTTGTATGAAATACGCTTTCGCGGGCCCTCTGCGTCAGTTATCCCAGCGATTGCAGCGCCCTCCCCCCACCGCCGTCCCTTTCACATTCTCTTTGCGCGATATCCGGTGGCGCTCGAGGCGTTGTTACCGCGTGCACACGGTCTTTTACTTTGTGCCAACGGAACATGGTAATTTTCCACGTTGCGCGTGGGATCTTTTCTCCTCGGGGTTAACCGATGTTCCTCATCCGCAGGAGGTCCAACAAAAAAAAAAGAGAGAAAAGGAAAGCAAAAAAAAAGAAGAAACAAACTGGCCCAGGAGGATGGCGGGGGGGTGGTGCGGGAACGGAAGAGAAAGAGATGGAGGGAAAAGTGGCGGATCGCCTCGGGGCTACCGGGACGAGAAGCCGAGGCATCATCCAACGGTGCGTTTCGCCGGTTAACATGCCGGTAAGCTCCGGAGAAACTCATCTCTCTCTCTCTCGTTTCTCCTTTCTCTCGCTCCCGCGAACGACGTAGATATGTATTCGCGTCGTTATAGCAAAGCACCTGGGAAAATAAAGTATGTATATGCATAACGCATAACTGGTGGATGATCCACAGGGTGATCTCGCCACGCCGAAAGAAAGAATGAGAGAAGAAAAAAAAAGCACATCCCCAGGACAAAATGGCGAATAAGGTTTACAAAGATGGTGTAGGGTACGAACAAAAAAAAGAAGAAGAAGAGAATGATCCCCATTCGAGATTACGTGCGTGTGATAAGTCATCGTGGTATAACCAACGGGGATTTTCTTTTAAATTGCATTCTGATCTCGTAAGTAAATAATTTTTCATATGTACAGTTTTGTCAATATATTTCAGTGACTTGGAAAAAAAAAGGATCTATTCGTTCGTCCAACAACCCTCTATTTACCCAATCAAATGTATCTTTTAAAAAAATGGATAACCGTCTCAAAACGAATGATCAACGACTCCATAATCAAATGTTTCTTAACCTCGGATTCAAAAAATCAATTTTTTTTTAATTTCATAAATTGTTAGTAAAACTATTGAAACATATGTTCCCAAAATTAAAAATTAAAATTCCGACTCGTTCTATTGTTATAAGCCATTAAAGTGAGTAGCTCTCCTTCAGGCCCCGAGCGCGCCACGTGTATATTTCTTGGTACTATTTTTTCAAACGCTTTTTTCTGAAAACGACTTTTTTTGAACTTGCGTACACGGTAGTTCGAAAAGTTATCAACCAATCGTTTTGAAAATTGGCAGTTACTTTCTTCATAGTATTGCGCTCTATATGAACCTAAAATCGGAATAATATCATTATTTGAAATAATTTTTGTTTTGCAAATAAAGTTGTAAGAAATGGCAAAAAATTGTGCTTTTTTGTTTTGACCCCTGTAAAAAATTCAATTTTCTATTTTTTTGATAGCATTTAGGTTCATATAGAAGAGAGACATATAATGAAAGTAAATTCCAACCCCGTTCGATTTCAGATGAAAATTGCGGCTTCCAGAATGTACGCAAAATGCTGAGTCTGATTGTGACCTGCAATATGGGGTCGCTAATATCCCCGGTGTTTTTCAAGAAAATTCTTCAAAAATTGTATAGTATATACTTAAATGTATGTATAAAATATTCTCAAAGTTTCAATGAATTATATTCATTTTTTATACTATAAAAAAATTCATGAAAATTGAGAAAACGCTGTCCTAACCCTATTTCCCCCCTCAATAGTAGATTGAAAAAAAAAAAAAAAACACACACGCACATGCGCAAGAAGCAAGAACAATTCTGAAAGGACAAATTGTCATTACGGTATATTTCCATCGCGGTTGAACGAGCGGAACATTTATACCGTGCGGGTAGTGAAAGAGAGATTTTCGCGAAGCTTGCAATAAGAACAATAAGGCTAATGGTGATGGGGTGTCTCTGGCTGGAGAGGAAGTGTTCTACGGAAGAGCGCACATGTAGGCACGTATATATAGCTCGGTTCTCTGTCGCCTGGTAACCCGTTAGAGATGAGCATATCTCCCTCGTGTTTCACATACACACACATAGACATGTACGGGCTCCTTTTAGTGAGGACGATGATCCAAGCACATATACGAGTACAAGGTACTCGAGGGGAGGGAGGAGGAATCCCGAAGAGTCGCTTCAGGATTAACGGGGAATTAGCGGCGTGGAGGATGACTGTGGCCCCGCGAAGCGACCTTTATGATGGTGCGCTGTTTCACTGCGGGATTGTGCTGCGGTTCGCCCGAGGCTCACAGAGAGAAAGAGAGAGAGTGGGAGAGGGGGGGGGGATCATATGGACGAAGAATATTGGTTGGGAGGGTAGCAAAAGGACGAGAGAAGGACAGAGAGAGAGAGAGGGAGATACAGAGAGGAGGCAAGAGCCTCGGGGTCGAGTTCGACATTGCGCTTACAGGCAATGCCGAGCTGTATAAAGGGGTTGTGGCCCTCTTCCTATCATAATGACGTCGAAGCCCGAGAGTATGTTTCAGCGTGTGGTAAATGCAACCCCCTTTCTCGTTTCATAGTCATCCCCTCCTTCGGGATATGGTTCAAGAGTTAGATTGGCGAGATGGTGAAACTCCGTCGATACATACCGGGCATTTCATGTTACATCGACCTGGCAGCAATCGTCATCCCGCGGAATTTAATCCACAATTTTTCACCCTCAAAAACGTGTACTCTTTCCTTTTTCTAGATACGTTTTGCGCCAATCGCTTCGTAGCAAAGCTTTGGACGCTTTAGGGTTGTAACGACGAATGAAAAATTGTCGATCAAATCACAGAGGGTGAGAATCACGTTGATTTTACGGGGAATGATCCATATATACAAAGATAAAGAGATAGAGAGATAGAGAGACGATGGAGTTATAAACTCTCTCTGCTAAAACACACATCGCGGAATATCACGTATCCGGCGATGTATCGTGTTTTGACATGATTATTACGCGGTGGCAAGAGTATGGAGAGGGCTTTATACACGGTCCCGAGGTTGTAACTACGTATATACATACGAATTGGTTACAATACACTCGAGCCCACCATGAGCAATGCGTCATACGAAGGAGCAACGTTTGTCGAGCACACACGGGGCTCTGTATACCCTTCACTTCGTGCTCTCTCTCTCTCTCTCTCTCTCTTGTGTTTTCGCAGATATCGGATGGGGGTAATGAGAATCACGGATACTCGGGGAGGCGGATGTTGTAACGCCCATATAAACACGAGTGCACGCGGATTCCGCGTACAGAGATATCCTCAAAGTGTCGGATCAGCGTGGGTAACCCGTTCGTTCCATTACCGTAGTGCCATTAATGAGCCCGGAATATTATAGTGTCCGAACACGAGAAGTGGTAACGGGCGAAATACGTAAACTCGTGCGTACATGGCGAGCAGGGAGATCGCGAATAGATCCGCGTTATAGTGGATTATAGCGTTGCAGGGGATGGACGCTTGGACGTATGGGAGATTCCGAGTAATATTGACAGCGTCACGATTTTACTTTTTTTAGGGGTTGTTTTTCCGTAGGAGGTTGTTTTTCGTAGAGGGTTAATTTAAGGGTTGTTTTTTCGTACAGGGTTGTTTTTGCGGGATTGACTTAGGGATAGTTTTTCGTAAGGGTTGTTTTGTAGGGGTTGATTTAGGGGTTGTTTTTCGCGGGGGTGGTTACGGTAGAGGTTGATTTAGGGGTTGATTTTAGGGGTTGATTTTGGTAAGGGATGCGTTTTATAAAGATTTTTTCTCGAAAATTCGAAAATGCATTTATACTGAAAAAAATAAGCGAATGACCAGAGAAAGAAAGGTGATAAAAAATTACTAACAAACGAACGAATTACTTACAAACAAACTTGACATTTTAAAAGATGTCAAGGGTCAAGGGTTTAAAAGGTATCAAATATGTCATTGATTGCTAAAAATAATTTGACCGATTGAATGAAATAGTGAGATTAGTGAATTTCATGGTTATATCGATTTGTTCTGAAATGTCGCTCTGTACATTATACCGTCTGTCTACGCGAAATTCGTTCGCCCAACACGTAACGTAGGTGTGAAATATCGGTGGTGAAAAAAAGGACGTATCGCGAAGCAGCACACCACAGCGAAAGGCCAAAGAGTGAAGGAACTTTTGGAATGCGTCGTCGTTGAATATAAATATCTGCAACTCTCTGTATATATATGAATTATACATATATATAAATACAGCTTGCTCTATCTTTCTATCTATTTTTCGCCTTTCATCCCCTCGCGAGCCCTCCCCCCCTCCCCGACACTCTCGTAATTCCCAACAACCCCGACAGTCACGTAAAGTTCGCGACGCGTCGTCGAGGCTCCCGCTTTTATTTATATTCGTAGAAAAGCTTTTTTGTTTCTCCACAAAATCTCTTTTCCACGAAAAAAAAAAAAAAAAAAACGTAGAGAACTGCGGAAAAAACTATTATGTGAAAAAAAAACAAATTTGTCAGCTCTAGAAGCATTGAAACATAATAAGGGTGAATTGGTTCATTTAACAGAGTATGGACCATATATAATATGAAAAATATCAACACCCGACGAGGAGTATTATCAAAGGGTTAATGCAGCCGTGAGACGAGTCCTGTGATCTTTTCCTTTTTTTTTTGTCGTTCAACTCACCATGAAACGCTCTTTCACACTCTGGCGAACGCTTTTCCGCAAAAACCCTCTCCAAGTGTAAGACTAGGACTCGGTGAGAGTAAAAGAAAGAAGAAGAAAAAAGAAAAAAAAAGAAAAATTTGCACCTCGGTTGCGCGTGTTTTGCGAAGATAGGAAAGTCCGCGGATGAGTGTCTCGTGTATATGTATGTAAATGGTGTGTGACGCGTTACGATGTGCCGGAGATGGACAACGTTACTGGTTTATATATATGCTCGATATATACTACCCCTTTATCCGCACCCTATGTAACTCGCGTCTTGGATATATATGCGCGAGGCCTCTCTTTTTACCTGACTCGAACGAACTGATGGCAACCCAGATGGAAGAGGTCATATGTATCCGGTTTACTACGAGAGATTTCAGAGAGAAGACTGAAATTCTTTTGGAAAGAAAAAAAAAGGAAAAAAAAATACATATACTTGGATGAATCATTTTTCAAAGGATACAGAAGTTAATGCACGTGGCACGTGGATTTTTCTTTATAAGATTACGAATATCTGCGAATTATTTCAGCCTGTTGACACTTTTAGATTTACATTGAATATTTGTTAATTAAAAATTCTAAGTCGTACGGTTTTGTCTTTTGTCTTTTCTCAATTTTTATATTTTTATTTCTCATAAAACTCTTTACAAAAATCTTTGATTCATCACCAAGATCGTTAACAAAGGAGAATCACGAAAAAAAAAGTATTTTTAAAGATTTGTTTTTAATGAAAAATACATATTAATAAACTGTTTATAATTTACACGAAATTTGTGTCTGTTGTATTTTTTCTAATAAACATTTTTGCAAACAGTTTCGTTCTATCAGGATCGACAAGATGGTTCGTCATGAAACAATTGTTCTTTGCTTTTTTTTTTCCATTTTATTTTTCCATTCAATAAAAAGGTATTCTGCGTTGTCACTTTGTTCGTCCTAAATTTCTTCTTGGTGTAATACATTCGTATTAAGAAAAAAAATCGTAAATAATAAATTTATAAAAAAAAAAAAAAATTAACAAATGTCTTAATTGTGTCCGATATCATGACCGCATTTCTTTACGCACTTTCACGCTCGTTGGATTATTGACTCTAATCTTTGGCGTCGAATGAACTTTTCACGCGCTGCACTCACCGATGTTGGCTACGGGCCAGCAAGCCGTTTTCATCCTCCATACCTCACCCTCATCTCTCTCTCTCTCTCTCTCTCTTTCTCTTGTTCGCTCACATCATATACCACTACTGCGACAAAATCGCAGTAGAGCACGACCCAGCAAAACTCCCGTAGTCACGAGAGCCTCACCGTTAGAGAGAGCACGCTCTCGTCGACACTCGTGAGATACAATGTCGCGGAGGATGAGGAGAGAGGTAACCGATGGCTCGCACGAGGTTATATCTCTCGATATATATGCTCTACCCGAATTTTGTTCCTATAGTGCAGTTTCGCTCGCCCAGTCGATACTTACGAGCCGGAGAGCTCAACCACGTAAACGCACATTCGTGTGAGCACAAGAGATAAAGTGGGAAAATCGTAAAAAATAATTTTTCATGAAAAAACATAATTCTTCTAGAAAAAATAAAATTAATATCCTTTATAAAAGCGTAATTATTGCCCTCAATTGATCGACAATAGTTTTCCATAGTATATTAATATTTTTTGACGCAGGCATAGTTTTCATTACTACAAAATTATTTTTATTGTTTTTTTACCGTACATTCGTATATTGCTTATATAAAAAATTCATAAATAATAATTTCAATTATTACGTCAGAAATTATTATTTATGAATTTTTTTATATACAGTGGGTCAAAAAAGTATTCATCCACCTTGTTTTTTTGCGATAACTTTATAGACATAAGCGATACGCAAAGAAAGCCAATTTTATTTAATAGTACATCAGGTCCAGGGATAAACTGCTAATGGAGAATTTTTTCCCAGGAATAATAGAAGAATTATGCCAAAAAGAGAAAATTTTCGGGCAAAAAAAGTATTCATACACTTACGATTATAGTGGAAACCTACATCATCATAGTTGTTAATTATAACTAATATTTGGTGTGCGTCCCTTCTGCTTCAATTATCGCCTCGAGTCTCTTAGGCATGGTCTCTACTAACGTTTGCGTTGTTTCTTTTGCTATTTTCGTCCATTCTTCTAAAAGCACTCTTTGGAGATCGGATTTGTTTGTTATTTTTCTTTTTCTAATTTCTACATCCGCCAAGTGCCATAAATTTTCAATAGGATTGACGTCCGGAGATTGTGGTGGGGTAATCAATTGTTTGCGGACATTATAGAGTAACCATTCCCTCGTTTTCATGGCAGTATGTTTCGGGTCGTTATCTTGTTGGAAGTAGAAATATCCATCCAGGCCCATTTTATCTACACGTACTTTCAAATTGCGACGCAACACGTCGATATACTTCTGGGCATTCATTGTACCATCTATAAAAGCCCCATTACCAACGCCATAATATCCCATACAGCCCCAAACCATGACGCTTCCTCCGCCGTGGTTTACTGTCGGTATTAAATTTTTCTGCTGGAGCTCGGTATTTGGTTTCCGCCAAACGAATTTTTTTCCATCGGACCCGAAGATGTTAAACTTCGATTCATCCGAGATTACGACACGTTTCCAAAATTCTATAGATTTTTTTACGTAGGTTTTTGCGAAACCTAAACGTTTTTCTCGATTTATATCATTAATTAATGGTTTTTTGCGGGCAGTTCTGCCGTATATTTGGGCAGAATGCAAAACGTTTCGAATAGTCTGGGGACACACGCTCTTCCCCGATATTGACGCGACATCATTCGCTAAACTGCGAGCACTTGTGAACGGTTTTTTTGTAGCCTCTGTAACAATACTCCGACGCTCTCGTACCGTTAGTATTCTCGGTCGACCGGTTCGTGGCTTATTTTCTGTGCTGTTTGTTCTTTCGTATTTTTTTATTATATATTGCACTGTTGCGAAACTTAGATTTAGTTCTTTACTAATTTTTCGATAACTTTCACCGCGTTTCCGAAGAAAAATCACTCTATCTCGCATGGATATTGATATTTCGCTTTTCTCTGCCATCATGTCTGTTCAGAGCTTGAAGATCTATTACCTCATGGAATAGGTCAAAACCATTGTGTAAACGAAGACTTGTTTACATTGTACGCAGAGGTCAAACCGTCCGTGAGTGAATATCGAGGTTTAGCAGCTCAATCGTAAGTGTACAAATACTTTTTTAGCCCGAAAATTTTCGTTTTTTTGCATAATTCTTCTATTATTCCTGGGAAAAAAATCTCCATTTGCAGTTTATCTCTGGACCTGATGGACTATTAAATAAAATTGGCTTTCTTTGCGTATCGCTCATGTCTATAAAGTTATCGCAAAAAAACAAGGTGTATGAATACTTTTTTTACCCACTGTAAGCATAATACAAACATACCTTAGAAAAACAGTAAAAACAATTCAATAGTAATAAAAACTATGCCTGTGTTACCCAAACAGACAAAAATTGTACCGACGCGATAAAAAAATTCATAAATAATAATTTTCAATTATTTCGTCAGAAATTATTATTTATGAATTTTTGTTTATATAAGCAATATAGAAATGTACGGTAGAAAAATAATAAAAATAATTTTTCAGTAATGAAAATAATGTCTGTGTCAAAAAATATAAAACTCATTGTAAAATAATAATTATTACGTTTGATTGTTCAAAAATCGAGTTTATTTATTATTTCATTCAAATTACGTTCATCCACGCATTCAGGGGGTCAAAAAAATGAATAATAATAAATTATACCCTCGATATATGTGTACCTACGTTTTGGTTTGGGTTTGGATTACGGTGAAACTTCGAGTTGACCCCCCATACATAATTTTTGCGTTTTAAAAGATACACAATAAAAATGTATATGTGCATGGACCATTGGGTGGGTAATTTGCGGTACGCGAGCTCATAAAAATGTAACGCCTCTCGGAATTCATATACGCGTCGTCGGACGTCCGCATTTAAAAACGGAAAACAAAAGCGCAACGCCGCTCGAAGGGAACACGTCAGTGTTGGTGATAGTTACCGTAGATAATGTAACTTTGTGTGCGTATATGCCGTCGAGAGATCGTGGAGAGGCGGGATACAAGGGCGATCGAGAAAAGCGGCCTGACTACAGCTATACCGTAACTACTTGCCTTGTGAAACGCCCAACACTACTCGCAAAGCGATGCACCTCGAGGCGTTTCAACGCGCTCTCCGCTCTTGTTCTACTCCTTCATGCATACAGGGTGTACGAGAATTTAACGAATTTGCCATACGCTCGCATTTTCATCACTACTTCACAACCCTTGTTTTTTATCCTCGCATCTTCAACCCTTATCTTTCTATCTCTCAATTTTTTTTATATTTTCATCATTATCTTGCGCATCGTTATCTTCATCTTCTATTCTTTAGATTTTCTTCACATTTTTTATATTGAACCGAAAATCTTCATCCCTTATCTTTCTATCTTTTAATTTTCTTCATATTTTCATCAGTATCTTCCCATTTATAATATCTTCCAATTTAACGTATTTGCCATACGCTTGCATTTTCATCACTACTTCATAACCCTTGTTTTTTATCCTCGTATCTTCAAAACCCTTATCATTTTATCTTTCAATTTTCTTTATATTTTCATCATTATCTTGCGCACCGTTATCTTCATTTTCAACTCTTTAGATTTTTTTCACATTCGTTTAGCTTTAACCTCAAATCGTCATCCCTTATCTTTCTATCTTTTAATTTTCTTCATATTTTCATTAGTATCTTCCCATTTATAATATCTTCCAATTTAACGAATTTGCCATAGCTCGCATTTTCATCACTACTTCACAACCCTTGTTTTTTATCCTCATATCTTCAACCCTTATCTTTCTATATTTCAATTTTCTTTATATTTTCATCATTATCTTGCGCATCGTTATCTTCATCTTCTATTCTTTAGATTTTCTTCACATTTTTTATATTGGACCGAAAATCTTCATCCCTTATCTTTCTATCTTTTAATTTTCTTCATATTTTCATCAGTATCTTCCCATTTATAATATCTCCCAATTTAACGTATTTGCCATACGCTTGCATTTTCATCACTACTTCATAACCCTTGTTTTTTATCCTCGTATCTTCAAAACCCTTATCATTCTATCTTTCAATTTTCTTTATATTTTCATCATTATCTTGCGCATCGTTATCTTCATCTTCAACTCTTTAGATTTTCTTCACATTCTTGTAGTTTGAACCTCAAGTCATCATCCCTTATCTTTCTATCTTTTAATTTTCTTCATATTTTCAACACTATCTCCCCATTTATAATATTTTCCAATTTAACGAATTTGCCATATGCTCGCATTTTCATCACTACTTCAAAACCCTTGTTTTTTATCCTCATATTTTCAACCCTTATCTTTCTATCTTTCAATTTTATTTATATTTTCATCATTATCTAGCGCATCGTTATCTTCATTTTCTACTCTTTACATGTTCTTCCCATTGTTTTATCTTTAACCTCAAATCTTCATCCCTTATCTCTCTATCTTTCAATTCCTTTACCCTCTTCTCTTTATATTGTTTTTGCATTTTGTCATCGTTATCTTCGTATCGTAATCTTTATCTTTAACATTTTTCACTCTATCTTAATATTTTCGGCATTATATTAACACCGTGCTCTTTATCCTCACACCTTGATTTTTTTTTCATCTTGCCCTCAAAATTTCTACACTACTTCAAATGTTAATTCTTATCTTCCTATCCTCATAATTTTTTAAATATTTTTGTATTTACATTCTGAAATGAGCGATACTTTTTCAACACCCTATGTGTAGAGTGTACTTTGTGTGTATATATATAGTACTATGAAATATAGATAGAGTAATGTATCGGGTATACCTAACCGTTATGTCGACGTTTGTTGGATACGCTATTCTGGCTTTTGCTCTGCTCTCTCTCTCTCTCTCTCTCTCTCCCTCTCTCTCTCTTTGTATTCTAGCTCAGTGGCGTATGCCAGGAATGCAAAGTTCGCGCGTGCCACGAAATATGTATATATCCACCACCAACGTTGCATCGTTAGCTCGTCTTTTTTTTTCCACCCCTCTCGACCGTCTCTCGTCTGAGCTCCCTCTATACATATATTTAAGGACGATATAGCATTCAGCAGCGATGAATATCTTTGAACACGTTGGAATGACTCTGGCTTCGAGAGGGCGTGAACAAGAGATCCACTCATTTTTTGTTTTCCCACGAAATATATTTTTAACCTCGTATACGTATACAAGCCAATGATTCACGACGAAGGATCTTCATGAAGATGCAGCTGAGATGCACGTGCTTTCTTCGTGCACGTGCACAAAGGGACATTACTTATAGCGTATACAGTGCGTTTTAACTCGCAGACCTCAATTTTTTTTCTTCTACACGCTTAATCTCACTCTAGTTCTTAATCTTACATCGCCTCGATGTTATGCTATTTACATCAACAATATAAGTCTGTGTGTTTTCGCATAATATTTTCAAGGAAGCTCCTAACCAACCCTAAAAATATCTTGAGACGGACTAAAAGGGTTTTTTTTAAAATGATATCTCGCAAAAAACGAAAAAAACTACCCTTATGAATTTGAATGTTTTTTTAAGGGCTCACGTACCCCTAAAATATTCAAAAAATCGATTTTTTTACAGATTTTTATTCTTTATACTTTTGAGAATTAAAAAAAAAACTTTAAAGAAAATTCCACTCCGTTGCAAAGTTATAGCAATAAATGTGACCGGATATTCGGTACAGGTTTCACCTACGAGAAACTTTGAACGCGTTTTTCTCGAAACTCTGTTTTTAGACACTGTCAGCACGATAGTCCAGTCAATTTTCAATATTATTTCACTTTTTTTTTTAATCGCGATAATTATTTTCTTTATAGTCTGACCAGAGGTTTTTTTAATTTTTTAGTTGGACAATTTTTTATAAATTATTAAACACAAATTTTTTTTTAAATTTGCATACTAAAGTTTGAAATACTGCCATTTCTTTATTTTCGAAAAAAAAAAAAAAAAAAAATTCCCTCCGTCAGACTATTACAACTACATTATTTTACTAGATTCTCTTTTATTTTTGCAGATTGGATAATTTTTGGTGAAGTTACGATGTCGATAAGGAGCGCGTCATGGTTTTCATCAGTAGTCCATTTATACTTGCGAATAACTCATGTATATATAATACTGTTTGGTACTGTTTGCACTCTCAGTACAGTATACCAGCGGTAAATAGCAAAGAACGAAATCACGCGAGTAACGGAGATGTAGAGCGGGGACTAGTGGCTAGAGGATCGGAGAGGGGTTGAAGGGTGAAACAGAGGATGCTGAAGTATTCTAAATTATGGGCTGAAAGTGCCTGGAAGACGTTGCGTCGTCGAGCATCGTGGATTTACTCGTTGGGGGCGGGAGGGGGTGCCATTGGTCCTCTTTCTTCTACCTTTTTACCCCACAAGACGCAGGGGGTGAAGATTTTACCGAGGTTTATATAAACATAGCCGACGCTCGCGACGACGATGGTGAATAGGAAAAAGAAGATATATAGGAGGCAGACAATACTTTAGCTTAAAACACGACGGGGTGGCTGACACTCGTTTATGAAAATTTCATGGCATGTAGTTTGATGGTGACCGCGGATGTAGGCTACCGGAAGAGGGAAAGGGGGAGGATATGAACACTGTGATTTTACGATGAATCTCGAAGTAACGCCGTGGTGAATATTATAATAGGTATATTTTCTACTTTCTCAGTAGGAAAGTCAGTATTGCATCAGACTGATCTGGACAAGGGATCAGAATTTCGTCAGTGCTATATGTAAGTTACGAAATTGTTCGAATTTTTCCAAATTCCTCTGTCACATCCCTTCGCCGTTCATATTATAACATCGACTAATAATTTCAATGTTTTTGTCTACCAGTTACTCACTTCTTTTACCCCAAGACAACAAACTTATTTTACGTTTTTCTTTCTCGAACAAAATATGATTTTCGACGACACTAGGAACGGACAAGAAATATATGTGTTTCATAGGTACATAGATATATGACGAAACAGTTTTCACAGCGAAAAGTTAACTTTGAAACCAAGGGAGCCGTCTGTATCATTGTGACTTTAATTGCGAGACCGCAAACTTTGGTCGGTATGCGTGCGGAATACAGAAAGGGAAAGAGAGAAAGAGAGACAGAGGTTGAGGAGAAAGTAAGAGCGGATATAGTAACATTGACGGTGGGAGTTTCATTTTGCCAAAGGACTTTTTGAAGAGTCACGGATTCTCATACTATTTGTATCTCTATCTCTCTCCCTCTTTTTCTTCCCTTCTCTGTTATTTCTGGAACTGAGTGTAAGACGAAGGGAAAGTATTAAGAAAGAAAAGAAACCCTGTTAACTCGCGTGTTCGCCCTCCATCGTTATAACAAAGTAGGAAGAACGGGGGCGAAAGTAACATTTTGCGGTTCGATCGAAATTTTAGGGTAACAACAGAGCAATTCATTAAAATTTATTTATATATTCGATAACAACCCTTAACTTCAGAACGGTTCATTGACCAGTACTTCTGGTGGAAATACGGTTTTTGTTTGAACGAAGGAGGTAATTTGCTACTTTTGACGATTAATTCTTGTCGTTATACTTTATGAGCTTTGGCGGCTATTAAATCCCCAAATGGAAGGGTTGTAAAAGGTTGTTGTTACATTCGTCCTTTGTTATTTTTCTCCCCGGTCTCCATTACGTTTTATATATTTATTTTCCGTTCGCTAACACTTCTCAATCGTCTCTCTCTCTCTCTCCCTAGGTACGAACGAAGCGTTTTTCTAGCTGCTATGTAAACCGCGCTGCACATTTTCGAGATCGTCCTTGCTGAGGGTTGCTTCATTTCGTAGTACGAAGAGAAACAGAAGCGTCGGCTCCTCATCCGGAATTTTCGCAAAGGGCCAGAGACATAAAAACGCAGAGAGAGAAGAATAAGGGATGAAAAGAGGGAGAGTAAGAGACAGATGAGGGTGGGGAGAAAGCCGGGCGACAGGTTAATGAGTTTTTTTTTTCGGTGAACGTGCCAAGCAGAACGATCGACAATAGTCTGAAATTAGAGGGGACGAAAGTGAAAGAGACGGAGAACGGAAAGAGAGAGTTTGAGAACGTAACCTTTTCTTTTCCTGGAACTAAACATTTCGTACGGAATGAAATGGCGCTAAAAAGCGTAAAGGCGAGATAGATATCGCGAGGTTAACGGATCATGGATCGCGGGCATATGTATATTCGCGTGTGGAATCGGAAAATTTAGAACGCCTTTCGTAAGAGAAAGAGAAACAGAGAGAGAGAGAGAGAGAGAGAGAGAGAGAGAGAGAGAGAACAGTTGCAAGGAGAAAGTGAGATCGTGAGAGAAAGAGAAACGAGAATGATGAAAGTGTATAGCGTGGTAAGATCGATCTACAGTTTTAAATTTAAATAAAACGCCCACGTCGTAAACCGATAAGAATTGAGCAAATAGAGGAACAGGAGAAAAAAACTGAGGTAATATCTTGATTGCAATCCCAAGGCTTTTTCTTTGTCATTTTGCCGATCTACTATTTTTATTCCTGTAAAGGTGAAAGAGATGCTCCAATTGAGACTTGACACGATAATAAAAAAAGTGTGTCAAATTTATTCATCGACCATTCGTTAAGATTCAATTCGTTTGGATTTCAAGACAATTTTAACCTTCTCCAAAAATCGAACCAACAATTTCAACACAAATGGATCATTATTAAGGGGGGAAATAGGATTAGACGGTTCGAAAAATCGTTTTTTTTTTTTTTTCATCAATTGTTAGTAAAACTATTGAAAAATATGTTCCCAGAATTTTAAATGAAAATTTCGACTCGTTCTATTGTTATAAGCCATTTTTTCAAACGCATTTTTCTGAAAACGACTTTTTTTTAACTTGCGTACACGCTAGTTTGAAACGTTTTCAACCAATCGTTTTGAAAATTGGCAGTTACTTCCTTCATAGTATTGCGCTCTATATGAACCTAAAACCGAAATATTATCGTTATTTAAAATAATTTTTTTTTGCAAATAAAGTTGTAAAAAATGGCAGAAAATCATGCTTTCTAGTTTTGACCCCTGTAAAAAATTCAATTTTCTATTTTTTTCATAGCATTTAGGTTCATATAGAAGAGAGACATATGATAAAAGTAAATTCCAACCTCGTTTGATTTAAGATGAAAATTGCGGCTTCCAGAAAGTACGCAAAATGCTGAGTCTGATTGTGACCTGCAATATGGGTTCGCTAATATCTTCGGTGTTTTTCAAGGAAATTCTTCAAAATTTTTATAGTATATACTTAAATATATGTATAAAATATTATCAAAGTTTCAATAAATTATATTCATTTTTTATATTATAAAAAAATTCATGAAAATCATTGAGAAAACGCTGTCCTAACCCTATTTCTTCCCTTAAAGACAGATCAGAAACTCGAGAGATTTTTTTTCCATCTCGTTCGCGAAGATTCTTGCGAGAAGCCAGAGTAAAAAACCACCCTTACAGAGAGTGACCTTTCGTAAATGGGATAAACAATGACTAAGAAAAATGGGCAAATTTCTGATTTACATCAATCTTTTATATTCGCATCGTGTGAAATGAAAGCTCGGTCCGGAAATCCGAGCATCCCTTATAATCCGCTTCGTAATCCGTATTAGTAAAATGGCAATCGTAATTTCTCGAAAACAAGGGCATATACCGATAATGGGAATAGCCAGGGTTGAAAAGAAACTTATATAACTTGCGAAGGGTTAGCGATCCCTGTAATGAGTTCATAACTTTCGGAGGTTATAACACGGAGAGGACGTGTCACTGGTCATATACATATAGATCACGACGACATTGAGTATAATATCAATTTCATTGATACTTTAACAGGGGTGAGGGGTAGGTACATATAGTTCGAGGATCGAACTTCAATTTCCTTCAAATTTATCAATTAAATTACAATCTGCAGCCGCACTGTATCTGCGAGAGAGAAAGAGAGAGAGAGAGGAAGCGAGAGGGATGATATCGTCGACACGTGCGTTCATCTGGAAAGTCGTTACCCCACTGTGCGAGTGCGGGGCGGAAGGTTTGAACCAGTCCGGTCTAGCGCGCGACTCAACGATTTAAATAATCGCTCTCTGGCGCAGACCCGACGAGATGAGAATGCCGGGAAATACGCTTTCGCGTGTTTTGTGGCTGATGCGGAAAAAGAAGAAACAAAACAACAACAAAAAACGTTCGATTGCACGCTGCGCCGATCGCTGGCGGAAATGTTTATTTTTTTTTGTTTCTGCACGAGGTTTTACGTTCATTTGGCTTTTCAATATTGATAATGAATCAAAGAGCGATCGATTGTCGATTTGGATCGTTAATTACGAATGAATAAACGAGAATAGTGAGGAAAAAAATATTTATATTCCCTAATGCACATTTTTCCGACTCTCCACCGGACGTTAGTGCTTCGTTTCTTTTTTTTCATTCAGAGACTCGTTGCACTTGTCGAATAGTTCTTTGCTCGAGAAAAAATTCAATATGTCATAGTTCTCTACGAATGACCGCGCGGGCGAGAAGTTTTTCCATCGGCAAAATAATCGAAAGGTCCAGAAAACCGGAAGGCAAAAAGTGGCAAAAAAAAAGGAGGAGGAGGCTCGAACGAGGCCGCGGAAGATTGCGCAGCTGGGGTAAAGATTGCGGGATCACAGCAGGTGGGTTATCGTTTGAGAGTAAAGATTAGGAAAAAAAATGAAAAGAAAAAAAAGTATCGTCACCTCCCGGTTTTGCCTGGAAGAGCAGCAACCCCGTTCTCCCTTTCCGCGCCCGCCCGCTCATCCGCACGAGCCGGCGGTGTGGTGCTCGATAATTTCGTTTCGAGTTTGCAGGTGGCTTAATTTTTGCCGTAACACGTCTGTCGAGCTTGCGCCCAGCACGGTCGAGCATAGGCAAGCAGACGGAGAGAAAGAGAGAGAGAGAGGGTTGGAGAGTACCAGGCCGGGTAAGGGAAGATACGGCACGGATTTTTCTCGTTGCTGATTTTAATAACAGATTGCTCCGCACACCGGCAAAGTCCTCTCCGAAGGAGGGCGATGTGGGGGAGGAGAGAGAGGAGCAGTGGCGAGCGGAGAGTAAAAGGGATTCCCGTCCAGCCCCGTATGGGCCAAAGAGGGTGGTAGCGGGAGGGTTGAATCACCGCCTATACGTGACTCGAGCTGTTCTACGGCAGGAGGATCGGCGGGGAGGGAGGGGAGGAGGAGACGATATGCCGCAGCAAAACGTATGTATAGTATCCTCGCACCAGAAAACGCTTTCGGGTTTTCCAACAAACTGTACACGTATATACGTAACCTCTCATACAAACGCCAAGCTCACTCCCGCTGTTCGCCGTTCGTGCAGACATGTTTCTTCCTTTTCGCCCTACCGTAATTCCGGCATACTCTCGCTCCTCGAATAAATTAGACCCTACACACACCTTACAACCCCTCCCGAACGAACTACCAGCCCTCCTTGCACCTCTCCCCTCCCCGACCCTTATGTCATCCACAATCTTGGATGGAAGAAACTCTTGTATCCCCGTGTGACTCTTGATACTTTGTTCGGGGGAAAAAAAAAGCGGAGGATTGAACGGGAGGTGGGAGCGTCCGGGACGGGAGTGTACAGTATTCTGGATGGAGGACACATTCTAGAGAAGGTTTTGTATATAATGTATGTTACATATAATGTATGTTACATACAATGTATGTTACATATAATGTATGTTACATATAATGTATGTTACATATAATGTATGTTACATATAATGTATGTTACATATAATGTATGTTACATATAATGTATGTTACATATAATGTATGTTACATATAATGTATGTTACATATAATGGATGTTACATATAATGTATGTACATGAACCATGTATCTCTCGGCGCTGAGAGGAACGAGAGATGGCTAGATAAATTGAGTGATAGGCCAGATAAATCTTTATTACGTTCGCGAGAGAAAGCTCGGGAGTGTCGGAGATGAAGAACGAAAAAGAAAAAGGTTTGATCGCGCAGATGGAAAGAGCCGAGATCCATCAAGGGGTTGGGGAGAGGAGAATTGAGAGATACGGAAAAAAAAAAGAATCCGGTCACGCATCAGTGTACTTCATCCCCCTAAGGTTTACCGTTGCACACCGTTAGTGCCTGATTGATTCATAAAATTTCGTAGATCTCGAAAACCAATAACTGTTTCGATATCGTTATAATTTTGCTCTATACCTTCAGTATACGGTAGTTAATGAATTAAGGGGGGAAATAGGGTTAGTCGGTTAAAAAAATCGATTTATTTTTATTTCATAAATTGTTAGTAAAATTATTGAAAAATATGTTCCCAAAATTTTTAATGAAAATTCCAACTCGTTCTATTGTTATAGGCCACTAAGGGGGGAAATAGGGTTAGGACAGCGTTTTCTCAATAATTTTCATGAATTTTTTTATAGTATAAAAAATGAATATAATTTATTGAAACTTTGAGAATATTTTATAGATATATTTAAGTATATACTATAAAATTTGTATACATATATTTAAGTATATACTATAAAATATTAGCGACCCCATATTTCTTGTTTTTCTTGGTACTATTTTTTCAAACGCGTTTTTCTGAAAACGACTTTTTTTGAACACGCTACTTTGAAAAGTTTTCAACCAATCGTTTTGAAAATTGGCAGTTACTTTCTTCATAGTATTGTACTCCATATGAACCTAAAATCGGAATATTATCATTATTTAAAATAATTTTTTTTATGCAAATAAAGTTGTAAAAAATGACAAAAAATCATGCTTTTTTGTTTTGACCCTTGTAAAAAATTGAATTTTTTATTTTTTACATAGCATTCAGGCTCATGTAGAAGAGAGACATATAATAAAAGTAAAATCCAACCTCGTTTGATTTCAGATGAAAATTGCGGCTTCCAGAATGTACGCAAAATGCTGAGTCTGATTGTGACCTGCAATATGGGGTCGCTAATTTTTTATAGTATATACTTAAATATATGTATAAAAATTTTATTGTATATACTTAAATATATGTATAAAATATTCTCAAAGTTTCAATAAATTATATTCATTTTTTATATTATAAAAAAATTCATGAAAATCATTGAGAAAACGCTGTCCTAACCCTATTTCCCACCTTAACGGGAGGGACGTAGTAGAAACCCAACATTTTGATAGATATCGTTGAAAATATTGGTCGAAAAAAATATTTGTAAATATGTTTTAAATTCTTAAAGTAAGACCTTTCGAAGGATACCCCACTCGCCGGGAACGAACAAATTTTTTTTTTTCACATCACACTCTTTGGATTCGCTAAATTCGCGAAAACAATATTTTTCAAAAATCACTCAGGCACCAATTTCGGAACGTGTCAGTCTAGCTGCACGCCAAATTTCAAGCTGATTGGTTAAACCGTACAGGAGTGAGAGGTGTCACAGACAGACGGACGGACGGACGGACAATCGAGGATAAGGATTTTGTTTTTCGATAGGAGAGCAAGTTTGAATAATTTAACGATATTTATAACGAGATTTATGAAACAAGAGACGTTCGTTGATGCATATTGGGTAGTCTATTCATGACACTTGGTTCATTTATGAAAGCGAGCCGGTTCACCATTTAAACAGCTGTGACGGTATAAATTAATTTTAGGAATGAATTTCAATACAAATGACCTAGTTTCTGACCTAGTATTTCGAGCTTTGTTTATAAAGTGATCCAACGACGACGTCTCTCCCTAAATAAATCGCTCATGATTATAAAATGTATATGGAGGGTTGTCGAGGTTATCGGGCGCGAAACAACGATACCCGAGCTTGCACCACCGTCACAACTGTTTTTTTTTTCTGGTCATAAACTTTGTAATGTCGTCGGACTGGTCGTGTATATGCGTGTGTGTATAAGAGAGATAGAGAGCCAAAATACGAGAGAATGAGCAGACCATGAACAATTGAGGCTAAAGTGGATATGTGTAATCTGTCCATGCGTTTAATTAATCTTCGCGCGTCCCGGATGACGAAGGAGTAGAAGGGCTGGGGCTACCTCATAAAAGAGAGACCTATGGCGAATATTGCATCTCTCTCTCTCTTTTGGGAGCTGGTCCAAAATAATTCGCTGCAATTTGTTAATCTGTACTTTATCGTCGACGATATGCGCATCTCGCAGTAACGGCGCTCTCGTATCGCAAGCTTGATGCATCGTAAAACTTCTCCGAAGTGTTATACGTGCGTGAGGCCATCCCGGATTGTTGAGCGGTCGCTGACGCGTATTATTGGAATTTTTTTCCAACGAGATCATGTCAATTCTGATCGTGACAATGTGTGTTATGTCTTGACAACATAGTTCCCATGTTTAGTGCTTGTGAAAGCTCGATATTATTTATTTCGAAAATATGTTAATTTCGAGGTCTTTAGTAATAATAAAAAAATGTTTGTAATATTTCCAAGGGACTGTCTGGTAATATTGTTTTCAGCGAAAGCAAATGTGCACCCTTGTGCATAAGATCCAATCGAGTAATATAGAAAAAAACAACCCTCTGAACAATAATACAAATAATCATGAAAATTTTTAATCCGACGCTCATCATATTGTTCACGAAGTAATGGTGACGAATTGCGACGTAATATATTAAGCCCCGGTTGTAAAAGCTCGAGTAAAATGTCTGGGATTAATCGACGTTGAACCAACGAATATTTCGTAAAATAGATTGAGCGAGTCGCGGATTCGTCGAGGTTGCTAAAACACAACACCGAGGAAATACAGTTATACCACACGTGACCGCCTGAGCTTTACGAAAAGGTAAAAGCTGACTTTTAAGGGTCGCGTTTGTTACGGTTTGGAGGGTACATGGAAAATGACACACATATATGTGTACAGAAGCTTTCACGAGAAGTTTGTTCCGGTACTTGTTTGAAACGACGTTTTAAGGGGGGAAATAGGGTTAGATGGTTCAAAAAATCGATTTTGTTTATTTCATAAATTGTTAGTAAAACTATTGAAAAATATGTTTCCAAAATTTTGAATGAAAATTCCGACTCGTTTTATTGTTATAAGCCATTAAGGGGGAAAATAGGGTTAGGACAGCGTTTTCTCAATAATTTTAATGAATTTTTTTATAGTATAAAAAATGAATATAATTTATTGAAACTTTGAGAATATTTTATACATATATTTAAGTATATACTATAAAATTTTTATACATATATTTAAATATATACTATAGAATATTAGCGACCCCATATTGCTTGTTTTTCTTGGTACTATTTTTTCAAACGCGTTTTTCTGAAAACGACTTTTTTTGAACTTGCGTACACGCTAGATTGAAAAGTTTTTAACCAATCGTTTTGAAAATTGGCAGTTACTTTCTTCATAGTATTGCGCTCTATATGAACCTAAAATCGGAATATTATCATTATTTAAAATAATTTTTTTTTTGCAAATAAAGTTGTAAAAAATGGCAAAAAATCATGCTTTTTTGTTTTGACCGCCGTGAAAAATTCAATTTTCTATTTTTTTAGCAGCATTTAGATTCATATAGAAGAGAGACATATAGTAAAAGTAAATTCCAACCTCGTTTGATTTCAGATGAAAATTGCAGCTTCCAGAATGTACGCAAAATGCTGAGTCTGATTGTGACCACCAATATGGGGTCGCCAATATTTTATAGTATATATATCTCTCTATATCATATAAATATATCGCCGCCGCCGTGTACAAGAGTTGAGGAGAGCGAGCGGGATCGAGTAGGCTGGTTAAGGCGATCGAGCGGGGGGGGGGGGAAGCCCCCCTAGTACTTAAATATATGTATAAAAATTTTATAGTGAATATTTAAATATATGTATAAAATATTCTCAAAGTTTCAATAAATTATATTCATTTTTTATACTATAAAAAAATTCATGAAAATCATTGAGAAAACGCTGTCCTAACCCTATTTCCCCCCTCAATTTCGGCAAGTACTTGAGTCAAAGCGTAAATTCACAAATAATCGTTTTCGCGCAATTGGGGGTGTTATAATTGGGAAACAAAACAATTGAAAGATTGTTCGGTGTGGTTTTCAGCTTGTGTAAAAAATTATTCAGATCGGTATGTAAAAAAATGTAATACTAGTTTTTTTTTTAAATATTTGTTTTGTTATTACAAAAATCTTTCTCGTAGATTTTTTTTTTACATTCGGATCTGAATCGTTTTTTTTCTCACGAAAAATATCGCGGAGCAGCCTGACAAATTAATGAACTATTCGTTAATCAAAGACTTGTAATAATTGTCAGAAAAATGTACTCACAGTCGACCGACACTTTGATCTGCTTCATCACGGTCGGTGGTATACCGTTGCTCGCTATGCACAAGTAAACTCCCATTTCGAGCCTGGATATACGACTCATTTCCAGTGTCTCACCTTTCCACTCCGTAACTGTCAAAAATAATCATAAGCACAATATTTTTTTTAGTTCTACTTAGTAGCAAAAAGAAAAGAAAACGAAAATTATAAATTTCGCGCGAGTCGAAATAAAAAATTGTGAAAAAGATACACATTTTCGTGATGGATATTAACAAATATTTTTTGTAACTTTAACAACGAGATGGTAATATTTTTATTATACAAAAAACATTGTCGTTACTTTCGTCGAGGTCGGTAAAATATTTCGTGCAATATTACAAAATTTTACTTTAAAATTGCGGATATCACGAAATTTTTTTCGCAAAATTCATTATTTACCCCACGAACAATCCACCCCCCGAGATAATTTCGAAAATCAATCGATGTGCAACACTCGTTGTGCATTCAGTTCACGAGATACAGTAACAAGTGGATAATATCCACTCTCTGTCTAAGTAGTACGGTCGAGAAATCTTAGCTTGATTCGGAAAGACACGCGCCCTCCCTCGCCGCGCCAACCCCCGTAGTCTCGGATCATTAAACAGGAGTTAAAGTTGGGAATTGGGCTTCGTAGATTGTTTTGAGTTGGCGTGCGGTACCGCTGCACTCGAATTAGCCGAACGATTCGCGAGGAAATCCAGGAACCACCCCTATAGTATCCCTGTAGTATCATCCCTTTCTCTCTCTTTCTCTCCCTTTATCTCTCTGTACTTTTCGCAAAAGCTTTTTTCCCAGCTGACTATACGTACAACATACCACTCGAATAACGTCGAGCGAACTGTACAAGCCAAAGAGAGAAAGGTAAACGCGTATTCCCATAGTGCCGTGAGTGAAAACGAGACGTACCAACCCCGCGACCAGATAGATTCTCTCCGTCTCGTATAAGATGGTGAAAGAAATTCGATTTCTCCCAACCTCCTATTCTTGCTCTCCCCTTTTCTCACTTCCATTTTCTCTCACTCGTCGTAAAACTTTAACACCTGACTTTGTGAAGATTTCTCTTTTCACCCCTTCCACCGCCACTTTCTATCACTCTTCCTCCTGCCATCCTCGATTCGACTGTTTGCTTTGTATTTTTGTTTTTTTTTCTTTCTTTTGCAACGTGTATACATCACTTTTATTTTACTTTCTTTCGCGGATTTTTTCCGTCCCCGTTTCCCCTCGTTCTACACGACTCCCTCTCTTTCTTACCTTCGAGCGTCTTGTTGATGACGATCTTTTCATTGTCGTCCCTCTTCCAGTGTATGGTAGGCTTTGGGCTACCCGTAGCTCGGCACGTTAACGTCACGTCCGCCAATTCGCTCACTATCGCATCCGTTGAGCTCAGAGAATCATCGATATCGGGCGGCACTGAAACAACCAGATTTTACGATTGTCTTTTTATTCTTTTGTCTCTTCAAGATCCACACTCTTCACGCTTTCTCTTTTACTCGTTCTTGGTACGTTATCCTTATCCGTAAGTTTTCTAATATTTTGACAGGAATTTTAGAACGAAAAAACAACATTTTCCGAGACCCTTTTCGAGCTAAGGGTGGTTTTAATGTCACGGCAAAATGATGATTTTTTTACTTTCAAATTTTGATTCTTTTCGCTTGAGTAAAGTCATGACAGTAATTTTCGAACAAAAAACAACATTTTCCAAGACCTCTTTCGAAATAGGGGTGGTTTTAGCGTTACGGAAAAATGACGATTTTTTTTTTCAAATTTCGATCTTTTCGCCTGAGTAAAATCATGACAGAAATTTTCGAACAAAAAAACAACATTTTCAGAGACCCTAGTTGAGATAGGGGTGGTTTTAGCGTTACGGCAAAATGATGAGTTTTTACTTTCAAATTTTGATTTTTTTCGCTTGAGTAAAGTCATGACAGAAATTTTCGAACAAAAAACAACATTTTCCAAGACCCCTTTCGAAATAGGGGTGGTTTTAGCGTTACGGCAAAATGATAATTTTTTACTTTCAAATTTTTATTTTTTCCTTTGAGCAAAGTCATGAAAAATAGTTTAGTGACGAATACTATTAAGGGAGGGGTAAGGGTTTCAGCGTAAAAAAAAACACTTTTTTTGCGATTTTTTTTCTCAAATATGGATTGAGCAATTTTATTCGAACCTTTTGTACATTATTGAGCATACTTTTGACAATGTTGTGTAATTTTTTCATGCAGAAATATTGAAGCATGAGCCCGTAACAGAGCTTCCCCCAGAACGTCTTGGAAAAAAAACAATTTGCGGTGTTCACTATAACTCGGCCGGAAATTATCTGAAAATGAAAAACCATGAAAATTTAGTCAAATTATAATCGAATCTTCCCCCCAACGTCCTCTAATAATTTTTTTCTCATTAAAAAATTTTTGGCGGCCATCTAAAGTGTGAACTGTTATTTTCCACGAAAAATTCCGCCATTTTGTGGGTGGTAAACACCCTTAATGTAAAAAAAAAATTTAATTAAACGTTCGGGGGAGGTATTTTATATGTAGAAAATGTGTACAAAGTTTGAAATGAATCGGTCAAGTAGTTTTTAAATGGCAGTGAACACGGACTTTGAAAAAGTAGTTTTGAGAAAAACGCGTCTAAAGTTTATGATATAAAAAAGTGAAGAAAACATTTTTTTTTTCCAACTTACACAGAATCATCGATTCCAGCTCCATACAGCAGACTAAAATATTGTAGTGTATAGTATACACTATATACTATATACACAATAGCAATGAATAAACTGTATACCTTTCCAACAGCTGCACTGCTAGCCCGACCGCCCGCAGCTGTTAGAGGTATAGCGTTAAAGGCCAGGAGATTAATAAGACAATAACTTCAAGAATATTGCTTAGATCGGTTTAAAATTTTAAGGACATATTCTTGAAATGTTAAACAATAAGATAAGACGAGAAAAAATTCGATTTTTCGAAAGTGAAAACCCTTACCCCGCCCTTAATGTAAAAATCAATTCCTGCGTTAAAACCATTTTTCATCATCCCCTTATCTCTACTATGCATTTTTTCTATTCCAGAAAATTGCAAAAGCATTGTTTTAACGGTAAGGGGATAAAAAAATTTGTGGAAAGGACATCTGGAATTGGAAAAAATGAATCACAGAGTTTTGACGCTCGTCCCGTACGTATAGTCGAGCCGATATATAGTCAGTCGAGCATTAACATTCAGAAGATCGTAGAAGATCGAAGAAAAACCCGAAGAGCGAGTTTCGATAGGCGTGCACACACGGACAGACATACACACAAACATATGCTGCCACTCATTCTTTCGCAAGCAAATCGATTTTCTTCGTTGCCGGTGGCTTTATAGGAGAGTGTATACGAGAACCATGTGCAAAGCTGCGAAGAGACAAGATAGATCTACGTTGAGATCGAGCAGTGAGCGAAGAGGAGGAATGGGAGCGAGGCTAAAGCGAGTAAAAAAAGAAGCGAGAAAGAGAAGAAAAAGTCTCGTGTTGGGGGTTGAGAGGGATATATATATGGGATTCGGTTACAGTCTCGTGAAAACGTCGGGGAAAACCGTCTGCTAGAGCATTACCGTAAGGTTTGCCTTACCGCGGAGTCATTCGTGCGTATTAAGATGCCGAGAAAAATCGCGATCAAAATTGGTAATCGCGAACGCGACGATAAGACCGTGACAATAACGAATGAAAAATAGGAAAGCAAAAACGAAAAATTAAATAACAGTCGAAACGTCGATCGTTATACGAGCTTATAAAATCTTGTTACCGATCAACACCCGCGGTATCATAACGTTCATTCAGCAGATGTTGATGTCTTCCAACAGAATTATTTTAATCGTATGTTTCCGATAAGGCGTTTCTCAAGTTATCGTTGGTCATTGGAAAAAGGAAAAACAAACTTTTTCGGAGAATTGCTGTACCTCGGCAATTTTTAAATATATCTTGACGAATAAAAAATTCCATTTCACGTTTAATAAATTTACTATGATATCACGCTCTGTTTTCGATTAAAAAATATATTTTAGTTACTAAAAAAAAATTCTTGAATTTCGCCAACAACTGCCTGCAATCCCTTATGGCCACGGTAGCGGGTATAAAATCATGTGCACATTTAACAATTTTTTTTTGCACGAAAAAGTGATTTATTTATAAAATTAATTTCACATCTATTTAGTATAAATATCAAGCTAATAAAAAATATTTTTTTTGTCATACAAAATGGCCGACTACTGCTATTTGCTTTTGGTATTTTTTTTTTTGAGGCGCTAGGCGGTGTGACATTTGGCATCTACAATTTTTGACCTAGAACGAAAAGAATAAAATCTCGTTAATCTACATCAGAATACCTAGAGAAGTACGTACGAAATTTCTAATTAATTGAAAACTTCACCTTTTAAGGCCTTATATACGCGCAAAATTTCGAAATTTTTAATCATGTTATTTTTTATTCTACTAGCCTGAACCGTTAGGAATATTTTAAGCTTTACAGAATTGAAAAATTTCAAAAATTGTTAAATAAGGTAAGATTGCATTTATAATAGATACCGCGCGGCGCGCCCCACCACCAACTTCAAAGCCTTTTTTTTATGATTCACTTTTTTGAACCTTGTGAAAGTTCTAACGCTTGAACGAAGGTTCGGATCGCTTTGAAATTTTTACAACATATTCTTAGTATCAACGCCTATCGTGTGAACTACAGAAACAATAATTTCAATGACACAAAAAAATATAAAAAATAAAAAACCGACAGAAAATTGAGTAAAAAAATGTTAAGTTTCGAATTTTTATAATAATAATTTTTTTTTCAATAATATTATTGGTTCACACTGAAGATACATTCATTATGCAATTATAAATATGTTCATTTTTTTTTCGGACACCCACATCGATGCCGAGAACTTTCACCATTAACGCGCGCGCAAAAAAAATACATTGCTTTATTATGTTATATCTCCGCCATTTGTTAATATTTCTGATTTTTTTTACATATACTTAACCACGTGCATGAATGATCTGTCATTTTTTTTTAACCGCATCTAGAAAAGTACCTTCGAAAATCGGCGAAATCGCGTATAAAAGGCCGTAAGTACAAATGCCTACAATATTCGAATAAAACAATATTTTTCAAATCCCGTATATACTTCTCTAAGTATTCTGATGTAGATTAACGAGAATTTTTTATTTCGTTCTAGGTCAAAAATTGTGGATACCAAATGACACGTCGCCTCAATAAAAAAAGATACCAAAAGCAAATTGCAGTAGTCGGCCATTTTGTATAACAAAAAAACAAAATAAAATATTTTTTATTAGCTTGATATTTATATTAAATAGATGTGAAATTAGTTTTATAAACAAATCACTTTTTCGCGCAAAAAACAATTGTTAAATGTGCATATGATTTTATACCCGCTACCGTGACCATACCCTTTAAGTTTCGATCGCATGCTCACTGCTCCCTCCAATCCGATACATTATCGTGGCTCCATTGTTTCATCCCTCTATCCGCAACGTATCCAACATTGAGACCAAATACCAACTTATTGTCGAATTGTTGAACAAAAGGTGAAAAGATTTAAGGGATGAAGGGCGCTTCTCATCTTCACAATAGAAGCGCACAAAAAAAACGGCCCGAGGCTTCTAAATATGTGTCAGACTTCTCGTTCCCGTGCGAATGTTTGTTGTACACGATTGGAGTACAAGAGCAGTGGCAACAGCGGATGGCATATATACGCCATCGATGCATTATTCAAACCCGGACGACGCCACGTGCTGGATAGCTCGGTTGTTGGTTGCGTTAACTCGCCTTAAACTCGGATATACACGAAGAAGGCCAAAAGCGTCTCGATACCGGTTGCCCGATGGTTGCCCCGAACCATGTGTGTGTATGTGCAAATATTACAGAAAGGAGGAAAAATCTATGTTTGAGGGTGGATTACGTATTTGTGAGTGTTAACGTTCTCATATGTGTGTTACGAAGAGATAAAAACCCGGAAAAGCAACGAAGAATAATAGCAGGCTGGGAAAATGGTATTAAGAATTTGAAATGACGAAAAATTTCAAGCTTTTTCTTCTTATCAACGTACGGTACGAACGTGGATGAATGATTTCTCGATAAGGAACGAGAGAATAAACGTTTGTTGAGCTTCAGCGAAGAAACACCGCCGAGCATCAAACTCTTTTCCCGTTTTCCACCGGAATCAATATGATTTTACATTTTTCCCTCATCTGTATATAATCCTTTATACACTCGCGAGTGTATATCGGGAAGAACGTTGAAAGTAAAGGGGTAGGAAAAAAAGAGAAGTTACTTGAAGACAGTTTTATAGCCTGGAGTTGTAATTGGTCACTCAAAGAATCTCCATCGAATCGACGAACTTCTACAGTTGGTATATTCCAAGATGCTTCATGTAAGAGAGCGTTTCTTTGTGCCGTGGAATAAGAGATTTTTCCGTTTGCAAATATACCGAGACTTCTCTTATCGTGTTCTACTTTTATATTTCCATTGCGGAAGCTTCTCTTTATCGTTCGAAACGCGAATCTTTTATATACATAGAATGAGAGCGATTGTTGAGTGATATTGAGCCCTTCAGACGTACATCTTCGCGTACTTTATTGCGCACCCCCGTCACCGTTGTATCGAAATTTATTTTCTCCGAAGGTAACCAACCGATATTGTAATGAGAGATATTTTATTTTAATTTTTTCATTACAGTTCGGATCCAGCGCCATTCTCAATTTCAAATCACTTCTCATTTCCATTATTTTATCTAAAAAGTTTCCAATAACAAACGGCACTTACGATGAAATATATTTTGAGATATTTGCACGGTTTCAAACATGGTAAATTTGACAATTTCTATCTTCATATTTTATGAACATAAGTGCTGACGTTACGCGACACTTTTTACGCAAAATTTATACGAGTGTTGAAGGAAAAATAAAGGACTCCAAGTGCCTTAAGGACTCACATACCCCTGCGCCCACTGAAAACCGAGTA
Source organism: Oxytorus armatus (assembly GCA_958009045.1). NCBI lineage: Eukaryota > Metazoa > Arthropoda > Insecta > Hymenoptera > Ichneumonidae > Oxytorus > Oxytorus armatus. The sequence continues at coordinate 11,843,470 of OY253754.1, read as the reverse complement.
AATTTGAAAAATTATTGTAATGGTTATATGGTGAAAAGAAAATTAAATTGTTGATTTCACATTTTTTATTAACTTTTCAACTACAGTGAGTGTAGAAAGTATTCGTACACCAGCACTTTTGCTGTTTTTATCCCAAATGATGAAAGATAACAACTGGAAAACAACTGGAAAACCACTGGTCATAATAAACCATCCATTTATTAATCATAATTATACAAAAAATAATTAACAACTTTTTTTTTTTTTTTTTAAACGATAACCATCGAAAAATCTACTGTTTTGGGCGTGTGAAAAGTATTCCTACACCGTACGAAAAATGATTTAACTTTAATTTTTTATAATATAATAATAATGTTTAATATTTTGTATAAGAAAACAAATTTAAACAATTTTTTTAAAAATATTAACATTATTTAAACGCGTTTTTCTCGAAACTATTTTTTTAGACAGTTTCAGCACGATAACTCAGTCGATTTTTAATGTTTTTTAACGTTTTTTTCTGTTTAAATCTTGATAATCATTTTCTCTATAGTCTGACGAGAGGTTTTTTTAATTTCTTAGTTGGACAATTTTTGATAAATTATGAAAAACACTTTGTTTTTTTTTAAATTGCACACTAAAGTTTGAAATACTGTAATTTCTTTATTTAAAAAAAAAATAAAAAAAATTCCCTCCGTCAGACTATTACTACTACATTATTTTAATAGATTCTTTTTTATTTTTGTAGATTGGATAATTTTTGCTGAAGTTATGATGTCGACAAGTAGGCCTCATGGTTTTTCATCAGTAGTCCATTCATACGCGTAAAATAATAATGTTAAAATAAAAAAAAAATATATTTTCTCATTTTTTTCTTATAGTTGAGAAGTTAATGAAAAATGTGAAATCAACAATTTTATTTATTTTTCACCATATAACCTTAATAATAATTTTTCAAATTTACTCGGTTTTCAGCACGCGCAGCGGTATGTGAGCGCTTAAGTCCGGATGTAGTGAGAGAAAGAGAATGAGGCAAAGGAGCTGAGAGAAAAAATCAAAAAGAGTCTTTGTGAATCATTAACTTCTTCCGTTGTCTTTTGGCGTCTTTACCCCCGGGAAGTCCTCGGCGCGTCTTTTGGAATATAAGGGAGAAAATGCGAGACGAGGAAGCTTGCGAAGTTTCGTTTTTCGCTTTTATCTTTTCTCCCTCCTTTTCCCCCCGGGGGCATAAAGCTCGTAACGTTTTCCCCGTGTGTTTCTTACCGTCTCAACGATATCTCTATACACGCAGCGCATAAGAGGATTTCCTTTACACGGGAAAAGCTCAGAATGACTCCTTTCGTCGTCGTCGTCGTCGTCGCTCGTTCGTGAACGGCGGCAACGACGAACGAAAAGTTACGCATCCGTCGACGCCGGAAATAAGAATATAACCGTTCGTCGCAGAGTCGTAGATGATGTTTACGAGAATGAGATCTTGGCGATTGCCCGCGGGAAGAGAGTTCAATATATATGTATATGTATACAAGTATCAACGAAAGGCAAGAGTAAAAATGATTGGGATCGGCGAGGCACGATGAAAAATTAGCCATATCCCGCTGATATTTTTATCCGTCCTCCCCTTCAAATCCAATAACTCTACGAGGGAATTGAGAATATGTCTTGGCGTCTCGTTTTCGTATTAAAAATAATAGGGGAACCCGGGGCATTGTAGGCATCCGAGGCAGTATGGGCACCCCCTCTAACACCTCTCACAAGTGCCGATTGCAGTAGACAACGTTTGGATATTGTTTTAGTATGCGTCACGCCAGCGGGTCAAGCGGTGCTATCAGCGAGAGCGCACGTCGAGCGAACCTAACCTAGAAAGACGTTTTTATGTGATTTTGATCTAATTTTGGCTATTGTGTTTACGTTTGCAAACACGAGACAATTTTATTAATTGCAGTGCACTTTTCGGATGAAAGGTAAGTTACCCTTGAAGTATTTTATTAGTGTATTAAGTATTCACCAATATTGTTAGAAACTTTATTTTCGCTCGTTTTTGGCATTCTTGGTAATGGGGCATAATGGACGGGGTACTATGGGCATTGTGCCCGTTTTGCCCCTGATATTTCTATTTATTTATTTTTATTTTTTACAGTTTCTATTAAGATGGTCCGTACCTACAAAAAGAAGACGAATCGTGGGGAATGGAGCGAGTCCAGCATGCGATCAGCGGTCAACGATGTTTTAAGTTAAAAATTAAGTTGCAAGGCAGCTGCAATCACTTATAGTGGTACCCCGTACCACTTTGCAAAGGAAGGTTGAGGAATACAAGTCCATGCAATGTATTCAACCTAAGCGTATGGGGAATTTTAAGCCTGTATTTTCTCAAGCCGAAGAAAACGAGTTGGCTTCGTACATAAAAATCATGGAAGCTAGATTATTTGGCCTTTGAACTAGCCGAAAGAAATAACATTCCGCATAACTTCGATCAGACATTACGGGTTGCAGGTGAGGATTGGTTGGCCAACTTTTTAAAACGCAATCCATCCTTGTTGCTTCGGAAACCAGAAGCTACAATCACCATCTCACACGCCTCTCGAATCACAACCTCAAGCACTATCACCATCACCTCACAATCAGATGCAACCGTCTTCTCTTACACCATCAACTCCACCAGGTCCGTCGACTTTTTTTCATCGTGTTTCACCTGGAATTATTATGCCTATACCAAAAGCTGTAACACAAAAAAGGGCATCGCGTAAACGTGGCAAGACTGCTGTAATTACTAGTTCTCCTAAGAATAAGAAAAAGAAACGTGAGGAAGACAAGGAAAATAAATATGAATCGTAAGATGGTGAATGTCTTTATTGTGGAGATTTGTATTCGGAATCAAGGGAGGGTTGGATCTCTTGTCGTTCCTGTGGTAAATGATCTCATTGCTCATGAGCCGGTGAGGACGACAATGACGATGAAACAACTCATATCTGTTCATTTTGCACAAGATTCTAAGTTATTTTTGTGTCGGATGATTCTAGTGTCTATTATGCCTTATGCATGTCCATTGTGCCCCAGATAAGGGGCACTATGGGCATTTCGCATATTTTTTTAAAACCAAAGTTACATCCAAAGATTTAATTTAATTGCAGATTTCGATTTATGTTCTTAAAGAGTACTCAATAAATGATTATATTTCACTTTAATTGCTAAATTTTTTTTTTTTATTTTACATTTTAAATTAGATTTTCTTTAAGGTGCCCGTTTTGCCCCGGGTTCCCCTATTCAACCCCTTTCACAGCGTCCAAAACACACAACGTTTGAAATTACAACAGTTCGTTCCTAATTCTTAGATTTTAATTTCGAAAAGCATAAAGAAAGTACTACGAACGACGATCGATAGCTAAACGTATGAAATGAGATATGGGACGATGTTTCGCTGACAATTATAAATTGGATAAAAAGAAATATCCCCAATACAGAGTTTGGCAAGCTATTAAGAGAATTTCGTGAACGCCGTGCTCGCGTTTACCGAGTTATATCGCGGACGCGTTTCAGATATTAAAACGGAAGTTGGTATTAAAAGGTTAAAATATCCTTTACTTTTCCCGTTTACGATGTGTAGAGAAGGACAGTGGAAAAGAGACAAAGAGGCAATAAAGGTAAGGTAGTTGGATATATGCCTTGCTTCCTGTTACCCCGAGTCTTGCAAAAGCGTACAGCCACCCTCGGTCACGTCTTTCTCTGTCTCGCTTGCAACGAGTCGTGGTTGAAGACTCGTGTACACACAATGAATGAGAAAGATCTCTAGAGAGAAAGAGGGACGAGGGAGAAGGGAAAGAGAACGAATCATGTGGGCTGGGGAGAGACGAGGGTGGGAAAACAGAAAGGGGATCGAGGATACCCAAGAGTCCTCCTATCCGTGGAAACAATTAATCTAGCCTTCTGATTACTCCTCCGCTGGAGTTTCGAGGCACGGCGAAACGTCGTCTCGCCGGTGTTCCTCCCCGTGAAAGCGGTGGATTCCGAGGGTTAGGGGGGGGGGGGGGGGGGGCTAGAAGGATATTCCGTTGCTCGCAGATGTCAAAACTCGAGGTATTAATATGTTCTATGGGTTGGTAGGAAGGGGATGTTGTGCTGGTTTGCCCTCTTCACTTTCTGCTCCTCTTTCTCTGTCGCTTCGCACACCACGAAGAGAATACAGCGCATGTGATAGTGATAGTTTCACTACCTCCGCTGCCGCGCACTCTGTTTCAAGGTTAAAACGAGCAAGGAGGGATGCAATCGTCAATTCGATCTTACAATTAAATTATCATTGTCGCGGTTTAGAGAACGAGGCAAATCAAATTCGACCATTGGCGAGGGACACAGAGTAAAATTGTTATCCTGTCTACGAGCCATCAGTGCTGCTAAAATCGACAAATTTACGCATACAAACAGGTAATTTTGTTTTCAACTGAAAGAAAAACAACCTTCCTCCACCCCCCGAGTACGAAAGGTTTGGAGAAGCCGTTTATATCACTCAGGATCTATGAGAGCTCTTTCTCTTTTGTTTGGTTTCACTTTGTCGGCTCCCACGGCGAAATTACAGTTCTGTCCGGGATTGAAGGGGAGAAGGGGGTGTTTGACCTCGGGATTCGTTCTGCCGTTCCGATGCGTTCACGATTGTTTTCAAACAACGATGTACAGCGAGCGCGAGTGGGATGATACATCGAGAGAAAGGAGGGAAAAAACAAAAACACAACTGTACGTCCACTTTGTGCGAAGGACCGCAATATGGCTGCGTCGTCTTATCGCTTCCCATCTTCTCATACTTTCGCGGCAGCTTCTCTGATGATTATTTCGCAATATAACGCGGATAATTGACAATAACATTAATAACCATGAAACCACAACCATTGTACCGGTAAAATTTCGTTTGCTAATGTTAGGATTAAAAAGGCGACGCGGTTTTTCGTTATTTCACTTTGTTGAGTGTGTAACGCAATAAGAATTATGTTTGTCACGATACGTTCGAGGAGGAATGACAGGCTAATAGGAATGGACCTTGAAATTTTTCACTCAGATTACATTGTTAATGATTGAATAATAAACGTAATATTTCTCACCGACAACATGAAGATATCCATAATGGGTTTTCGCCGTAGCCGTATTAATCTGACACATGTACTTTCCCTTGTCGTCCTCTTGCACGTTGTTGATATGTAGAATCCACGTTCTGTGCTTATCGTGAGTCACCGATATACGTGGATTTCTCGTTATCACGTGATTGTGAACCGTCAGAATGGCGCTCTTGTCGAAGAGCATCCAAGCGACCTGGAAACAGAAAAAAGAAAAAAAAAACCAGAACAATTATCGTAACTTGAGATTTAAATGAAGGGAGGAAAAGTCGCGTGGCCTAGTGTGTTTCTACGATCAGTTATTAAGGGCTCACATACCCCTGAAATTTTCAAAAAATCCATTTTTTTTACAGATTTTTATTCTTTATACTTATAAGAATTTTCCAAAAAGAAGCTTTTAAGAAAATTCCATTCTGTGACAAAGTTATACCAATAAACGTGACCGGACATCGGGTTGGGATGGCTGTCTACCAGAAGCTTTTAGGGAGTAGTCTGGTAACTTAAGCCGATTTTCATGTCTTTTTTGGAGGGCGTTTTTTTGTAGGAAAATAAAAATGAATCGTTTTGGATATTTAGGATGTTTTTATTTACATATTAAAGATACAAAAAAAAAAATTTTTGAAAAAATTTAATAGTGTATTATTATTATTATTGATCGAAGTTGGCACCTCGAAGTTGGCAGTCCGGGTCCTAACTTTTTTTCTACTGAACCGATTGCTTTCAAATTTTTACAGGCTACTCTACACACTTATAGTTCTCGTCGGAACTACCGAGAAATTTTTTCACCCCTAACTTTTTATTTTACAACCCCTTCTTTGCTAAAGTCCTTTTATTTTAGCAAAGAAGGGGTTGTAAAATAAAAAGTTAGGGGTAAAAAAATTTCTCGGTAGTTCCGACGAGAATTATAAGTGTGTACAGTAGCCTGGTGAAATTTGAAAGCAATGGGTTCGGTAGAAAAAAAGTTAGGACCCGGGCTGCCAACTTCAAGGTGCCAACTTCGATCAATAATAATAATAATAATAATAAACTATTAAATTTGTTCAAAAATTTTTTTTTTTATTATCTTTAATATGTAAATAAAAACATCCTAAATATCCAAAACGATTCATTTTTATTTTCCTACAAAAAAACGCGCTCCGAAAAAGACATGAAAATCGGCTTAAGTTACCAGACTACTACCTTAAGGAGGGAAATAGGGTTAAGGCAACGTTTTCTCAATGATATTCATGCATTTTTTTATAGTATAAAAAATGAATATAATTTATTGAAACTTTGAGAATATTTTATCCATATATTTAAGTATATACTATAAAATTTTTGAAGAATTTTCTTGAAAAACACCGGGGATATTAGCGACCCCATATTGCAGGTCACAATCAGACTCAGCATTTTGCGTACATTCTGGAAGCCGCAATTTTCATCTGAAATCGAACGAGGTTAGAATTTACTTTTATTATATGTCTCTCTTCTATCTGAACCTAAATACTATCAAAAAAATATCAAATTGAATTTTTCACAGCGGTCAAAACAAAAAAGTATGATTTTTTGTCATTTTTTACAACTTTATTTGCAAAAAAAAATTATTTTAAATAATGATAACATTCCGATTTTAGGTTCATATAGAGCGCAATACTATGAAGAAAGTAACTGCCAATTTTCAAAACGATTGGTTGAAAACTTTTCAAACTAGCGTGTATGCAAGTTAAAAAAAAGTCGTTTTCAGAAAAACGCGTTTGAAACACGTGGCGCGCTCGGGGCTTGAATGAGAGCTACTCACTTTAATGGCTTATAAAAATAGAACGAGTCAGAACTTTCATTTAAAATTTTGGGAACATATTTTTCAATAGTTTTACTAACAATTTATGAAATAAAAAAAAAATCGATTTTTTGAACCGTCTAACCCTATTTCCTCCCTTAAACGCGTTTTTCTCGAAACTACGTTTTTAGACAGTGTCAGCACGATAACTCAGTGAGTTTTTAATTTTTTTTTAACTTTTTTTTTTTAATCTTGATAATTATTTTCTCTATAGTCTGACGAGAGGTTTTTTCAATTTTTTTGTTAGACAATTTTTTATAAATTATTAAACACCAATTTTTTTTTTTAAACTGCATACCAAAGTTTGAAATACTGTAATTTCGTCGTTGCTGAAAAAAATAAAAATTCCCTTCGTCAGACTATTACTACTACATTATTTTACTAGATTCTTTTTTTATTTTTACAAATTGGATAATTTTTGGTGAAGTCATGATGTCGACAAGGAGGCGCCATGGTTTTCATCAGTAGTCCATTCGTACCCGTAAGAAATACTGTTAATTTTTTTTTTAAATGTTTAATATTTTTTCTTATAGTTGAAAAATTAATAAAAAATGTGAAATGAACAATTTAATTTTTTCTTCACTATATAACCTTTATAATAATTTTTCAAATTTACTCGGTTTTCGGCGCGTGCAGCGTTACGTGAGCGCTCAACCTAACGTCAAACGATATGTCGCTCGGTTGGAACAAGCCGGAAAGTGGACACTTTACCGATTTCCTAAATTCTGTTTTCAACTGGAAAAATATTCACGAGAATATTCCACTTCGATTATGGCACATCCCGGTCTCCTCGCGCGCACCCAAAGTCACTTACGCTTGAAAGTTTTTCGGAAGAACCGGAAAAACGCCGCAAGAGAGAACCCGTTCTCGTTTCACGATCTCGCTACGTACCAACTATCAAAACATCTATAGTGTATGTCCGTAACCGTGTATATACGTATTACGGTACATTGGAGTTGTGTATATTGAGAAAACAAGTGTGCTCGTACGAAGAAACGTTGAAACCGGTGGGACAGCCACAGGGGAGAAAGATAAATCTTGTCACGATCGTCCAACAATAAGTATCAATCCTGATCGCGACACGACTCGTTGTATATACGTTTCGCGGAGCGAGTGTTTTGCTGCAAAAACTTTTTGGGCCATCCCTATCATCCCTCAGCGGGGTAAAAATTTTTCGTCGCGAAAAGAATCGCGAAAGCGAACGAGCTCAACGGGGTGGGTGCGAAAGTTTCGGTGTGTTGTACAAAATTCATGTAGTAAAAATTGTACGGGCAAGTAACTTCCGGCTTAAGTAACGTTACAGTTTGTTCCAACATGGACAAACACTGGTAAACATGCACTAAACCACGATCATGAAATATTTATGCTCTTCCCGTGTAACTCGGTGCGGTGCGTCGAACGAAACGTAAAAGTGACTTTCGATCTCGCTTCTACACTTCGGCAGAACCGCGGTTCTACAGATCCCAACTGTACACCTACCCAACTGTCACGACCAAACTGACACGAGCATACGAATATTTCGCAATATTGTCACGAGAAAAATTGTTCCTGAACAAAACTCTCACCATTAAAACTGTCACCGCACAAACTGCCACCACTCAACTCTCCTGAATCTCTATTCGACACGTGCAGAAATCTTCACAAACAAAACTATCACCGTCTAAACTGTCACGTTCTCAACTGTATTCTGCGCAACTGTAACGCAGCAGAATAGTCCCCGTCTACACTGTCAGGGCGTCTACTGTATTCTGCACCAACTGTCACCGTTCCAACCGTCACCGCACAAAACTGTCACCGGCAAAACTGTCACCGCGCCAAGGCGAGATGTAACTAACTCACACGGTTGTAAGCTGAACTCGTAGATAAGAGCGCTCCGCCTGCTTCACCAAACGCGGCGTAATAGCGCGCGATATTTCGTGCGTGTCCGCTATTACCGATCGCTGAGCACAAGTACGTTTGCGCGGTGCGAAGGCTGTGGTTGAGACGACAGCTGCGAATGACGTAAGTATTAGCGGACACGCACGAAATATCGCGCGCTATTGCGCCGCGTTTGGTGAAGCAGCCCGAGCGCTCTTACCTACCGGTACAGCGTCTACGAGTGTGAGTTGGGTAAATCTCGGGTTAAGCGGTGACGGTTGGTGCCGTGAACAGTTTTGCCCGTGACAGTTTTGCCGGTGACAATTGCCGCGGTTACAGTTTCTGCGGTGACAACTTAAGCGGTGACAGTTTGAACGGTGACAGATTAAACGGTGATTGTTTAGACGGTGATGATTCAGACGGTGACATTTTAGATGGTGACGGTTTAGACCGTGACAGTTTAGACGGTGATAGTTTTGTTCGTGAAGATTCTGCACGTGTCCAATAGTGACCGGGAAGAGTTAAGTGGTGACAGTTTGTGCGGTGATAGTTTTAATGGTGAGAGTGTTGTTCGGGAACAGTTTTGTCGTGACAATATTGCGAATTATTCGTATGCTCGTGTCAGTTTGGTCGTGACAGTTGAGTAGGTGTACAGTAGGGTGGTTCTTAATTTGGTGATGTTGGAAATTCTTTGGTATTGTTCCTCAAAAGTAATCAACATATCTAGAAAAAAAATTGGGCGCAAGCGGAACTTTGTCCAATAATTCTAACCCACCCCACCGAGCTGTCGAATTTTTATATGAAAAAATGCATGCATTCAAAATTTTGTTAAGAAAATTGTTCATTATTTCAAAACTATTTATGATAAAAGAATTTTATATAACGTTTTTGTAGGAAATATAATACTCTACTAAAAAGGTATCTTGTGAAATTCTCGTGAATCTAATATTTATCACGTAATTAACAAAATCTGTCATCATTTATTCCAAAAGTCGATCATTTTGGTTAAAACAGGAGTTTGACGTCGAATAGCTGCAATCTATTTTTCGTATGTATATAAGATTATGAAGAAATACGTAGCGCACTCAACAATGAAATGTAAACAATATTCAAATTTTCAATTTTATCAATTTTATTGTGAATTATAATGAATGATGTCATATATTTAAAAAATCAACTTACAATAATGAATTACGTCGGTTGGAGCAAAATTGCTTTGTTAATATCAGGTTATTTTTTTTTATATTCTTCAATTATTTGTACAATGAATTGTTTCTGATCTTCATCATAAGTGAGACGATCATTGTACTCTGTAATAAGTTTCACTCCTCCTTCTGCAACATCGTTAACCACTTTAATTCCTTTAACTATTTGTAAGCCTTGTAAATAATTTTCATTAGAAATCCACTCGCTCACATCGATATCAAAAAAGGAGGAGTTGATTTCAAATCTTTCGAAAAAAGCCATCGATTTGGAACTGATAAAGAAATCAATGTCCTTATCGATCAAAGAAGAAAAATTTATCATGAATGATAATAAAATTGATAAAATTGAAAATTCAAATATCGTTCACATACTGTTATTGAGTGCACTACGTATCTCTTCATATTTCTAATTGCATATGAAGAATACATTGCAGTTTTTCGACGTCAAACTCCTGTTTTGGCCATAATGATGGACTTTTGGAATAAATGATGACAGTTTTTTGCTAATAACGTGATAAATATTAGATTCACAAGAATTTTACAAGATACCTTTTTTGTAGAGCATTAAATTTCCTATAACAACACAATATAAAATTTTTTTATCATTAATTTTGAAATAATAAACAATTTTCTTAACAAAATTTTGAATGCATGCATTTTTTCATATAAAAATTCGACAGCTCGGTGGGGTGGGTTAGAATTGTTGGACAAAGTTCCGCTTGCGCCCAATTTTTTTTCTGGATATGTTGATTACTTTCAAGGAACAATACCAAAGAATTTCTAGCATCACCAAATTAAGAAACACCGTAGTGTACAGTTGGAATCTGTAGAAACGCGGTCCTGCCTACACTTCTCTAAGTTACTTATTTATTTATTTATTTTTTCCAGGAAACGTCCAAAGAATTATTCTTTGGTATATTCTGCAAAGCTCGTACAGTCGCTGGCCAACCGGCCAAGAGTTATTACGATGGTTCGCTGTGATAAAAGGTTGAACTTTATCCGGATGATCGAACTCAAGAGTGACCGTTCGGTTTACCGCACGTGGAATCCCCTGAAAGATTTGCGTACCACTCTCCTTGTACCACCACCATTTCGCCTTCCACCCCTTCACGATTGTATATACGCTAGGGATCTGTTCCACGAGAGCTTTCCAGTCAGGAGTTTAGTTGCCGGGACCGGATGGCTGCACTGCGCGCGTGCAATCCCGCGTGAAAGATTCGAGGGTAGATCACACTCTCCATCTCGTCGCGGGTTTGTGCCGTTGAGCTTGGAGAACCAACGAAAAAGCTCTTCACATATATGTATATCCTCCAGCACCGTTAACGCTGCATTCCTTCTTTCCCATACCACCATCCTATTCCCGCTTTATATTCGCGAGAGTTTTACACGATGCCACAGTCCACTGGCCACTGTATAACTTAGAGGCGACCACGAGCTTTCACCGCGCGAATGGGTTCGAGGGGGGTTGCGAATGTGTAGCAAAGTTCACTATCATACGCGATGAACAAAGAAACAAAAAGTCTGCGAGATTTATGCGCTCTCGTTAAAACCACAAACACAAACACGAACACACCGTCCCGCGGTATAATTATTCTCGTCGATGATAAACAACTGCTTGGGAGTGAATTGCGCGCTGGATGTGTGTGTGGGTGTGCGTTTTTGTTGTACGAAACGGACAAAGAGATCGGGGGTGGTTGTAGAGTTCGAGAATTTCACGATAATAATAACGAAACTTGAGGGAAATAGAGGAAAGAGAGAAACGCCGGCAACGGAGATCAGAGCTAAGGCAATATTCAGGCTGAACGAATCCCGGACAGAAAGTTCTGCTATGGTTCCATCCCTTGGAGAGATACATCCGATGATCGATATAGTCATCCCTATAACTTATCTCTTGTAAACAGGATTATATGCAGCATGTTCTATCGGAGGAGCGGTGAGTACGGATAGTCGTAAAAAGCGATATTCGAAGAAATCTGTTTACCGGAAATGGAGATACCCGGTGATGCTATATTCGGGCCCGAATACGGATTTTCGTTTTTATTCCCTCCGGTATAATGAAAGAAAAACGAAAAGTCGTTTGGTAAAGTAGACTCAAGGGTCACGAACTTTAATGTCTTTCAAATTAAACAATGGTTGGTCCTTCACGAATCGACCATATACGAGGTCTGTTCAAAAAGTATCGCGAATTTTGAATTTTCGCGGGCTACGTATATTAGATTTTCAATTTTTTTGTGGCGTTAGGTTGGTACTCATTAGGGCGGTTCTTAATTTGGTGATGTTGGAAATTCTTTGGTATTGTTCCTTGAAAGTAATCAATATATCTAGAAAAAAAATTGGGCGCAAGCGGAACTTTGTCCAATAATTCTAACCCACCCCACCGAGCTGTCGAATTTTTATATGAAAAAATGCATGCATTCAAAATTTTGTTAAGAAAATTGTTTATTATTTAAAAACTGTTCATGATAAAAAAATGTTATATCATGTTTTTATAGAAAATTTAATGCTCTACAAAAAAGGTATCTTGTAAAATTCTTGTGAATCTAATATTTATCACGTTATTAGCAAAAAAACTGTCATCATTTATTCCAAAAGTCCATCATTATGGCCAAAACAGGAGTTTGACGTCGAAAAACTGCAATGTATTCTTCATATGCAATTAGAAATACGAAGAGATACGTAGTGCACTCAATAACAGTATGTGAACGATATTTAAATTTTCAATTTTATCAATTTTATTATCATTCATGATAAATTTTTCTTCTTTGATCGATAAGGACATTGATTTCTTTATCAGTTCCAAATCGATGGCTTTTTTCGAAAGATTTGGAATCAACTCCACATTTTTTGATATCGATGTGAGCGAGTGGATTTCTAATGAAAATTATTTACAAGGCTTAAAAATAGTTAAAGGAATTAAAGTGGCTAACGATGTTGCAGAAAGAGGAGTGAAACTTATTACAGAGTACAATGATCGTCTCACTTATGATGAAGATCGGAAACAATTCATTGTACAAATAATTGAAGAATATAAAAAGAAATATCCTGATATTAACAAAGCAACTTTGCTCCAACCGATGTAATTCATTATTGTAAGTTGATTTTAAAAATATATGACATCATTCATTATAATTCACAATAAAATTGATAAAATTGAAAATTTGAATACTGTTTACATTTCATTGTTGAGTGCGTTACGTATTTCTTCATAATCTTATATACATACGAAAAATAAATTGCAGCTATTCGACGTCAAACTCCTGTTTTGACCGTAATGATCGACTTTTGGAATAAATGATGACAGTTTTTTGCTAATTACGTGATAAATATTAGATTCACGAGAATTTCACAAGATACCTTTTTAGTAGAGCATTATATTTCCTACAAAAATGTTATATAAAATTCTTATATCATAAATACTTTTGAAATAATAAACAATTTTCTTAAGAAAATTTTGAATGCATGCATTTTTTCATATAAAAATTCGACAGCTCGGTGGGGTAGGTTAGAATTATTGGACAAAGTTCCGCTTGCGCCCAATTTTTTTTCTAGATATGTTGATTACTTTTGAGGAACAATACCAAAGAATTTCCAACATCACCAAATTAAGAACCACCCTAGTACTCATGTACCTCACTTATGCTGAAAAAATCGGTCATTTTGAATGTTTAGTTAATTGTTGACAGCTGTTTTGGTTAGACGTGTTTTGGCTTGTGTTCGATTTTTGCCTATTCCAAAAAATGGATCAAAGAATCTGTATCAAATTTTGTGTGAAAAACAAAATTAAGTGCGCGGACGCATTCCGAATGTTGACTGTGGCATATGATGAAGCTACCTTGGACCAAAGCAACGTTTATCGGTGGTACGAAATGCTCTCAGAGAGCCGAGAAGATGCGAACAACGAAATGCGTTCCGGACGCCCGAGCACATCAACAACAGACGAAAACATTGATGAAGCGAAGAAAATAATATTGGCCAATCGTCGAATCACCGTTAGAGAAGTTGCTGAGGAACTAAACATATCGATTGGCTCGTGCTATTCGATTTTTACCAATGATTTGGGCGTGAGACGGGTCGCCGCGAAATTCGTGCCAAAATTGCTCAATTTCGAAGAAAAACAGTGTCGCGTTAACATTGCTAAGGAGCTGTTGGACTCGGTCCGCGACGACCCAAATTTGCTCCAGAGGGTCATAACTGATGACGAATCATGGGTCTATGGTTATGACGTGGAAACCAAAGCTCAATCATCGCAATGGAAGCTGCTTTTTTGGAATAGGCAAAAATCGAAGACAAGCCAAAACACGTCTAACCAAAACAGCTGTCAACAATTAATTAAACATTCAAAATGGCCGATTTTTTCAGCATAAGTGAGGGACATAAGTACCAACCTAACGCCACAAAAGAATCGAAAATCGAATATATGTAGCCCGCGGAAATGAAAAATTCGCGATACTTTTTGAACAGACCTCGTAACCGTAATTGACATGTCGGTAATACGAATTTCAAGATGGGATTAGTGTCATTTTCGTAAGAGACATGCCAATTGCGAATAGTACGAGAGCGAAGGAGGAAGGGTGCCTGATGGTGAAGAGCACGAAACTCGGGAGTGTCTATAATCCAGACCTATCAACGTCCCAGCGGAGCCTAACTCATCGAAATCCGTTTCGCGAATGTCCGGGCCCCTCTTTCGCAAGCTTCGTTCATCTCTGTCCATCCCTCTCGCTCATTCTTCTTTTCGCCGCTCACACTCTCCGCCGTCTCTAGACGCATCAGTATGCAAGCGAGAGACTCGAGAAGTAAGATGGATGCGTCGGGAGTCCCGTTCGGCATTCCGAGTTTGTTTCCGCGGGTTAGCGCGGGCCGCGAAAGGAAAGGCAAAAGGAGAAACACAGCAGAAGCGAAAGCGCGATGGTTCATCCCCTAGGTCGAGAAGCTCTTCGAGCTTTCGGTATAGGAGTACGTAGATATGCACCAGAGCTGTTCTATAGTGTACTAAACGTATATAGCCATAGCGTGGCAGAGAGAGCATTGATTCTTTGGTGCTAGGAGAGTTACAGCTTTGTTTACTACGAGCCGCGACGAGCTCCAGCGCCGTCCAGTCTGCTATCACCCCCTCCGAACTTCTATCTGTGCAAAGTATAGTATGTATCTCCGCTGCTATCCCCATTCTGGATAGACTGTGGCCCACCGACTATACATCCCTCTGTACGTACGGAGATGGCTTCCCACCTCACCCCGCGCCATTTTATACCATATCTCTTTCGCCGCTTTCGACCACATCTCCTCTACATCCCGGTCACCGATCTTCCAATTTTCCTCTTGCCCTGTTTTTCAGCTTTCCACCTAGTTCAATCGATTCGCCCTGTCATCCTTCACCACTACCAATCCATTCTCTCTTCATTTTTATCACGCCAGTTACTTCATTTCACTTCAACGTCGTGTGCCTTGTGTATGTTGATGGTTCGAGTATAACAGACGACCGATAACAACTGACGACATCAACACTGCCAAAGAACTTTCTCTTCCCCTTTTCAGGCAAAACTTTCATCTCGACTCGCTCTCTCACACGAGATAGTTCAAGGGGCATTTCCGGCTAAACGTATTACGTCCACTCAGACCTGGAGTATGGCCCCGCACCCTAGCTGAGGTCCTCGAGCTGGAACTCCCTCCTAATAGGCATACGAGGACGCTCTGCAGTATCGCACCGTGAGTTTTTAACCTCTCGATCGGACCACCCAGTCGATAGACTTGTCTCAACCGTTAGCGTTCCTCGTTCCTGGCGAAGCTTCGGTTTGTTCGTTGCTGCACTCTGACCACCCAGACGAAACTTGCCTCGATGGCGGATGTACAACTTTCCATGCACACGGGGTCATAGGTTCGCGTTACCCGTGAAGGTCTGAAAGGCACTGGTGTACATCCTCGTGATAAACTGCGAAGATCGTCAAGTGTATTGCGGTGACGAGTTTGAAAGCTGCCTTAATGCAATTTCATCATGAACCAGGATTGTGTGAAATAGATGCGGATTGTACACACAACGTTGTGCAGCATCGTTAGAAATTGTGGCAACAGTAGACACAATGTTTATTGGTAGAATGATAAAGGAAGACTCTTGGTGAAACAGGTTCACCCGCATTTTCGCGTGCTCACGGACTAGCGTTTGTCTAACCGCAAAAAAATTAATGATATTGTTTGAGAAAAGCCGGTGACCACGATCCAGGCCTTGTTCCGGTCTGACTCTCCGATGTAGCAGGTTTTGTCTGTTATCCACGTGTCATCGTTCCTGTACTCTTTCTCACTTCTGACCTCAACACCAGTTGTCAACGCGTCCGCCCTCCCGACGTCTTTCATTCGTTTTTGTTCGCTTTTTTCTCGTTCGGTCGGGTCATTAACCGAAATGGCTTCGGATTCAATTGAAAAATAATTCGCTAAGTGCTCTGCGGTAACTCGGATTACATATTTTACGAAATCCAAGAATTATAGTTCATTCGTCTTTTTATGCTAGCGTTATTTCGAGAGGTTTGATGCTAGCTTCTTTCTCGATATTTTCTCATGCTTAAGTGTGAGTTTGCTATGACACGTGTCAAACTTTGTTAATTACGGTGTTCTTGCCTAATACCACTAACTATTCGGTGATGCGCGGCTTGCTGAGAAAAATGACACTTAGCTTAACATACCATCCACTTTCAAGAACGTTGAGTACGGTAACGAGGCGCCCGTGGTTCCTCGTTTAGTTTAGTTCCGCAGCATCTGGCGCACACCGAAGAGCGTACAGCCACGCAGCGCAGTATCAAGAAGACAAGCAGCCAAGAGGAAGAGGTGAAGAAAAATGGAAGAGGGAAGAATGAGCAAAGTGAAGCAGAGAAGAAGAGGGAAGAAGTGGGAAGGTTAAAGGGTTACTGGTGTAGCAGCAGGTGAAGGAGAAGCGTCGGAATAATGGGAGGAGGACTGAGACCAGAGGGTTGAGAACCGACAGAGGTCGTGGAACTTAGGGAGGAGTCGGCAGCCATATAGGAGCATAGGGTAGCGGGTAGTTGTGGTATATGTTTTTCTAGTCAGGACACGCGCAGCGTAATTGTGAAGGAGGAGAAAGGATAGAGGGTACGGGCGAGAGTTGGACGGAGCTAAGGCGGGGCAAAACTCAACGTTTGTACGGAGAGTGCGATGGGTGCGGAACTGTGGTAGAGCGAGAGTGAGCGAGAGGAAGATGGGGGGCTCATTAAACCGGGCCGGCTACCCACACCGCATACGGAATTGGCAATGAAACGAGGATTCCAGGGTCTAACCCTTCCCACCTGATCATCAACGTGATAATCGTGTAATATGCTGGCCACATGGAAATGCCTATTCGGCAAATGGAATGGGGAAGTAGTGCATGAGCTTTGGATTATACGGAGGTGCTATCGCGATGATTCTCCCCTGTTTATATTTAAATTGGAATGGATTTGATCAGGTACATCTCGCAAGGTACTTGCGATTCTCTGAGAAGGTTGGAATCCGTCATATTCTGTCCGTGTTCTTTTGATCTCCGTGGGGAAGTGAACTTTTCCCTGCAGGCCCAAGGGTTACTGGAACTGTTGCCGTCACCGATCGTCGACGTCAAGGGACTCAAGCGGAAGGCAACTAGGACTCCGTCCTCTGTCTCTCTCTGACACGTGACAAACGACGTGGAAGTGCAGAGGGAAAAAGAGCCAAGCGAAACCCAGTTGACCCGACAAGATCTCCGCGCTTGAGCCTCGGGCCGACAGGTGCGCGCGTGGAATAATTCAAGTTGTCATGTATGATTTTCACGGAAAGAGAGATGGGGAGAACGAGTGAAGGACGAGATAGGAAGTAAAGTGGTCTCCCCTCTACCGTGAATATTAGGTGAGATCACCGTGTGCTGAAGAGTGCTGATTTACAAAGTGTGCCAGGTTTTAGGACACCATTTATAAATGCCACTTAATAGCCCCCAAAGACATGTTCAAGAGAATCGACAGTATTGCGTGTTGTCTGTACAGAAAATTGTTCTTGTTTATAGTTCATAAGTTCAATAGTCAGGGCCCTCAGCGTGCACCCTCAACGTTGTATTAAAAGCGCTGTAATTTAAGGCATTTCATTGGTGAGCTATGAATACAGAACACGTTGTGTACTTGCGCGACAGGACAACGGCGGAAAGAAATGTCGAGAGAGGGCGAGAAAGACCGGAACGTGAGAAGAATGGATAGTAGAAAGAAGAGATGATGGTACAGCGAAAGGACGAGAAAGATGGAGAACAACGAAGCTGAAGAGGGAACGAGGGGAAGCGAGTACAACTGAGAAAGCGCGAGAAATTTACGAAAAATGTTACAATCCTTGTGCGATAGGAAAACAAAACGGACGGGCGTAGTGGAAAGATGGAAGCAAGTTGGGGGGGTTGCACCGTTTCTCCTAGCAATACGAAACACAGTGGATGGGCACGACTGAGGCGTCTAGGTATTTATATTGGCTTCTCGGCGGGCGACAGTGATCTACTGGAAATTCCATCCTCCGTCCAACGTTCTTCTTTTACCATCCATTTCCTTCCTTTCTCCAATGTTGTCCGTCTCATTTTATGCTCGGGAACCATGCGTCTCGCGCAAACCTTCGAGCTTGGAATCGTCGCATTGTCATCCATATATCTTTTATATAAATAAAAATCAATTGCCGCATGTATGACGGATCATCACTTGAGAATGGCTCGACCGATTTGGCTAATTTTTTATTTTGTTGTGTTCAGATATTCAGAATATTCAGAACAAGGTTTGTATGAAAGAAATTTTTTGGAAAATCCACCTGAAAAGTCGGAAATTTGAAAAATATGAAAATATGAAAAATATGGAAATAATATATGATAATGTCAATAAAAAAAATGTGACGTTCAATTTGAAAGTTCTGCTGTCACATGTTTCATAACGAAAAAAAATGTGACGTTCAGTTTGAAAGTTCTGTTTTCATAGCAACAACAAATTCCGCATTGAATGTTGATATTTTGCGAAAAAGAATTTAATTGAAAGCGATATGTCATTTCGTGGTTTATTTCTTTGTAAAAAATGCCACCAGTCGGATGTCCAATGCGGAAGTGATGATTCGTCATACATGCGGCAATTGATTTTTATTTATATAGATGAAATATTAAATAATAAAAAAAAATAAAAAATAAAAAAAGTTCAATAACTCGAGAAATATTAATCTAAGCAATTGGGTCGATAGGATCTTTTTTATAGGAAATTAAATTTCCAACAAATTTTTCGTTTACAATTTTTTCGTAAAGTTAATTGTTTCGGAGATAACAGCAAAAAAACGAGGATTTTGGGTAAAACTCAACTTCAGTGACCCGTACCAACTCATCAGTACAATTTACACTTTCGCCGCAAAAGGCACTTTTTTAGATTGTTTTAATCTGAGTAAATCGAAACCAAGAACAATATGATAGCATAAAATGCGGCTGAGTTATAGAAATTTGAAAAAAAAAAAAAAAAAAATCGATTTACGTGTATTTTAGATGGAAAATCTTCTCACGCTTTGGGAAAGTACTTAAAATTGATATTAAGGGTTGTAACCTTCAGGGAATTTCTTTTTCGACATATCCAACAAAATTTCGGGTGGGGACTGAAAAAAAAAAATAGTCGAAAAAAAAATCGCCCTAATCTATATTTATAAAAATGAATCCTTATTTCCCTTGGTCACGCCATAACTTGAGAACGACTTTACCGATTTCATTCATCTTTTTTTTTCAAGTTTTCTAATACCGTGTAGAAGGTTCTTACGGGAAAAAAAATTAAGAAAATGGCGCAGAAAATTGGAAAATTTCAGAAAACTTAACGACTATTTAACCTTCGTGCATTTGACAGTTCCCGCGGAGCAAATGTGATTTAATAGACGCATCGGTCGGCATCTAGCGATCAAAAAATTCATTTATTCACTTCTTAGTGCACAGTCCATTCGATCCGAACGTTTATCCAGTTTTGAGTTTGTTGAGTGAGTTTTTTGAGAAGTGTTTGTTCATCGCAATTAGTTCACCGCAATCACAGCTTATATTAAAACTTTAATTTAATATCGATTTTTGGTAAGTTTTGATAGACTAACACGTGGTATACATGCTTATACAGAAACACTAAGGGAGTCAATTTTTTATTTTCAGTTACAATAAACACTATGTTTTTGAAATAATTTTCTTTTAAGTTATTTATTCCAGTTCGAATTGAATATTCATAGCTCAGACAGGACAACGTCTGTCGGGTCAGCTAGTAAATAATAAAAAAATGACGAGGCCGAGTCCGAAAATAAGATGATCAAAAGGAAGACCGATACGATTCTCTTTGAACCTTTGGGCGAACCGTTCGTCTTACATAAAATGCTCGAGCAATTATAATATCAGTTTATCACAGGACCAACTTGTTGGAATTCACCGTCTCCTCGTCTCTTTCCATCAATTCGTCGATCTCTTCCTTCCTCTTTCCAATCACGAACCTACTTCCAGGGCTTCTTTTTCTTTCTCTTCGTCGTCCCTTCGTATTTCCGCGGGCCATCGCTTTATTTTACTCTCAAGACTTCAGGGATAAGTTTCTCCGAGAAAGTTGAGAGACCACATTGGCGTTGCGGGTGGTGAGCATGCGAGTAGTTAGGGATGCAGAGTGAGAGAGAGTGAGCTCTTTCGATTCTGGAAGCTGGTAAGACGAGGGAAGAGAACGCGTGGAAATGGATAAGGAGGTTGGCAGGGTGAGTTGGTGGTTCGCCGTTGTCCTGGGCGATCGAGGGGTGTGGGAATTCGGTGGGCATTCTTGCCTCTAGTATATAGTGCCGCACGCTTTCTAAAATCCTCTCCGCAGCCACCTTAGCTACTTCTTCACCATTTGGGGATAACGCCATCGCTTTATGGAGTAAAGGCTGGTTCGCAAAACTCCGCATAAAACGGGTGGCAGGTCGGTGTCACGATTATGGTGGTTTGAGGTGTTCGCTTGGGCAGGATGTCGCGTACAACTTTGCCAATATCCAACGCGAACTTGTATACGGAATATGCTGCTGTTAGACACAGAGTACGATGGTGTATCAGGCTCGGCATATGTACAATAGTTGTGGCGTAGTATGTTGTATGGGAGAAAACCCGTAGTGTAGAACGAAGAGATGCCGAACGAAAGCCTCTCGCTCGGTCTTCTCTTCGCCTCGTCGTTGTGGATCGACACCCTTGTGAGCCCCAGCATACGCGATCTACCCCCGCACACATACGTACACAAAGAACCAGCGGAATACCAGAGGGTGCGACGGTGATGCCACAGGCTGAATAGAGCACTGTGGCAGCAGTATCCCACCCCGACTCATCCCATGTTCATCGCATCCGCAGAAGCGCCAGCAGCATCACCAACCGTTATTCGCGTTCGAACGTGCCCCATCCACGCGACTCAACCCTTCGTTCTCTCCGTTCTCTCTCCGCACCACCTACCTTTATCCTCGTCCTAGCCCTCACCCCCACATCTCTCCTTCTATCTGTTACTGTACACTTTGGGGCGGTTACACGACCGCAGCGAAATGTGTAAAGTATATATGTGTACATATAGAGGCAACGGACCAGCTTCTCATCCCCGTTGGTTCTCGTCGTTCGCTGGGCTATATTGTGCGCCCTCTGGCAGAGCATCCTCTTGAAAGCTCGAGTCGACGTGGTCACCCGGCCCTTCCCACACGCCCTGTGTAACGTGTAACAACAACGGTTCTATGTCACTGCAACGCCCATTCCAAACTCCTCGAATGCTTCACTCTGGCTTTCGTTCTTCTCTTCAGTTCCCTTGTACAGAAGTGTCTCTCTCTCTCTCCCTCGTTCTTTCAACATACTGCGAGCTTCAACGGCGAATGTCATTCCTAAACAAGAGAGCCAAACGGCTCGCGCGTCTATCGTGCAACCGGTATTTCTACAGACAGGCATGTCACGCGCTCGAGCCCCTCTGTTCTAGTGGAAAATTCGAGTTTTGCTCTTGGAAAGCCGCGCGTCCTCTCTCGGCCTCTTCTCTCTGTCCCACCGTGCCTATATTCCATCCTTTCTCCGAAAGTACCCACTGTTATAGACTACCACGGTGCGAAGGAATTTACGGCATGCTACATCCTCGCGAAAGCATCATACAGGCTAGGGGTGTAGCGTGGAAATGTGACGCGATCGCAATACCGTCTCTTTTTTTTCAACGCGCTACGACCAGTGATGTCAGCATAATTGGCATTTTCACAATGATTGAGGTGAGCCTAGTGTCGCCGGATGAATTGATGCGTTCAATTGACGACGTCACTGGCGACAATGTTAGAAAAATGACCAATTACTTTGTGTCGCTTCGTCAACTGATAACCATTCCAAGAATTCTATGAGAGAATTGGAAAATGAACATTGCTATTCTCTCATATCGCGCATTATCATTTGAAGTATCTTTATAGTTACATTTTAATTTCTTTAAAATTATAATGCCACTGCAATTTCAGAGTAATTGGACATCAGGGGGTTGGTGTGCTCGTAATAACCACCTCGACCAATGAATTTTTGCATCCCCCTCGACACTGGCCATATGCATATTGGTTATTTTTCGTTGCGTGTTAAAGCGCTTCATCGCATCGAATAAATATGTGTATAAAACATTGCCCGGAGGCATGCGAGAGAGGATCGAGCACGGGATAACGATAACGAGTTTGAAAATTTTGGTCATGTTCCATTGTACAATGGTTCGGTGAAGCTAGGATAGAATTTCCGTCGGCACATTGTTATCGATAGGCGGGAAAATGTGCTAGATCGCTGCTTTCACCAAAGGCTCGGGTACACTCTCACGTTACTGCGGTAAAAGTGGTGTTCCGCGTTAATCGGTGCAGCAAACCACACCGCTCGCAATGGGACAATCGATTAGGACTTTCGAAAAAGTGCATCACGGATATGGGGGTGATTTGTGCCGCAGTCTCTACAACTATCAATGGCCCGCCGAACGTGTTGCTTCAGCCGGACCATATTAATAGATCGACAGAGACGATTCACCGTCTACCGAGAAACTCACCCTATTACAATTAAATTGATATAGAATTTCAACTATCGCGTTCTCTACACTTTAGATGTTATACAGAAATTCTAAGATTTCTAAGATGAAATTTAGAGTCTGGATTTTAAACAGATATTCTAAGATCTCTAACCTAAGAAATCTAATCTAAGAAATCTAGACTCTAGATTTTAAACAGAAGTTCTAACAGTTCTAAAATAAAATATAGACTCTAGATTTTAGACGGAAATTCTAAGATTTCTAAAATAAAATCTTGACTCTAGATTTTAAACAGAAATTCTACGATTTCTATGATAAAATCTAGGCTCGATTTTAAACAGAAATTCTAATATTTCTGAAATAAAATCTACACTCTAGATTGTAATCAGAAATTCTAAAACTTATAAAATTCCAGAGAGAAAATCTAGACTCTAGATTTTAAACAGAAATTCTAATATTTTTAAGATAAAATCTACACTGTAGATTGTAACCAGAAATTCTAAAACTTATAAAATTTCTGAGGGAAAATCTAGACTCTAGATTTTAAACAGAAATTCTAAGATTTATAAAATAAAATTTACACTCTAGATTTTAAACAGAAATTATAATATCTCTAAGATAAAATCTAGACTCTAGATTTTAAACAGAAATTCTAAGATTTCTGAGATAAAATTTAGACTCTGGATTTTGAACAGAAGTTCTAAGATTTCTAAGATAAAATCTAGACTGTAGATTTTAAACAGAAATTCTAAGCTCTCTAAGATAAAATCTAGACTCTCGATTTTCGACAGAAATTCTAAGATTTCTAAAATAAAATCTAAACTCTAGATTTTAAACAGAAATTCTAAGATTTATAAAATAAAATTTACACTCTAGATTTTAAACAGAAATTATAATATCTCTAAGATAAAATCTAGACTCTAGATTTTAAACAGAAATTCTAAGATTTCTAAGATAAAATTTAGACTCTGGATTTTGAACAGAAGTTCTAAGATTTCTAAGATAAAATCTAGACTGTAGATTTTAAACAGAAATTCTAAGCTCTCTAAGATAAAATCTAGACTCTCGATTTTCGACAGAAATTCTAAGATTTCTAAAATAAAATCTAAACTCTAGATTTTAAACAGAAATTCAAAGATTTCTAAAATAAAATCTAGACTCTAGATTTTAAACAGAAATTCTAATATTTCTAAGATAAAATCTAAACTCTAGATTGTAACCAGATATTCTAAGGTTTTATCGCAAATGATAAGCAAAAGCAGCACGAAAACATGCCTACATAAAGACAATAATCAGTCGCGATAATTTATCGAGTTTTTTCGTTACTTTCCAACCGGATTTCAATTACACATTGAGCGTAGGATGTGTACACAGTATAAAAGTGAATTCGGCAGTCCGTGTGCCAAAGCTAAAATCGAGCTCTTTCGGCCCTTTTCGGCTCCTCTCTCAGCTCCGTTCTTTCATCGTCTCTGTTTCTCATTCGCTCCCTTTCGATCTTTCATCTATCGGAGGCGCTTCCATGGCTATCTCGTGTTCGTCGAACTCGCAAAACATACACACTCGACTCGGCAAACTACGGCGAGCCATCCTCGAACGCCCGGGATATTCTTCAACCGTTCCGGACTCTCGTTTTCTCCTTCTCCTCTTTTCCGCCCATAGCCTCGGTCTTTGTCTGTGTAAACACAGCGTCCGGTGCAACAATCAAGGAACTGTGATTGACTTCGGACGAGCAGGAGCTTTTCGAATGAGTTTCGTAACAAAAGAAAGAAATGAAAGATAGAAGATTTAAACGAACGAAAAAAAAAACAAAGAACCCAAAGCTTTGAAGGAGAGTACCGAACGAAAAAAAAACATATGCGTCGATGTGTGTTTCGGGACGTAGTGAAAGCGAGGAGAAGATAAAAAAACGTGCTGCGCCATCGTACTAAGATTATAAAACGTTGATCGTTGAACGTTAATGATTTTTCTTTGCAGCAAATAAAAAAGAAAAGAAAATCACCGTATCTTAAGGGGGGAAATAGGGTTAGACGGTTGAAAAAATCGATTTTTTTTTATTTCATAAATTCTTAGTAAAATTATTGAAAAATATGTTCCCAAAATTTTAAATGAAAATTCCGACTCATTCTATTGTTATAAGCCATTAAAGTGAGTAGCTCTCCTTCAGGCCCCGAGCGCGCCGCGTGTATAACCGAGCGGTCACTATTTTTTCAAACGCGTTTTTCTGCAAATGACTTTTTTTCAACCAATCGTTTTGAAAATTGGCAGTTACTTTCTTCATAGTATTGCGCTCTATATGAACCTAAAATCGGAATATTATCATTATTTAAAATAATTTTTTTTTGCAATCAAAGTTGTAAAAAATGGCAAAAAATCATGCTTTTTTGTTTTGACCCCTGTAAAAATTCAATTTTCTATTTTTTTGATAGCAATTAGGTTCATATAGAAGAGAGACATATAATAAAAATAAATTCCAACCTCATTTGATTTCAGATGAAAATTGCGGTTTCCAGAATGTACGCAAAATGCCGAGTCTGATTGTGACCTGCAATATGGGGTCGCTAATATCCCCGGTGTTTTTCAAGAAAATTCTTCAAAAATTTTATAGTATATACTCGAATATATGTATGAAATATTCTCAAAGTTTCAATAAATTATATTCATTTTTTATACTATAAAAAAATTCATGAAAATCATTGAGAAAACGCTGTCCTAACCCTATTTCCTCCCTTAAGGGCTACGCGTTTTTCTCGAAACTATGTTTTTAGACAGTGTCAGCACGATAACTCAGGCAATTTTTAATATCTTTTTTACTTTTTTTTTTTCAAATCTTGATAATTATTTTCTCTATAGTCTGACGAGAGGTTTTTTCAATTTTTCGGTTAGACAGTTTTTTATAAATCATTAAACAGATTGTTTTTCTAAATTCCACATGAAAGTTTGGAATACTGTAATTTATTTATTTTTGAAAAAAAAAAAGAAAAATGCCTCCGTCAGACTATTACTACTATAATATTTTACTAGATTCTTTTTTATTTTTGCAGATTGGATTATTTTTGGTGAAATTATGATGGCGAAAAGAAGGCGCCATGGTTTTCATCAGTAGTCCATTTATATCCGTAAAAAATAATGTTAATATTTAAATAAAAAAAAATGTTAATTTTTTTTCTTATAGTTGAAACGTCAATAAAAAATGTGAAATCAACTATTTAATTTTTTTTTTCATTTTTTATAATAATTTATAATAATTTTTCAAATTTATTCGGTTTTCAACGCGCGCAGGGGTATGTGAGCCCTTTAAGTCGGTTCCGGTGTTAGTCCGATGGTAATCAGGGAAATTGATTACGCAGGACACTACGGTAACATCACGTTACCTAATAATCGTATTATTACGATTATAAACGTATAAAATACCCAGAGATTCACGAAGATTGGTTAAAGTTTGTCGCGAACGCCTGTATAGCCGAACATATATTCTTCCAATGAAGGTATGACAGCTGAGGGAAAGCCCATTTCCTGGTAAAACCGGGGATTGATGGACGGGGTATTGATTGGACTCGAAAATCGCGAACAAACTTTTGCCGCCGATCCCTCCCCTCGCGCAAAGCCATCGCAAAGTCAATAACCTTTTACTCTGTAGACATTATCACAACATCACGGCTCGTTTCAGAACCAAAAAACCCGTGCTACACGGTCTGTTGTTTTTTTTTTTTTTTCCTCGTAACAAAAGCAGTCCATTGTTTTGTGGCTATGGAGCGATCCAATTACTTTTGTAATTTTCCCATTCTGCATTCTATATCTAGGATAAAATGTTAAATCGAAAATTTAAGAAAATCCGACAAAAGAGACAAACAAAAATTGATTAACGATGTACACGATGGATAAAACGGATAATAATTAGAATATATCAGCAGAGAAGGATTAAAAGTGGTGTTACCTACTTAAAATTACTCCTACGTAAATGTTAACTTAAGGGGTATGGCCACTGTAGAATTTTCAAAAAATGGATGTTATTTTTTGTTTAAATGATGCTTTCTCATCATAAAAATAAGTGCAGTTCTGATTAATTAAAAACTTTCGATTTTATGAGCAGTTTTATACGAAATTTTTCACCTAAAATTCACCTTTCAAGTTCAAATGCTTACAATATTCGAATGAAACAATATTTTCCGACGTAGATTAATGAGAGTTTTTCGTTTTTGTTCTAGGTCAAAAATTGTGGATGTCAAATGTCATGCCCGAAAAAAAAACATATCAAAAGCAAATAGCAGTAGTCGGCCATTTTGTATAACGAAAAAATAGAAGAAAAAATATTTTTCATTAGCTTGATATTTATACTAAATAGATGTGTAATTAGTTTTATAAATGAATGACTCTTTCATAAAAAAAAAATTGTTTAATGTGCACATGATTTTATACCCGCTACCGTGGCCTTTTCCCTCAAGAGGTTATACGCAGTTGCAAATTTCAAAAATTCGATTTTTTATAATTGCATTTTCGGAATGTACATATATTTGAGTATATTTTCTGAAAATTTCAAATCGATCCGGCAAATATTCCTGGAGTTACATGCATATTTGTAAGGACACTCGGAGCGTTACAAAGTAGGCGGCCTAAAGACCGGAGTAGCAGCGTGAAACTTTGAACGCGTTTTTCTCAAAACGGTGTTTTCAAAGTCGGTGAGCACGATTTCTCAAAAACGGCTCAACCGATCGGTCTGCAATTTTAACCCAACCTTCTCATATATATTCTTCAGCTATTGACCGAAGGAATAACATTTCCGATAATTATTTTTTTTTTTTTTAAACAATTCAACGAAAAAATTTTGGTCAAAAATTGGAGTTTTTTCTTTTTGGAGTCGCCATTTTGTCAAAAATCAAAATTTTGGCTATTCCTTCGATCAAAACCTAGATTTATCTATCCGCTAATAGAATCTTTTTGGTTTTTTTATTTTGAATAATCCAAACCGGAGATATCGTGCTCACCGTCAGACATCTTTTTTTGGACGACCTCCGGGAGCAGTGTAAATCGATATTTTTGGAAATAAAAAAAGCCGATATAAAGTTAAAAGCTACCGCTACATTACAGGAGCAGTGTAAATCGATATTTTTGGAAATAAAAAAAGCCGATATAAAGTTAAAAGCTACCGCTACATTACAGGAGCAGTGTAAATCGATATTTTTGGAAATAAAAAAAGCCGATATAAAGTTAAAAGCTACCGCTACATTTATCAATACTTCCTGTATTTGTCAAATAGAATCCCTTTTCAGAAAAAATTCGTAAAAGCACGATTTTTTTTGGCGTTGCAACTGCGTATAACCCGTTAACTTCGTCGCGCGGGTCAACACGTCATCGTAATTTCGACACGGTACATTCGATTCACGCTCGAAGAGATTTAATCGGAAACCTCGACGAGACTTTGGCTCGTTCTCGTTACCTAATTAAGTAAAGGACACGAGAATTCAGCCCGTTCGCGTTCATACATATATATGTTGTTCATTGGTAACTGCGAGAGATTCCGATGTGCGAGGGAGTTTCGATCGCGAAACTCCGTCAGCGCGTCAGTGGACACTACCCCTTTCAGACCGAGAGGGAATGTGCAAATCGAAACATCGGGACCGACGGGACGAGGGTTCGCGCGTGTAGTATAATCTTGATAGACATTTATACCGGTCAGTCGTAAAAATAAGGGCGTAACTCGGACAATTTAACACGTAATATTAAATCGGGCCGTGAGTCCTTTCGTTCGTTGTCAGTACTCATACAGATATACATCAATTCCATATCGTATCAACATGTGCAATATACGCGAAGATGTATTCGCGTGTGTAGTTTCAGAGAGAGAGCAAACCACAGTCGAAAATCCCTTGGCTATTTAGCCAGCGAAATGGGGGTGGTTCTCGCTCAGGGGTTAATGCAATCAGCATTCTCGAGTTTAATGAGCCTCGTATATATCCGAGTCCCTTGCACACTCCGTTCCCCTTCGGTGTCCCGCCATGCATTTGCACCCTCTCAACCCATTTTCTCTTCGTTCTCCGAGCACACCCTCATCCCTTCCATTCTCGCTTCATTCATTTCACTAGAGAGACACGATCGAATCGAAATATTACACACATGCTCTCGATTTTCCTCTTATCTTATTTTTTTTTATTCCATAAATTGTTAGTAAAACTATTGAAAAATATGTTTCCAAAATTTTTAATGAAAATTCCGACTCGTTCTATTGTTATAAGCCATAAGATTATAAAACGTTGATCGTTGAACGTTAATGATTTTCCTTTGCAGTAAATAAAAAAGAAAAGAAAACCACCGTACCTTAAGGGGGGGAATACGGTTAGACGGTTCAAAAAATCGATTTTTTTTATTTCATAAATTCTTAGTAAAATTATTGAAAAATATGTTCCCAAAATTTTAAATGAAAATTCCGACTCGTTCTATTGTTATAAGCCATTAAAGTGAGTAGCTCTCCTTCAGGCCCCGAGCGCGCCACGTGTATAACCGAGCGGTCACTTTTTTTTCAAACGCGTTTTTCTGAAATCGACTTTTTTTTAACTTGCGTACACGCTAGTTTGAAAAGTTTTCAACCAATCGTTTTGAAAATTAGCAGTTACTTTCTTCATAGTATTGCGCTCTATATGAACCTAAAATCGGAATATTTTCATTATTTAAAATAATTTTTTTTTTGCAAATAAAGTTGTAAAAAATGGCAAAAAATCATGCTTTTTTGTTTTGACCCCTGTAATAAATTCAATTTTCTATTTTTTTATAGCATTTAGTTTCATATGGAAGAGAGACATATAATAAAAGTAAATTCCAACCTCGTTTGATTTCAGATGAAAATTGCGGCTTCCAGAATGTACGCAAAATGCTGAGTCTGATTGTGACCTGCAATATGGGGTCGCTAATATATTCGGTGTTTTTCAAGGAAATTCTTCAAAAATTTTATAGTATATACTTAAATATATGTATAAAATATTCTCAAAGTTTCAATAAATTATATTCATTTTTTATACTATAAAAAAATTCATGAAAATCATTGAGAAAACGCTGTCCTAACCCTATTTCCTCCCTTAACACCCAACTCTCCACCTCTCTGTTACCGCAGAGTACATATCTTGATTTTTTTTTCTTTTCAAACGTACTGAAATAACGAATGTAAATATTTACTTGTGTCCGATTGATTTACGATTGGTTTACTTTCTGTAACTCGAGTCATCCCTTATCACTGAATCAGTAGATCGCGATATAAATCGCGAGGAGAGAAGGTAGGGATGGAAATGAAACGAGAGATTTGGGGGCGTGGGGAGATGGAAGAGAAAACATGTCGGAAAAAAAAACGAACGTGTAGATGGACTCTGAGCGGAATTTGTGCCCAGCAAAGTGCCGAAAAGTGTCTCGATGCGTTTCGATTAATCGAGGCGTTAAAGCTCAATCCTATATATATAAATCTGGCAAAAAGAGGCTTTCTTTCTCTCTCTTCGCACACACACACACACATGTACGTTCGTTTCTCTGATAGCACTGAGAGTTGGCGAACGAGGAAGAAAAATCCGATAAAACAGAGAAAGCGATGATTTTGGGTGCGAGAGAACGAGAGAAAAAAATCCTTCTACCCCTCCCGTTCTCGCTTCGTTGGAAAAGGCTCGGACGAGGTCGGGGGGACGAAAACGTTTATCCCCGCGAAATCGCGAAAGCTCCCAATAGCGCCCTCGCGTGATTTTGTGTGCCTGTGTGTGTGTGTGTGTGTGTGTGTACGCAAAATACTGCTATGCACTCCAGCCGGACAGGGCTTAACGTACGGGCCACAGATTGTCTAAAAACCGTTTTGCTGTATCGATTTCGAATGGATCTAAAAACAACAAAAAACAAAAAAAAAAACAAAAGAGAAATAAAATTCCACCAAAGCTTTTAAATTCACTGGTGCGATTGACAAATCCTATTGGCCCCTCACAGGTCATCGGTTATCCAGGAATGGTAAACATTTATTTTTCTTTTGCAATTGTGCTCGATTGAAAATTTCCATCGTTACCATCCCGACTCCCTGCTTGTTTGGCAAAAATACTTTTTTTTCTCGACAAATTCAACGTCAATTATCCCCTGACTCATTTACGCAAAAGACTCGGTAACAAAATTTGCCCGAGCGATTACGAACATTAAACAAAAATTCCAACAATCGGTCAAATCTCGAAAGTACATTTCAAGGGCTCACCATACCTCTGAAATTTTCAAAGAATCGATTTTTTTTTACAGATTTTCATTCTTTATACTTTTAAGACTTAAAAAAAAAAAAACTTAAGAAAATTCCACACCGTTACAAAGTTATAGCAATGAATGTGACCGGACATCGGGGTTGGCACGTTGTACCTATTAGAAACTTTAAACGCGTTTTCTCGAAAATACGTTTGCCAAGAAAGTTGTAAAAAATGGCAAAAAATCAGGCTTTTTTGTTTTGACCCCTGTAAAAAATTAAATTTTCTATTTTTGTTGATAGTATTTAGGCTCATATAGAAGAGACACATATAATAAAAGTAAATTCCAACCTCGTTTGATTTCAGATGAAAATTGCGGCTTCCAGAATGTACGCAAAATGCTGAGTCTGATTGTGACCTGCAATATGGGGTCGCTAATATTTTATAGTATATCCTTAAATATACGTATAAAATTTTTATAGTATTGTAATGACTATATTTCGTAGCATATATAATTCGAGATATGAGTAGAGAGCGCCAGGCGCTAGACGAAGGGAGTCGTTATTTGTAATTCGGATAGTACAATATTAAAATTCGATCTATCCTAAATATATCGGTTAATAGAGGGATCATCGGCTCGCTCGCGTGATGTCTCTCGGGACTTCCCGTCTAACGCTCGTCGCGTCCAGTAGTCTCCGCTCTTATATTGTTCATAATCTCTCTCTGTCTCGCTCTCACTAAGCGTCGACCATCTCGTCACCAAAAATTTACGTGTCCGCATATATCTGTACATATGTATATAATATCAGTGGAAACGTGCGAAATATACCCTTCGATACAACGGAAAGTCGACCAGTTACAAGGATCGTGCATCGAGGAAGCGCCTTCTTATCAGATCCCAGGCCTGGATTTTATCGAGAACGGGTTTCCTCCGCACGACTACTGGCAAGATGAGTATTTCATTGTGTAATTCTAACTTGTGAGATATACATATGTATAGATATTTTGTATGTCCATATCTGGAATTTTGAGCGACGTAGACGCCTTTTTTTTCTTTGAACATTTGTGAAAATTGAAGCGACGAGAGTGGGGAGAACGAATTGTTAACGTGTGTGTGTGTGAGCGTGTGAGTGAGGATTAGATATTATGTAAAGAAAATATATACATTGTCTTTTGTTTTCCCATTTGATTAATTGAATCTCTCGCCCATACTTGTAGAGCTTTTGCTCATCTCCGTCCCTTGATGAGACACCTCCTTTCATATATATATAGTACACAGTTATCTTACTTTATAATATCGATAAAATCATCACAGTATATACTCAAATATATGTATAAAATATTCTCAAAGGTTCAATAAATTATATTCATTTTTTATACTATAAAAAAATGCATGAAAATCATTGAGAAAACGCTGTCCTAACCCTATTCCCTCCCTTAAACGAATTGCCAGTAAACGATTTCCCTTCGTTTTGTTTTTCATGGAAAATGAGAAAGGAGATAGTGTGAATCTTGGTCGTTCTTTATCTACTTCGGTTAGGAAAGCGACGGAACTTGACGGCTGTAGGGGTAGAATACGGAATTGAAGGTGGGAAGGGGCGTGTGAAAAAGTCAAAAGAAATGGTTCTGCTTGGTTCGGAGGGAAATCCAGAAAATCGTACTTTGGTTAGTCGTTCGATGGTAATGGGATTTGTTGTCAGTCCGGAATAAGACTTCGTCGCCAGATCCTTCTCGTCGACGATGAAAATGGCGCGGAGAGTGCAGCGAGCGAGGGAGAGAGAAAGGAAGAAGAAGAAGAAGTTGAGGTAAACAAACGAACGATGACATTCGGAAGACTTGTCTTTCAGAATGCTCGAATACTCGTCATTCTCGTACCCATCGAGACAAACCCTTAGAAACACGCCTTTCTTTCTCTCGTTTTTTTCCTTTCGTTTCATTTTTACCTTTGACGTTTCGCGATGCAAACGTGTAAACGCGTCTCCGGTATCTTTAGTGTCCCACCTGGCGGTGGATGAGGAGAATCAACGGTGGATAGTGGCAGAAAGATGTGTCGAGATGACGGGCTCTCGACGACGACAAAACACCAGAATGACAGCGGGAGATTGAGCGTAAATGGGAGAGAAAATGGTTGGATGTCCGTAAAAATGCTCGTAGAAAGAAAATACTAGAACTGCACATCGCAGAAGAGGAGACGTATCTCAAAATTTTCAAAGAGCACAGTGATCCACATGATCTTGACGCGTTTGTTTTTTTCTCGTTTTCATTTTCACCCTTGTGTTTTGTCTCGAAGACAGAATTGTTTTGTTTTGTTTTTCAATTTTAATTCATTGAAGAATCAATTAAAAATCGAATTTTACGAGGAACTAATGAATGTCGTTTGTAAAACACGAAAAATTATATGAACGAAAAATATTATCAAAGTGTTAAAAACATTGCAAAGAAGTTATCGCGTAAAACTAGTTTTGGTTTCCACGATTTTGTGTGTGTGTGTGTGTTTTTCCCCCTGAAAATGAACGGATAGATCGTGAATTGTCTTCGACACCGGAATAAAACAAACGATCGTGTTCGTATAGCGATGATATAAAGATTCTCGATGTGTGATTTTGTGAGGAGGATAAAAAAAACAAAGTGGGGGAGAGAAATAGCCGAGGCAAAGCGTGCCAAAGTGCCAAAGAGTGTTTCACCGCGGATTTCAACGGATCCGCCGGGCGACTAACACCGTGCGTTAATCTCTCGAGGGTGTGAAAGCCGAAAAGTTTTCATCGTTCGTAGCATAGTTTGTTCGTTCAGTGCGACACATTCCTGTCGTTTCTTTCACTCTCTCTCTCACCCTCTCTCTCTCTCTCTCTCTCTCTCTCTCTCTGTCTCTTTTTTCATGAAATTCCTACACGACTACGTTGAGAACGATTTCATGGATTTTATTTTTCCCATGACTGGTTCACTTCTCCGGGTTTATAGTTATTCCTCGGGTCAACCCGATAGACAGACAGAATTCGGCGCACAGAAAACATTATTTTTTATTACATCGCAAACTGTAACATAGTAGAAACTGAAATATAGCCGTGTTGTTTGACAAAAATTGGCCAGGATTGCTTTAAAAAGTTTTATACTTTTTTTTTGTAAATAATAACGCGGAGACGTAGCAAATGTTATTAAGGAAAAGGTCGGAGAAAAGTTTCGTAACAAAACGTATTTTATGTAAGTGAAAATTGTTCTTTTCCTTTTACAAAAAATTCTGTAAACGTACAAAGTCGATGTGCAGTAAAACGAACAAAGTTTATCTTTTATTAACCCTTAAATTCGCAATCCCCCAATCCAAAGTGTTCGACGGTTAAATTTGCGTAAGTAAAATTATTAATCTTTATTTAGTCATTCGATTCTTCAATGAATTTTAACCTCTGCATAAAACATCATAAAATCGATTTTTTTTATTTCATAAATTGTTAGTAAAACTATTGAAAAATATGTTCCCAAAATTTTAAATGAAAAGCCATTAGGGGGGGAAATAGGGTTGGGACAGCGTTTTCTCAATGATATTCATGAATTTTTTTATAGTATAAAAATAAATATAATTTATTGAAACTTTGTGAATATTTTATACATATGTTTAAGATATACTATAAAATTTTGAAGAATTTTTGGAAGAATTTCCTTGATAAACACCGAAGATATTAGCGACCCCATATTGCTTGTTTTGCTTGGTA
Source organism: Oxytorus armatus (assembly GCA_958009045.1). Taxonomy (NCBI): domain Eukaryota; kingdom Metazoa; phylum Arthropoda; class Insecta; order Hymenoptera; family Ichneumonidae; genus Oxytorus; species Oxytorus armatus. Next base: position 11,808,635 of record OY253754.1, on the reverse strand, counting down.
CTATTTTTTCAAACGCGTCTTTCTGAAAATGACTTTTTTTTAACTTGCGTACACGCTAGTTTGAAAAGTCTTCAACCAATCGTTTTGAAAATTGGCAGTTACTTTCTTCATAGTATTGCGCTCTATATGAACCTAAAATCGGAATATAATCATTATTTTTAACAATTTTTTTTTTGCAAATTAAGTTGTAAAAATGGCAAAAAATCATGCTTTTTTGTTTTGACCCCTGTAAAAAATTCAATTTTCTATTTTTTTGATAGCATTTAGGTTCACATAGAAGAGAGACATATAATAAAAGGAAATGCCAACCTCGTTTGATTTCAGATGAAAATTGCGGCTTCCAGAATGTACGCAAAATGCTGAGTCTGATTGTGACCTGCAATATGGGGTCGCTAATATTTTATAGTATATACTTAAATATATGTATACAAATTTTATAGTATATACTTAAATATATGTATACAAATTTTATAGTATATACTCAAATATATGTATAAAATATTCTCAAGGTTTCAATAAATTATATTCATTTTTTATACTATAAAAAAATTTATGAAAATCATTGAGAAAACGCTGTCCTAACCCTATTTACCCCCTTAAGCGCGTTTTTCTCGAAACTATGTTTTTAGACAGTGTCAGCACGATAATTCAGTGAATCTTTAATATTTTTTAACAATTTTTTTTTTAATTCTTGATAATTATTTTGTCTATAGTTTGACAAGAGGTTTTTTTAATTTTTTGATTGGACAATTTTTTATAAATCATCAAACACTAATTTTTTTTGTAAATTGCATATTAAAGTTTGATTTGCTGTAATTTCTTTATTAAAAAAAAAAAAAATGTTCCCTCTGTCAGACTATTACTATTACATTATTTTACTAGATTCTTTTTTATTTTTGCAGATTGAATAATTTTTCGTGATGTCGACAACGAGGCGCCATGGTTTTCATCAGTAGTCCATTTATACCCGTTAAAAATAGTGTTAATAATGAAAAAAAAAAAAATGTCTCAATTTTTTTTCTTATAGTTGAAAAGTTCATAAAAAATGTGACATCAACAATTAAATTTTTTTTTCACCATATAACCTTTATAATAATTTTTCAAATCGATTTTCAGCGCGCACAGGGATATGTGAGCCCTTAAGGGAGTGCGATAAAAATATTGTCTTTGAGGGTTGAATAAAGACAGAAGATAACGGGATATCTGTTAAAATAAAAATTAAGAGTGTGTTATCAATGTTTCTCGTGATATACGTCAGGCTTCATCCACCAAATATGATAAGAGACATTTTACTCTTCGGGGACACATATCAACTGGAATTTTTCGTAAATTCCCCAAAGACTTATAAATTCTGTTTATGCGATGCGTCTGTGTGTGTCGTTTACCGACATTTCTCCCTCGGCGGCATTATCTTCGGGGTGCGTGTACCGGAAGTGATGGCACTCATTTTCTTGGCCATTGCTCCCGGATAGTGCCTGTCCCCCGCCAACACTTTTCCCGCGATCTTGCACATCGCCACGAGGATAAAAGTGCGAATGAACGAAGTGTATATTACGACGAAACTTTCAGTGCGATTTTTGGCTCGCCGACTATCGGACGAAATTGCTTATTGGCGCGGTGGCCGTGGAGTTTTTATACAGTCAATCCGCGACTTGGCGACGACGAAAAAGTTGTCAAAGAAAAAAAAGTTATATATATCGATGTCATTGTCAAAAAATTTTTGCGCGTACACTGTTTAAAACGATGGAGGATTCATTGAAACAAACGTTTGATTTCTTATCAGAAGGAGCTCTCTAATAATCTGTTGAAATCGAATAATCGATAACTAATAAACATATTAATAAAACGATTAGGTAGTTAAGTTTTTTTTCAATATTAATCGATAAAAAATTGATCTAACAGAACGTTAGATCCGCAATTAGATATCCGACCGGATAAGCCTTTAATGCTGCGTTAATGTGACACAAAAAAAAAAGCTGACCCTAGAACTACACGCGACGCCGGATTTCACTGATTTCAAAAGTCCGAAGGGGTTTGTTTGGGTTTCTGTCGACGTGAAAGTTATCTCAAGTTTTTAGCCGATCCGAAATCTTCACAGTTGATTACGATTTAAACCTTTTAAAGGGTTATAAGCAGTCAGGATTTTCAAACAAAAAAAAATGTTTAATTTCATCTTTGTAATGTACATACAGTATATACACAGAAAATTTCATGTCAATCCGACAAATATTCTTGAAGTTACACGCATATTTGTAAAAACGTCTTGGAGCGTCTGAGCACGATTTTGAAACTATGAATGCGTTTTTCTCAAAACTCTGTTTTTAAAGTCGATTAGCAAGATATCTCGGGAAACGGGTAAACCGATCAGTCTCAAATTACTACACAAGCTTTATAATATATTTTTCAGTGATTAATCGAACGTTTTTTCTCGCCGATAAATATTTTCCATTTTATAAACAATTAAAGGCGAAAACTTTTGTCAAAAATCGAAGTTTTTTTTTTCGAGAAGCCGCCATTTTGTTAAAAATTGATATTTTGCTTATTCCTTAGTTTAAGTACTAGACAATACTTTACATTAACGAAATGTTTTTTTGTTTTTTCATTTTAAATGATGCAATTCAGAGATATCGTGCTCACCGCGCAAGACGGCAGGACCGCGGTTCTACAGATTCCAACTGTACACCTACCCAACTGTCACGACCAAACTGACACGAGCATACGAATATTTCACAATATTGTCACGACAAAACTGTTCCCGAACAAAACTCTCGCCATTAAAACTGTCACCGCACAAACTGTCACCACTCAACTCTCCCCGATCTCTATTGGACACGCGCAGAATCTTCACGAACAAAACTATCACCGTCTAAACCTTCACCATCTAAACCCTCACCGTCTAAACAATCACCGTTTAATCTGTCACCTTTCAAACAGTCACCGCTTAAATTGTCACCGCAGCAACTGTAACCGCGGCAATTGTCACCGGCAAAACTGTCACGGGCAAAACTGTACACGGCATCAACCGTCACCGCTTAACGCGAGATTTATCCAACTCACACTCGTAGACGCTGTACCCGTAGGTAAGAGCGCTCGGGCTGCTTCACCAATCGCGGCGCAATAGCGCGCGATATTTCGTGCGTGTCTGCTAATACTTACGTCATTCGCCGCTGTCGTCTCAACCACAGCCTTCGCACTGCGCGAACTTACTTGTGATCAGCGATCGGTAATAGCGGACACGCACGAAATATCGCGCGCTATTGCGTCGCGTTTGGTGAAGCAGCCCGAGCGCTCTTATCTACGAGTTCAGCTTATACCCGTGTGAGTTAGTTACCGCGCCTGGGCGCGGTGACAGTTTTGCTGGTGACAGTTTTGTGCGGTGACAGTTGGGACGGTGACGGTTGGTGCAGAATACAGTAGACACCCTGACAGTGTAGAAGGGGACTGTTCTGCTGCGTTACAGTTGCGCAGGTTACAGTTGAGACCGTGACAGATTAGACGGTGATAGTTTTGTTCGTGAAGATTTCTGCACGTGTCGAATAGAGATTCAGGAGAGTTGAGTGGTGATAGTTTGTGCGGTGACAGTTTTAATGGTGAGAGTTTTGTTCGGGAACAGTTTTGTCGTGACAATATTGCGAAATATTCGTGTGCTCGTGTCAGTTTGGTCGTGACAGTTGGGTAAGTGTACAGTTGGAATCTGTAGAACCGCGGTCCTGCTCGCAAAACACCTTTTTTTTTTAGAGGAGCTCCCGGGAGATCGGCTATAGCAGCTTTAAAAATCATTATTTTGACAAATAAAAAATATGAAAATAATGTTCAAAGTTACCACAATATGTATAAAAATGTTTACGTTAATAAATAAAAATGTCTTGCCAGGAAAAATTCTTAAGAAATCAGTTTTTTTTTTCGGTCTCCTAACTGCGTATAACTCGTTAAGAAAGAGGCTCTCGGAAATAAATATTAATGACATTGTCAATGATGATCCACATCAATAAAAGGGATCACTGAATTTTTAAACCTCTGACATTTCGTAGCTATTCCACAAGTTTCCACGATTCCATTGAATTTTTAATCTGACATTAGTTAACTCTCTCTCTGTTTATAAATCCTTAATGGATCTTGACGCCATGCTGTATTAGCGGATGTTTTCATCGAATTAGCCAAGTTTGATATTAGATCGTTGAGTAATGTTGAAACCGACAAACGAACGTTACAAATCATTTTTAGTGAATTCCCTCGTTCTCCCTCTCTCGCTCTCTCACTGCAATAGTTAATGGTCAATGACGTGAACATAAATCTGACGACGTGCACAGCCAATCTAGTCGAGTAACGTCGGGGGAAGCGGCGATGCAATTTATTACTCCGACGAGGGCTCGACGATTTCTACCCTCCCTACGCAACCTTCATTTCACTGGCAGAGTTCCTCTGTATCCACCAGGACCAGAGAGGCTGATAGAGAGAGAAAGAGAGAGAGAGAATACACCAGAGAATCAAGAGTCGAACAATTGAATGACGCGTTCAAATAAACGATATCTCTCATCGGCAGTACAACCCTCATTTCCTTCTACTCGACTCCCTCCACCTCTTTATTTTATTATCCAGTACACAGTAGTATATAACCTGAGGACATGACCGTCACGTGTGACCAGAACGAGAGACATATTGTAACTCGTATTACGAGATCATATTCTCAATAGGATTCACGATTGATCATCCTTTATTATATTCCCAGATTCATCGTGTTCCGCAGTATGAATTGTTATGAGGAACGGATATTACGCCAACAGTCGTTATTTATTGTTTATCTCAATGAGATGCTTGTACAAGAACACGAGTTATCAGGTTCAAAGTTTCGGGTGAAATGATAATTCTCTACGAGGAAGCCAAAAAAGCTTCTGCCCCTCATAGGGAAAACATTCGCGTGAATGCAGAAAAATTGTGAGGAAACAATGTGCAAGATTCGATTTGCACCTTTTTTTTAAATAGAATAATTTAAAAATATCGACTTTGTTACGGGGTTATACGCAGTTGGAAATTTCAAAAAATCGATTTTTTTAATGCTTCTTCGGAATGTACATATATTTGAGTATATTCTCTGAAAATTTCAAATCGATCCGGCAAATATTCTTGGAGATACATGCAATTTGTAAGGATGCTCGGAGCGTTACAAAGTAGGCGGCCTAAACTTTCAACGCGTTTTTCTCAAAACGGTGTTTTCAAAGTCGATGAGCACGATTTCTCAAAAACAGCTCGACCGATCGGTCTGCGATTTTAACACGACCTTCTTAGATATATTCTTCAGGTATTGACCGAAGGAATAAGATTTCCGATAATTATTTCTATTTTTTTTAAACAATTCAACGAAAAAATTTTGGTCGAAGATTTGAAATTTTTCTTTTTGGCACCGCCATTTTGTCAAAAATCAAAATTTCGACTATTCCTTCGATCAGTACCTAGATTTATCTATCCACTAATAGAATCTTTTTGGTTTTTTTATTTTTAATAATCCAAACCGGAGATATCGTGCTCACAGCCAGACACCATTTTTTGGAGGACCTCCGGGAGATCGTCTACAGGAGCGGTGTAAATCAATATTATTGAAAATGAAAAATGCCGATATAAAGTTAAAAGCTACCACTACATTGATTAATACTTCTTGTATTTCTCAAATAAAATCCCTTTTCAGAAAAAATTCGTAAAAAGACGACTTTTTTTGGCCTTACAACTGCGTGTAACCCGATAAAAGATTGTTTTTTTAAGTTGAAAAAATAACTTTACGTGAATCCGAACGCCAATAGGACGGCGACAAAATCTGCATGACATTGTAAAGTACTCGTTGAAATTCTGTTAACTGATCACGATCGCTTTTTGTCCGATACGATAAAAATGTTCTCCAACGAATTTTCATCGTGTTGAACAATGAGCACAACGCTGGCGGCATATTTCACTGTGCTGTTAAGAATTGAAAATTCGAAAACTCGCAGCAAGATGAAACCATTTGGGCCGTCGATCGTTTCGTCGCGCAAGACTATACGTGTACATTATATATTTTGTATATAATATATAGATAGATCGAGGTAGAAACTGCTAAGTTATTATACATCGCGAAATCCCGCGAAACTCGGGAGCCCTCGAGAAAACCATCGGGGCGTGGATAATCACGGCCGAAATGAAATATTAAGCTAGGGCAGAGTCAAGTTTTATTAAAAAATTCACGTTGAAGGCTGATGGATATCTTTGTCAGCCGGTGAAGGAGGCTCTCGCGTACCTGCTGCTGCTGCTGCTGCTGCTGAGATTTTAAATCTCGAGAGCAGCAGAGACGAATAGTGTTGAAGGACCGAGTGAACAAAGCCAACGAAAGGAAAGGGAGGGCGGGGTCAGAATTAAGGATTCGTTGACTGGTTGGAAAAAGTTAAAGGGTAAAAATAATATTGGGAAAGATAGGTGAAAACAAATAATGTCGAACTGGGTGAAAGCACTGGTGGTCAGCATTTTTAAAACATATATGTATATTAGGGCGATTTTTTTTTTCGACTATTTTTTTTTTTTCAGTCACCACACGAAATTTTGTTGGATATGTCGAAAAAGAAATTCCCTGAAAGTTACAGCCCTTAATATTAATTCTAAGTACTTTCCCAAAGCGTGAGAAGATTTTCCATCTAAAATACACGTAAAGCAAATTTTTTTTTTTCAAATTTCTATAACTTAGCTGCATTTTATGCTATCATATTGTTCTTGGTTTCGATTTACTCAGAATAAAACAATCTAAAAAAGTGCCTTTTGCGGTGAAAGTGTAAATTGTACTGGTGAGTTGGTACGGGTCACTGAAGTTGATTTTAACCCAAAATTCTCGTTTTTTTGCTGTTATCTCCGAAACAATTAACGTTACGAAAAAAATGTAAATGAAAAATTTGTTGGGAATTTAATTTCCTACAAAAAAGATCCTTTCGACCCAATTGCTTAAATTTATATTTCTTGAGATATTGAACTTTAACTTATGAGTAGTATAAAATTTATAAAATATGAAATATTAAATAATAACAAAAATAAAAAATAAAAAAAGTTCAATATCGCAAGAAATATTAATCTAAGCAATTGGGTCGATAGGACCTTTTTTATAGGAAATTAAAATTCCAACAAATTTTTCATTTACATTTTTTTCGTAAAGTTAATTGTTTCGGAGATAACAGCAAAAAAACGAGAATTTTGGGTAAAAATCAACTTCAGTGACCCGTACCAACTCACCAGTACAATTGACACTTTCGCCGCAAAAGGCACTTTTTTAGATTGTTTTATTCTGAGTAAATCGAAACTAAGAACAATATGATAGCATAAAATGCGGCTGAGTTATAGAAATTTGAACAAAGAATAAAAATTCAATTTACGTGTATTTTAGATGGAAAATCTTCTCACGCTTTGGGAAAGTACTTAGAATTAATATTAAGGGCTGTAACTTTCAGGGAATATATTTTTCGACATATCCAACAAAATTTCGGGTGGGGACTGAAAAAAAAAATAGTCGAAAAAAAAAATCGCCCTAATGTATATATACCGGCTGTTCCCTACGGTGTAACCCGCGTTAAATTTGGATTATATATCTCATATGCATTATGAGCACATAGCCAATTACATCTCATCAACTATATATACCATCCGGAAATTATGTGGAAAAATGCAAGGACCAATCACTAAAAAATAAACCGACGTCGCCGCTGCTCTTTAGGGTTCATATCATGAAGTTATATGGCCTAGAGCCTTCTCGAATAAACGGACTATCTAATGCAAAAAGAATTTTTCAAATCGGATTAGTATTCCCTGGGATTAGCGCGTTCGAACAAACTTAGAAACTCCCCAGATTTATTATAATAGTAAGATAGTAAGATTAGGGTCATAGCATGAAGTTATATGGCCTAGAGCCTTTCCGAATAAACGGGCTATCTAATGCAAAAAGAATTTTTCAAATCGGATTAGTATTTCCGGAGATTAGCGCGTTCGAACAAACATACAAACTTTTCAGTTTTATTATAGTAGTATAAGATATATCGATACTTCGTAGATAAACTGAACGAGTCAGATTTTTCATCGAAATATTGATAAAAAGGAAAATAGGTTTGTAAAACTCCTAAAGTCAGTATAACCTTTTAAAGAAGCGTGAAAACTCCGTTCGCGTATGGAACCGTCGGTAATTTCACTTCTATAAACTTACACTCAATGGGAACATGAATTTAGTATCTAGAATCCAAAGTTGCTGATAACTGAGAATCTCCGTGAGTAATTTCTCCAAACCCGATATGCGAATAAGCGTCAGGCTTTAACTTCACCGCTTTTCTCAAAGGTGGACAAAAAGTTCATCCTCTTTTCATCCACTTACCAGCATTTATCATGACCCAGTTCAATTCATTACATTATCCATAAACTCTCATCCATTATCTATGAAGTCCTCGTAAATTATGATTCACAATTTTTCATCGTTAAGTGGACTCCTATATCGATTGTACCGAATAAAATATGTAGGATAGAAACGTACGCGCGGGATTGAGTTAGTGAGATTGAAACTGTTTTCTCGAAAGCTTGGGCCAATGCCGGAGTACGTTGCCAATGTTTCATAGAGCGAGGACCAGTGGATTAAGGTCCGTCATCGCTAACGAAGCCAACGTGGCCGGGAGAGAGCGCGGAAGGCTAGTGACTTCCGTGGGGACGAGGAGGGAACGTCGTTCGCGTCCTCATCCCTTAACGAGCGTAATCTTACATAAGACGGGAGGAAGCAACGAGAATGACGATGGAAGGAAAGAAGAATTGCAGAGGAAGGGATGATAGGGTCAATTGTGTGTAGCAGGGAAAGAGAGAAGGCAGAGAGTTAACCTCGAATCTGTTGATGGTGGCGCTAAACAGTTGCTGAAGAACTCTATACCGTGAACCACCATCAGAAATAATCCGACAAATGGAATCAGTCTTCCCCGAATATTTTCATTTCTTCCGCACCATTTCCCTTGTCCGCGGTTATTCTTCGCTTCCCCGGCACCGCAGACGTCCATCACCCTCATCGACAATTAAAATGATAAAATAATGTTTGCGATGGTAAGTGGCAGGTAAAAACTCAAAGAGTTTTAACTCCTCCAACGTCTGAGCTATGTACGGCACGTTTTTCCCTCTCGATTCACCGAGCAGCCTCTACACGGAAACTTTTCCCTCTTCCCGCTGCTTCAAGATCCGCGATTCTGCCGCTTCAATCCGATCGCCATCCGACATGACGATTTTTTATTCCTCCTCAACAATTATTTTATCAAATTCCATTTGTCACTTCCAGTCTGTGAAAGTTCTTGGCTCTCTCGTGGGTCTGTGTTTATTCGTCGTTGAAACGGCATCGCGTTCAATAACAGTCAGTTGGGTTAGAAAGCTCCCGGGAATTAAATTATAACGGCACATCGGTGACATTGTTGACGGACGAGTGAAGAAACGCTCTTTTCATTCGTATATGCGCAGTCTCGATAGGGGCAGGCATAGAGTGCGCGTAAAACAGCACGATACCGAAGATCGGGGAATTCAATTAGACAATGACGTACTCGAGTAATAAAGCAGTGAAATTAATACGATTACCTCTTACGCAGTGAGACGCCTGAAGTAACATGCAGTTTTTTTTCGAAGGTTTCCTCTTCGTCCTCTTGAAGTCAACTCCGTCGGTTGTAAAAGTTCCAAAAGACCGTATCAAGGTTAAGAATGACGAGACATCACCGGGAAACGGAAAGAAGTCAAGTACGAAAGAACGAAACGAAAGCGAGGAAAAAAACTCTCTCTCTCCCTGTCCGGAGTCTCGGGAGGACGGAGCAACAGGAATTTTCGAATCTTCGACTTCGGACCACTCTCTTTACCGACTCGATGTTTCTCCTTTGGGTGTTCCTCGTTCCAGCAATTCAGCTACACAAGCTTGCGGTGTTGTGTGTGCTAAAACTCTCCCTAGCCCACTCATCGTCGACACGCTCATTCCGCTAAGTCCTTCCTCGCCCCGCGCTCAGCTCGTACTGACGTTCGCAGTTCTCCCACCACCGGCGTCTCTCTGCTTCACGTCTACTTCTTACTCAATGCCCCCCTCACCCATCCAAAACCATACTGTTGGCTTTGGTTTGGAGTTTGGCCGCGCCAAGCCGCGTGTTTGCGGTTTTGCTGTCGGGACTCGGGCGGTAAACTCTATAGACCTCCGCCACTCCCCTACTCTTCATCCATATTGTATGTGTGTATATATGTATCTTCGTGTATATACCACACTACAAGCTACGGAACATCGGTAGAGCCAGGGGCAACAGATAGAAGCTTCCGCGGAGTTCGTTCAAACGATGTTAAGCGACGACAACGACAAACCATGAAGGAACGTGTACTGGTAGTTGCGACCGGTAAACAGCCTCGTTAATACGCCTCGCGTATTACGAGAATTTGTCGTGTGAATTTTCAAACAGTTTATACCGACATTCCTTGCCAACATCTCTGCACCAAGGCAACGTAATTTATTTTTCGTGAGATTTTCGTGAAATCCTGCGATTTCCGAATCTAACAACGTTTCTACAATGATTAAGGGATATCGCCAAATCGGTAGGAGACAATTTCAAGTGCAATTAATATTTCGTGTAAGGCAATCGATATGGAAAAATTATTACTAGTCCTTGTTCATTTAGAAACGATTTACGTTGTATTTTCCATTAATTATAATCATATAAAAAAAAAGTTGAAGTTGATTTTAGGAAATTCACAATAACCTGATGTTTGACGAAGTTTTAGATTGATACGAAACTACTTATGAAATATTTGACAACATTTTTGTAAAATATATAGTGTGCAAGCTAAAGTGGTTAAAGGAATTCGTCACGTTCGTGTCCGGCTTGTAATGTATCGCAAAGAAAAAGAAATTGAAGATCACAAGTACAAAATGATTCGCTGACATTCATCGGTTGTTAATTAAGTAATGTTAAGAATTGTTGTATCATATCAGAATTCAAATGATAAATAAAATTGACTAATTCATTGGAAATTCAGTGAAACAATTAGCTGTTCCGTTAAAATGTAATTAATCTCAATTTACCGGGTGATATGGTTGGAGAACAATAGATTCTCATACCCCAGAGATGAAATAAAAAGATCCCCTTTGTTCGGCTTTTTTGATCTGACACGAATGAAAAAAAAATCGTTCATTGTTCACGTGGACGTAAAGAAATATTAAAAATGATTTCGTTCTAAAAATACAAATAAATTTGTTTCAATAAAGATTGCAAAAATATAACCTCTCTTATAGTCATTAATTTGCTACCATATAGTCTTTAATTCGTGACACGATCGGTAAGAGAGAGAAAACAAAAAGGTTTTGGCAATAAAAGGATTAAAATATGTTTCATAGCCATCGCTACCTCATGAGACTCGTTCGATCCTCCACGACAGGTAACATCTTAATAATACAACCTTCGTATCTCCTAACTACCCTGGAGTTTCATTACCCATTCTTGTCTGGATCCCGTGGAAGCAAATCGGGGATAACGAACCGTCCCTACTCACTCGGAAGTCAACGACGACAAGTACGAGTCGAGAACGAGGGGACCGAGAGGGATGGATGAAGACCGCAAACGGGGAGTGAGGACGGAGGGCTGTTAAAACGATGACGAGGCCACAACGATGAACTATAGTTACAATTTCTACCCGACGTGAAAACGTATTTGGTGTAGTACAGTACGTAGTACTATCACGTAAACCATCTCTACCTTGCACCTTCTCGTCAGGGGGGAAGGGGCATTCTTTGATTAGAGAACATTGGTACGCCCTTTGTCTAATGGTACAACGTCTGTTGATTTTTCTTTATTTTCCCAAGTTTCGCTTATGATTAATCCGTAATTACCAGAAAGGATAAAAAGTTAACTTTTCGTTACAAATGATTTCCTAAAACAAGTTGTCAAAATTTTTTAACGGGCAATAAAATTTTATCGAAAAAAATAACACTTTTTTCAGGACTACTAGTGTGACACTTTCAAAAAATCTATTTTTTTTATTGCATTTTTCGATAGACTATACCTTCAAGAATAACATACTAAAATGTCAAATGCACATCTCAAATAATTTTTGAAGTACAGCCATCTAAAGAGCAGCTGCTCGTCCAATGTAATCAATATTTTTATCATTTAACGCGTTTTTCCCAAAATGACATTTTTCAAATTCTCTGCAGTTCTAACTCGAATACAAATCATCCGATCGACTTGAATTTTGTTTCAGCGTCTTTAGTATTTGTTTCTTCGTACAATGACCCTCCAGTTTTTCGATTGGATGAAAAATGTTAATTTGTCACGCAAAAAACCATCAGACTTTTAAGCGTAATTTGGAACTTTTTTTCAAAACACCGCCATTTTGTAGAATTTTAATTTTTTTCACAATCCTGCGTCATTGTACAAGCAATACCTTCTAATTTAAAAAAACTTTTTTTTATTTCAGGCACTACGGAGGCCGCAATCGCTGCAGCGGTGGGAGAACATTTATTTTTTTGGAGACTCGGGAGATGGCACATAAGTCGCTGAAAATTGAATATTTTCATACAAAACAATTACTGTATATACATCATTAATACACAAATATATCCTCAAAATTTCGAAACATTTGATGCAATACTTTTCTTTCAGAAAATTCACGAAAATCACTTTTATTTTAGGCAGTCATACTAGTGGTCTCCCTTAATAACTTTTGTTTTATAATAAATCAATGATGGATCAACGATTTTTTAGGTTGCATCCAATGTAAACTACCCTATTTATTCAGCCCCTTCGTATAAGTAAGAAAAATTGAACGAAATTCATTCCGGATAAAAGTTCTTTTGTATTTCTTTTTAAATTCGTGTGATGCGTGAAATACAAAAAAAAAAAAAATACGAAGTAGAGATAGAGAAGGAATGAACGAAACTAGATTTATCGAGTCTAAAGAATTCAATTTGCAAGCTTGTTCAGATAAATTTCAATTTCTATCTAAACAAACTGTCGTTCATTGAAATAAATTTCCTTCTAATCAAACGATTAATCATTAACTGCTCGGCTATTCATTGAAAAAAAAAACACGAACAAATCTATATTTATTCAAGCCGATTTGATAAACATCTACGGAAACACGACGAAATTTATTCCGCATGGGAAATAACTTTGCATTTATTCAAAACACTTTGTGTGTGAGGTACGGAAAAGAAAGAAAAAAAAATTAAGTAAATACGAAAAAGAGCGCGAGACAGGGAAATGAGAAAGAAAAGTGGAAAAAGATCGAATAGTCAGACCTCGAAATATATTCTCTTATCTGGGATCTTTGCCTCATTCTCGTATCGGACGTTTCTTTTACACACACACACACGCACACCTCCTCGCTTCCCCTTCGACCCAGCATCGAGAAAAGCCAATCCCAAACAGCGACGTTTGTGTAACATATAGAAAAAGGAATTCGGGAACCATCAAGTCGCGGTCCAAAGAGTGGTATCGGAATAATACCGGTAAATCGTGAAATCCCCTCTTAAAGTTCGTCGTAGTAATCGAGTTACGGGCCGAACAAAGGAAGCGGAAGATAAAAAAGGAAGAAAAACGATAGAGGTATAAAGGGGATTTTGTGAAGGGAGGGATGATCGCGACCCTCGACCAACGGGCCAGCTCGACTCGACGACGTGAAATTTACATTTTCCAAGAGTATAAAACCCCTGCCATCGCGCAGCCCCTGCTACCCATTATTGTCCTGATTCTCATGACTACTTTCCTACTTTCTCAGTACAGCCACCATGTACTATCAAGAAAATCGTAAAAAATCCTTTGCAGTTCGATGTATTAAGAAAAACAAAAAAAAATCGTTAAACTTTAACCCTCAAGTAACCGCGATTCTTCATTTAGCATAATAATTAAGGGCTCACATACCTCTGAAATTATCAAAAAAATCGATTTTTTTTAGAGATTTCTATTCCTTATACTTTTAAAAACTTAAAAAAAAAACTTTTAATAACATTCCACTTCGTTAAAAAGTTATAGCAATAAACGTGAGCGGACATCAGGTTGGGACGGCTACCTTGCTAACTTTAAACGTGTTTTTCTCGAAAATATGTTTTTAGACATAGTTTCAGTGTCAGCAAAATAACTCAGTCAATTTCTTATATTTGTTAATTTTTCTTTTTTTTAAATCTTGACAATTATTTTCTCTATAGTCTGACGAGAGATTTTGTAAATTATTTGTTTGAACAATTTTTTATAAATTATTAAACACTAATTTTTTTTTAATTGCATACTAAAGTTTCAAATACTGTAATGTCTTTATTTTTGAAAAAAAAAAAAAAAAAAAAAAAAAAATCCCTTCGTCAGACTATTACTAATAAGTTATTTTACTAGATTATTTTTTCCTTTTGGAGATTGGATAATTTTTGGTGAAGTTATGATGTCGACAAAAAGGCGACGTGGTTTTCATAAGTAGTCCATTTATACCCATAAAAAATAATGTTAATATTTTCTAAAAAATAAAAATAAAAATTTTTCTTATAGTTGAAAAATTAACAAAAAATGTGAAATCAACAATTAAATTTGTTTGTCCCCATATAATCTTTATAATAATTTTATCCCTTAAAGTAGATGTTGGGCATTCCGTGTCAAATCGACTTGATTCACTCCTATGGAATTTGATTTATAATTTTTTTCATTCTTTTTTTACAACCCTACAAGAGCTGAAGTCTTCTTTTCTAGATTTTTTGTTTTACTTACAATTTATTGAGATATAAGAGGGCGATTTTCAAGAATTAATTCAATAACAGCCACGATATTTCGTCAATAAAACTTCGGGGTAAGTTTCGTCGATTGTTAGGCTATGGTTTAACGCTGAACCAATTATCGTGATTTTATAGTCCGACTGTTGAAGATCGTTCGACGACTCGTACCGCGAGTGTACAGCAAAATCTTAGAACACCACGACGTTAGGGACGTTCGTATAGTGGTAATAAACGTTGATGTCGTACGAGTATAGGGTTATACTGGCAAGAGGAGAAAGGGAGGGCCACGCCGAAGTGGGTGTTTAACGTCGTACGAAAGCCCCTTTACGACTTTATATATAGCGCACATACACACCTTTCCGCAGGCGTCAAACAACCAATGGGGTAGGTAAGGGACGAAAGATACGAGGTAGTAAGTGGTTTGTCCCGGAAATACATCCCCGAGTGTCGTGATATAAAATTATCCCCTCTGGAGCTCTCCACAAATGCGAGGTACAACGGTTCGACCAAATCCCTGGACACTACTCGGATCATTCACGTTTTTTCCTTCTTCTATTTCTCTACACCCCTCTCTCTGTCTCTCTCTCTCTCTCTCTTTCGACATTTCTCTATCCATTGGCTCAGCGGGAAAATCAATTTTCCACGTCCCGAGGAAAAAGTACCGAGATATATCTCGAATTCAAAGGTGTTTAAGGTAGTAGTCTGGTAACTTAAGCCGATTTTCATGTCTTTTCTGGAGGGCGTTTTTTTGTAGGAAAATAAAAATAAATCATTTTGGATATTTAGGATGTTTTTATTTACATACTAAAGATTCACAAAAAAATTTGCTTAAAAAAATGTAATAGTTTATTATTATTATTATTATTGATCGAATTTGGCACCTCGAAGAAAAAGCGCGTGGGTGGCCCCGGTGATTTTGGCTCTTGATGTTATCTGAAATAAAAAATTCTTAATAATTCTTAATCTATAGACGTGTCATTCTGGCCGGCACTACTGAAGTTAAATTTCATGAATAAATAACGAAATGGAAAAGGACGTTTTTTTCCAAAGTCTGCCATTTTGTTATTTATCCATGAAATTTAACTTCAGTAGTTCCGACCAGAATGACATGTCTATAGATTAAGAATTATCAAGAATTTTCTATTTCAGATAACATCAAGAGCCAAAATTACCGGGGCCACCCACGCGCTTTATTTTCGAGGTGTCAACTTCGATCAATAATAATAATAATAATAAACTCCTAAATTTTTTCAAACATTTTTTTTTGTATCTTTAGTATGTAAATAAAAACATCCTGAATATCCAAAACGATTCATTTTTATTTTCCTACAAAAAAACGCCGTCCAAAAAAGACATGAAAATCGGCTTAAGTTACCAGACTACCTTAAGGGCTCACAAACCCATGAAATTTTCAAACAATCGTTTTTTTTACAGATTTTTATTCTTTATACTTTTAAGAATTAAAAAAAAAACTTTTAAGAAAATTCCACTCTGTTACAATATTATAGCAATAAATGTGACCGGACATCGGGTTGGGACGGCTATCAGAAACTGTAAACGCGTTTTTCTCGAAACTATGTTTTTAGACAGTGTCGGCACGATAACTCAGTCAATTTTTAATATGTTTTAACTTATTGCTTTTTTTTCAAATCTTAATAATTGTTTTTTTTATAGTCTGACGAGAGGTTTTTTTCATTTTTTGGCTGGATAATTTTTTATAAATTATTAAACACTAATTTTCTTTCACAACTGCATACTAAAGGTTGAAATACTGTAATTTCTTTATTTTTGATAAAAAATAAAATTCCCTCCGTCAAACTATTATTATTACATTATTTTACTAGATTCTTTTTTATTTTTGCAGATTGGATCATTTTTGGCGAAGTCATGATGTCGACAAGGACGCACCATGGTTTTCATCTGTAGTCCATTTACACCCGTAAAAATGAATGTTGATATTTTTTTTCAATTAAAAAAAAAATTTTTCTTATAATTGAAAACTTAATAAAAAATGTGAAATCAATAATTTAATTTTTTTTCACCATATAACCTTTATAATAATTTTTCAAATTTACTCAGTTTTCAGCGCGCGCAGCGGTACGTGAGCCCTTAAATCTCGTCGTGAAATTTGTCCGAATTCATTGAAAGTCCTGGCAAAAAAAAATCTGCTATTTTTACGTTCAATTGCTAATTGTCATATCGGACGATAGTATCGGGCTGTTGAACAGTGATTAGCAATATCGATTGTATCACGACAGAATTGAACAGTCGTATGAGACATTTTTTACGAACAAAATTGTCTTTTTTCTATCCACGAGGAAACAAAACGTTGTGAATTATTAAAGTTTCGCTACGATGATGAAGGATTATAAATAATTATTTTGATCATGTATCGTAAAGTTAATGATCATTGCAGAAAAAAAAAACAAATTTTCCTCGAACGCTCCTTCGATTTAAGTGAAAAATATAAACTATTTGCACGTAGTATATATAAAAAAGTAAGATATAAAGAAAAAAAGAGAGAAGAAGCTGAAACGTTTTCTGAATCGCCATCTCGAGGCTGCGGACGGGACGAACGCCTGGCGTCGTCTTCGTCAATCTGAAATTCGGGAAACGACGAAAAGCGAGAACGAGCGAACGACGATGAAACTGCTTTTCACGTCAAGATTTCGCGTGGGGCAGGAGGAGGGGAGGGCAAAGCAAGGGTTGGCCAGAATCCAGGCGATGCCAATTCAATCTTTCTCTCGCGAGACTCTCTCGCGCATCCTCCCCGTACATGGACCTAAGCTTCGTGGAATTTCGACTTTCTTGCTCTGCCTCCCTGTCTCTCTCTCGCTTTCTCAGCACACGCGGGGACCCCCGATCTCTTGACTTCCGGAACTCTCGTTTGGCTCCGAGGTTCCTTATATACTATAAGTGTATACTGCATTCAGTTCATTCGTTTTCTCGTTCCGTTTTCGTCCTCGTATAGCCACTGCGGATGAGCTTCACTCGATTTTTCCCCCAAGTACTGCAGATCTCCTCGAGGAGCCTCCGCATCTTTTACTCTATCGTCTCTGTATACGTCATTTTTTTTTCTCAAATATAAATATAGCACGCACATTAGGGTGGGTCAAATAATATGACTAATTTTGTTTGTCCGCGATATAATGAAAAATGTATCGTTTGGCATCTCAAAAAAACCCTCTGCAAGTATGAACCCTTCATATTTAAATTAAGAGGTCCCTCATCGCGAATCTTCATTTCCCATTTGAATAACATGGAAACATTTTTTTTTACTTTGGAATTTTATTAGACTTAAACCGTTGATCTTACGAGAATTTTTTATCACATTTTTTTAGAAAATTTGATGCTCTACAAAAAAGCTCTCTTGTGTCTAATCGATAAAAGTAACCGTACAAAAAATAATCGGTGATAATTAGCTCTGGATTCTCTCATATTTGTTTGAAAACAATTAGTAATATATTAGTAGTATATATTAGTAGTATATTAGTAATATATTAGTAGTATATATATACTAGTGTACTGTATTAGTAGTATATTTATTCATATTGATAACGAAAATTTTTAACAATTTGAAATTATGTACTAATAAACGAGATAAGTAGAAACCAGAGCTAATTATCACCGATTATTTTTTGTACGGTTACTTTTATCGATTAGACACAGGAGAGCTTTTTTGTAGAGCATCAAATGTTCTACAAAAATGTGCTAAAAGACTCTCCTAACATCAACGGTTTAAGTCTAATAAAATTCCAAAGTTGAAAAAAGAAATGTTTCCATATTATTTAAATGGGAAATGAAAGATTCGCGATGAGAGACCTCTTAATTTAAATATGAAGGGCTCATACTTGCGGAGGGTTTTTTTGAGATGTCAAACAATACATTTTTCATTATATCGAGGAAAAAAAATTAGTCATTTTATTTGACCCACCCTAACGCACAAACTATACATTTTCAAACGGTAAAATCGACGGCACTTCCCTCCTAAATGTGTACTAATTATAAAAAAACAAAAATCGATCAATCATAAGTCCTAACATTCGTGCAACATTTTTTTCATTAAATTTCATATATCTCACAAACCCATGACAATTCTGAGATAGCTATAATTTTCTTCTAAACGTTCTACTTGCCTTTGTAATTCAGAATTATTTCAGAATTTCCGTTCCAGTATTCTCGACACTACGGGCACCGGGAGGCCGTAGTAAAAAAACGACATTTTCATGGATATTGTTGAAAATATTAATTGAAAGAAATTTTTTAAAGTATCTTTTCAGTCGTAATCCAAACGTAATCCAAAAAATACCGCACGGGCCAGGATAGAAATAATTTTTTTTTTTCAGTTTTGAGACCACACATTTTGACCGCTGGAAATTTTGGAAAAAATATTTTTTCAAAAATACCTCGGGCGTCATATTCAAAACGTCTCTTTGTAGTTGTGTGCCAAATTTCAAGTTGATTGATTAAACCGTTTAGGAGTTAGAAGACTGTTAAAGAAGGACATACGGACGGACGGACGGACGGACAAACGCGTCTCACTATGAACGTTACGTTTTTCCGTAAGAAACCCTAAAAAGAACAGTGGTGCAAATGTACGAAAAAGTATAAAATAAAAATCCAAGAATTCCTGATATCAATAAAAATCTACATGTTCTTCCTCCTCCCCCTCGCCATTCACGTTCCCTTTCCCTGCTTCGACGTTATGCTTTTCACCCTTTTTCCGGAAGCTACCCTCCATCGAGCGTTCTTACCCCGAGCTTCCAAATTATATCGCGCTCGTTCTATGCACTTCAAGTTCAGTGTGCCCGACTACATTACGCTTGAACCGTCGCAGTCTTCGTCAAGTTTATATTTCTCTCTTTAATGAGGATCTTCGCTTGAAGCGTGTTCATTGAACCCGACGTTGGCCGTGTAAGGAGAACAAGCAAAAAACCGACAGAATAATATATGTTCATTCGTACATATGGTTCGTTCCATGTTAGATCAGACATGGAAAATTCAATAGTATATATAAATAAATATAAACAAGTTGTGAAATAATCTGATTGAGGGCGAGAAAATAATATTTTTCTGTAGCACATTCAGCTATCTCATGGAGTTCTATTTTTTTTATTTAAGGCCTCACAAACCTCTGCGCGCGCTGAAAACCGAGTAAATTTGAAAAATTGTTATAAAGTTTATATGGTGAAAAAAAAATTTACTTGTTGATCTCACATTTTTTATTATCTTTTCAACTGTAAGAAAAAAAGTTTTTTTTTTGCCATATTAACATTATTTTTTACGGGTATAAACGAAACTATGTTTTTAGGCAGCGTCAGCACGATAACTCAGTCAATTTTTAATATCTTTTAACTTTTTTTTTTTTTAAATCTTGATAATTATTTTCTCTATAGTCTGACGAGCGGTTTTTTTTATTCTTTGGATGGACAATTTAAAAAAAATTATTAAACACTATTTTTTTTTTAATTGCATACTAAAGTTTAAAATACTGTAATTTTTTTAATTCAAAAAAAAAAAAAAATCCCTCCGTCAGACTATTATTAGTACATTATTTTACTAGATTCTTTTTTACGTTTGCAGATTGGATAATTTTTGGTGAACTTATGACGTCGACCAGGAGGCGCCATGGTTTTCATCAGTAGTTCATTTATACTCGTAGAAAATAATGTTAATATCGAAAAAAAAAATTTTTAATTTTTTTTCTTTTAGCTGAAAAGTTAATAAAAAATGTGAAATCAACAATTTAATTTTTTTTTCACCATATAACCTTTATAATAATTTTCAAAATTTACTCGGTTGTTCGACTCGGAAAATCCGATTGTCAAGCAATGGCAATGGCGTGAATAAGTTCGTGATTAAATTAGGGATTATCGAAAAATGTATTTCGGCAAAAAGTGTTGATAGTTGATAATTCATTTTTATTTCAGTCCGGAATCGAAAAGTTGGCGCCGTCGAATAATTTTCGTCGGTCATACTTTTATTAAAAAATGAACGTCAAAGGGTGGAATTTCATTGACTGATAAGATGAATCGGTTGATTATCGATTCCTAATTTTCGGCAGAATGGCCCCCAATTTAGTACGAATTTGTATATAGAGAAACGTATGGAAGAAGAGTGACTTTTTCACATGTTGGACAAGCAAAATCATCTCGAGGATACTCCCTCTTCATCACACTGGATGAAGGGTGTGTCATGTATCGCAAGAGTACCCCTGACGAGCCATTCAACCTACCAGCACTATGCTCAACATTTAATGAACTCTCTCTCTCTCTCTCTCTCTCTGCTACCCTTAGCCCGAATCTCTGCGAATGATGAGGGAGAGAAAAAGAGAGGAATAGAGATGACAACATTATGAAGACCGACAGTACGTCTAGGAATCGAGTGAACGACGAGAAGGCGAGATTTGCTATCCCTGTTTTCGGTTCCTTCATCCCTCTCCAATTTTCTACCTCTTATCTCATCCTAAACTTTTATCCAATCTCCTTATCCTTCGCATTGACTGCATCCTGTTCCCGTTAAACTATACTACACTTTGACCGATCTTAACTCATTCCGCAAGCCTCATGAGAGCCTCATCGAGAACAAATTGTCGCGGGATCTTGATGGGCGTTCCAATTGCCAGGCTGTGTAGTGGTGAAAGAGGTGGAAAGGATACAAGGACAGTTGCCATCAGCTTCGAATGCTTGGGTAATTTTCAACGAGAAACACATCGCAAGATCGAATTTCTCTCCGCTGCTGTCATTCTAGTGTCGTCGGATTTTCGTACCACTTTAATCACAAGACTACCTTGGAAAACCTCTGCTCCTCTTCTTCCTCTTATCCGTCAAGAGGCTTTGTTAAGTTTCCGAATCTGAACGGACGATTCAACGTCTCGGTTCTTGGAGAGGCCCTGAAAGGATTCTCAAAGACCCGAGCGAGCTTCGAGACAACTGCAATGAACCCTCTAAAACGCGCATCTTTCGTCTTCAAGATAAAGTTGTCTTCAATGACGATCACACACATTCCTCCGCCTCTGGTTATCCGTACCATGTTTCTCAGTTATCTAAAGTACAATTCTGTCGAGTTTGTTCGTTAATTCGTTCGAATCGTTCACGAGAAATTTCCGAACGTACGGCGATTGCTTTATTCCAGTACCAACAGGCTTTATAGACTTTAAGTGATCTTGAATGACTCGAGCGTTATAAAGACGTTTTTTCATCAGACACATCTTCATTGTACATTCATCTCGAAAGTGGCCATTAGTGTTCTCTGTCCTGCAAAACGGAGTAAGAATGATTTCTTATAATCGCGTTCAAAGACTCACCTTGTAAGTACCGAGATCCTTGACGCTGCAGGAGAGCTTTACGTTGCGTCCAGCCGCGATGGTTATGTTGCCGATCTCGTCGACGAATTCCGGTTCGGGCACCGTGCTCACTGAAACAAAAATTTCATCATTCAAATCGCCATTCTTGATCAGAGTGTGTTCGAGAGCATGTCAGAGTTCTGCCTTACCGACAGGAGGCATTGAAATTTTCGGCCACAAATGTTAAACTATGAAACCGAATGATTTGACATTACGTCAAGTAATTGTGGACACCTCTGTCTCCATTGTAATGTCAAGGAAATGTTGAAATCTAAAATAAAAATGTACGATTTTCAGCTGAGAGCAAACATGGTAACACTTGGTATCTTAAATAGATTGGGGATGATAAGTGTAGAGTAGGGATGAATGATGAATGAACGACAAAGTGAACATCGAGATCTTGATGTGGAGAATCGGTGAGAGAAATCACACGGAGCTTTTTCAAAATTTCTCGATAGAAAGCCTTGAACATAGTGAACGCTTCAATGGACCGAAACTCCTCCCACCTTATCAGACGCTTTGCAATCGATTTTTACAAAGTTCCACTTTAAACATCATAACTACATGTTGTTCAGGAAAACTGGATTATGTGCGAGGATGCTTTGTATATTTGTTGATAGCAAACACGTATGTACAGATGAGGGTCGGTGGAAGATGCTTAGAGGGCGGAAAGTGGACGTTGAAAGAAGAGCAGAAAGATAGGAACTTGGAGGGATGCACTGGAAGACGCAACTAGTGTACACTCTTGGTAAATTATGCATGTAAAGTATACACGTATATGTATATATATATATTCGGTATCTATACACTTTACAAAGATGTACACACTTTATAAAGCTGATGCTGTGTGTGTTTGTGTGTATATAGACATCATATGGCGAAGCCATCGCGAATTCCTTTCTTGCCGAATCACTTACCTGTAACGAATGCTAGCGAACGAAAGGGCTTAATCCTCCCCATGATTTTACTCCTTAAATCGAGCAGTTACGCCCTTTTATTTGTCAAAAGCCTATATGTGTTTATATAGAATGGTCCACGAGTGTTGGAGTGACTTTTAAAGCAAATCGAAGTGACTCCCACCCTTCTCATCCCCAGTTGGCAAGAGACCTGGCTTAAGCTACTAGCAAATTCTCTTTGGGCAGTTGCCACCGACAGAGAGCGAGAGGAATCGGAATCAAATAACGCACAACATACACTTCGTGCATGTACATAGAACGTGCCTCCTCTGTGAATATATCTTATACATGTTTATGTATGTTTCATATATATATATATAAAGGTTTTTGTAGATTTCACTGAATGGAAAGAAACGTCAAAGTTTTTCGATTTTTCGACATTTTCACATTGAATTTTTGAGCTTTTCAGAAACACTCATTCTCATTGGTAACTAAGGGCTTACATACCTCTGAAATTTTCCAATGAAGAATTTTCTTTTACAGTTTTATTTTTTATACTTTAAAGAATAAAAAAAAAATACTTTTATGAAAATTCTACTCCGTTACAAAGTTATAGCATTAAATGTGATCGGACATCGGATTGGGACGACTACCTGGCTAAACTTTAAACGCCTTTTTCTTGAAACTATGTTTTTAAAGAGTGTCCGTCCGTGCTGACGCTGTTTAAAAACACAGTTTCGAAATAATTCAGTCAATTTTCAATATTTTTCAACTTTTATTTTTTAAATCTTGATAATTATTTTCTCTATAATCTGATGAGAGGTTTTTTTTAATTATTTGATTGGACAGTTTTCTATAAATTGTTAAACGCTAATTTTTTTTAAATTTGCACACTAAAGTTTGATATACTGTAATTTCTTAAAAAAAAAAAAAAACCCTCCGTCAGACTATTACTACTACATTATTTTACTAGAGTCTTTTTAATTTTTGTAGATTGGATAATTTTTGGTGAAGTTATGATGTCGACAAGAAGGCGCCATGGTTTTCAACGGTAGTCCATTTATACCCGTAAAAAATAATGTTAATATTAAGAAAAAAAATGTAAAAAAATTTTTTCTCATAGTTGAAAGGTTAATAAAAAATGTGAAATCAACAATTTAGTTTTTTTTTCACCGTATAACTTTTATAATAATTTTTCAAAATTTACTCGGTTTTCTGCGCGCACAGGGGGTATGTGAGCCGTTAAGGTAGTAGTCTGGTAAGTTAAGCCGATTTTCATGTCTTTTTTGGAGGTCGTTTTTCTGTAGAAAATAAAAATGAATCGTTTTGGATATTTAGGATGTTTTTATTTACATATTAAAGGTACAAAAAAAATTTTTTTTTTTTAATTTAATAGTTTATTATTATTATTATTGATCGAAGTTGGCGCCTCGAAAAAAAAGCGCGTGGGTGGCCCCGGTGATTTTGGCTCTTGATGTTATCTGAAATCAAAAATTCTTGATAATTCTTAATCTATATTCTTTTTATTTTACAACCCCTTCTTTGCTAAAATAAAAGGACTTTTTTTTCCAAAATCCGCCATTTTGTTATATATCCATGAAATTTAACTTCAGTAGTTCCGACCAGAATGACATGCCTATAGATTAAGAATTATCAAGAATTTTTAAGGCCCTTTTTTCGAGGTGCCAACTTCGATCAATAATAATAATAATAATAAACTATTAAATTTTTTAAAACAATTTTTTTTTGTATCTTTAATATGTTAATAAAAACATCCTAAATATCCAAAACGATTCATTTTTATTTTCCTAAAAAAAAACGCCCTCCAAAAAAGAGATGAAAATCGGCTTAAGTTACCAGAATACTACCTTAAGAGAACATTTTCGTTCGACAGACTTCAAATTAAATACAACGATATTTCAAATCAAAGCTTTACTACCCTTTGATTGATTCGAGGTTGTTCGAGAGGGGAGCGAGGTTTTGAACAGGGAAACCTTGCTCTAAGCTTTGGGGGTTGTTTTTGGAAAATAGATATCGATAAATTGAGAGATTGAGAGGGATGAAAAGGAAAGAAGCTTCGAGATTTTCAAAGCTTTCGTCAAAGCCGCGACACGTATTAGATCGATGTTAAAAATCTAAGGGTTGAAAATCGCTAGTGGCCGTAGATCGGTGGCAAAACGCCCGAATTGTTTCTCTCCCCCCCGTGTTAGGGGAGCTTTTATTCTTCGTAAAATCGAGATCGCTATCGACATGTCCGTTTCTCTGGCACCGGATAGTCTCACGAGCTTTGCTTCCCCCTTTTTTTATACTCGACTCCCTCCCCCACGTTCCCCTATCAAGCTTCTTCTCTCTCTCTCTCTCTCTGTCCTCTTTGGTCTCGCTGACCGATCCGTTCGTGCGTTCATCAGCAATGCATGGGCTTTTCATTCGCGGGAAGTATCCATAGTCGCGGAAAAATCGGAATAGGTCTGTTCCACCCGGTTTCTCGAAAGAGAGTCAGTCAGCTTGAGTTTTTCGAACGAAAGCCTGAGATAAGGAGTGCCTGCGAGTGCTGCATGTTGGTTACAAATCTATATGTATATTTATAGAGATTTTACATAGTATATACATGAATACATAGATTTTTTATGCGTGTACATATATATTATAGACTTTATCGGGATTACCAGCTATATAAGGTATATATTTCCTAGGGGATGTAGTTATCACATACATAAGGCATCGCCCTCTCCACCTCTTCTCCCTCTTCTCCACTCACCTTTTTCTCTTCATGGCGGTTATCTAACGTGTCCTTTTATCCTTTTTATGTTATTTCTTTCATCCTATCGTACTTTCACTCGTCTTTTTTTTGTTCTTATTTCCATGCACTCTCCTCCGTCTGTGCCGCGACTTTGTGCGTCTTTTATTTCCAAACTGGATGAACTTTCTCTCGGCATCGACAGAGAGGGTGGGATAGAGGAAAATGTACTTTTAGGTTCGTGCGAATATTGTCACGTGTATGCTCTGCGGGAAATCTAAAGACCTTTTGATGTATAACGGATGCGTGACTTTATAAGATTTGTATATTCGCGAAATTCTTATCGGGGAAATGAAAACTTTTTTTTGCTTTGTAATGCCAATTTCTCGTCCACGATTGTCCGAATGATCGTTAATTATCCACGGCCTCTTTAATCCCTGTTGGATCTCGGGAAAATCTTATCAATAACGTGATATCGACGCCTGCCAACCGACTGTTTTTCACCGTCAACGATGCTGGTAGACTGATGAAGTGAAGAAAGAAAGACAAAAACAAAGGGCTCCACAACCGCGTGATAAAGAAGTATACGTCGTTTTTTTTTTCTTACTTATATGTACATGGGCCAACAACGGAACACATCCGATCTTCCGCACCGTTCGTATCTTTTAGAAAGATTGATGATCCGATTCACCGATAGAAACATAGAAACCAGAGTTCGATCAAACACACGATATCTATTTCGTTCGTTGTCCGATATGTCGAATTTCGATAATTAGCCAATTTATCAAACGATGGGATGTCATACGTTCGATCACGTCGAAATACTAAGAGACACGGTCTCGGGATGTTGAGAAATTTCATAAAATTTTGATAATAGTTTCTGGTAATTTTATGAGGAACAAACGAAATTGAAAGAATTTAAGTAATTGTTTTTACTCTGGCAAGAAAATGATCACGTTCAGCAGGTTTTTTTTATGGAAATGTTAGTTTTTACGGGGTAATTGGTAGCGGACTGGTGATCAGCGAGTCAAAATACATCGATATAGCGTACTAAAATAAAATTAAAAAATTAAAAATTCTTTTCCATTTCAGCCAAAAACAACTGGCTGCACTAAAAGTGCAGTAACCCCGCTGCCCCGGTGGAGTTGGAATCCCACTCTGTGCTCATTCTTTTCGTGATCGACACCCTTTAAAATGGCGCTTGAATCATTGTGCTATTATTATTTTTCGATTTTTCACAGATTTTAAAGTCGGACCATCGATTTTTGCGAATTTTATACCCCTTCTCATTTTTTTTCCCCGATTTTCAACCTGCTCTCACGGCTACAATAATTGAGATATCGGGATGATCCAAAATGCATTCTCTAAGTCTACTCGAGACGTTTTGTAAACGCTCGTCAAAACCCAAAATCGATGAAACGGGAGCCAAGTTATGACCATTTGAAATTTCGTGATTTTTACGTTTCCGAAAAGGTGGGCCAAAAAATACAAAAATTTGTTGTTCTCCTTTTTTCAATGTTTCGATACCCTATTCGATCGGAAATTTTCCGGTGGTTACGAATAACACCGAGTTTTTGTCGGAAGCTCGAAAAATCAATGGGAAAAACGCGAAAGTTGAAAAAAATCACTTTTTGGACGATTTTCAACGGAATTTTGAGTTTCTCAAGGAAACGGCTCTGAATTCGTAATCAGCGAGTCAAAATACATCGATTTAGCGTCCTAAAAGAAAATTTAAAAATTCAAAATTTTTTTGCATTTCGGCCAATCAGAAGTGGCTTCACTAAAATCGCTGTAACTTTGCTTCCCGATGGAGTTGGAACCCCACTCTGTGCTCATTCTTTTCGTGATCGAATACCCTTAAAAATGGCGCTTGAATCATTGTGCTATCACTATTTTTCCATTTTTCACAGATTTTTAAAGTCGGACCATCGATTATTGCGAATTTTTCCATACATACCCCTTCTCATTTTTTTCGCCGATTTTCAACTTGCTCTCACGACTACAATAATTGAGATATCGGGATGATCCAAAATGCATTCTGTAAATCTACTCGAGAGGTTTTGAAAACGCTCGTCAAAACCCAAAATCGATGAAACGGGAGCCAAGTTGTGACCATTTGAAATTTCGAGATTTTAGATTTCCGAAAAGGTGGGCCAAAATGTACAGAAATTTTTTTTTTCTTTTTTGTCAATGTTCCGATACCCTATTCAATCGGAAATTTTCCGCTGATTACGAATAACACCGAGTTTTTGTCGGAAGCTCAAAAAATCAATGGGAAAAACGCGAAAAAAAGCTTAAGAACAATGCACAAATTGCAACAATGACAAATTCGGCGAGCGTGGTCTGTAGAACTGCAAAACTCGACAAAAACTATGAGAACCAATCGGACAAAAAATAATGGAAAACTTAGAAATACCAGTAATTCTCGTGTTTCTCCAGTCAAATCTGAATGCTCGAAAGAAAACAAAATGTTATCCATATTGTTATCGTAAATTTTCACGAATACGAAGAGATATACCGAGATGTTTTCCTCATGTGACAGATTTTATTGACGATGCTTGGCAATCTTCGTCGAATTAGCGTGGTTCGAAAAAAAAAGGCTATCGTCTCCAGACACGATTATACCGAAATTGCATTATATTCCGTGGATAATGGCGTATGGTTTGCGTTGTTCGTGAAAATTGACCATTTACCGTCGCGACTCATCACATTCAAGAGTCTCTCTTCGACATACTTACAGGCTAATAGAATTTTTTCCTCTCTCCCATTTTATCTCCAATCACGTAATACATATAAATATATATATATATATTCATCCCCCGAAAACTTCTCGCTATCGGGACAATTCCCATTCGCAGTTTATTTCGAAGAATGGTAGAAAGATGATACTGGAAGATGAAACTATCCTCGAATGTTACTTCGGTTTGATAATATGACCAAAATTGTTGATGGGACAAAAGAGAGGACGTCTCTTATCTACGTCGTAACATCTTTCGACGAAAATTCCACCCTCCAATATATACATATGTATATATATATATATATATATAAACGTTAAACGCAATTGTTACGAGAGATCGCGATATTTCGTTACTACGAAATGGTACCAGTGATTTATTCGCTCAATCATTCGTTTCGAAATTTTTATTACACGACATACCCCAAAATGGAATTTTTTTCTCGTTCATTTAATAGTATTCTAGACTTTTTACTGAAAAAAAAAAAATGTCTATCCAAATATTAATGACAACTTCGTCGATAAAACGAGTGACAATGAAAGTAACCATCGTAACCGTTGCTCTCTGGTCTGAAACATTTTTTGTGAAATCCAATTTCTCATAAAGAAAATTCTATCGCGATTTTAAGAGAGAAAAAAAATGGTTAATGGGTTAATAAAATAACTAGTAAAGAATGAGATGGATTAAAGAAAAAAAAGGGGCAGGGGGGTGCCTATTACAAAGTAACGAGAGAACGCGACGTCAAGTGTAATATGGCTAGGCGTCACAATTCCTATCCTGATATCCCTCGATCTTTTATTTTATTTTTTCCCCTCTCCTCTCCTATACTTCCCAGAGATTTCTCGTTTTCTTCCTATCCATGTGTCTTTCTTATACCAACGCTCTCCGAGTTGTTCTCATTTTCTGCCTTATCGCGTTGAATCTCATAAATTTCTTCGAAAGCGTGATTAAGCTACCCCTCCACAATTTCCCACCCCTCTATAGGCTCTCTACCGGCTCTTATTCCAGCGTTCAGTTCTCTTTCTTCCTCGTGCTCGCGACGCTCACATACACATACAACCCCTGCAAGCCAACTTCCCGTGACTCCTTCACCCTCTCTCTGTCGTGTCCCCGAGATTCGTAGGTCCCCAACCCACCGAACCGTCCAATCTAAGTATTCAAATGAGCGAACCGACTTGCGAGCACCCTCTCTCACCCCTTCGCCAAGGCTACCTTCCTCCGATGGCAGCTACACTTTTTTACAATCATCCCCCTTATACTCTCTCGCTCTCTCTCTCTCTCTCTCTCTCTGTCGCAACGACGCGGCAACGCCGCGTGAGAGATTGGAACGAGGAAGAAAAAAAAGAAGAAGGTTGAAAGGGAGTCGGGAGAGGGATGAGAAAATGGACGAGAGAGAAGAGGGTGAAAGGAGAGGAAAACATGTACGATTGCGGATTAATAGCTAACTCGCGTAATACCCGTCTAATCTGAATATGTGTGTGTGTGTGTGTGTGTGTGTGTGTGTGTGTGAGAGGGAGAGAGAGAGAGAGAGAGAGAGAGGAAAAGGGAGGAAAGTTGACACTTATTGAAATGTATTTTTCCTATCGACTTTGCCCGAAACTCCCTTTAATCCACTTGACGACGAAATAAATTCACGGGATGTAGTCTGTACGAGAAAATTGAAGCTTACCGAAAGACATCGTCGGGGAATAAGAAGGGTGTGATTCGTCAGAATGGCCGTGTAGCAACACGGTAGAAGCGTCACTTCCGGTTGATGCCTGGACTAGAAGGAGCCGGATGTTGAGGGAAAACTTGGGAGGTATTGCCCGTGCGGGAGATTTGATCAATTAACAATGAAGCCACGAGAGAAATACTTATAAATTATTGTTGCTACGCGTGGGAAGGTTTGACAAACAAAATTCTCCTGCGAGTGGATCGTTGTGAAAATCATTTTAACGCATCATCCGGGATTAAACTTCTAAAGATTGGATGAGCAGTAATCTGCAAAAATCTTCATAACCGATGAAGTAAACTGTCGATTGGTAAAAAGTGGTTAAATTTCCCCAATCTTTCCCGATGATATAATTGTCTTTTTACTGAGATGAACATTATCCTGGACTAGAAGCTCTGCGAGGCATTTGCTTCGGCAAGAAAAAATCCGCAAAAGACTGGCGGCGACTGAATAGGAAAAAAAGAAACGAGACGAAACGGGGGTCAACGTGTGGAACTTCATGGACGACCGTGAGAAAAAAAAGATAGGGGGAGAAAGATCTTCGAGGCTTTGCACGGTACTCTGTGGTCCGCTGATGTGGAAAAGAACACCCGGTATCTTTGAAGACGGATCAAAGGATTTCTCTCTGTCTTTGTCTCACTCTCTGCCTTACTCTCTCCTCTCGCCGGTGAATAAAGGTGCCAAGTGAATTTTATCAGAGCACTCTCACTTTACGTGCGTCGATATCGGCCTCAGGCGGATCTGTCTTTCTTTCCATAGCTCTCAACTGTGATCTTCTCCTCTTTCGATTTTTGCGTGAGTGTCGAGTTCTTTCGCTCTGTTTCCCTCGTCTGTCTCCCCCGGCCCTGCCTCGTACGTTATCGTACTTTGGAAAATACGATAGTCTTCTCAACAGATTATTCACTTTTCCGCGGGGTTTCATCGAAAGAATACGAAATATTGCCTTTTTCTTTTGTTTTCAATTCTTATCAACATCTCAAAGTGCCCGTGGACCATTTCTATTAACCTTTTCTAAGACGAGAATCATTTTTGTTGACGTAGCCTTTTTCTGTTTGTCCTGAATGACCTCTGTCGTTTTTTTTATTCATAATATCAAACAGAAGACAATGCGAAGAATAGAAGTATGTGAAACATGACCTTCAGGTGCTCGAAGATCCTTTTTATTACTATTTTTGACCTTTTCTAAGACAAGGATCTTCTTGTCGACGTAGCCTTCTTCTGTTTGTCCTGCATGACCTCTGTCAAGTTTTTTATAATCATAATATGAACAGAATACAATGCGAAGAAGAGAAGTACGTAAAACATGACCTTCACGTACTCGAAAGTCATGTCTTTATTACCACTTTCGTTCTAATCCATTTGGTACCTTATTCCCAACCGTTTTTGGACGAAAGTACAAATTTTCGTCGTGTGAAACGTTTACGATCAATTCCCGCAATTTTTGTGGACCGTCCAACTGTATTTTTGGATTAAATCAATCAAGTTAGCAATCACCCATTCCCGAATGACTAGACATTATCATTTTTTCGTACAAACACATATTTTTCATTACTCTAACAAGCAAATTCACCTTTTATCGTACGTATATCCGCGACGACAAACAATGTGTTTCGTCCTATCAGGAGTAAATCATCAGAGAGGATAGTCGGTCGCGATAGAAGGATTTCATCGTGTCACGGATAATCGACCAGAAGCACAGGAAATAGCCGGTGTTTGGGGCAATCGAATTTACGAGAAGAGCGACTGTGCACACCTGTTCGATGGTGTGGCTAGTCGTGAAGTGACGATACATTTGAGGAAGAGAGGGATGCGAGTTGCGGTGAGACATGGCTCTTAGAAGAACAAAAAAAAAGAGCACAAAGGGGGTCGGAGGAAAAGAGTGAGGAAGAAGTATAAAGCACCGAGGAAAAACCTTTTTTCTCCTCTTGATCCTCGCTAACTATCACTGTAACGCGTCCGAACACCTCGACTCTCTTTTCCTTTGTTTCCTATACGTTCTGTCGTGTGCCCCAGTCTGGCCTTTGTCCATACTAGGGTTGAGTAAGAACGAAAGAGGGGGATGCTCCTTTATTTCCCTTTCGAATGTTCTAACTCCGAGTCTCTCTCTTTCTCCCTCTCTTGAGGGAGGCACGGTTTAGACGGTAACTCAGGGGTGTTAGTGACAAGGGATGAAGCCACAGTGTCAAAGAAGTGGAGGAAAACCATCGAGTGAGCGTTACAATCATCCATGGAACTCTTTGGCACGTCTTACGAGATGCTTTCACCTCACGTATAGTAGCAATGGAAAAGTCAGTCTCTTTCTCACTCTCTCTCTCTCTTTCTCTTCGTCTTTTACTCCCTTTTCCTTCCCACTCTCTTTCTAACAGGCTCTCTTTTCCTATTTTCAGCAACAGAGTTACTCCTTCTCGACATTGCACTTGATTCTCACCTCTTTTCTCGCTGATCCCTCATTTCAACTCGTCAGCAGCACCTCCATTCCTCACCCTTTCGCCCCTCTCATCGCTCGCATAGTTTATATACTCTCGCTTTCACACCCTTTGGCACTCGCTTCATCCCTACGTTTTTCTTTTTCTTTTCCTCCCGTCACTGTCTCGTGTTTGATCACGAACATCAATCGAACGCTTTCGAATTATTAGAGGATCCACCATCCCCTAGAAAACCATTATTCTTTCGGTAGAATTTCAGTCCCGAGGGAGGGTGCAAAAATTATGAAAAATAAATGGAATTTATGGGAGATTGGTAAAAATTATGAAAAGTATGAACATCATTTTGCGTTCATAAATTTTCAGGAAGAATGACGATGATTATTCCGATGTGCTGATCAACAAGAAACGTGGTAGCGTCCTGACGCTAACTAATTTAAAAAAAACAGAAGTTTTAAACTAATTTTTACATGAAAAATCATTATTTACGTTGGGATTGAACAATTTCTTGTAATTATTTTGCGACACGATTAATTGTCAATTATCTTTCTTTCTCGGTTCAAATCTTTCATGCGGTAGTCACGTATACGCATGACACATTCCATAAGAACATAAAAGCTTTTGAAAGGGCGGGGGGAGGTGCTCGTGTCACTTCTGCGTGCGAAGGAGACGAAGAGAGAGAAAAACCGTGAATGGGACACATTAAATTCCGGTTACGGCACCATGAAATTGTACCGTAGTGCACGTACGTTGATGCGTACCTGACCTGAGCGATTTGGTCATTTCAGCGAGTCGACGAGAGGGAGGAATAACGATCGCTCGTATAATATCGGAATTATCCAATCCCCGGGACACATTTATTGGAGAATGTTTGTTATAATGGCCTCTTTTTTGCCATTGCATTTCAATCGGTTGTTAAATTGCGTATTTGTCAATACCTCTATTAGAAAAATTGAACTCATCCTGTCGATTAAGACTTGAAACCCCTACTTCAGGAGTTTTCAAGTTGAAAATCTCGAATTAGTGCGCTGGGTCCAGTCAGGGCTTTATCAACGTGACGTTTAATCTCAATTTCTTAATTATAGTAGCAACTACAGTTTATTTTTAATTAACAATCCGTAATTATCGGGGATCAACCCTAAAATTGTGTCCAACAAATAAGGAAGTGTGAACAAGGGTTGAAATCCTCAAGGGGGCAAATAGGGTTAGACGGTTGAAAAAATCAATTTTTTTAATTTCATAAATTGTTAGTAAAACTATTGAAAAATATGTTCCCAAAATATTAAATGAAAATTCCGACTCGTTCTATTGTTATAAGCCATTAAAGTGAGTAGCTCTCCTTCAGGCCACGAGCGCGCCACGTGTATAACCGAGCGGTCACTATTTTTTCAAACGCGTTTTTCTGAAAACGACTTTTTTTGAACTTGCGTACACGCCAGTTTGAAAAGTTTTCAACCAATCGTTTTGAAAATTGGCAGTTATTTTCTTCATAGTATTGCGCTCTATATGAACCTAAAATCGGAATATTATCATTATTTAAAATAATTTTTTTTTGCAAATAAAGTTGTAAAAAATGGCAAAAAATCATGCTTTTTTGTTTTGACCCCTGTACAAAATTCAATTTTCTATTTTTTTTATAGCATTTAGGTTCATATAAAAGAGAGACATATAATAAAAGTAAATTCCAACCTCGTTTGATTTCAGATGAAAATTGCGGCTTCCAGGATGTACGCAAAATGCTGAGTCTGATTGTGACCTGCAATATGGGGTCGCTTATAGCCCCGGTGTTATCCAAGAAAATTCTTCAAAAATTTTATAGTATATACTTAAATATATGTATAAAATATTCTCAAAGTTTCAATAAATTATACTCATTTTTTATACTATAAAAAAATTCATGAAAATCATTGAGAAAACCCTGTCCTAACTCTATTTCCTCCTTTAAGGACTCACGTACCCGTGAAATTTTCAAAAAATCGATTTTTCTTTCACAGATTTTTATTCTTTATGCTTTTAAAAATAAAAAAATAAAAACTTTTCAAGAAAATTCCACTCCGTTACAAAGTTATAAAGAGACTAGCCGTAAAGTTCACGTTGTACCTACCAGAAACTTTAAACGCGGTTTGCTCGAAACTATGTTTTTTAGACAGTGTCAGCACGATAACTCAGTCAATTTCTAGTATTTTTCAACTTTTATTTTTTTAATCTTGATAATTATTCTCTCTATAGTCTGGCGAGAGGTTTTTTCAATTTGTTGGTTGGACAATTTTGAATAAATTATTAAACACTAATTTTTTTTTCATGAAATTGCATACTAAAGTTTGAAATACTGTAATTTCTTTATTTTTGAAAAAATAAAAATAAAAAATCCCTCCGTCAGACTTTTGCTACTACATTATTTTACTAAATTCTTTTTTATTTTTGAAGATTGGATAGTTTTTAGTGAATTTATGATGTAGACAAGGATGCGTCATGGTTTTTCATCAGTAGACCATTTATACCCGTAAAAAATAATGTTAATATTTTTTTTTTATGTTTTCTATTTTTTTTCATATAGTCGAAAAGTTAATAGAAAATGTGAAATCAACAATGTAATTTTTGTTTCACCATATAACCTTTGTAATAATTTTTCAAATTCACGCGAGTCCTTAATTCCGCTTTTCTAAACTTGCGTCGTTTATTACAACGTTTTTCGTACGAAATGACGTAAAATATTGTAAAAAAAACTCGATCGTCGTAGACCGTGATAAATGACAAACGAATGACCCGATGTATATTTATAGAATTGACCAAAGCGGCGTTATCACGCTGATTTATTATCAGTTGACCCGGTATGAGCTCGAGAAATTTCACCATCTAAATTCAAACAGTCGCGCGCTCCGCGGGGGCTTTGTGCTTCAACGTGACATAGATCGAGGATTGCTTTTTATGTTGGTGGTGGGTGAAGGGGGATGCAATCGAAAATGAAGTGATTGAGCACGCTGTGAATAACAAAGTGTACGTGTATGTGTGTATCTGTCTGATAACAACGTGAGACAACGCGTTATATTCGTGTTCCAAAACTGGCTCTCGGTATACATACGGATATCGGAAAGCCACGATGAAGTCCATTCACCTCATCATCCTCCTGCTTTTCCGCCCTCTTACGCACCCCCGGAAGTTCCAATTTGCCACAAACTAATCTATATTCAAATTGCTACGAACAAAACTAATGCTAGCGGTCAGTTCCCCACGGTTTAACCATCGGTTCATGACCTCAACCGGAATTTCTACACCGGTACAATGACACGAGGTACATATATATATTTATTTATATATTTATCTGTATATATATGTGCTCCCCAGACGAATTATTCGTTGTGGCATGGCGCGGCGAGGAACCGAAAGTTTCGCGACGGTCTCGTGTATATATAAACCCCGGAATAGGATTTCGTTTGCTAACTCTCGACCGAGCTCTGGTCTGATGATCCGAAACTGACGAATGCAAGAGATTTCCGCAACAACCCTCCCAACATACGACGCTCGCGCGTTTTACTATTTTTTTTCCACGCATTGACAACTTTATTCGAGTAATAAAAGTGGTCGACCAACGAACAACATCGGTCAAGAAGAACGGTTACTGGTTGTTTTTGGAAAATTAATGGCGGATATAAAAGACGGTGTTTCAACGAACGCTATTAAATTAACAGATTTTGCTCAACGCGTGACTACACTCGCGAAAGTAGAGGACCCAGTTATCTCTAATCGTGATCTTAAAACGATGCTGGTAGACAAGTTTGATGACAAGATTTTCTTCTCATATCCAACTGTAAATTGTCGATTTTCCATTAGTTTGACGATTGTTAATTGCGATTTAAACATTATTTTGATAATGACTTATATTAAATTGTAGTGTTATGTTATTTTACGTAATATTGACACTATCGTGAATATCCTCGAAATTTTGTTTTGATCAATTATGCACTTAAAGGTAGAAATAGGGTTAGACGTTTCAAAAAATCGATTTTTTTTTATTTCATAAATTGTTAGTAAAACTATTGAAAAATATGTTCCCAAAATTTTAAATGAAAATTCCGACTCGTTCTATTGTTATAAGCCATTAAGGGGAGAAATAGGGTTAGGACAGCGTTTTCTCAATGATTTTCATGAATTTTTTTATAGTATAAAAAATGAATATAATTTATTGAAACTTTGAGAATATTTTATACATATATTTAAGTATATACTATAAAATTTTTATACATATATTTGAGTATATACTATAAAATATTAGCGACCCCATATTGCTTGTTTTTCTTGGTATTACTTTTCAAACGCGTTTTTCTGAAAACGACTTTTTTTAAACTTGCGTACACGCTAGTTTGAAAAGTTTTCAACCAATCGTTTTTAAAATTTGCCGTTACTTTCTTCATAGTATTGCGCTCTATATGAACCTAAAATCGGAATATTATCATTATTTTAAATAATTTTCTTTTTGGCAAACAAAGTTGTAAAAAATGGTAAAAAATCATGCTTTTTTGTTTTGACCCCTGTAAAAAATTCAATTTTCTGTTTTTTTGATAGCATTCAGGTTCATATAGAAGAGAGACATATAATAAAAGTAAATTCCAACCGCGTTTGATTTCAGATGAAAATTGCGGCTTCCGGAATGTACGCAAAATGCTGAGTCTGATTGTGACCTGCAATATGGGGTCGTTAATATTTTATAGTATATACTTAAATATATGTATAAAATATTCTCAGTTTCAATAAATTATATTCATTTTGTATACTATAAAAAATTCATGAAAATCATTGAGAAAACGCTGTCCTAACCCTATTTCTCCTCTTAAGCGGTTATACGTTGGAAATAAAAAAAATCGATTTTTTTTTATTGCATTTTCGGAATGTACATATATTTGAGTATATTCTCTAAAAATTTCAAATCGATCCGGCAAATATTTTTGAAGATACATGCATATTTGTAAGGACGCTCGGAGAGTTACAAAGTAGGCTGCCTAAAGACCGGAGTAGCAGCGTGAAACTTTGAACGCGTTTTTTCTCAAAACGGTGGTTTCAAAGTCGGTGAGCACGATTTGTCAAAAACGGCTTAATCAATCGGTCTGCAATTTTAACACAACCTTCTCGGATATATTCCTCAGGTATTGACCGAAGGAATATTATTTCCGATAATTATTTCTATTTTTTTTAAACAATTCAACGAAAAACTTTTGGTCGAAAATTGAAATTTTTTCTTTTTGGAGCCGCCATTTTGTTAAAAATCAAAATTTCGACTATACCTTCGATCAATACCTTGATTTATCTATCCACTAATAGAACCTCTTTGGTTTTTTTATTTTAAATAATCCAAACCGGAGATATCGTGCTCACTGCCAGACACCTTTTTTTTGAGGACCTCCAAGAAATCGTCTGCAGGAACAGTGTAAATCAATATGTTTGAAAATGAAAAATGCCGATATAAAGTTAAACGCTACCACTACATTTATTAATACTTCTTGTATTTGTCAGATAAAATCCCTTTTCAGAAAAAATTCGTAAAAAAACGTCTTTTTCTGGCCTTGCAACTGCGTGTAATCCGTTCAAGATTGTCTAAAGTACAAACATTTCTAAAGTATCGCGAAGCACTTTTTACCTGCCGTTTAATTGTTTATTGTTTTTGCATAAATCTCGTCGTTCCGGTGAACGACAACTTTTCATATATATATACGTGATCCCATCGTCACAGCTTTCCTGATGGTTTCTATGTACATTCATTTGCGTGTACATGAAACCACATCGGTTTTGTATATAAACAGCAGGAGAAACCTCGGTTTCATCGATATACCAGTTTCGGGACAGTCCGCCGGGTGAGATCGTCGTCGCGGTAAGGCGAACTTTCAAACCCGAAGAAGCAATATTGGTTCGGACGGTGAGAGTTACCGGACCACAATTCATTACGAAAATCGATTCGCTCGGCAATAGTGGCTGATTGGAACTGGTCATTCGAATCGTCTCTCTCTCTCTCTCTCTCTCCCTCTCTTTCTCTCTCTCTTTCTCTCTTTCTCTCTCTCAGGGTTCCTCATTAGGACGCTCTCTCTTTCCCATGCACCCTCTCGTCTTTACCCTCGTCTCTTCAATCGACCCGTGGACTCGGTCACCCTAACTCTGTGGCAAATTTACCAACCCCTACTGTACAAAACTCCTCCCACCTCCTCGGCCGCCCTTTCCGACTTCCCGATATATAATATACATATATATCGAACACGAAAATTATCGGACGAGACCTATTAATAAACCTACAAACATAACGAGGTGTAGACAATGCAAAAGAGTCGATTAATTGATTCAAATCGACAGTCATTTCGCACAAGTGACACTTTCTTCATTCAAATTAATTTTTATATTTGATAAAGAAAAAAGAAAAATATTTATTTTTAGAATTCGAAGGGTAGGGGAAAGTTTACCCCTGAAATTAATTTTTTAAAAATCATTTTTCTAGTTGTCCATATTCTCATTGCACTCTTTTGTTTTTACGTATTTCATCCGCTAATCAAAATACACTAATAATTTGGTGCAAATTTGCTCGACATGATTTTCTACATTTAGTAGAAAGGGAATTTTTTAAATGACGATTCTCAAAAAGTGTATACAAAAATACTTCCAATCGTCGGAGAAGGAGAACGTATTTTTTCTTTAAACGATGCTTTATCATCATAAAAATAAGTTACAATTCGAATTATAGCGAGACATTTTTTTTTCCACCCCACTTTGAGCGTATAACGTGAGCCTATCTCTGGTACGGCCATAGAGTACACGAGGGCGTCGCGTGCTAAATAACTTCGACAATTTTTAACCGATTGATTTGAAATTGAAAAATCTTGTTTCTAATTGCATTTCGCAGAGAAGTACGTATGGAATTTCTGATTATTCAAAAACTTTCCATGTTATGAGCAGTTTTATAACATATTTTTCACGTGAACTTCACCTTTTAAGTTCAAATGCCTACAATATTCAAATAAAACAATATTTTTCAAATTCCCTACGTACTTCTCTAGGTATTCTGATGTCGATTAACGAGAATTTTTTTGTTTTTTCCCAGGTAAAAAATTGTGGATCCCAAACGTCATGCCGTGGAGCGGCTTAAAAAAAAAGATACCAAAAGTAAATGGCAGTATTCGGCCATTTTGTACAACAAAAAAAAAACGGAAAAAATATTTTCTATTAGCTTAACATTTGTACTAAATATATGTGTAATTAGTTTTACAAATAAATCACTTTTTCATACAAAAAAAAATTGTTAAATGTGCACATGATTTTATACTCGCTACAGTCGCCATATCCGTTAAACATTTCTGAGATGATTGTCGACTTTGTGATGAAATAAATTGAGGAAAATTCGGCAACGTTTTTCAAGATTGACCGCGCACACACGGTGAATCAATAAAATAGGAAAAAAAAACAAAAAACTAAACAAAAAAAGAAAAATGGCGCAGCAGATATGTGGTACTGTAGTCGGAAAGTTATATATATGAGGCGAGGAGGGGGCGGATGGGAATGCCTCGTGATTAGCGATATACGTGCCCACGAACCAAAAGCTCTATATACCGAACTAAAGGGATGGAGAGAGAGAGAGAGAGAGACGTGATTCTATAG
The DNA here is from genome assembly GCA_958009045.1 of Oxytorus armatus. Lineage (NCBI taxonomy): Eukaryota > Metazoa > Arthropoda > Insecta > Hymenoptera > Ichneumonidae > Oxytorus > Oxytorus armatus. The sequence continues at coordinate 11,768,413 of OY253754.1, read as the reverse complement.
GGGATCGTTAATTTCTTCGGGCTAGCACCAGAGGACGCTTAACTAGACCTAGCACTTCCTGTGCCGAGTGATTCTCGTTATGTGTCCCACGTAACGACGCGAGAGTTTCTTCGTGGGGTTTTGCTTTTCGACCGAGAATCACACACACACAGACATATATATAATACGTTACGTACAACGAACACGTCCCACTTCGGGAACTGACTGAGTAAACTCAATTTGTAAAAAAGAAAGAAAGAAAAAAAAATAGAGAGAAAAGAGAGATCTCCCTCGTCAGTAACTGCCTGGGAAAAAATCGTGAAATAAGCAATATCCATCATATAAGGGAGAAATTCACCCTCAATCAACGAAACGTCGTCTTCTTTTCTCGTTTCCTCATACAAAAACTTTTATCCCCATGAAGAAAAAAAAACCTTCTTTTCCGACTTTTCAATGCCAATGTGCGTTAAAAAATTTCTCATAGTTTCATTATTTTTTCGTTCACACAAAACTTCCTCTGTGAGGAAATCAAAATTGAGACAGTTCCGTTGTTCCACAGAGGAAAATTTGTGAACGAGCAATGATGACAAAACAAAATGCAATTCGGAATTAGAACGATTTTTTTCGCAACTTCGTTTCGACAAGGAAGAAAGATTGTTTGGTGAAAATTTGTGAACGAGCAATGATGATAAAACAAAATGCAAGGAAAATAAAAATGAATCGTTTTGGATATTTAGGATGTTTTTATGTACATATTAAAGATAAAAAAAAAATTTCTTTGAAAAAATTTAATAGTTTATTATTATTGTTATTATTGATCGAAGTTGGCACCTCGAAAAAAAAGCGCGTGGGTGGCCCCGGTGATTTTGGCTCTTGATGTTATCTGAAATAAAAAATTCTTGTTAATTCTTAATCTATAGACATGTCATTCTGGTCGGAACTACTGAAGTTAAATTTCATGGTTAAATAACAAAATTTATTTGCTAAAATAAAAGGACTTTTTTTTCCAAAGTCCGCCATTTTGTTATTTATCCATGAAATTTAACTTCAGTAGTTCCGACCAGAATGACATGTCTATAGATTAAGAATTATCAAGAATTTTTTATTTCAGATAACATCAAGAGCCAAAATCACCGGGGCCACCCACGCGCTTTTTTTTCGAGGTGCCAACTTCGATCAATAATAATAATAATAATAAACTAGTAAATTTTGTCAAAAAAATTTTTTTTCGTATCTTTAATATGTAAATAAAAACATCCTAAATATTCAAAACGATTCATTTTTATTTTCCTACAAAAAAACGCCCTCCAAAAAAGACATGAAAATCGGCTTAAGTTACCAGACTACTACCTTAAATAAAAAAGAAATAATGAGAACACAAAAAAAAGAACTATTGGTTTTGTGTTTTTATTTTCTCATTATTTCTCTTCAGATTCAAAGACGTTCTTAATACGAAACGTTGAAACTATCGAACGTTCGTTATATTGAAATTCGATATTTCGGCCGTTCAAAATATTGGTCGTTCCGAATTTTCACCCTCACCCTTAAGTTGCACCTTAAGTCACATAATATACAACATCCTGTACAGCTATTATGTATCGCTACAGATCAATAGCTAACAAACAAAATGGCTGAATTATCAATACTCAGCACGACAATTAACGTAAGTTACGCCCTATTTTTTTTTTTAATCAACGATCGTTATATCGTAAGGTAGTTCGTCATTCCACCCCCACGTTGTATATCTCCCGAAGCTCCACGCGTTACGTGTGTTATTAAACAGTTTAATCACCGAACTATAGAAAATACAAGCGACCCTCTCGCGTAAGGACAGGGGGGTGAAGGGGCTATAGAGACGCAGTCATTGTCATTTTAGCACGAGAGACATACGGATATATAGGGCGAAGGGGTAGGTGTAACGAGCTACTGTATCGAGGGTAAGAGACAATCAATTTGTACATGTTTATAGTAGACCTAAAATTACTTATATATATATAATATCGCTGGTAATTTCCGATCGTGAAGACAAAAAGTCTCTACGTATTAATTACAAGTATATCAGTAAACGGACACGATGAAAGTAATTTTTCATCGGAAAATCCGACCGAGAGATTAAAAAATAAAGAACATCAGATTTTCGAAAACATTCTTCAGTATAACATGCATTCTTCATTAGTTGTACAATTTCTTTTTTAGCAGCATTGTGCATTCGTTGGAAATTTGAAAAAAATTGTTCCAATTATTGGACAGCATAAAACAAAGACAAAAAGCATCAAAGTTGAATCGAAGTTAATTCGCGATATTGAACATCGAAAATGTCGAAATCGAAGGGTAAGTACGTTTTGCGAATCGAATCGAATCGAAGGGTAATCGTTGAAATTCTGAAAAAATTGTTTCAATAATTGGACAGCATTGAAAAAAAACAAAGACAAAGAGCATCAAAGTTGAATCGAAGTTACTTCGCGATATTGAACATCGAAAATGTCGAAATCGAAGGGTAAGTACGCTTTGCGAATCGAATCGAATCGAATCGAAGGATAATCGTTGAAATTCTGAAAAAAATTGTTTTAATAATTCGACAGCATTAAAAAAAACGAAGACAAAAAGCATCAAAGTTGTATCGAAGTAAATTCGCGATATTGAACGTCGAAAATGTCGAAATCGAAGGGTAGTTGCGAATCGAATCGAATCGAATCGAATCGAATCGAATCGAATCGAATCGAATCGAATCGAATCGAATCGAATCGAATCGAATCGAATCGAATCGGATCGAATCGAAGGGTAGGTAAAAGTAAAAACAATGCTTTAACAATAATTGAACAGTGATTGAAAGCAAAAAAATAGCTCTGGTTAACCGGTAATAATGAACGAATGACAATAAATAAAATGAATTATTACCAGCGACGAAAATTGTTAGGCTGATCGTGACAGTAATCGTACAAGTGCATAAAGGTCGACGCGGCACGATACGGAAGAAGTGGTGTTTAAGCGAGATGGTTACCGTATTCATTGTTCCACGCATTTGTCCTCTCTTGCTTTTGTCGACAATACAAATACAAATACGAGAGGCACAGAGAGAGAAAGAGAGAAAAAGAAAGAGAGTGAGAGAGATGGTATGAGAGGGTCTGGTGCATAGCTCGTAAATCTCGTTCATCCGGGGAACGACTACCCTCCAACCCCTAACCTCATCCACAGCACTCCTACTCGGCGAAACACGGTGTGGATCTCCAGCGGACACGAGCGTTTATGTACCACCGATACAACGGTGCCGAGAGCCCGTCACGAGGGTTGCAAAAGAGGTGGATGAATAAAAGGGGGGTTACAGGGGGATGGGGCGGGAAGGGTGGAGAAACAGTTTGTGGCTCACGACGGAAAATGAGGGTTGAATGGGGCGACGAGCGAGACACTATGCCATGCGGTTTCCACATTACCCTCTCCCTCACTCTCACCTCTTCGCCCTTTCTCTCTCTCTCTCTCTCTTTCCTTTTATATAACACTTTCTTCGTCTCTCCTCCGCCCTCAATTCTCTGCTTACTCGTGTTGCACAAGGGGACAAAATCGTGCGGCAATCCCGGGCCTTTAACTCGATGAAAATAAGTCATGAAACAGGGAGAAGCTCAACGAGAACGACGATGCATCCCCAGGCTGATAGGGTGGTTTTTTTTTGTAATACCGTCACGATTTGAGAAAAATCAGTTATAGATCGATCTGCTACACGAAAAAAGAAATGCCCATTTGCACATTTTCGTGCTCGATTGACTCGAGTGCATAGTCGCAACGTCCTTAAAATTCTCACTTGGCCAATTGTGACGATATGCCAATTTGAGGATGAAACACGAGATCGGAAAAAGATCTGCCAATTTGAGGATGGAATACGAGATCGACAAAAGATCTTTTCTCAAATCCTTTTCCAAGTTAACCGAAGAATTCTATTATTATTATTGTTTAATATTTAAAAAAACTTTCTTTGTACTGACGGCTTTACGTTCTATTATTGTAGCTACTGTTTGTGAAATCTGTCGTTTAATACGTCGCCATGTAAGCTGACATTTTTCCGCATTGCATTCGCCATTCACCAGAATCAATGGTAGCGGAGCGGGGGAACGCTTGGCTCGCTTCTGAATACGTTACTTCCGGTGAAAAAACTAAAAGCACCCTCGGGGCATATCGCTTTCAATGTTTTTTTTCACGGTACAATTGTTATTTTTGTATTTAGCTCATTCGTCGTTGATACTTTCATATATTTCTCTCTTTCGCTTGGAAATCTCAATGAATGTGGAAAAACTATATCGAAAATTGTAACTGACGTTAAAAAGCATTTACTTTGTATTATTTATTCAAGCGAACGGAGCATTTAAAATAAATCTCGAAGTTCGGATTCTTCGTTTAAATTCGTATTCATTTCCATTGCCGATTTGTCAGTCGTTAATGGAACATGAAAAACTTTTTTTTAAATGGTTATATCGTCAAATATGCTGCCTGCAATCTCGTTACTTTTTTCACGATATAATACAGAGTTTCTACAACACGTGATTTTTTTTTCCCCAAGAACAATACGAGTCAAAGACCCAAAGGATTTTTGCAAATTTTTTAATGATCGCCATACCTTTGTTTTATGGAAAAAAAATTTTGAAATAATTACTAAATGGTTAGCGGTTAAAAAAAATAAGTTGCACATCTCTTAAGGTTGTAACAACATTATGAAAAATTCTTGACCAAATCCGCGATGATTGAGGGTCACACGAATCAGATTAATTTGTTGCGGTATGGCCCTTAACACTACATATACACATTATATATTTAAATATAACCCACAACTTTACTTCAACTCTCATAGGATTAATTTCGATTTTAATCCTAAGTATAATAACAATATACGCAAAAGCTCGAGTTAGTTTGAAAATTAGAAAATTTCCTCAAAGTTTCCTCAATGTTGAATTATATATATATTCGCGAAACCTCACCGATCCGTCCGGTTGGACGTTTTAACCCGAAAGAGGACGAGCGCGTTGCCGATGAGCTCTGAACAAGGGATTATTATGAAGTATCCTCTCTCTCTCGTTACCGGGACACACGAGAGACGGTTATAGTTGAATTTTCCGAGGAAGGATAAGGAGAGAGAGAGAGAATCGGTCCGTAACGTTACACGTAATGATGTCGTGGGGCTGCATCCCTCACAAGGGGATGAGAGCGAGTTCTCGAATTCTCGGACCAATAACCATTTTCATAATGTTCCACAACGGACAGAGGGCAATGCGCAAAAACTTTCAATGAACATTTGAAAATTCAGGGCTCACATGCCCCTAAAATAAAAAAAAAACCGATTTTTTCTTACAGATTTTCTATTGTTTATACTTTTATGAAGTTAAAAAAAAACTTTCAAGAAAATTCCACTCCGTTACAAAGTTATAGCAATAAATGTGACCGGACATCGGGTTTATGTTGTACCTACCAGAAACTTTAATTGCGTTTTTCTCGAAACTATGTTTTTAGACAGTGTCAACACGATAACTCGGTCAATTGTTAATATTTTTCAACTTTCCTTTTTTTAAAATCCTGATCATTATTTTCTGTATAGTCTGACGAGGGGCTTTTTTAATTTTTTGGTTGGACAATTTTTTATAAATTATTGAACACTAATTTTTTTTTTAAATTGCATACTAAAGTTTGAAATACTGTAATTTCGTTATTTCGGAAAAAAAAAAACAAAAATTCGCTCCGTCAGAGTATTACTACTACATTATTTTACTAGATTCTTTTTTATTTTTGCAGATTGGATAATTTTTGGTGAAGTTATGATGTCGACGAGTAGGCGCCATGGTTCTCATCAGTAGTCCATTTATACCCGTAAAAAATAATGTTAATATTAGGAAAAAAAATTTTTTTGAATTTCTTTTCTTATAGTTGAAAAGTTAATAAAAAATGTGAAATCAACAATTTAATTTTTTTTTCACTATAAAACGTTTATAATAATTTTTCAAATTTATCGGAAACGATCCGAAAATCATTTCGGATCGTTTCCGCTTCGATATTTCATCCTAACTCCACTTACTTTACATTCGAAAAAAATGATTCAATTTCCCCGTCTCAATTATACTGAAATTTCTCATTTTCACTATAATTATCGTTTCCATTGTTCGCTCATAACGATCGGAAATTATCTCACGATAAATTCGCGAATAATTAATTAAAAAAAAGCTTATTCCTTACTTCATCTCGTTCGGAGTTTTTTTTTTTTTTTTTTTTTTTTTTTTTTTTTTTTTTTTTCACGACGAACTATCTCTACGAGGAATCGAGAAAATGTTAACCAGCCAAGTAAACGAATTGTCAGTTCGTTAAGAAAAAAAAACAACCAAATGGCATATCGAGTGATATAAAAGAAAATTGGAAAAATAAATTGTAAAGTTATGTTAAATGTTATTTAAAAAATTTGAAAAAATTGATTATATACATAAAAAGTATTTCACCTTGATGTCGCTTACGTTTTTGTTTTCTAGAGTTAATCAATTTACTTTACTTTTTATACAATTATTGTTTCCACTGTTCGATCATAACCAATATTCCTCGCGTCATCCTCTTTCACGATATGCTCGTGTACCCCACGCGTATGGTTCACTTTGAGTGCACAGGAAAACATGTTTCGCGATAATAAAATTCTCAGCTCTTTTGCCCTCGCCCCCTTGTCATTGCTGTACATAGACCAGCGTCGACCGACAACTTTTACGACGATAATAAGCCCCGCGTCTCGGCATTACCGCACTAGCGATGAAAACTACGCGATACTCCTATGGAGAAGCACCGTTAAAATATATACATATACATATATAACATAATGTTGGTATATGATAGTACATACGTATAAAAGGAGCTGAGGGGTGAAATGGGAATAAGAGGATGAACGAAACCCGGTTGGAAAAGGCGATTTCTTTTTTCCTCGCAAATTGACGTAAATCCTCACATTTCTCTTTTGTCCTCAACGAGGATAGACGCATCCGAGAGCTTTGACTCCGGGCTCTCGTCATTCTTGGCGCAAGTAATGTTTTACTACACTTTTCCGACATCTAATATTGATAGGCACATAAAGGACATTTCACCTAATTTCGACGAGTCTTCCAAAAAGAACGGCCCCTCATTTTATTCGTTTCTTATTCGACCGGAAACGGTCCTCATATTTTCGTTTCAATTCACAGAAAATTTCATATACGTCAAGAAAAAATAAATATTGGGAACACTCGGTGATTCGAATTACCGAATTTTCGCAATTTTTCAAAAGCACTTATTCAATGAAAGATCACTTACATCGGTAGGAATATGAAAAAAATATAAGGGTTGTTTTTATCGTCTTAAATTCATCTTTTTTGCGAGTAGTGGTGGTGAGTGGGTGGAGTAGTTAAAAATTTTCGGAACAAATGTCGATGTTGGAAAATTGCGTAAAATCATGATTTTAAAAAATAGAAAAATCCGCTGGAAGCACAATTCATTGACGAAAGCATTTGTAATGAACATTCTTTCATTTACGAATCTCGATTTGATCGCAGAGATAATATTCGACCGTCTCTTTATACTGTATCCTTTTAATTAAACGTCAGACGGCAGGAGCTTCGCAAAATGGCATCAGGACTGGAAAACAGAGAGAGAGAGAGAGAGAGAGAGGAAAAATAGGAAAGAACACGACGCCAGAGCAGAGGAGTTTGCGTAACGGCGGTGTGAGCGAGCTGCTGAGCGCAAATAAAACTGTATGAAGAACATCCAGAACGGACAGAGAGTACGGAAAAGAGAGGGTTGGAAAGTGTCCGATTCCAGTGAAAAGAGAAGAGAAGGAAAAAGAATGAAAGAAGAGAGAGAGAAAGAGAAATGAGAATTTCTCGCTGTCACGCTAATTACGCAACGACAGGACAATAAAAGTCTATCTCTCTCTCTCTCTCACACACAGCAGCTGTACACCCGAGATATATTAAGAGAAAGACATTTATAGATACCCTCGAGTTCTCCAATCCCAAGTCTTTCTACCTGTCTCTGGGAGTCTTGACGTTAATTAACATTCCAGTCTGCTCCATTATCGATGTAACGAGAAAAACACGTCACGATAGATTAATTTAGCATTATGACATTTCTATTTTGTATTACGCACTTCCATAGATAATGTATTTTTAAAGATATATTCAAAATTTCAAGTGAATCGGTTGAAAATTGTCCGAGTTATGTTTCCGGCCAACAAAAACGGAGACGTCATCGCAAAAATGCTGCACAGCCACCATTTTGAAATTAATCGCTTCGAAAAAATTATTGTATACAGTCATTGATATGTATGATAAACACCCTATTTGGTAATTTCGATTTCTTTGGTAGTTTTTTGCAAAAAAAATCCCCAAAAACGCCTATTTTTTCGGCCTCTACAGTGGCCTGACCCGTTAAGCACATTGAGGCAATTTATAATTTATTAGCACAGAGACGCGGTGGTGCATCCCTAATATAAATTTTTTTAGAAATGGCCTTTTCGTAAATTAGTGCTGATCATTTTTTTCTAAGTCAGGAAACATCAACTGTGATTTTTTGAAAAGTTACAATGAATTCGAAAAGAAAAAAAAACTGGACATTCGTTGCTAATACGATAATCATGAATATTGTCGTCGACAGGTATAAGGATTTACCCTCGAGTTACTAAACTAATATCGTCCGACCGTCATGACTGTTATGTTCGTTCTCGAATCTGCTCCGACACTTTTCAACCATATTATGCCGCTAGTCCGGACAAGGGCTACATTTACTGTATGTCAATCACAAGAACGTAACGCGCGTTATTTTCCACCGTTGAATCGTTAGATTTACGCCCTTCTGTTTCCTAGCAATCTTTATACAAGCATACGTATATATATTGTACAATATACGCGTCCACCCTGTCTCGCGAAAGGTTAGCTCGCGCTACTACCCCCCTTCTCGTTTTGTACCTCGTACCACCGACGCATGAATATTCACGGGCTAATTTGTAAGAAGCTCTCCAAACAACGTGGCAAGCTCGCACATACAGGGGGTTGTACCATCAGAAAGGGACCGAAAGTGAGAGAGAGAGAGATGAAAGAGGATAAATGTGTAGGCGATACTATGTACGTGTGTCGAAGTGTCCCTAAAGCATATACGATGGAAAACGGTTAGACCAAACGTTGAGCTACACTACTAGTTGCCTCGTCACCGTTCCCGGTATATATTCTACTTTACTCTCTCGGGTTATAACAACCATATCCACGTATATAGTTACCTAGGAGTCTCATCCACCCTTTTCCCTAACATATGTCTATATCGACTGCTAAATAACACAAGGGCGTAAGTGTCGACGCCTCGAAACGCAAAATCAATGTTTCAACGATCTCTTGTCTCTCAGCAGTCGATATAGATTCTAGCTCGCACCGGCGAGTCGAGTTTTACCCCAATGTTGTATCAGATACACGAGTTTACCTTCAATTATCGCGCTAATGAATAAAAGATCATGAGTATCCAGGGGGGATCGGAGAGGGAAAAAGAAAAAGGGCAAAGTAAGTGAGAAAATTGCGAGATAAAGATTCTTCGGTGATGATTAATGAATTAATTACTCTGGTTGAACCACGGATGATATCATGACGGAAGAATTTTATCAAGTTTCTTAGTTCTCTTTTGCGAATGGAACATCTATGCCCTTCGGATCCCTCGTTTTCGGGGAATCCGAATTCCAAGGGAAAATATTCCCGAATAGTCAGACGCCTGGTCAAACATCGTTCGGATATAATTTGAATTGTTGACAATTAATTCATGAATTCTTTATAATTCGGAAATTATTCGCAATTGTGTCAGCGACGAATTTTCATTAGGAGCAGGATTCCAATGGAAAAAAAAAAAAAAAAAAAAACAAGGGAAATATTCCTTTTAGTCAATAATTATGAATGATTATTGTGAAAAATTGCAAAATTTTTCACTTTCACCGTCTAATTGGAAAATAGTTTGAAAGCAATTTCTATATTAGACATTTTGCCGAAAATTCAATTTACTTCGTTCAACTTTTTGTCGATTCGGCGAAAAGTTCTTTTGACATTATAAACCGTGCGGCGTTATCGTGAATTTGGCTCTTGGTACCGTGATTTCCGGTTAATAATCTCGTTATTAACGCCGCAACGAACTCTATCCCATATTTTCTTGTTCTCTCCCACTCTGTACGAGAGGGATAGAACGAAGAGGAGGGTGTATAGTTCGCGCGTTGTATATACCACAGTCTCAGCGTTCATCCCTTGTTTTTCTCATCCTCGCGGGGCTCTCTTCCGCCCGTTCTCCATCCCCCTCTCCAACCACTCGCGGGTTGCACGTGCTATAATATCATGCAAATTGGAAGCGACCGGTCGAAGATTGCGCCGCGCCTGTATGAGCCTTTGCTTCCGGTCCCTTCGTATCGCTATCACGATCTTTGTGCGTGAGTCTGCACGCAAAATTTTACTTTATCGCACTACAAATCGATCGATAAATACGTCAAAAAAATAGAAATATTAGAAAACAATTTTTGTACATCGCTTACTCATTATTTTATCTTGTTCTCGGAGATTTTAATTATTTAAGTCAACTAATATGTGGATATTTTTCATCGTTGGCTTCCTCGTTGAGCGAGGATTTTCAATTGAGATAGTATAATGAGGAAACAATGTGCATCATTCTGATTAACATGGATCTTTTTTTTTTGTTCTGTAAAAATGACAAACTCTAATGGCGTTAAGGGGGGAAATAGGGTTAGACGGTTGAAAAAATCGATTTTTATTTTATTTCATAAATTGTTAATAAAACTATTAATAAATATGTTCCCAAAATTTTTAATGAAAATTCCGACTCGTTCTATTGTTATAAGCCATTAAAGTGAGTAGCTCTCCTTCAGGCCCCGAGTCCGCCACTTGTATAACCAAGCGGTCACTATTTTTTCAAACGCGTTTTTCTGAAAACGACTTTTTTTGAACTTGCGTACACGCTAGTTTGAAAAGTTTTCAACCAATTGTTTTGAAAATTGGCAGTTACTTTCTTCATAGCATTGCGCTCTATATGAACTTAAAATCGGAATATTATCATTATTTAAAATAATTTTTTTTTTGCAAATAAAGTGGTAAAAAATGGCAAAAAATCATGCTTTTTTGTTCTGACCCCTGTAAAAAATTCAATTTTCTATTTTTTTGACAGCATTTAGGTTCATATAGAAGAGAGACATATAATAAAAGTAAATTCCAACCTCGTTTTTTTTCAGATGAAAATTGCGGCTTCCAGAATGTACGCAAAATGCTGAGTCTGTGACCTGCAATATGGGGTCGCTAATATCCCCGGTGTTTTTCAAGAAAATTCTTCAAAAATTTTATAGTATATACTTCAATATATGTATAAAATATTCTCAAAGTTTCAATAAATTACATTCATTTTTTATACTATAAAATAATTCATGAAAATCATTGAGAAAACGCTGTCCTAACCCTATTTCCCCCCTTGAGGGCTCACATACAGCTGAAACTTTCAAAAAATCGATTGTTTTTACAGATTTTTATTCTTTATATTTTTAAGAATTTTTAGACAGTGTCAGCACGATAACTTGGTAAATTTTTTATATTAAAAAAAATTTTTTTTTTTTTTACATCTTGATTATTGTTTTCTCTATAGTCTGACGAGAGGTTTTTTAAATTTTTGGTTGGACATTTTTTTATAAAATATTAAACACTAATGTTTTTTTTTTAAATTGCATACTAAAGTTTGAAATACTGTAATTTATTTATTTTTGAATAAAATAAATAAAAGATTCCCTTCGTCAAACTGCTACTACTACATGATTTTGCTAGATTCATTTTTCATTTTTGGAGATTGGATAATTTTTGGTGAAGCTATGATGTCGACAAGGAGACGCCATGGTTTTCATCAGCAATTCATTCATACCCGTAAAATATAATGTTAATATTCGAAAAACAATATTTTCAATTTTTCTTCTCATAGTTGAAAACCTAATAAAAAATGTGAAATCGACAATTTAATTTTTTTTTCACCATATAACCCTTTATAATAATTTTTCAAATTTACTCGGTTTTCAGCGGGCGCAGCGGTATGTGAAACCTTAAATAGCAGTTTCACAAAACTAGAAAAATCAAAAATTCTGAAATTTTGTTGTGACATTTACTTACTCACTCGACGTACAATATCCAAGTGGAATAAATAAATAAATTAGTTTGCCGGATTTCCTCTCATTCGCGTCGTAAAATAACGATAGATTATTTATTAATATTATCTCAAATATAATATTCCACATACAACCATATAGGTATTACATGCTTACGATTAAAGTTACACACATGTCTCAGTGTGTGTGTGTGTGTGTGTGTGTGTGGATACGTTAGGTGACCACGTAATGGGGAAAGGGGGAGTAGCTGCTCAGTATGCATTGCGGCCTTCTCTCCCAAAGGGTAACGTCGTCCTCACTACCCCATACACACACATATCATTCGTATATTATATATGGCCCATATCTGCAACGATATGCGTATCCGTATGTCCCACGTATTATATAGCTATTTCGTGATTGTATATAGAAAATTTTATATATATATATATATATGGAAATATTTGAAGGAATAGGGATGACTACCGATTGGCCGAAGCACATAAGACCTTAAACGTACAGATACCAATTCATGGTTCAACCCCTCCCACGCAATGGCAATATTATATTTATATATAACGACATTGATGCAGAAATACGTACAGTGACGCGAACGTGGACACGAAATGTCCGAGGGGATAAAGTTTTTAGGGGGTTGAATGAACCCAAATACGAGATCTCGTACTATCCATTGGTTTTATCGAAAAATAGATGATCACGAATACTCGTTTATATATTGAACGTCTGTCCCCACTGAAACGACCAAATTTATTGACTTCGATCACTTTTTTTTTCCTCATTTCCATTTGTACGTCGTGAGGGTGAGACAAAATGTAGGGCCCCGTTGATATTCCGGCTTTTTTTTTGCCACAAAATTAATTTGGTTTGCATCTTTCTCATACCTTTACCGTACATTTTTGTTTATACAAAAAAATGTATTCGTAATCGAGAGATAATTAAAGAAAAAAAAATGTGAATAGTGAGTGCGCAAGTAAAAAAAAATTATTAAAAATCATTAGATAATTTTCATTATCCAGCTAATGATTTTTAATGATTTTTAATGTTTGTCACTTTTTTTACTCGTATAATTCTCACCGCTCGCAACTACATTTTTCTGCGATTGAAATTATTTGTTTGTTATATAGCAAACAACAAAAATATCGAATATACAAAAAGTCCAACTTTGAGAACAACGAGACGGACTGTTATTAGAGCCTACCACCATCTAACATTATTATTGCCAGGGATTTGTCTGCTTTATGGTTATTGGTAATGACGATGCCGAGGAAAATCGTTGCATTAATTCATGCACTGTTTATGGTAGTTTTTTTCCTACGTCCTAACCACGATTTGTGTTCGTACGGGTGCTTGTGTGTCTGAGTGCAGTCAGGTAGGCGTGAAAGCCTAATAAAACAACTCATCACTGTACACGATATAAAAGGATGATTTATAAATGGTTTCATCCCTCCTCCGCAACCCCCTCGATGACACCCCCCCCCCCCCCCCCCGTCGCCCGTTTGAGAATGACAACGGAGGCGACGAACCGGCAGGGCCTTAAGGGTGTAAAGTATGTAAGCGAGGCTGGATGCTGACTGGGGAATGGGGTGGGCGGCGGGGGGGGGTGAAAGAGAAGAGAAACGTTGTCATACGAAACTCAGCATGGGATTAACGAGATTTACGGCTGAAAGGGAAGAAAGATAACAAAAGAGAGTGAGAGAGAGAGAGAGAGACCAATATTGTTATCTGCTGTAACGAGGACGTATTGTCAAGGGTCTTGCGGAATAAGTCGCTATATTGTCGAGCAAGTTTCGCGTTCGGCCAATTCAGCTTCTTCTCTCACATTTCGCTTTCATCCCCCCCATACAACACGTTTCGTTACAGTCAATTGACAGAAACCGAAACGATCTAAACGATCGTTTAAATTCGCTGTCTCTCGCACTTTCCAACCAACACAAATCAGAGAAAATTTCCATCTCCTCCCCCTCCAAAGTCTCTGTATGTCCCTTTCGAACCCTCATCATTCTTCTCTTTTGTTAATTAATCGCGTCTACCGAATTCCCTGCCGATCTCGCGCTTTGTTGTTAATGAATAACGACATTTCTGAGTTCCACCAGATAGGGGTGTGGCTAAACATTTATTAACGTCAATCTCGACGGAACGAGCCATAAAGAGCGGACGATAAGTTCGCCTGGATTTCGAAATGTGGCTTATGGTACCTGACACCACGAAGCACGAGAGGGATCACTCGTCAACATTGCGGAGATTTATGCCACGCATCACGTTCCGCAAAGTACACGCGTATATTGTAATTTAGAAATACCGAACATCTTGCAACGTAATGGTTAGTCGATGAATTATTGGTTAAAATAATTTGTTGATGTTACGGATACGAAGTGATGTACATTTTTTTTCGTTTCAATAGAACCATCGTATAGGAAAAGGAAAAGTTAATTACAGTACAATTACAAAATGGCGGATTTTATAAGAGCTTAAGAAAAAAACAAGTATCTAAATTATGATCCAATTTCAATGGAAATTGGACCACTGATTTTCTATTTCCCATTCCAATACCACTGACTTTTCATTTTCCATTCCAATACTACTGATTTTCTATTTTCCATTGCAATACTACTGATTTTCCATTTTTCATTCCAATACCACTGATTTTCCATTTTCCATTCCAATACACATCTTTGTTAACGTGCATTACCGAATACGATACGAAGTGATGTACATTTCTTTTCGTTTCAATAGAACCATCCTATAACAAAATGAAAAGTTAATTACACTGCAATTACAAAATGGCGGATTTTATAAGAGCGTAAGAAAAAAACAGGTATCTAAATTATGATCCAATTTCAATGGAAATTGGACCACTGATTTTCTATTTTCCATTCTAATACCACTGATTTTCCATTTTCCATTTCAATACCACTGATTTTCAATTTTCCATACTAATACCACTGATTTTTTTATTTTCCATTCCAATACTACTGACTTTTCATTTTCCATTCCAATACTACTAATTTTCCATTTTCTATTCCAATACAATTGATTTTCCATTTTTCATTCCAATACCACTGATTTTCCATTTTCCATTCCAATACACATCTTTGTTAACGTGCATTACCGAATACGATCAAAGTGATGTAAATTTTTTTCGTTTTAATAGAACCATCGTATAGCAAAAGGAAAAGTTAATTACACTGCAATTACAAAATGGCGGATTTTATAAGAGCTTAAGAAAAAAAAACAGGTATCTAAATTATGATCCAATTTCAATGGAAATTGGACCACTGATTTTCGATTTTTCCATTCTAATATCACTGATTTTCCATTTTCCATTTCAATACCACTGATTTTCAATTTTCCATACTAATACCACTGATTTTTCTGTTTTCCATTCTTATACCACTGACTTTTCATTTTTCATTCCAATACTACTGATTTTCCATTTTCCATTCCAACAATATTGATTTTCCATTTTTCATTCCAATACCACTCATTTTCAATTTTCCATTCCTATACCACTGACTTTTCATTTTCCATTCCAATACTACTGATTTTCCATTTTTCATTCCAATACCACTAATTTTCCATTTTCATTTCCAATACCACTGATTTTTCATTTTCCATTCCAATACCACTGATTTTCCATTCTCTATTCCAATACCACTGATTTTCCATTTTCCATTCCAATACCACTGATTTTCCATTTTTCATTTCAATACCACTGACTTTTCATTTTCCATTCCAATACCACTGATTTTCTATTTTCCATTCCAATACAAGTCTTTGATAACGTGCATTACCTATAGTTAACATTCAATATAGATGCCCTTCCTGAGGATGGTCCGGCATGTCAGTGAAACAATTTAGGCCGAGGATCACTCCGATTGTAGACCATAATAGTGTCCTATATATACACGATACAGAGACTGAATGTATATATTATACATAGAGTATTGAACCAACACAGAGGAAACCTAGTAATATGGTATCGAAGCAACCCCTTTGCCACGTAGGTGGATCACAGTGCTGGGGATGTTGATGGTTGGGTAGTGTTACCTCGGCAGCTTCGTATAGCTCACCGACAGGGCCAAACGGGCCGAAGGCAGATTACCTAATCACGGGTAACCCGTAAAGCAATCAAATTCGTCCCGGTATCTGGGCGCTGCACGTGTGATATACCCCACAAGCTCTCCGATATATGTATATCTATATGTGCGAAGGGAGGGATGTTCCTCACTTCGTGAGCTCACCTCTTGGCTGCCATTACATCGAAACAACGACGATCAGCCTGGCAAGAGAAAGGGCGAGAGAGGAAGAGGGCGCTTGCCCCTCCTGAACACGATCTTCCACCAATTAAGGGATGGTACATATGTATAAAATATATCAATTGGCTGAGAATCGTAAGGACGCACGGATGTCTTTTCGAGGATACAATTTACGTCCTCCTATTGTCGTTAAATCGATTACCGTCGGGATAACCAAAAAGGCTAAACTCACGTCGCGAAACGTGTTGATGATTGTGGGGATACGCCTTTAGGGTTGATAGTTTGCGCTGTAGCTTTTGAAACGAGCTCGATATAATATGAAGCTGATATCAGTACTACTAGGTCACGGATATATAGATATATCAAACGCGATCTCGTCTGACTGCCTCGAGGATCTCGAGTTTCGTAGCCCGTTAAATTCGATTCAATCCATTAATGCCGGTATTGTCTCGATAATGAACCACCCGTGCTCTCTCTCGCTCTTTCTTCTCGCTTCAGCCGTAACCTCCTATTCGCTTTCTCATGTGGTTTCCAGCACCTTCCACCCGATCCTTCCATTTCATCCCCATCTTTCTGTACAGCCTCATTGCCATTGCACAGCGATTCTAACGAGTATTATCAACTGACAGCAAGCAAAAGGACGTTACGCTCATGAGTTTTTTTTTTCTTTTAGGCCTGAAGTCGCTCTGGTTACGCCCTTTTGTTTGTCGGAACGATCGTTGTATGTGGAAATTCCAGGATTACCGCGTGCGCGATATATTTTCTTTGGTGACGTTATGGCTTTTCTTTTGTAGACGGTTTCGGGGATTTTGGAACGCAGGAAAAATTTACATGTTAAACGTTTTTCCATTGAACTTTTTAATAGGAGGTTTGATCACTTTTTTTTCCAATCGACAATTGTTCCGTCATGTAATGAAATTTCCGCGTGATTTTTCGAATTTTCGCACGTAGAATGCAGTCGAATTAATGAAAATATAGTCAGTGAATATGAGTTAATAAATAATTATAGTGAATCAGGAATAAAATTTATCTATGTTTGATTTGCGAATTTCTATAGTTTCAGGAGAAACCACTTTTCGTTCATATATTCAAGATCGCCAATTTTTAAATAATATATTTAAGAAATATATTATTCAAATATATTTTTAAATATATTTTTAAATATATTTTTAAATATATTTTTTAAATATATTTTTTTATTATATTATTGGCGATCCTGAATCTAAATAAAAGGGCTGGTAGGTGATGGGAGTCCGAAAACTAAATAAAAGTGATTCCACCCCCTAATGACTAATTAAAAAAATATATTTACGAAGAATAGTGAATAAGTATTTATTTACGGCTTCATTATCAATTGGCCGAACCTCGTCCAATCTCTCCCGCAATCACGTACGATTGATTATCGATTCGTTAATGAGAACGCGCCTTTTATTCCCCCGTGGAACATAAAAAAAATTCGGGAATTTCTATTCTCCATCGATAGACCGTGAATTAATTGATCCTTGTCGTTACGCAAAGAGACATAATTTAATCACGAAATCTAATGATCTTTATAGGTTTATAACGACGGATAAGTGATATACCTCTCTCGTTATCTCGCGACATATACGGTAATATTAAGATGTTTTCATATACGCGTTAACTCGCTCTTATATTATTATTTACGACGTTATTCAACAATGTAGTTGTATATATGGAGTGAACATGGTGAATGCGATATAAACGATGTTCAATGTGCGCCATTAGGTCGAAACGGACGTTTAACAACCCCATCTGGCAAAGGACGAGTGCCATCGAGATATACACTAGCTCTCTGTGTCGAATGATCATTAATGAGTCATGAAAATGCATGGCAATAATCGTCGTAATTTACAGGTCTGAAAGCCTGTCATTTAATTATTAGTTAATGTATTCCTTTTAATTAATTTATCGTCTTTCAAGAAATTTTTCCAATCGACAAGTCCATCGTTCGGTACCAATGGAGTTCGAAATAATCCTTTTTAAGGGGAGGCTCAAAAAGGGATCCTTTTTCCACGAATTTTTATTTGCTACTTAATGAATTATTTGAGGATTTGGAGAATGGTATGTTTTTAAGGACACTTTGAAGTTGTTTCATACAAATTTTCATTAAAAAATAATAAAAATTGACAGTTAGATAAAACCGAGTGCCGGTCAGTAAAAATTAATTAAAAATAAAAACGGCTACGCTCAACGAAAACTACGTTTGTGAGGATTGAGAAAATATTTTTGTTTTATTTTTCGGATGAACCATGCGAGAGATATGGATTCCACCGTTAAAAGAACAATTTTTACGGATCGGCACTCTTTTGTAGATAACTCTCATAATTTTTATTATTTTTTTATGAAAATTTTTATAAAACACCTTTAAAGTGGACACTTTTGTAGATAACTCTCATAATTTTTATTATTTTTTTATGAAAATTTGTATAAAACACCTTTAAAGTGTCCTTAAAAACACACCCTTTTCCAATCCTGAAAAGATTCATTAAGTAGCAAACAAACATTCGTGAAAAAGGACCGTTTTTTGAGCTCGCCACAGTGAATTCCACCGTTAAGGGAGGAAATAGGGTTAGACGGTGCAAAAAATCGATTTTTTTTTAATTTCACAAATTGTTAGTAAAACTATTAAAAAATATGTTCCCAAAATTTTTTATGAAAATTCCGACTCGTTCTATTGTTATAAGCCATTAAGGGGAGAAATAGGGTTAGGACAGCGTTTTCTCAATGATTTTCATGAATTTTTTTATAGTATAAAAAATGAATATAATTTATTGAAACTTTGAAAATATTTTATACATATATTTGAGTATATGCTATAAAATTTTTATACATATATTTAAGTATATACTATAAAATATTAGCGACCCCGTATTGCTTGTTTATCTTGGTACTATTTTTTCAAACGCGTTTTTCTGAAAACGACTTTTTTTGAACTTGCGTACACGCTAGTTTGAAAAGTTTTCAACCAATCGTTTTGAAAATTGGCAGTTACTTTCTTCATAGTATTGCGCTCTATATGAATCTAAAATCGAAATATTTATCATTATTCAACATAATTTTTTTTTGCAAATAAAGTTGTAAAAAATGGCAGGAAATCATGCTTTTTTGTTTTGACCCCTGTAAAAAATTCAATTTTCTATTTTTTTTTATAGCATTTAGGTTCATATAGAAGAGAGACACATAATAAAAGTAAATTCCAACCTCGTTTGATTTCAGATGAAAATTCCGGCTTCCAGAATGTACACAAAATGGTGAGTCTGATTGTGACCTGCAATATGGGGTCGCTAATATTTTATAGTACATACTTAAATATATGTATACAAATTTTATAGTATATACTTAAATATATGTATAAAATATTCTTAAAGTTTCAATAAATTATATTCATTTTTTATACTATAAAAAAATTCATGAAAATCATTGAGAAAACGCTGTCCTAACCATATTTCCCCCCTTAGCTGGATAGATTGGCCAAAAATAGAGAAAGAAAAGTCGTCCAGTGCCAGAGATATGGATTCCAGCGTAAAAAAAATATTTTACGGACCAGCACTCAGTTGTATATAACTATCATAATTTTTATTATTTTTGTATGAAAATGTTTATAAAACAACTTCAAAGTGTCCTTAAAAACACACCATTTATCCAATCCTGGGAAGATTCATTAAGTAGCAAAACAAAATTCGTGAAAAAGGATCGTTTTTTGAGCTCATCACAGTGAATTCCACCCTTAACTGGATATATAGGGTAAAAAAAAATGAAAAGTCGTGCAGTCGCAGAACTAATTGGTAAAATTAATTAATTCATCAATAATTACTCTCCGTGATTGCCGCTGCTAACATATACGAAATACACATTGGACAGTTCTCCAAAGTACACATTAACGCTGATATATATTGCCGGGACGAGTTTGCTTAGGACGGGGTGGCGCGAGGGGGGTACGGATGGCGAATTGGGCGCGTGTCACGCGTGCATAATAACGAATTTGGCGTGTTTCGAGGAGGTTGCCTCAGCGGCACATAGCAACGTTACCAGTGATAACCGAGGGAGGGGGAAGGCACGTGTCTACCGTTGGTAACAGTGGTTAGGACTGGGATGGTGATGTCGTACGAACGACGCAGGGCAAGATGCGCGCAACCTCTCGTAATTGGGGCGCACGACCGAGGGCCTTCTTGCTAGCGTTCTCGCAATTGCTATTACACCCGGAGTTTCGGTGTTATACCGTGTTTACCATGGACACCGCAGGAATCTGGAATGACCTTGATGCATGCGAAGTATACCGCCTAATTTACAAACGTTCGTAAATCCTCAAAGAGCTCGTTAATTACTTTACGAAACCCATTTTTTTTACCCTGTGTTTCGTGAAACATTTTTCGTCCATTTTTCAATAACAATTTATTAAAAATGGGTCAAAACGTTGGCAGACATTACCCAAAAAAACAAATGTTCGTGTGTGAGTCTGTAAAAGAATCGGGCCGAAATTTTTTGCACAAGTGCAACTATTATCCCCCTTTCTCACGATACAATTTTCGTAATGATTCGACAACTGATTTTACACGATTTTCATTTTTTTCTTTAAAAATATCTTTTAAGATAACTCGTGCTATTTTCTCGAGAACTATCCGGCTAATATTTTCTCAAGTAAATGGACCATTGACAAATGCCGTTTGTTATTTAATTTCGAGAAAATTCATGGAGGCGCACAAAATTTGTAAAATTTTTAAGTGTTGTTTTTCTGGAAAAATCACTTTAGCTCACAGAGCTTGGTCTCTGAGGAAGTGAAAATTGAGAAACCGCCTGTTACTTGAAGAAAAAAATTTGTGCACGCACGGAAAATTTTGAGGTAACAATTTTCACGATTAGCACCTTTTTTTTCTACTGTTTATTTTTTTTTCTCATGTGGTACATTCCATCGTACCCTTCAAAGATTCTTGTGTGATGACAACTTTTGATTTTTCGTTAATAATAATGAAAGTACGGTACAGTATCAAAGTGATGAAAAATATTAAGGATTAATCGAAGACAAATTTTGTTCTGTTCATTGATGACGTTAGAAAATGTTGAACATTGACAACGGTCCATTTGTGTCCTTGCTCCCCTTTATTAGTACTCATGCATATGCAGATAGTGGAAGTTGTACAAGAGTCAACTGGTAAGAGAGAAGGGAAGGGAAAAAGAGAGAGAGAGAGAGAAAAAGAGAGAGGGCGAGAGAAGGGTTGAATCAGAGCGAGGAGAACTTTCATTACCGGATAGCGGTGACAATTAATAATTACCCTATATCACTGATGATATTCCGGGATATATATGTATAGCTTCACGTTGAGGAGTTTCTCTGGTATATTGCTGCATAGTCGGTACGAGTGAGCGAATCGAGATGTACAGGTAAAAGCCAATGTTGCGGTCGTTCGACTTCCGGGATTTCACCGATTCCCTGTACGTATACAAAGCCCGCAGGACAGCAGTGCACACAAGTGAGTGCCACCGAATTTCCGCCGTTGCACATCGATAGTCATACACACATATTCGAGGCGTTCAATATCAATCAAGTACTCATATTTCAACGGAAATACTTCGAGTAAATGCTTCAAATTAATTTGGGAAATAATTGAGACTTAGGACATTATTTTTCTATTATGGAATTCCAAACTCAAGAGATCCACTTCTGAATTACAAAAAAAAAAGCGTTGTTCTTAAAATTCTTGATCTCTAAGAACTTTAAATACTCGGCAAGTATAGTTTAGCCGAATTTCGTGCAAATTCAAGGATACTCAAATATATTTTAGCCCCTTCTTAGGGGTGATTTTTAGTTTTAAGAATTGGAAGAATTAGAAGATTTTTGAGAATTTTTGTAAACTTCAAGCTGGTTTGCTCTCTGCCACCTCAACCCACTAGTATGCGTCTCTGTATGTGTGTGTGTGTGTGTGTGTGTGTGTGTTTGTGTGCATAGACCGCTGGCCACTTCGCCAGTGCATTTGACCATTTTGTCCAACAATTGAGGGTTGGAGTGGTGGGATAATGCATCCTAGCGAGAAGATAACGCGATCGATCCTCATACTCTTTGTGCGTGTGTCCATGTGTGTGTGTGTGTGTGGGGAGGGGGCTTAAAACCTTTCCATTCCGTTTATACCCCTCGAAATGGGGCGAAAACGAAGTACGAGCTTTTGACATGGCAACGAGATAGAGTATCGTTAGCAACGGGACACGCTAATATCGGAGAAGATTGACAATGAATCGAACTAGATCATCCGCTCGTATTTTACTAAATCAATATTTAAAGGACTCACAATAACCCTGAAATTTTCAAAAAAGTTGATTTTTTTTTACAGATTTTTATTCTTTATACTTTTGAGAATTAGACAAGAAAAACTTTTAGGAAAATTTCACTCCGTTACAAAGTTATAGCAATAAATGTGACCGGACATCGGATTGGGATGTTACGCGTTTAAAGTTTCCGGTATGGTAACTTTAAACGCGTTTTTCTCGAAACTATGTTTTTAGACAGTGTCAGCACGATAACAATCAATTCAATTCAACAATCAATTTAAAAATTTTTTTTTACCTTTTTTTTTATTTCAAATCTTGTTAATTATTTTCTGTGTAGTCTGACGAGAGGTTTTTAAAATTTTTTGTTTGGACAATTTTTTATAAATTATTAAACACTAATTTTTTTATTAAATTGCATACTAAAGTTTGGAAAACTGTATTTTCTTTATGTGTGAAAAAATAATAATTCCCTCCGTCAGACTATTACTTCTACATTATTTTACTAGATTCTGTTTTATTTTTGCAGATTGGCTAATTTTTTGTGAAGTTATGACGTCGACATGAGGCGCCATGGTTTTCATCAGTAGTCCAATTATATCCGTAAAAAAAAATGTTAATATTTAAAAAAAACATTAAAAAATTTTTTTCTTATAGTTGAAAAGTTAATAAAAACTGTGACATCAACAATTAAATTTTCTTTTCACCATATAACGTTTATAATAATTTTTCAAATTTTAAATTCAAATTTTTCAAATTCAAATTTACTTTACAAATATTGAAAAAAGAAAACACTGATCAAGCATTGTTTTTTACTTAATCTTTCTTTGATCTACTCAAACCAAACGTTACTTAATTTTTTGAACAATTCAATAAGCTCTCGAATGGAAAATAATTAATAACGAACGTACGTGCAGTTCGTAACGGGATGGAAAGGTTGACAAAAAAAGAGCACATCAGAGAGACCGTTTCAAGCAGGATCGTTAAAATGAACCATTCGAAAAAGTGCTTGAGTGAAAAAGAAAAAAAAAATTGAACGGCCACAAAGCTACTTTGTCCGGTGTAAAAATAAAATGTGTCAAAGATCGAGGATGATGAGGCTCAAGGATCTTTGAAACATTTTATTTTTGTATCGGACAATTCTAACTTTGTGTGAATTCTTTTCTTTTTATTTTTGTTCTTTCACTCAAGCACTTTTACGAATGATTCACTTTAACCACCCTGCTTGCACCCGATCTCTCTGATAGTGCATTTTTTGTGACGCTTTCATCCTGTTACGACCTACGCGTACGTTCGTCAGGCGATTCGCCAGTCCGATTATTGACTGTCGACAAACAAAATGGCGTAACTATCCCCATGATCAAACTGATAAAATTCCGTGAATTACGCCCTTTTGCCTTTGCTCGCAATAGATTTACGTGCACGTGTACGCGTGTCCATGTACGCCACTCTGCCAAATCTCTTTTTTATTTTATTTTTATTTACTTAATAGAACGACCACTCAACCGGCAATGGCTCGTCACGAAATTAGCCTTTGTAACCTACCCTCCTGGTACCCACAATATCCTCTCGACACCGGACATTTTCATTATTATATCGGGGTTATGGAAATAAGTGCTTTGAGGGAAAGAGACAGAGAGACAGAGAGAGAAAGAGAGCTAGAGAGAATGAGAGAGAGAGAGAAGGGAAAAAATAGGGGTAGTTGAGGTTACTGCTTGATTGACACTGCGATCCCTCGAATATTGATAATCTGTACTATTGGAGTAGAAACGATGAAAAATATAGTATCATTTCCCTTCATCGTTCACTCGATCGTGTACGATCGTTCTCAAATTCCGCAATTTTTCAGATACGAATAAAATTTCTTTTTTTCTACACGAATCATCAAACGTTTTCTTTTATTAATTAGAAAAAAAGTCTGTGATTCGTTGAGATCAAAGTCAGGAGAAGAAGGGGTGAAAATTAGAAATTAAGATTGCTTCCTCATTATTTTATCTCGTTCACAAATGTTCCTCCGCGAAGAAGACAAAATCGAAAAAACAATCTACTTATATACTACTATATATTTTTTTTCTCGACAAATCATCAAATTTTATCTTTTATTAATTAGAAAAAAAGTCTGTGATTCGTTGAGATGAAAGTCAGAAGAATAAGGTTTGAAAATTAGAAATTAGGATTGCTTCCTCATTATTTTATCTCGTTCGCGAACGTTCCTCCGCGAAGGAGACCAAATAAAAAAAACAAACTACTTATTTATGGGGATATCCGTCGCGAGCTAAGATAATTACAAGGCAACGTTCAAGTTTCTAGTTTGTCCATTTCTTTTTTTTTTTTCGCTCGAATAATTTTTTTTGCGACGCATCAATGTTTACATGGGAAAAAGTTGAGGGTCATTCAAGGCCACCCTTATTTAACGCTGTCGGAAGTAGAGAAAATCCCTTTGCCCCGCGCGCGGAAGAGTATAAACTTTCAAGTGTGAATAGAAAAAGAAGAGAGAAAAAAAAGGCAGAGGACGCCTTTACGTTCTCGAGCAATCTCTGCGAGCTTTTACTTTTCTTCTTCTAACTGACGTAGCTTCGTTAAAAAAAAAAAAAAAAATATCTCCAAGTCACCGCGAAAAGACTCTCGCTGACAGTCGGTATGGGATTCTCGGAGCCAACCCCCTCTCGCTCCCTTCCACAATCTTCATGCTCATTAAGAGTAATGACTACGCGCGTTGAGCGCTTTTAAGAGGGTGACTTTTGACTTTGGTCGAAGATCAATTTACAAACTGTGCCCCTTGGAGTTCCGGCTCTCGCGAAGGGATGAACTCTTTGAGCGTGTCTTCGTGTCACGACGCTTTATATTTCATTGCTGAAATGTGTGTACGCGAAAGATTTTACGCCCCGTGAACGTTCCAATAAAACGACACGGCTGCAAGATTCATGGTAGTCTCGTAAAATGTCAGCTTTTTTTTCCCCACTATTTCCCTCAAAAAGTAGGATAACCCTCGTCCGCTCAAAGTTCACGGGCTATTCATGCCAATCTGTGGAAAACCTTTAGGAAATTCAAAACGAGCTTAACGCAACTATTTCCGGTGTGACGCTCGGAGGTCTTTTACTCGGGACCTGCCGATAACACGGAATTTGAAAAGGGCTTAGAATACACATATATGAAAGTAGAGATATCAATTTTCATATGTATGGAAAATTTCTATGACGAAGTTGGCAGTGAAGTCACACATAACACACGCGTGGACGTCTCTTGGATTTGGATCTCGTAAAATTTCGTACAGGGAATAAAAATATTTTATCAAGATTATGTGAAGATTTTACATCGGAATATCAAAATAAATTTATTTCGAAGTTCTGTTCTTCTTCAATCTGTTCCTCTGGAAATAAAAAATCTGAGGAAGAGATAAAAATCGAAATTCGGCATCACTTTCCTCAATTTTTTTCCATTGACAAATTCACGTTTATGAGGATTTTAGTATCTGATCAATAATTGTAAACATAAAAATTGTAATACGTTCAAAGTTTTTCTTGGTTTTTTTCAATCCTATCTTTATCTTACTACTAGAATAAAGCTGGAGAGTTAGTATGTTTGTTCGAACGCGCTAATCTCAGGAAATACTGATCCGAATTGGAAAATTCTTTTTGCATTAGATAGCCCGTTTATTCCGGAAGGCTCAAGACCATATAACTTCATGCCACGACCCTAAGGAGTGGCGGTGGCGTCGGTTTATTTTTTCATGATTGGTTCTTTGATTTTCCACATAATTTCCGGATGGTGAAATGGAGCAAGGATGGTACAGATTGTAAAGTGACAAAGTTTTTTTTTCCACAAAAACAACACTTTTTCCATGCGCAAGCGAAAGGTCAAGAAGTCACAAATCTTAAGTTTGAATTAAAATGCTTTTTGAGTCGTTTTATCCCTTTTGTACAAAAAAATAATGAATTTCTTTGTTATAAAAAGAATAAACGATAAGCGGATAACGATAAATCGAGGCGAAAAAAAAAATTATTTCATCGTTTTAGTCTTTAAGGTAGTAGTCTGGTAACTTAAGCCGATTTTCATGTCTTTTTTGGAGGGCGTTTTTTTGTAGAAAAATAAAAATGAATCGTTTTGGATATTTAGGATGTTTTTATTTACATATTAAAGATACAAAAAAAAAAATTTTTGACAAAATTTAATAGTTTATTATTGTTATTATTATTGATCGAAGTTGGCACCTCGAAAAAAAAGCGCGTGGGTGGCCCCGGTGATTTTGGCTCTTGATGTTATCTGAAATAAAAAATTCTTGATAATTCTTAATCTATACACATGTCATTCTGGTCGGAACTACTGAAGTTAAATTTCATGGATAAATGACAAAATGGCGGATTTTGGAAAAAAAAGTCCTTTTATTTTAGCAAATAAATTTTGTTATTTATCCATGAAATTTAACTTTAGTAGTTCCGACCAGAATGACATGTCTATAGATTAAGAATTATCAAGAATTTTTTAATTCAGTTAACATCAAGAGCAAAAATCACCGGGGCCACCCACGCGCTTTTTTTCTCGGTGCCAACTTCGATCAATAATAATAACAATAATGAACTATTAAATTTTTTCAAACAAATTTTTTTTGTATCTTTAATATGTAAATAAAAACATCCAAAATATCCAAAACGATTCATTATTATTTTCCTACAAAGAAACGCCCTCCAAAAAAGACATGAAAATCGGCTCAAGTTACCAGACTACTACCTTGACAAAAAAAAACCCTTAATTTCGTGTAAAAGCGTTACAACGATTCTAAAATGCCCTTTCTTTTTCCATTCCACCTATCAGGTCAATTTCGCTGATACGAATTATATAAAATGTCACAAACGTTGTTCTTATCCGCGTAAACATTTATTTATTTGTTATTCTTTCGATCATTAGATCTTGGATTGAAGTTTGAAGAGTGAAAATGTCGAATAAAAAAATGTAACATTACGAAACGTTGTCTGGGCAACATTGAAATGATGCGAATAGAGTGTGGCACGTTATGCCTAATGAGGAAATAACTGAAATACATTTCGCGGCGTCATACAGCTTGCGGTAACGATATAAATTTCTCCGTGGGATTGCGAGGGTGTTTTCCACCGGTTCGTATAGGCATCCGATGGCGGTGCAACGTCCTAACCGCGCATCGTCGCGAATTAATTTGATCTGCTATTTAACGAACGGTATCGGGCTTTGTTGTGCATTTTGGTGCTATGGACGCGTAACAAAGAGAGAGAGAGAGAGAGAGAGGGAGAGAGAGAGAGAGAGAGAGAGCGAGGAAAGGCTTTGTTTACGTGGCAAAAGTACGCGACAGAGACGCCATTAAATCCTGGCGTGTTACATGCATAGCCACCCCAATTCTACCCGAAATGTAATGAGATAGGTTTGCGGATGTGTGTGTGTATTCCTCCGTCGTGCATTACCTCATCCGGTTACGTATTATCGGCAGAGAGGGGTGAATCATCATAGGGCGAATAAGTAGGGTGGTTCTAACGTCCCCCATGATTTAAAGATGAGTTATTTTATCATAAAATCGCACAAAGAATGATTTTTCGATTCGAGTCCATGTCCTGCTTCCTATACACACAAAATAAACCTACTGCATATAGCACATCGACGCTTTGTATGAATTTAACAAAAAAAACTACCCCTTCCGCCGCTGTTCTTCGCTCGCGCTCGGCAATTCGTTTATTTATTGTTTCAATTTAACGCTGTAGCGTGTTTAATTATAGTCAATTAGTTTTCGTTCGGGCGATGAAAAGCTTCGCGTGTTTGCACTCCCCGCGCCCCCGCCTGCACCGCCAATGATCTATATTAACTGTAAAACCGTCACTGTAATATCGTCACGCGATCTCGCACCTCTTTACACCCAGCAACGTAATAACGACGATAAAAATTTCACCGGGATATAATTTGCCCTAACGTTTGTCACCATGACACCGAAACATTCACGATATTATATATATACTAGGGGGGCTACGCCCCCCTGCGCGCTTCGCGCGCTAACCCCCTGAGACCCAACTCAAACCGACCCGAAATGTTTGTTTTTCACTTTTTGCAAACTTTCGATGCCCCTTTTAAAGCTTATTACACGGATTTTCAACGGAATTTTGAGTTTCTCAAGGAAACGGCTACTGAATTCGTAATCAGCGAGTCAAAATACATCGATATAGCGTCCTAAAAGCAAATTGAAAAATTCTAAATTTTTTTGTATTGCGGCCAAGAAGAAGTGACCTCACTAAAATCGCTGTAACGTTGCTTCCCGATGGAGTTAGAACCCCACTCTGTGCTCATTCTTTTCGTAACCGTTCAACCTTTAAAATGCCGCTTCGTTTATTGAGCTACGATTTTTTTTCGATTTTTCATACATTTTTGAAGCTGGACCATCGTTTTTTGCGAATTTTTCCATACATACCCCTTCCCATTTTTTTCGCCGATTTTCAACCTGCTCTCACGTCTACAATAATTGAGATATCGGGATGATCCAAAATGCATTCTCTAGGTCTACTCGAGACGTTTCGAAAACGCTCGTCAAAACCCAATCGATAAAACGGGAGCCAAGTTATGACCATTTGAAATTTCGAGATTTTTAGGTTTTCGAAAAGGTGGGCCAAAAATTACATAAAATTTTTTTTCTCTTTTTTCAATGTTTCGATATCCTATTCGATCGGAAATTTTCCGTTGATTACGAATAACACCGAGTTTTAGTCGAAATCTCAAAGTATCACTGTGAAAAAGGCGAAAAACGAGAAAAAATCAATTTTTGGACGATTTTCAACGAAATTTCGAGTTTCTCAAAGAAATGACTACTAAATTACTAATCGGCGAGTCAAAATACATCGATATAGCGTCCTAAAAGAAAATTTAAAAATTCAAAATTTTTTTTCATTTCGGTCAAAAAGAAGTAGCTTCACTCAAATCGCTGTAACGTTGCTTCCCGATGGAGTTAGAACCCCACTCTGTGCTCATTCTTTTCGTGATCGAAAACCCTTCAAAATGGCGCTTGAATCATTGTGCTATCATTATTTTTCGATTTTTCACAGATTTTTAAAGTCGGACCATCGATTTTTGCGAATTTTTCCATACATACCCCTTCTCATTTTTTTCGCCGATTTTCAACCGGCTCTCACGGCTACAATAATTGAGATATCGGGATGATCCAAAATGCAGTCTCTAAGTCTAGTTGAGACGTTTATAAAACCCCCTCAAAATTCAAAATCGATGAAACGGGAGTCAAGTTTTGGCCATTTGAAATTTCGACATTTTAAGGTTTCTGAAAAGGTGGGCAAAAAATTACAAAATTTTTATTTATTTTTTGTCAATGTTTCGATACCCTATTCGATCGGAAATTTTCCGCTGATTACAAATAACGTAGAGTTTTTGTCGAAAAACCAATGAGAAAAACGCGAAAATCGAAAAAATCACTTTTTGAACGACGATCGGCGAGCTGATTCCCCAAGTGAGACGAACTCTCGTAGTATCACGATCGTTCGTCTCATTTGGATAATTACGCAACTGGACAAAGTCAGAGATCCAATCCGGGATCCCCGTCGGAATTCATTTTACGATCGTTGCCTTTCGTCATTCTTTCGTCGTCTCAGCCCATCTAGCCTGACCCAACCCAACATGACCCGACCTAACCCACCTCATTAACTATTGTACACGGCAGCGGCGGCGATCTAATTATATAATATAGATATATATAAACTAGGGGGCTTCGCCTCCCTGCGCCACCACCCCCAAAACTCTTGTTGATGGCGGCGACGGCGGCAGGGACATATTTATATACTATAGAGAGATATATGAATATATGAATTAAATCGTTTTTTCGTAAAAACTAATTATTTTTTTTTAGCCCCACGAAAAGTCTTGAGAAAGCACGAAAGTGTCAGAAGAAATCTTTTCCAACGTTACATCTGATCGAAATGAAGTGATGATTAAAGTCAATATCACCAGAAATGAACTTCGACTTTATTTTTTACACATTACAAATCTCGCGAGTTTTCACGCCTCTTGTCACTTCAACTTGCGACGAAATACATCCGATGTAGTGATAATATTTCACGAAAAAGAAATAAAAGAAAAAGCTCCGATGTCCCTACTTTACCGACATACCGACGCGACAGTTGTCGTCAGAGTGGCGCTGTTGTTCGTTCTACCAGCTTATTACATCGAGAGAGAGTGAGCAGACGGAACTTTTGTCTGGTTGCCCTCGAAAAAAGAACACGACACCGAGGACACGAGGACAAAAAACGGGTGTCGTTGAACGAGTGAAGGGGAGGTGGAACAACGAAAATGTACAAGAAAGTTTATACGAAGAAAATACCCGAGCGGCCCCCATCCTTTTCGTGAACTGCTGCGGGTTGTATGGTTTCCGTCGCGCCGCGTGTGTTACGAAAAACAAAGGAAAAAAGAAAGAAAAAAACAACGGGGAGAGGGAGAAAAAAAGCCCCAAAAGAAAGAAAACGGTAAAGCACGCGGTGCGGAACCGTGGAGAATCGAAATGGGGTATAGGACGCGATGTGCAAGAAGGGTCAGAAGAATCAAACAAAGAGAGGACGAGAGTATGGCGTAAGAGTGAAAGAAAGAAAATAGAGAGAGGGCGAGAGAGGATATACACGTAGCAAAGTGTCGCCCAGCTGGTGTACAATCCCGCGGGTCCAAGGGTCTCTTGGACCGAAATAGCTGGACATTCCGCGTGAGCTTAACCGTTTCGCGAATCGTCACAAGGGGAAGAGAAGCTCTCGGAACGACGAAAGAGCAAGGGAGAAGGGATCGAGAGATCGTGAAACAGCGAGAGAGAGTCTGGGACACGGAGTTAGCTATTGCGAATGATATTGTACCGATAAAATAAGAGAAGAGGATTCTCTCTCTCGAGCTTCCACAGAGCTTTCTGATTTAAGAGTTGACTCTTCCCTACGGCTATCGAGTATCGAATAAAAACATTCTGTTTCACTGTGTTAACACAACGTCCTCTATGACCAAACATCGAATATCAAAGAATCAACGTGACCAATCGACAGATTATGATCACGTTACTTTGAACAGAACCAACAAAATTACATCCTTCCTTAATTTTGTTTCTACAAGTCGTTTTGTTATTAATTATTTTATAGAAGTGCCGTCATCTTTGCTCGATACCGTAAATCATCATTCTTCTTTCAAATTCCGTGAAAAAATAAAATAAAAAATCTTCAACAACTGTGTCATTTTTTACAAAAGGACACATTTCTTTAATTCTTTATGCTCGTTCGTACAAATGAAAAGAACAAAATCGTCAACTGCATTTGCGGCTTCAAAACTCGTGGCATTTATAGCTTATGTTACTTATTCACAGATGTCGAATTAATTATCACAAAACCGTGGATTTGTATCGTTAAATCGCGATGTTACGTGCTCTTCTACACTACGACTGCAAGAAAACGAGAAGCAAAAGAAAGGGCTTGATCAACGCGATTTGATCGCATAAAGCGCGACGAAATAAGTCCTTTTTAATGTTTGGTTTGATAATCATTGTATAAATATAATATAATATAACCCAAATTCTCCTGACTATATGATTCTCGACTGTAACAACGAGTAAACCTCGAGTATCACAGGCAAATGAATTAATAAATGTAATATAGTATTTTCCGATAGTACGGTTACCTCGAGCCACATAAATGTCGTATATTCAGGAACGAGCATACTCGCACACACATACAAAAATATCGGCAGGACTTTGTATGCAGCAAAAATGCTTCACGAGCGACATATAACGAACAATCGATACGGGATTCCACGTTCATTGGTAGAATTTTCAACAACTTTTCCCCCTTTTCACCCCCTTTTACACGGTGTTTCCTTGCATTTTTTATTTATTTTTCTGTCTTTCGTCGTGAATTATTCTTTTTTTTTTTTACTATTTTCTCTCTCTTCCCTTCGATCGACACTCCGTAATATAAAACAACGAGCGTCGAATTACGCTCGAACGCAATTTTGAGGAAAATTTTTTTGGCAAGCATGGAAAATTTTCCCGCATGTTTCCATATTTTTTTGTTGATATATTTCTTACATTTTTTTTCTCGACAATCTTTTATTTTAGTTTGTTTGTCGTTTTTTTTGGTTTATTTATTTTTTTTCGAGTCAGAATCGATAAAAACAGTGGAGGGAGACAGAGAGGGAGAGCTTTTGGTTTTACGGGTCGATTGTTAACCGGAGAAATATCGCGAAAATGCATATAAAAGCGTTACGGAGAAAGAGAAGAACCGGCCGGGGCGTTGAGGGGGTTGGGGGGACGGAGAGGATTTCGCGGAGAATATATATCGAACAACAATGGCCAAGAGGGATGGGAGATATTCGTGTATACGTTTCCGGTCGGTGAGCACCTTCCGGTTGTGAATTACGCGACTGAATAAATAGAGTGTTGAACGAGAAGGGAGGAGGGAGGAGAGAGAGGGCTGGGGGATGAAGGGTGGAGTGGGTGAAACGGGATTGAAGAGGGTTAAAGGGGCTGGGGGCTAAAGAGGGTTGAAGGGGATTGGTGTAGAGTGTAGGATCCGTCGAATATTAACGGAACACCGCGGAAAACTTCGACGCTCCTCTTTGCGGACGAATGGAACGTACGAGAAGCACGAGACGATGGTAAAGAGGGTAGGAAAGAGAGACAGAGGGACAGAGGGCGAGAACGAGAGTATGAGAGTGATGATTCTATGTTTATGTAGTGTCGTGGCCCGCGGGGTATCTATAAGCCGAGCTAATGAAATTGAAATGTACGCTAAAGGAAAGGCTTAAGTTACGTACACACACTCGCAACCCTTAAGCGTGATGAGTAAGCCCCCACGGTGGGTATACATTAAGGAGTACATCGCCACTCCCTTTAGCCTCCAGCAACCCCCCATATAGACATTTTTTTCAGCGAAATATGTTATATGCAATGTCATTAAACCCCCTTGAAAGCACAAGGGATGAGAAATAACAGAGAAGAAGAAAAAAACATGTTTCGTTGAATCGAGAAATATTCTTCTATCTTACGAATTTTTTCTTTTTTTTATTTTTTGCCAAAACGTGCTGTTTCTTAGGATTGCGAGTAATGAATATTAGGGATGTTATGATAATTTTTCTCGTTAATTGTAATTACGAAATTTTTCTTGTTAAAATTCATTTTTACCACTCCGATCGAATTTAGAACGTTATTTTCCGCAAAAAAAATATTGAAAAATTTATTTTACGAAGAAATAATTCATCACCAATGGTCGATTTAATTTTTTACCCGTTAATTCACAACTGTTTTGTCGTAAAGCAATTTTTAACGAGAATTTCTTAATTGAACGGAAAAATTCGGTTATTCATTTTTTAACGATAATCGTCGTTTATAAATGTGGCAAAAAGTGGAGTCAACGAGGAACATTGAATTTATCGTTCATTCAAAAATTTCTATGCTTCGTCTATCAATGAAGAAAAATGTGACGTCTGGTATCGCATTCAAAAAAATTCATTTTTACAATTCCGATTGAACTTCGAGCGTTATTTCCGCAAAAGGAACATTGAAAAATTGAATTTACGAAGAAAAAATTCATCACTAATAGTCGATTAAGTTTTTTACACTTTAATTCACAACTGTTTTGTCGTAAGATATTTTTTAACGATTCACTAAAAGAAGAAAGTAACATAGAACGATTCAAAGAAACATTGAAAAATTAATTTTACAAAGAAAAAATTCATCACCAATGTACGATTCAATTTTTGACACGTTAATTCACAACTGTTTTGTCGTGTTATTCATTATTATTCAATTGAATATTTACACTCGTTAGAAATGAGAATTTCTCAATTGAACGGAAAAATTCAGTTATTCATTTTTTAACGACAATCGTCGTTTATAAAAGTGGCAAAAAGTAGAGTTAACGAGGAAAATTAAATTTATCGTTCATTTTAAACATTTCTATGCTCCAACTGTCTATCGACGGGAAAAATATGGCCACTAGTATCGTGTTTCAAAGGGTGTGTTTTTAATTTCCCCGTCACTATAATTGAAATAATTATAAAAACACCGTTCAAAATCGAAGAGCGTCTCCCACGCTCTCCTATTGACAAAGTAACAACTCCTTTGTCAATAGGCAAATATATAACGTGTGTATGAAACATTAAATGAAAAAATAAAAAAATGCACAACTCATCAGTAATTTGAAGTTTCGATAAATAAATTTTAAAAAATTATTAAATGACAAATTAATTGAGTCCCACTCGACTAAATTAAATTTTTCCAATATTGCGAGAGAACGATCATTGCATGAAATATCCTGTATATAAATTTCTCTGTACGTGCATTGAGTAATTATACACATATTAATTCGCGTAACCGTCACTGATATACCATCGAACGGAGTTCTAAATGACCAAACTAATTATTCTAATGGGTAATAGAGGGTCGTCATCGTCGTCGATGTGATATGTGTGTATACGTGCTTATGTTTCAGCATCATCGCTCTTTATTGATACGCTCCCTCTGGACGCAATATTCAAAGGGATAATATTCCTCTGGGACAGTGGTTGCTCTCGTCAACTCTCAGTGTACAGGCAATTTCTGCTCGTAAATGCCGCTTGTGTTATACGCAACATTGATTACACCCTGATAATAGTAGAATCGTAGAATTATGAATGATCATAACGCATGAGGATATTGCGTCGTATCGCGTTAAAAAACTCGTGCCACAGATTAAAAGATTAAATATGGTAATTTGTGCAATTTGATGTGGACGAAAATCAAAGGTGTGAATTGAAACTTGTTGATGTTTTAACGGCTCACATACCCCTGCGCGCGCTGAAAACCGTGTAAATTTGAAAAACTATTATAAAGGTTATATGGTGAAATAAAAATAAAATTTTTGATTTCACATTTTTTATTAACTTTTCAACTATAAGAAAAAAAATTAAAATTGTTTTTTTTTTTCAATATTATCATTATTAAACACGTTTTTCTCGAGACTATGTTTTTAGACAGTGTCAGCACGATAACTCAGTCAATTTTAAATATTTGTTAACTTTTTTTTTCTTTAATTCTTGATAATTATTTTCTCTATAGTCTCACGAGAGGTTTTTTTCATTTTTTGCTTGGACAATTTTTTATAAATCATTAAACACTAATTTTTTTTTCTTAAATTGCATACTAAAGTTTGAAGTACTGCAATTTCTTTATTTCTGAAAAAAAAAAAATCCCTCCGTCAGACTATTACTACTACATTACTTTACTAGATTCTTTTTTATTTTTGCAGATTGGATAATTTTTGGTGAAGTGATGATGTCGACACGGGAAACGCCATGGTTTTTCATCAGTAGTCCATTTATACCCGTAAAAATAATGTTAATATTGAAAACAAAAATATTTTTAAAAACTTTTTCTTATAGTTAAAAAGTTAATAAAAAATGTGAAATCAACAATTTAATTTTTTTGTACCCGTAAAGAATAATGTTGATATTGAAAAAAAATAAAATTTTTATTTTTTCTCTTGTAGTTGAACAGTTAATAAAAAATGTGAAAACAACAATTTAATTTTTCTTCACCATATAACCTTTATAATAATTTTTCAAATTTACTCGGTGTTCTGCACGCGCAGGGGTATGGTGAGCCCTTAAATGGTGACTTTCATTTTTCATTTTTTTTTTAAACTTGCACCCGCTCGTGCGATATTTGTGGGAGAAAAAGCATTGAAATCGTACGAAATTCGAACAAGTCATTCAATCTTTACGAAGATTATATCCAACGAAGGGCCGGGCAGGGCTTTTTAAGGTTACATCCGGTTCTAATGATGCCCGAAACTCATTAAAATAGGTTGTAAGCTTTAAGGGGGGAAATAGGGTTAGACGGTTCAAAAAATCGATTTTTTTTAATTTCATAAATTGTTAGTAAAACTATTGAAAAATATGTTCCCAAAATTAAAAATTAAAATTCCGACTTGTTCTATTGTTATAAGCCATTAAAGTGAGTAGCTCTCCTTCAGGCCCCGAGCGCGCCCCGTGTATAACCGAGCGTTTTTCTGAAAACGACTTTTTTTTAACTTGCGTACACGCTAGTTTGAAAAGTTTTCAACCAATCGTTTTGAAAATTGGCAGTTACTTTCTTCATAGTATTGCGCTCTATATGAACCTAAAATCGGAATATTATCATTATTTAAAATAATTTTTTTTTGCAAATAAAGTTGTAAAAAATGGCAAAAAATCATGCTTTTTTGTTTTGACCCCTGTAAAAAATTCAATGTTCTATTTTTTTGATAGCATTTGGGTTCATATAGAAAAGAGACATATAATAAAAGTGAATTCCAACCTCGTTTGGTTTCAGATGAAAATTGCGGCTTCCAGAATGTACGCAAAATGCTGAGTCTGATTGTGACCTGCAATATGGGGTCGCTAATATCTTCGGTGTTTTTCGGGGAAATTCTTCACAAATTTTATAGTATATACTGAAATATATGTATAAGATATTCCCAAAGTTTCAATAAATTATATTAATTTTTTATACTATAAAAAAATTCATGTAAATCATTGGGAAAATGCTCTCCTAACTCTATTTCCCCTGTTAAAATATCTTACTTGCGAGATAAATTCATCTTGATCGATTGTTCATCGATGTATATTTCTAAATAACATATCTGACGAAATTATTATTAACATATTAACGATCATTTTGACCATAAAATCATTGTAATTCAAGCAGCAGAATTCATTAGTCCAACGAGAAATAATTGGCGAAGAAATGTAAAAATAGAATTCAACTTTCGTTCATTTGAACGCTATGGTTAAAAATCGCACAGACGTTCTTCGCTCCTCGGAGTGATCTATAGATCTGTATCCAGAAATAAACGCTCACATTTGTGCAGAAAGGGTTCATTGTACGTGGCGAGGAGCTGGTGCTTAATTTTCGAAGGGTTCGTTAACATATACAATATATAAATGTCAAAACGATGACAAATATGAAAGTTCTATTAACAATTTGATCTCCTGTAATTCCATTATCGAATTTCTCAAAATACACGTGTTAACACGAAAATTCTGACGTCCCGTCAATTAACGTTCTCGCTATACGTTTCCAAGTCATGCCCGATTCATATTAAATTTTCGTAATACATTTAGTAATTCTCGTTGCGGGAGCAATATTTTGAAAATAATTCTCAAATTAAATAATTATATCTAACCGTTATGAGTTACAATCTTTAAGTTTACTAAAAAAATAATTCACAATTTATCATTCCGTGGAATTCGTTCGGAAGGACATTTTTTTTCGAACAAATACGAGACAAAGTTTAAATTAATATTACAAAAAAGCGTTATAACGTTTAGAACGTTTAATTTAATTTTCTCATTCGAACGATAATCGCGAAATTAATTGTAAATTCTTGAGAATCATTGTGAAAAGTGATGACACTTTTATAGACATTCGTAACGACTATTCGTACTACTACACAAAAGAATTTCATCTATATGTGTTTCTTTTCTTTTTAATTCGAAATCACAAAATTGTTAGAGATTGCTCTATATACAGTGAATGAAAGGATGAAAAGTAAAAGGGTCGGGGTGGAGGGGGAGAGATAGCAGCTGCGAGAGGACGGCTTTAATTCGTATCTCGAGATTTCCAATATCACGAGAGAGAGAGAGGGGGAGAGAGAGAGAGGTGTGACACAGGAGGAGAACGCGAGGCAACGGGGTGAGAAAAGCACACCGGCAACAGAACAAGAAATATCTTGCTCGTGATAAGAAGAAGAACGCTCTGTTGAGACTAGGGGAGAACGACGAAAAGCCCGACCAACCCCTAGTGATACGCGAATGTCGAGTGAAGTGCGAGAGAGGGAGAGAGACGAAAGAATTGTCGCAAGAGGGAGTAGAAGATTACATGTTATATTTTATGCACATACCAATCCGTATCAAATGAGTCATTATTTTTTAATTTTAGTTGCGAACAAATTGTCTTCATTTTTTCACGCTCAAAGTTAATATAATTTCACTTTACGAAAAGTGCGAAATTCCAAAGTAATCGTGAATTTAGTATTATCCGCGAGATGAATAAAAAAAATCTATGGTACAATGAGCATTTTTGGAAAAAATTAATATGTAGTCTATAATTGTTATTTAATGGTAAGAAAAAAAAATTATAATTCGCACAAAGTATTGAAGATAATAATTTAAATAATAATGAAATTAATAACAAAAAAAATGGACGTTAATTCATAGATTTTTTTTTCCAAAACAATGATCGTTGATTTAAAAGGAAAGATAGTCAAAGTGCATTTTTAGAAATCCCGCCCTGTAGAACATTGAAGTGAAAAAAGTCATTTTTTCCACTAGCAGGCCGCGTCACTAAAAAAAATCCTTAAGGGGCAGTCAGGATTTTCAAAAAAAAAACTTCCTTATTTCATTTTCGTAAAATAAATATACTTAAGTATATACACAGAAAATTTCATGTCAATCCGACAAATACGAGGTGTGTTCAAAGAGTATCGCGAATTTTGAATTTCCGCGGACTACGTATATTCGATTTTCGATTTTTTTTGTGGTGTTAGGTTGGTACTCATGTCCCTCACTCATGCTGAAAAAATCGGCTATTTTGAATGTTTAGTTAATTGTTGACAGCTGTTTTGGTTAGACGTGTTCTGGCTTGTCTTCGATTTTTTGGCTATTCCAAAAAATGGATCAAAGAATCCGTATCAAATTTTGTGTGAAAAACAAAACCAATTTGCTTCAGAGGGTCATAACTGGTGACGAATCAGGGGTTTATGGTTATGACGCGGAAACCAAGGCTCAATCATCGCAATGGAAGCTGTTTTTTTGGAATAGGCAAAAATCGAAGACAAGCCAAAACACGTCTAACCAAAACAGCTGTCAACAATTAACTAAACATTCAAAATGGCCGATTTTTTCAGCATAACTGAGGGATATGGATACCAACCTAACGCCACAAAAAAATCGAAAATCGAATATACGTAGCACGCGGAAATTCAAAATTCGCGATACGTTTTTAACAGACCTCCTATTCTCGAAGTTACACGCATATTTGTAAAGACGTCTCGGAATGTCTGAGCATGATTTTTAACGTTCAAACGCGTTTTTCTCAAAGCTGAGGTTTTTAAAGTCAGTGAGCAAGATTCCACGGAAACGGCTAAACCGATTAGTCTCAAATTTTCACACAACCTTTGTAAATATATTTTTTAGTGATTAATCGAAGGTTTTTTTCACGCCGACAAATATTTTCCATTTTATGAACAATTTGAGGCGAAAATTTTTATCGAAAATCGAAATTGTTTTTTTGAGAAGCTGCCATTTTGTTAAAAATTAATATTTTCCTTATTCCTTCGATTAAATACTAGATAACACCTTGTATTAACAAAATCTTTTTTGTTTTTTTATTTAAAATGATCCAATCCCGAGATATCGTCCTCACCGCAAGACATCTTTTTTTAGAGAAGCTCCAGGAGATTGGCTACAGCAGCTTTAAAAATCATTATTTTGACAGATAAAAAATTTGAGAATGAAGTTAAAAGTTACCACAATATGTATACAAATTTTGACGTTAATTAATTAAAATGTCTTTTCAGGAGAAATTCTTGAAAAATCGTTTTTTTTCGGTCTCCTCACTGCTCATAACTCCTCAATCCATAAATTTTTTTTTCCAAAACAATGATCGATGATTTAAAAGTAAAGATAGTCAATTCGAAGCGCATTTTTCGAAATCTCCCCTCTGAACCATTGAAATGACAAAGAAAGTCATTTTTTCCACTAGCAGGTGGCGTCACTAAAAAATCCTTAAACAATTAAAATTCAATTTTCCACTATTCTCGGACGAAAGTGAACGAACATATCTAATAATAGAAAAATCCCTTCGCCCCCTTTGATACGAAATGTCCGACGCATGGATAATAAACTTGAGCATAAACAACATATAAATTGGGAGTGACGAGAAGATGAAATAGTAAGGTGAGACGAGGAAAAAGTGAGATGAGACGAATGACAAGAGCGTAGGAAACGAACGGGTGGCGAGTGGTTCGAGTCCAAAACCACCCTTCCTCAATATTCTGTCTTTTCCCTGGTCCCCAGCCGCCCCCTGCCCCTGTAATATACCGCGGGACTGCCGCGGCTGCCTCGTTCGCGTATTATCATATTTATAAGTTAGCGGCGTTGGGGCTCAAGATTTCCGGACCTCTGCTAGCCAAGGGATGAAAGGAAAATGGGGAAAAGTTTCGCGTCTCTTGATCCGTAGACTATATATATGTGCGTGCGTGTGTGTGTGTACGTTTGTGCATTCGACAACCCTTGTGCAAAAGGGCGAGGATCACCGAGCAATGCGAATGGTATGGAGAGACAGGGAGATGGTGTAAGGGAGAGAAAATGTTGCCCGACGACATTGAAAAGTTTCGATGTAAAATTTTGCACGAGACTTTTACGTAAAACCGAAAGATTCGGCAAAAAAAAAAAGAAAACAGAAAAGATGCCACAAGATGTCATTGAAAGCTCACTCGGGACATTGTTATATGATTCACGGAGCTTTTTCACAATTCTACATAAGAAAGAACTGAACCAGAATACAAGTTTACTTGTAACCTCTCCATTATATTACGACTCTTTTATTTTTTTACCTTTATGTTACGTTCATTCGTATTTCCATTGTGACGGGAATGGGAAAGTGACGAAAACCTTTTCAGGTATTCACGTCACTTCCCCTTGCCCAATCCATTCCTCGAGACCTTCTCCCCTCCGAGTTTTCACCGCCACATTCTTTCCCGATGCACCTACCGTAACGCATTAGCGCGAGGGCACAGGGAAACTGCAAAAACCTGTCAGACACGAAGCTATATTTTACGCGAATTTCAGTTATATTAACGTCAGAAATTCCGGAAAAAAAATTCCTCCCGACAGTTGATCGATGCGCAAACAACTGTACGGTTAAACGGTCACCCAAACTCACTATTAGCTGGTACAGTTTAACACGAGATATAGCCGCTGCCGGCGCTTTTATTGCGACTGCTTAAAAAGACAATTTAGTTGCGACAGGAATAAGTCGGGCAATAACTCTTCGGGGGTACGAATCTCCCGAAAGACAACTTCACCAAAAAAAAAGAAAGAAACAAAAAAAAGAACATCTCGTTCCAAAGTAGATGTTATTTTTATGCATAAAAGGGGATTTCCTCGTTATTTTTTTTCTTTATCTCCGATATGAAATACACTCCGAGGGGAGAAATAAAATGACATTATATTTTCTTTATCCGTTAGATGTGCGTACGATCTCCGGAGATGACTTGGAAGAAAGAGAAAACAAAAAAAAAACATCCCCTACAGTAATATGTTGGATTTAGGGTATATTATAACCTTAAGAGGTATATTGCGGTACAGGCATGCGTGAGTTTGACAAATCATGCGCGTACAAAGTGGGGGGAGAAGGGAAGTACACACGTGTAAGCCGGGGAAATTGGCCTCTCGTGCGTGCAGAAAAATCTAAATCGCGTAGCCCCGAGGGTGAGTCAGATCTTTTCGAGACAAAAAAGAGAAAAAAAAGAAAAGAAAACAAATGGACCAACAACGTGTCGTTATGCAAAATGTAGACATTTTTTCATACACACTTTTTTACACAAACATTAACGTACGTTATTTTTCTTTTCAATAAATGCGTTTTTTTTCCACTAGATATATTAATATTTATCGAATTTATGAAGAAAAAATAAATAAAATAATAAAATAATGACAAAGAACAAAAAAACCTCGAGAATATTTGAAATTAAAAAATCGTAATTGACGTCGTTGAGCGTTGTGAAATATAAGAAAAATAGAATAAAGCAGAAAAATAGTGTAGATCGCGAGAGTGCGAAGCTTGGAGAGCTTTTCGTCTTCGCACAAAGTGCCAGACACCGAATAAATTATTTCCGAATATATATACATATACACATAAATATCCTGAACATATATATATATATATATATGGTATATATACAATTCTCCTATCTCACCACTTAATTCGCAGTTATATATATATATCCATATTTTTACACCCTACAGTGAGAGCGCGACGACTCGGCGAAACCCTTTATATTTGTAATTCCAATTAAGAAAATTCCACCACTCGGTGGGGGCCGGGGGGGTGGCGGACGGTTTAATAGAGATCTTGTTGGGCGATCAACAAATGGAAAAAATTCAAATTGATGCAATTCATCCGGATTTATGAGGTAAAAAATATATAATTTCTTTAAGGGGGAAAATAGGGTTAGACGGTTCAAAAAATCGATTTTTTTGATTTCTTAAATTGTTAGTAAAACTATTGAAAAATATGTTCCCAAAATTTTAAATGAAAATTCCGACTCGTTCTATTGTTATAAGCGACTAAAGTGAGTAGCTCTCCTTCAGGCCCCGAGCGCGCGAATTTTTCAAACGCGTTTTTCTGAAAACGACTTTTTTTGAACTTGCGCACACGCTAGTTTGAAAAGTTTTCAACCAATCGTTTTGAAAATTGGCAGTTACTTTCTTCATAGTATTGCGCTCTATATGAACCTAAAATCGGAATATTATCATTATTTAAAATAATTTTTTTTTTGCAAATAAAGTTGTAAAAAATGGCAAAAAATCATGCTTTTTTGTTTTGACCCCTGTAAAAAATTTTATTTTCTATTTTTTTGATAGCATTTAGGTTCATATAGAAGAGAGACATATAATGAAAGTAAATTCCAACCTCGTTTGATTTCGGATCAAAATTGCGGCTTCCAGAATGTACGCAAAATGCTGAGTCTGATTGTGACCTGCAATATGGGGTCGCTAATATTTTATAGTATATATTTAAATATATGTATACAAATTTTATAGTATATACTTAAATATATGTATAAAATATTCTCAAAGTTTCAATAAATTAAATTCATTTTTTATACTATAAAAAAATTCATGAAAATCATTGAGAAAACGCTGTCCTAATCCTATTTCCCCCCTTAATATCACGTAATATTTTTACTCCGACGGGTAACTGTTTTTTTTTTAACATTAACAATAATCAGAATTAATGTCTATAATTTTTTTCCGTCAGACATCAGTAATTTGCAATAAATGACATTTTTTTTCCCCGCACGTATTTACGATCGAATAAAATGTTTCTCGTGCATCTTTTTTTTTTTTACTCCCATCAACCACCCACACACGACTAAATTTAATGTCACTTGTTTCCGATGGTTGTTGAGGGTGTCGTGGTCGTCTCCTACCACTGGCGGGACCATTTTGAGT
Source organism: Oxytorus armatus (assembly GCA_958009045.1). Lineage (NCBI taxonomy): Eukaryota > Metazoa > Arthropoda > Insecta > Hymenoptera > Ichneumonidae > Oxytorus > Oxytorus armatus. Next base: position 11,724,505 of record OY253754.1, on the reverse strand, counting down.
TTTTTTTTCTCTTTTATATCTGGCACGAAACGAGCGGATCAAGAACCCCCTGTTGTGTGCGTGGGGTGACGAGAAACCTCGCGGTAGACAGAGAATCGTTTCGGGATATATCTCTCCCGTTTGAAAGCACCGCGAGGAGAGAAAGCATACTTCCTACCCTTATCCACAAACACACACACACACACACACACACACACACACACACAATGTCGTCCATAAGTTTTCCAGAGAGAAAGAGGACAGACAGAGAGATAGAAAGATGGAGGGAGAAGAGAACAAGTGGTCGTATCCAACAACCCCCTGCGACAAGGGCGCAAGCTGCTTCGAGGTGGATGGGGGTGGGGGCTGATGAAGAAAACACGAGGGAGTATAATGAAAAGGGAATTTTTGCTAATAAGCACAATTCCCCTCTTTTATCGCCTATATACATAACATCCACAAAGAGGAAAAAATGTTGTGCACCACATGTGAATCATGTTTCTCATGCTTACCACTCATTCACTTTCTTCTCGTCTTTATTCTCATTCCCGAGTATTGTTTCTATCGCCACAAAAACACCCGACTACTTCTTCTGCATTAATTGCGATCGAAAAAGGTGCCGGTAAACTAAACTTTTTGATTAGCGATACAATTTTTTGTTTTTTTTTTTTTTTCACCATCAATACATCACGATATAGTTGAGGAATTTGTTCGCTTTTTTCGCGCACATGATGGATCGGTTGTCAAAAATCTCGCGAACGAATTTTACCGATCAATCTCGTTTTGGCTTTTCGCAGCCTCGTCTCGCACTTTGCCGAAGTTCGAAAATCGAAAAAAAAGAATGCACGCGTTAAAAATACAATTTGATGGGAAAATAATTGCGGAATAATTGTCGATAATAAGAAAATAATCGGGTTTTTTTGGATTTATTTTTTGAAAATATCCATTTTTTTCTACTAATTATTCTTTTATAATAAATAATTTGTATGGATCATGACAATTCTCGAAATCGACAAAGCTTTCTCTAAGAGGAAATCAAAACCGATCAATACACTTGAATCGATGCTTTGTAAATGACATAAAAAGAAAAAAAATTAAGGAATCAAAGTGCAAATTTAATTTGCAGACTTTTACTTCCCTCGTGAAGGGAAAAAAAGAAACGAGCGGACTGTCATACAGCGTTAAGTCGAACCGATTATTAGATTTATTTCGTTGAAGAGGCAAAAAGTTTATCGAGAGTGAAAAGTGTCGTGTGGAGAAACTAGAGAAAATTCGTGGTCTTTTCTTCGTGGGCAGGGTACCAGGAGACAGAGAGAGCGAGAGAAAGAGAGAGAGAGAGAGATAGAAAGAGAGTGATAAAAATAGTTGGTGTTTTGCCGTGCCGTGCTGTCTCCTTTTCGGTTGAAGGGAGAAAACGTGCGTTCACGTGGTGTTGTCGTCGATTTTTTTGTTGTTTTTTTTCTTTGTCAGACGACAAACCTTTGCGAAGCAGCGCGAAAGCTTGCTGAAGAAAAAAAAAGAGGCAATAAAAAAAAAGTAATGCAGTCTGCTTTAGCTAAAGCCAAAGTGATAGAGAAGGAGATGGCGTTGAAAAGGGGAAGGAGGGGGGTGGGGGGAGAAAGACGATAAGCAGAAAAGAGAGATGTGTATACGTCATTCGAACTTTGTAACCGAATTGTTAACTCCGACAACGGGGCAGATGGAAAGTTTGCCGTTAACTCCCGCAGGAGAAGAAACCGAATGGGACACGCGCGGGATGGAAGGACAGGAAGGAAGATGAGGTAGACAAGTATTGCAAGTATTAAAGGGAAGGGGGAAGAGAGAAAGAGAGAGAGAGAGAGAGAGAGAGAGAGAGAGAGAGAGAGATAGGGGAAGAAAGGGGTGGAAAAAGCTCGACGAGAGCTTTCCCGTTGTTAAAAGATTTGCAACGGGATAAAGATTGGGAGGAACGTAATGCACGAGGAATTGAGAGATAATAAAAAAATATATGGACAATTTCACCCCCAAAAGTCATCCTCAAAAAAAATTATTTTAAATAATCCGGCAAACTAATGTAAACCTTCACACTGCTGTATCAAAATTGTTGATTCGTAAAAAAAAAAAAAATTCTTAACGACATCACAATCTCGTGAATTCCTCCACGAGGAAGCTTTACGCGACAAAGGGATGATTACGAGTCAAATTGTTAATTTTCAGGGTTTAAGGGCTCACCGTAGCCCGGAAATTTGCAAAGGATCAAATTTTTTTACAGTTTTTTATTCTTCATACTTTTAAGCGATTGAAAAAAAATAAACTTTTAAGAAAACTCTACTCCTTTACAAAGTTATAGCAATAAATGTGACCGGACATCATAAGTTCACGTTGTACCCACCAGAAACTTTGAACCGCGTTTTTCTCGAAACAATGTTTTTAGGACAATGTCAGCACGATAACTCAGTGAATTTTTAATATTTTATAACTTCTTTTTTTTTTTAATCTTGATAATTATTTTCTCTGTAGACTGACGAGAGGTTTTTTTAATTTTCTTGGTTGGACAACTTGTTATAAACTATTAAAGGCTATTTTTTTTAAGAGTGAAAATAGGGTTAGACGGTTCAAAAAATCGATTTTTTTTTATTTCATAAATTGTTAGTAAAACTATTGAAAAATATGTTCCCAAAATTTTTAATGAAAAATCCGACTCGTTCTATTGTTATAAGCCATTAAAGTGAGTAGCTCTCCTTCAGGCCCCGAGCGCGCCACGCATGACCGAGCGGTCACTATTTTTTCAAACGCGTTTTTCTGAAAACGACTTTTTTTTAACTGGCGTACACGCTAGTTTGGAAAGTTTTCAACCAATCGTTTTGAAAATTGGCAGTTACTTTCTTCATAGTATTGTGCTCTATATAAACCTAAAATCGGAATATTATCATTATTTAAAATAATTTTTCTTTTGCAAATAAAGTTGTAAAAAATGGCAAAAAATCATGCTTTTGTGTTTTGACCCCTGTAAAAAATTCAATTTTCTATTTTTTTTAATAGCATTTACGTTCATATAGAAGAGAGACATATAATAAAAGTAAATTCCAACCTCGTTTGGTTTCAGATGAAAATTGCAGCTTGCAGAATGTACGCAAAATGCTGAGTCTGATTGTGACCTGCAATATGGGGTCGCTAATATCCCTGGTGTTTTTCAAGAAAGTTCTTAAAAAATTCGAAAGTTCTTAAAAAAAAAAACAGTTATTGGTCGGAGTAAAAATATTACGTGATATTAAGGGGGGAAATAGGATTAGAACAGCGTTTTCTCAATGATTTTCATGAATTTTTTTATAGTATAAAAAATGAATATAATTTATTGAAACTTTGAGAACATTTCATACATATATTTAAGTATATACTATAAAATTTGTATACATATATTTAAGTATATACTATAAAATATTAGCGACCCCATATCGCAGGTCACAATCAGACTCAGCATTTTGCGTACATTCTGGAAGCCGCAATTTTCATCTGAAATCAAACGAGGTTGGAATTTACTTTTATTATAGTCTCTCTTCTATATGAACCTAAATGCTATCAAAAAAATAGAAAATTGAATTTTTTACAGGGGTCAAAACAAAAAAGCATGATTTTTTGCCATTTTTTAAAACTTTATTTGCAAAAAAAAATTTATTTTAAATAATGATAATATTTCGATTTTAGCTTCATATAGAGCGCAATACTATGAAGAAAGTAACTGCCAATTTTTAAAACGATTGGTTGAAGACTTTTCAAACAAGCGTGTACGCAAGTTCAAAAAAAGTCGTTTTCAGAAAAACGCGTTTGAAAAAATAGGACCAAGAAAAACAAGCAATATGGGGTCGCTGATATTTTATAGTATATACTTAAATATATGTATAAAAATGTTATAGTATATACTTAAATATATGTATAAAATATTCTCAAAGTTTCAATAAATTATATTCATTTTTAATACTATAAAAATATTCATGAAAATCATTGAGAAAATGCTGTCCTAACCCTATTTCCTCCCTTAAATTGCACACTAAACTTTAAAATACTGTCATTTCCGTATTTTTGAAAAAAACACAATTCCGTCCGTCAAACTATTGCCACTACGTTATTTTACTAGATTTATTTTTATTTTTCTAGATTGAATAATTTTTGGTAAAGTTATGATGTCGACAAGGAGGCGCCATTGTTTTCATCAGTAGTCCATTTATATCGGTAAAAAATAAGGTTGATTTTTTTTTTTTTCTTACAGTTGAAAAGTTAATCAAAAAATGTGAAATCAACAATTAAATTTTTTTTTCACCATCTAACCTTTATAGTAATTTTTCAAATTTACTCGGTTTTCAGCGCGCGCAGCGGTATGTGAGCCCTTTAAAAAAAAGCATTCCAGCTCAATTGTTGAAGATTCGATTTGTCTTCCGAGTCGATTTACAAGTGTAACATTCGGTTTCATTGCTCGGAAAAGTTGTTTGGAGTAAAAGACGATTTACAACGAAATGTCCGATACACACGAGAATATGGCGAGTAAAGGGGGAAAATATTGAAGAAAAAAAAAAAGATATAAGATCCTCTCGTCGGTCGTCCCGAGTGCATTGATTTCGTAAACATTATATGAATATCTGATTGAACCTTTTTAAGCCTTCGTCGAGAAAAATCCAACTACGAGCGAAGGCTTTTCTTCGCTGTAGCGTTCGTTGCTTTTTCACGAAAGCTCTTTGACCCTTCACTTTACTCTTTTTCCTTCTCCTCATCCGCTTCCATCTTTCTCTCGCTTTTTCTACCATCGCACAAACTACCTTAATACTTTGCACTTCAAATTCGCAAGAGAGAGAGAGAGAGCGAGAGAAAGAGAGAGAAAAGTACAACAGGAGGTTGAGCTCTTTTCTTTTTTTGCATCTCTCTTATTCTCCTTCTCTTCAGGAAGCTGAAATTATTTAGATTTTTATAACACAATAGCCAACTTTACGAGTCGCTAGGGTCTTGTACCTACAATCCACCCGCCCCTCCATCCTCGTCCTCGTTTGGCATTTGATCCTCCTACTCCGCGCGTCTACGTACGAAAGCTCACCACCACCACCCCTCCTGCCCCTCCGACGTTGGCCAGAAAATTTCCATAAGAATTTAATATAACCGCAAGGCGCGCAAGCGACCAACACCGTTTCCTAATTAATATACTTTTTTCTTTTCGCCTTGTTAGCCGCAGAACCGACCGGATATAACTCGTGTACGTCTACAAATACAAAAAAAAATGTATATATGTGTGTACACTTGACGTGGAGCAAAGGAGACGGGGATATAAGGGGAAAATGTATCTTCAAAGGGGAAAAAAAGTGAGCTCTTGATCTTTGGCACAAGTTCGGGAGGAGAAATTGGTCCAATTTGGAAAAAAAAATAATTATTCTCTCTCCCTCGTTTCCATGTACGATATGCAAAAGCGTTCAATGATTTTAACGCAATATTTCAGTGCCCGTTATTAGTTCCATAATTTATTTACAATTTTAACAATTTTTCAAGAAATCATGATTTTTACATTTGAAGCTACGAATAAAATCGATGCAAGCCCGTTTATTCGGGAAGGCACTAGACCATATAACTTCATACCACGACCCTAATCTAACTAGCTCACTACTATAGTAATATATCGATACTATATTGTAATAAAGCGGGAGAGTTTGTTCGTTTGAACGCGCTAATCTCAGGAAATACTTATCCGATTTGAAAAATTATATTGCATTAGATAGCTCGTTTATTCAGGAAGGCTTGCCATATAAATTTATGCCACGACCTTAATCTAACTATCTTACTACTATACTAATATATCTATTAGGGCGATTTTTTTTTCTGTCCCCACCCAGAATTTTGTTGGATATGTCGAAAAAGAAATTCCCTGAAAGTTACAGTCCTTCATATTAATTCTAAGTACTCTCCCAAAGCGTGAGAAGATTTTCCATCTAAAATACACGTAAATCGAATTTTTTTTTTTCAAATTTCTATAACTCAGCCGCATTTTACGCTAAAAAAGTGCCTTTTGCGACGAAAGTGTAAATTGTACTGGTGAGTTGGTACGGATCACTGAAGTTGATTTTTACCCAAAATTCTCGTTGTTTTGCTGTTATCTCCGAAACAATTAACTTTACGAAAAAAATGTAAATGAAAAATTTGTTGGAAATTTAATTTCCTACAAAAAAGGTCCTATCGACCCAATTGCTTAGATTAATATTTCTTGAAATATTGAACTTCATTTTTTTTTATTTTTTATTATTATTTAATATTTCATATTTTATACATTTTATACTACTCATAAGTTAAAGTTCAATATCTCAAGAAATATTAATCTAAGCAATTGGGTCGATAGGACTTTTTTTGTAGGAAATTAAATTTCCAACAAATTTTTCATTTACATTTTTTTCTTAAAGTTAATCGCTACGGAGATAACAGCAAAATAACGAGAATTTTGGGTAATAATCAGCTTCAGTGACCCGTACCAAACTCACCAGTACAATTTACACTTTCGCCGCAAAAGGCACTTTTTTAGATTGTTTTATTCTGAGTGAATCGAAACCAAGAACAATATGATAGCATAAAATGCGGCTGAATTATAGAAATTTGAAAAAAAATAAAATTCGATTTACGTGTATTTTAGATGGAAAATCTTCTCACGCTTTGGGAGAGTACTTAGAATTAATATTAAGGGCTGTAACTTTCAGGGAATTTCTTTTTCGACATATCCAACAAAATTTCGGGTGGGGACCGAAAAAAAAAAAATAGTCGAAAAAAAATCGCCCTAATATCTATAGTATATTATAATAAAGCTGGAAAGTTTGTTTGTTTGAACGCGATAATCTCAGGAAATACTTATCCGATTTGAAAAATTCTTTTTTGCATTAGATAGCCCGTTCATTCGGGAAGGCTCTAGGCTATATAACTTCATACCACGACCCTAATCTAACTATCTCACTGCTATAGTAATATATCTATACTATATTATAATAATGCTGGAATGTTTGTTTGTTTGAACGCGCTAATCTCAGGAAATACTAATCCGATTTGAAAAATTCTTTTTGCATTAGATAGCCCGTTTATTCAGGAAGGCTTCACGCCATATAACTTTATGCTATGACCCTAAGGAGCGGCGGGGCGGCGCGTTGGATCGGCGGACGGAAATTTAACGCGGGTGAAACCGCGGAGCACAGCTCGTTCTCATATAAACAAGAATGGTTTAAAGAGGGTAGCATATCAAATGCGTCCTCACAACTGACTGACACAGACTCCATGAGCATTCTGAAGAAAAAAGAAGAAACGAAAGCTAAGTAAAAGATGGGTAGCCGTAGAAAAGCATGCTGCGGTGTTCGTGAAAAAGGGTTTTTTCAAGTCGAAAAAAAAAAACAAAACCGCAAAAGAGGGAAAAAGTCTTTCCCTTTCTTACTCTACGCACGTGAACGGGGAGTGGCAACCAGAATGGTAGAGGAATACAGAGAAGGGAAAAAAGTTGGTGAATCTCCAGGGGTGAGAAGGAAAGCCAAAGGAAAAAGAGGATAAAGAAGAAAGAGAGATAGAGAGAAAGATAGAGGGAAAGAGAGCGAGAGAGGCTTGAGGGGGTTCAATACAGAGAGAAGAGGAGAGACACGTGAGCCCCGAGTATTGCGCCAACTTTCCTAAGCCTTGTGAAAAGATCGCGAGTGAAGATTTCACCGAGACTCTTGGCTATTGCCTCCACCCGATCTCTTACTATTTTCTATATTTATACTTTTCTCACTATCAGTCTCTTATATATGTGGTTTTTTTTCTTCTTCTTATCCATCGTTTTCACTCCCTTCTCGCGCGGATAAGTACTGCACAGATCAGTAGTGGAGGTACTGTATAACGTACTGGGCATTTCGAACGAAATGAACGACAATTAAAAATGTGATTTTAATTACTTTCATTCGTCACGCTTCGAAGTGAGTACACAGTTAATTAAATTATAAAATTCACAGTCGATAACGAAATTATCAATCATAGGTGTTTTTTTTTTCATCCAATATTCAAAATTACAGGAAATCTTCATAAATCAATGAAAAGGAGTCTCAGAATATTTGATGAGGAAGTAAAATATTTCGGCTTCAATAAAAAAATGTTTTGAGTTAAAAGAAAGTTTAGTTAAAGGCTCACAATACCCCTGAAATTTTCGAAAAAATTATTTTTGTTTTACAAATTTCTATTCTGTATACATTTAAGAATAAAAGAAAAAACTTTTAAGGCAATTCCACTCCGTTACAAAGTTATAGCAATAAATGTGACTGGACATCGTGAGTTCACGTTGCACCTGCCGGAAACTTGAAACGCGTTTTCCTCGAAACTACGTTTTTAGACAGTGTCAGCACGATAACTCAGTCAATTTTTAATATTTCTTGAGCTTGTTTTTTTTCATATCTTGATCATTATTTTCTCTATAGTCTGACGAGATTTTTTTGTAATTTTTTTGTTGGACAATTTTTTATAAATTATTAAACACTAATTTTTTTTTTAATTGCATACTAAAGTTTAAAATACTGTAATTTCTTTATTTTTGAAAAAACAAAAAATTCCCTCCGTCAGACTATTACTATTACATTATTTTATAAGATTCTTTTTTATTTTCGCCGATTGGATAATTTTTGGTGAAGTTATGATGTCGACAAGGAGGCGCCATGGTTTTCATCAGTAGTTCATTTATACCCGTAAAAAATAATGTTAATATTTGAAAAAAAAAAATTTTTAATTTTTTTTCTCATGGTTGAAAAGTTAATACACAATGTGAAATCAACAATTTAATTTTTTTTTAACCATACAACCTTTATAATAATTTTTCAAATTTACTCGGTTTTCAGCGCGCGTACCGCTATTTGAGGCTTCAACCTTTTTCTAGGTCGAGTGCAATTCCAAGGAAATAAAAAACAATACAAACTTGTCATTTTTATATGAAATGCCCCGTATATATATAAGTACAGGGGAAGAAGAAAAAACCCAGAACTGTACAAGTTGGACAAGAGGGGTTGAAATATAACGAAAAAAAAAGTATGTATACATCCGGAAAAAAGTTTTTTCCGTCGCGATTGTCGTACGCGGGGGTTTCGCGACTTGTTAGCTACCGGAGATAAGCTTCCTCCCCGTGTACTTGAATCTTCTGACCAGTGGTACAAAAGTCGGGAGAATGAGGAAAGAAAAAAAAAAAGAAAAAGAAAAGAGACTAAAATTGTAAGAAAAATCTGAGTGTCTAGAAGTTGAACAGGTCAGCACAAAGAAAGAATTCGAGTGCTTCGCCATCAGCTTCAACTCTCCCCCCTTATCGTCATGTATTATCTACATTGAGACAAAATTTCACACAGAACCACACTGCAAGCTGTGAATACGACGTACGAGCAGCGGGAGCTGATTCGCATTACGGATTTTTTTTCATCATTCATTGGGATGAACTCGAGTTAAGTGAATTTCTGGGAGCGATGCGAACGTTGTGTCGGTGAAATCTTCATGAGGGATTATATGATGTATCAAAGAGGATTTCGGAGCGAGGGGCGGCGAGAGGAGCGGCGGGGGAGCGAGAGACTTCGTCAGTGGGATTTAACAGAGGGATTTATTCTGCGTTGAATCGCCGCTGCACCACGAGCAAATCACGAACCTTCGCCAGTTACGAAAGTGACTAAACAATTCATAATATATTTTGTCGTTAAATCACGCTCGGGGTGGTTTTTTTTTTTTTGTTAATTTCACAAAATAATCCAGATTGTCAGAACGTGGAGATAGAGAAAATGTGGTAATTTTCCATGAATTATTCATTTAAACAGCGACGGTGGTAAATTAAGGCCTTATATACGCGAAAAATTTCGAAATTTTTCATTTTTAAACATTTTTGATACCATGAACAATTAGGAATATTTTAAGCTTCACAAAATTGAAAAATTCCAAAAATTGTTCAAACAAGATAAAATTGCATTTATAATAGATATCGCGCGACGCGCTCTACCGCCAACTTCAAAGCCGTTTTTCCACGATTCACTCCTTTGAACCTTGTGAAAGTTTTAACTCTCGAACGAAGGTTCGGATCGCTTTAAAATTTTTACAACATATTGTCAGTATCGTCGCCTATTGCGTGAACCACAGAAACAAAAATTTCAATGACACAAAAAAATATAAAAAATAAAATTCCGACAGAATATTGAGTAGAAAAATTTCAAGTATAAAATTTTTATTATAATAATTTTTTTTTTAATAATATTGTTGGTTCACACCGAAGATACATTCATTATGCAATTATAAATATGTTTAATTTTTTTTCAGACACTCATATCGACGCCGAGAACTTTCACCATCAACGCGCGCGCGAAAAAAAAAATACATTGCTTTATTATGTTATATCTCCGTCATTTTTTAATATTTCTGATGTTTTTTTTTACATATACTTAACCTTGTGCATATATGATCTGTAAAGAAAATGTTGTCAATATGTGCGTCATTTTTTTTAATCGCGTCTAGAATAGTATCTTCGAAAATCGGCGTGTATAAGGCCTTAAGGGAAGAAATAGGGTTAGACGGTGCAAAAAATCGTTTTTTTTTAAATCTCACAAATTGTTAGTAAAACTATTAAAAAATATGTTCCCAAAAATGTTTATGAAAATTCCGACTCGTTCTATTGTTATAAGCCATTAAGGGGAGAAATAGGGTTAGGACAGCGTTTTCTCAATGATTTTCATGAATTTTTTTATAGTATAAAAAATGAATATAATTTATTGAAACTTTGAGAATATTTTATACATATATTTGAGTATATGCTATAAAATTTTTATACATATATTTAAGTATATACTATAAAATATTAGCGACCCCATATTGCTCGTTTTTCTTGGTACTATTTTTTCAAACGCGTTTTTCTGAAAACGACTTTATTTGCACTTGCGTACACGCTAGTTTGAAAAGTTTTTAACCAATCGTTTTGAAAATTGGCAGTTACTTTCTTGATAGTATTGCGCTCTACCAGGGGTGTTAGTTGAAGTTTGCCGGTTTTACCAGTAGATGTCGCTAGCAATATGTATACATTTCTATGATTTGGCATGTATGTCATTTTTTTCTATTGACATTAACCTACAAAAATACGCAAGTCACATTCCGCCAAAATAATAGCGTCATATTTGTTTACCTCAGTGAATATGTCGAGTTTCGTTCCAAGTAAATCGCATTTGCGGCATTCGTTGCTTTTCTTATTTCATCAAAAGAAAAAAGCAGCTGAAGCTCACCGGTTGCTGGTAGAAACTTATGGTGAACATGCTCCAGTGATTAGAACATGTGAGACATGGTTTCGTCAATTTAAAAGTGGAGATTTCGATTTGACAGACAATGAACATCCTGGTGCAGCGAAAAAGTTCGAAGACGAGGAATTGCAGGCGTTATTGGATGTTGATCCAACCCAATCGCAACAAAAATTGGCAGAAACACTAAATGTGACTCGAGGAGAAATTTGCCAACGTTTAAAAGCCATGGGAAAGATCCAAAAGTATGGAAAATGGGTGCCCCACCAGCTGAACGATAGACAAATGGAAAATCGAAAAACCGTTTGTGAAATGCTGCTTCAACGATTCGAAAGGAAATCTTTTCTGCATCGAATTGTCACGGGCGACGAAAAGTGGATTTATTTTGAGAACCCGAAGCGAAAAAAATCATGGCTTTCACCTGGTGAAGCCGGCCCATCGACTGCAAAGCCAAATCGCTTTGGCCGTAAGACAATGCTCTATGTTTGGTGGGACCAGTGTGGTGTGGTGTACTACGAGTTGTTAAAACCTGGTGAAACGGTGAACAAGGATCGCTACCGCCAACAAATGATCAATTTGAATTATGCGTTGATCGAAAAACGGCCGGAATGGGCCCGAAGACATGGCAAAGTTATCTTGCAACATGACAACGCGCCGTCTCATACCGCTAAACTGGTGAAAGACACATTAAAAACACTTAATTGGGAAATATTATCACACCCGCCGTACTCTCCAGACTTCGCCCCGTCCGACTATCACCTTTTCGCATCGATAGGACACTCCCTTGCAGGGCAGTGCTTCGCTAATTTTGAAGAAGTCGAAAAATGGCTCGTCGAATGGTTTACCTCGAAAGAGAAAAAGTTTTTTTGGGATGGTATCCATAATTTGCCTGAGAGATGGGCGAAATGTGTAAAAACCAATGGTCAATACTTTGAATAAAAAAATTTTGAGATTCCTTTGAAAATTAAGTGTTTTCTTTATCGAAAAAACCGGCAAATTTCAACTAACATCCCTGGTATATGAGCGTAAATTTGGAATATTATCATTATTTAAAATAATTTTTTTTTGCAAATGAAGTTGTAAAAAATGGCAAATAATCATGCTTTTTTTGTTTTGACCGCTGTAAAAAATTAAATTTTCTATTTTTTTGATAGCATTTAGGTTCATATAGAAGAGAGACATATAATAAAAGTAAATTCCAACCCCGTTTGATTTCAGATGAAAATTGCGGCTTCCAGAATGTACGCAAAATGCTCAGTCTGATTGTGACCTGCAATATGGGGTCGCTAATATTTTCGGTGTTTTTCAATCAAATTCTTCAAAAATTTTATAGTATATACTTAAATATATGTATAAAATATTCTCAAAGTTTCAATAAATTATATTCATTTTTAATACTATAAAAAAATTCATGAAAATCATTGAGAAAACGCTGTTCTAACCCTATTTCCCTCCTTAATGCCCCGACAGAATGGACATAAAAATATAATCGCGAGTTTATGAAACTCCCCGAGACTCGTTTTACAAGGGGACAATTCTACAGTGAGACTCGAGAACATTTTTCCCGCTAATGTAAGCTTACATTTAACATCTTGCTTTGGGCCCTTTGGCCGCAAAGAAAGTACCGAGGACACGCGTGCGGAGGTTCGACTCTCATAGAGCAAAACTATATATTCCCAAGTGAGTCGACGTGCGGACACAAAGTCTCGGGGGGATGACGGGGGTTGTGTGCGCGGTAGGAAGAAAAGCGAGCAGTCTACAGCTGCATTCAGTTTACCACCGACCCTCCCTCAACTTACTCCCGTGCGTCTCTTTTCACACGCGAGGAATATCAAAGAGGGGAAAAAACCGTGCGAGTGCGTAATACGCGTCTCTGGGCTTTGTAACGTTCAGCCGGGAGCTTTCCTTTGCTCGAAATGAGAGAAAGAAGGTAGGAGAGAGAATGAGAAAATTGAGAAAGAGAGAGAGAGAGAGAGAGAGCGTGAAAATTGAGAAAGAAATGTATCACATCGTCCCTTTAGCCTCCGAGGGGTGAGATTCGACGGCAAAGACCGTGGATGGAATACGATATATAGAATGATATAATAATATAAAAGGAGAAACTGGTGAAAAGGGAAACGGAGCAACAGGAGCGGCGCATAATATTAATGGTGTCGCGGTAACGCGCACATTTCCAATCAAATGGGATAACTTTATACATATATATATATATATGTATAAATGACGTAACAGGGTGTACCCCGCTAGTATATCGTACGTAAATAAAAGAAAAAATCACGAGTATTTCAATTTTTGTGCATTATCACATCGATCTTTTGATCTTTCGACAAAAATAAATGCTCAATGTGATACTTGAAACGATTTTGTTAAAAAATTGCTCATTCATTTTCCCCACTTTTAGTCAGCAGTCGAAAATTATCGAAATTTCCAATTGCCATAATATTAACGACGAAACGAAACAAATAAATGTTGTGCAATAAACAAAAATCGTGTTTTTATTGTCTTTTCCATGGCATTTCTATAATCGTCAAAGACAAAATTGCTATATCAGCTAGTAATATTTATGATTTAAAAATCGTGAGGGGTCGTGAAAATTAAGATTGTTAAGATCGTAATATGATTCTCATTGGATATTGAGGAGAGACGCTGTACACTCTCGACGCTCTTTCTCTAGATATATATACAGGGTGTCCCAAAACTAGCACGTCAAAGTAACACGAGGTGTTGAATTGGCTCCAGACCTATCAGAGTAAATAAATATGACCTGAGTAAAAGTCTTATGGTTCTTGAGAAAAATTGTCTTTTTTGTTTTTTTCGGAAAATTGCTAATTCTAGTACTTGTTATTTTACTACCATTCCTATGAAAGTTCAAAGCGTAAGCAAATCAAAGTCCAAATTCACACTAAATCCTAAAGTCGTCAGAAACACAAACGAAAACAGTGAGATAACGAGAATAGCAATTTTCAGGCAAATCGTCTGTTTTAATTTTTCGGACAACCGCTACCTAATACTTGTTATTCTCCTACCATTACAATGAAAGTTCAAATCATAAGCAAATCAAAGTTCAAATTCACGCCAAATCCTGAAGTGGTGAGAAGCACAAACGAAAACAGCGAGAAAACAAGAATAGCAATTTTCAGACAAATCATTTGTTTTAATTTTTCGGAAAACCGCTACCTAATACTTGTTATTCTCCTACCATTGCTATGAAAAATCAAATCATAAGCAAATCAAAATCCAAATTCACGCCACATCCTAAAGTCGTCAGAAACACAAACGAAAACAGCGAGATAACGAGAATAGCAATTTTCAGATAAAATCGTCTGTTTCAATTTTTCGGAAAATCGCTACCTAATACTTGTCATTGTCCTACCATTGCTATGAAAGTTCAAATCATAAGCAAATCAAAGTCCAAATTCACGCCACATCCTAAAGTCGTCAGAAACACAAACGAAAACAGCGAGATAACGAGAATAGCAATTGTCAGATAAAATCTTCTGTTTCAATTTTTCGGAAAATCGCTACCTAATACTTGTCATTGTCCTACCATTGCTATGAAAGTTCAAATCATAAGCAAATCAAAGTCCATTTTCACGCCAAATCCTAAAGTGGTGAGAAGCACAAACGAAAACAGCGAGATAACAAGAATAGCAACCTTCAGACAAATCATTTGTTTTAATTTTTCGGAAAACCGCTACCTAATACTTGTTATTCTCCTACCATTGCTATGAAAGTTCAAATCATAAGCAAATCAAAGTCCAAATTCACGCCACATCCTAAAGTCGTCAGAAACACAAATGAAAACAGCGAGATAAGGAGAATAGCAATTTTCAGATCAAATCGTCTGTTTCAATTTTTCGGAAAATCGCTACCTAATACTTGTTATTCTCCTACCATTGCTATGAAAGTTCAAATCATAAGCAAATCAAAGTCCAATTTCACGCCAAATCTTAAAGTGGTGAGAAGCACAAACGAAAACAGCGAGATAACAAGAATAGCAATTTTCAGACAAATCATTTGTTTTAATTTTTCGGAAAACCGCTACCTAATACTTGTTATTCTCCTACCATTGCTATGAAAGTTCAAATCATAAGCAAATCAAAGTCCAAATCCACACTAAATCCTAAAGTCGTCAGAAACACAAACGAAAACAGCGAGATAAAGAGAATAGCAATTTTCAGACAAATCGTTTGTTTTAATTTTTCGGAAAATCGCAACCTAATACTTGTTATTCTACTACCATTGCTATGAAAGTTCAAATTGTAAGCAAATCAAAGTCCACATTCACGTCAAATTCGAAAATAGCGATTTTCCGACAAATCGTCTTTTTTGATTGTTCAGTAAATCGCTATTCTTGTTGTCTCGCTGTTTTTCGTTTGGGTTCCCGACCACTTTAGGATTTGGTGTTAGTTTGAACTTTGATTTTCGTACGATTTGGACTTTCATAGCAATGGTAGCAGAACAACAAGCACTAGGTAGCGATTTTCCGAAAACTTAAAACAGACGATTTGTCTGAAAGTTGCTATTCTTTCTACCTCCCTGTTTTTCGTTTGGGTTTCCGACCATTTTAGAATTTAGTGTAAATTTAAACTTTGATTTTCGTACGATTTGGACTTTCATAGCAATGGTAGCAGAATAACAAGTATTAGGTATCGATTTTCTGACAAATCAAATCAGACAATTTTTCTTGAAAACCATTAGACGTTTACTGAGGTCATATTTGTTTATTTTGATAGGTCCGGAGTCAATCTAATTCCCGTGTCAGTGCTGACGCGCTAGTTTTGGGACACCCTGTATATATATACATTGAATAGTGTGGAGTTTCATGGGATAAAAGTGTGCTTTATACTGGACGGAGATCGATCTGAACAGGGCGAAGAAAAAAAAAAGAAAGAAAAGCAATAGACGAGGAAAGTGAGGTTGAAATACACGATAAAATTCTACCAATGCAATGAAATGTTATATAATATATATATATATGCTCGAGGGATCAATGGCAAAACGAGAAATGGTCAAAGATAATTTCCGATTAAAGATTAAGGATTACTCCGACGGGACTAAGAGAGAACGAATACGAGGATTGAGCGAAAAAGATACTGCTGTACGAGTCGTAAGAATCAAAGTCGGATGAAATCTAAAATGCATGAAGCGGCGATTCCCTTGGGTGCCACACACGCAGCATCTCTCTCTCACTCTCTTTCCCTCCCCTCGAATGTTCGTAGTTTCTTGAGCCCTGTCATTTCCCCTCGACGGTCCACCACGTCATATACCATCGTACCACAAAAAACAAAATACTTTCGTACAAGGTATATCGTTTTCGAAAAGGTAATTAAACAAATAACAACAAAATTCTAGAGGTATTTAAAAAAAAAAAAAAGAAATTGTCGAATTGTTCTTTAAAATTCCCTAATCGCAGCCCACCATTTGTGAAATAAAAAGCTCCCAAAATATTGCTCAATCAAATGTTCTACACTATACTTGAAATAAGTGAAGATTAAAAATCACAATAATTCTCTAAACTTCGTTAATTTACTTAATTTATCAAAATTATTGAATTTATGAAAATCATTTGAACCGTTTCACAATGCATTTATTGATCTTAGTAACGACAATTTTTTTTTTCATGAATTTCATTATGTTCACTCTCATTTTGTTAAAAGGCCATACATTATTATTTTCATAACTATGTTTTTCACATTTTTTTTTTTTTTTAATATTGATAATATGATATGAATTTATATATTATTACCAAAGTATCATCAAAAGAATAATATGTGGCCTTTTAGGAAAATGAGAGTGAAAGTAATGAAATTGATGAAAAAAAAATTGTCGTTGCCAAGGATAATTAATGCATCGTTATACGGTGCAAATGATTTCCATAAATTCAACAATTTTTTGTGTATAAGTATGTACAAATTCATATCAACGCAGATAAACGACGGACTAATTGATGAAACAAAAAAAAGAATAAAAAACACAAAAATTCACTATATTCCATATAGCATTATTTGGGTGAATAAACAAATGTGTATTTATTTTTTTTCAATTTTCATTTTAATCCTCGATTCTTCAGGGCTGTTTCAATTAAACAATATATATATTTATGTATATATATAGAAAATCGTGTGGACATAAATTCTCGGCCAACAGCCAGAGAGAAAACTGCAACTGTCACTGTCCACCCCGAGCGCGCAGGGTTGGTGAGGGCGGTCTCGTTTGAAAATGTATGTTTATTCGCGCGCACGTGATCCTATGTACATATACACACGCGTATCCGTCTAATTACATATATATATATATATATATATATATATATAAACATATATACGGTGATGAGGGTGTGAGAGTTTTTGTCACGTCGTCTATCGCGCGTCGGAGGGTCAACGAGCGTTTAGACCGTGACCGATGAGCGACAGTGCAGCTTGCAAAAATACGACGGCCGCGTGTCGAAACACTGGACAGACAATTTCCATCTAAGTTGACGTGAAAAGAGCGTAATGCGCCATTCATCGTTATTCCATAATGGAATTTTCATTTATTTATTATCTAGACGGTTCGATATTAATTATTGAAGATGATTAAAATATTATTATCAGACGGTATTCCAATTTTTTGTGACAAAGAGAAATAACAATGATAATGGAAATTTGAGTTGAGTGGTTTAATGAAGAAAAATGTCAATGGAACGAAAATAATGAATTATTTGATTTGTTTGTTATACTCATTTCGCAACTTTTCTGTCGTAAATTCTTGTGTCAATAATTGTGTTTTAAATGAAACTCTGTAAACAAACAATAAAGCCTGTGAATCATTTTGTTGATGTATTAATATTCATTAAACGATGCGATGTAAAACGAATTTTCGGTCAAATGACACAATTTTTAGTAAAACAGATCATCATTGAATTAATAAATACAGATTTTCAATTAATAGAATGACAAAAATATTTGTGTAATTCTCAAAATTTAGAATTTAATCAATTTTCATTTTTAACCTCCTCCCAAAGATCATGGTGATGCGGATTTTCAAGATTTTGTTGTAGCAAAAGAATTTAATGAAATTCAGACAATAAGGGATGATGTTTAGGGGATAAACATTGCTAAAAAATCAAAAAGTTTAATAAAAAAAAATACAAAAGATCTCATTGGAAAAACCGAAAATTATTTATAGAGGCTGCGAATCAAAAATAACCCTTAAACACCTGCTCGATGTGTAAGGGTATAAATTAATGATACATTTTTGATACAATGACAAAAGTATCTGTGTAATTCTCAAAATGTAGAATTTAATCAATTTTCATTTTTAACCCCTTCCCAAAGATCACGGCGATGCAGATTTTCAAGATTTTGTCGTAGCAAAAGAATTCAATGAAATTTAAACAATAAGAGATGTTCTTTAGGGGATAAACATTGCTAAGAAATGAAAAAGTTAAATAAAAAAAAATACAAAAAATCTCATAGGAAAAGCCTTCAATCATTTACAGGGGCTGAGAATAAAAAATAACCCTCAAACACCTGCTCGATGTTTAAGGGTATAAATTAATGATACATTTTTTATAGAATGAAAAAAGTATCTGTGTAATTTTCAAAATGTAGAATTTAATCAATTTTCATTTTTAACCCCTTCCCAAAGATCACGGTGATGCGGATTTTCAAGATTTTGTTGTAACAAAAGAATTTAAGGAAATTTAGACAATAAGGGACGATTTTTAGGGGATAAGCATTGATAAGAAATCAAAAAGTTAAATTTAAAAAAATACACAAAATCTCATAGGAAAAACCTTCAATCATTTACAGGGGCTGCGAATCAAAATTAACCCTCAAACACCTCCTCGATGTTTAAGGGTATAAATTAATGATACATTTTTTTATACAATGACAAAAGTATCTGTGCAATTCTCAAAATGTAGAATTTAATCAATTTTCATTTTTAATCCCCTCCCAAAGATCACGGTGATGCGGATTTTCAAGATTTTGTTGTAGCAAAAGAATTCAATGAAATTTAAATAATAAGGGATGTTCTTTAGGGGATAAACATTGCTAAGAAATCAAAAAGTTAAATACAAAAAAATACAAAAAATCTCATAGGAATAACCTTCAATCATTTACAGGGGCTGCGAATCAAAATTAACCCTCAAACACCTGCTCGACATTTAAGGGCATAAATTAATAATAAATGTTTTTCATACTTCTACAAATGTATATTTATCTCGTTGAATAATTTTCAATGACCAGTGCGATTTCTCTGTGCGGTAGAGTGTCGAAAAAACACGAGTACAAAATATGTGCAACCCCTTCGCGGATTCAATGACCTGTGAAATTTCGTGTAACCGAAGGATAAATACAATCTGGCATGTACTCCGATGGAATATTCAAATGACGAAAATTTCCATGATACTTCGTCGCTAAATATAAAATTACTTTTATTTTCACGCTAAATTACAACGAAATAAAATCGATTTACCCAGTTCCAAATTATTACTGTTATTTTTTTTTTTTTCGGAAAATTTGAATCTCTGCCAGATACGTATGCTTCATTAAAATGCGAAAAAAAAAACGAACGGACCCATAGAAATGTTACAATACGAGTGAACATTCGTAGGACAGAAAAATCATGAAATATCTGCCTATGTATATTTCTATGCATCCACACATAAAAATATATATGTTTATATATATATATGACTGGTTATATAACAGACGAGAAAACCGACGACAGATGGAACTGCCGCCCATTCTCGTTTTCCTCTCCGGCGCCTGGCGCGTTACGCCTCGTTTTTCCCCATCATAATGCCATCCGTAACCAATAACCGAGAACGCCGCCAGGACCTTATGCGTCCTCGTAGTCTGCGAAATTACGATGGTTTTGTCACAGCTGAGGGACTTTTACGATACATCCATGAACGTGATGCGTAAGACCGGCTGGAGGCACGCGGGGGTGAATTATTAAATGGAATAATTTATCACGAGATTTATCACCGATGTACGGTTCGATAAAAGCTCCGACGATTATCGATTTTTAATTATCAATGTTCAACCTAATGAATGAGATTTTTTATATTTCATTAAGGGCTCACATACCCCTGAAATAAAAAAAAAACGAATTTTTCTTCACAGATTATTTTCTGTATACTTTTAGGAATTAAAAAAACAAACTTTTCAGAAAATTCCACTCTATTACAAAGTTATAGCAATAAATGTGACCGGATATCAGGTTGGGACGTTGTACTTACCAGAAACTTTAAACGCGTTTTCCTCGAAACTATTTTTTTCGACAGTGTCGGCACGATAACTCAGTCAATTTTTAATATTTTTTAACTTTTTTTTTTTTTAATCTTGATAATTAGTTTCTTCATAGTCTGACGAGAGATTTTTTTAATATTCGGGTTGGACAATTTTTTATAAATTATTAAACACCAATTTTTCTTTTTAAATTGCACACTAAAGTTTGCAATACTGTAATTTATTTACTTTTGAAATAAAAAAAACATTCCCACCGTCAAACTATTACTAGTACATTATTTTACTAGATTCTTTTTTATTTTTGCAGTTTGGATAATTTTTGGTGAAGTTATGATGTCGACAAGAAAGGCGCCATGGTTTTCATCAGTAGTCCATTTATACCCATAAAAGATAATGTTAATATTGTACAAAAAAAATGTTTTTAATTTTTTTCTTATAGTTGAAAAGTTAATAAAAAATGTGAAATCAACAATTTAATTTTTTTTTCACCATACAATCTTTATAATAATTTCTAAAATTTACTCGATTTCTCAAGCCAAATTTTTCAATGAATTTCTTTTCAACTTTACGAATTAATTCGTCATGAAATTCGCCGATCAAACAGACAACACAAGGGAATAATTAATGGCGAGATTAATCTCGCGAATAAAAATCTAACGATTATCCAAATTTCAGGGGATGATCGTCGTTCAGATAATCCTCAATCTTCGTGTGTTCTCGAGTCGATAAAAAAAAAATGTGAATATTTTTCGTTCAAACAACAATTAACGCCTCGACAATTATCCGACAATTTATCGTTTGAATGGAAGGTCGAGAGACATTTTTTTTTCCGTACACGATTGGAGGTTTTTCAACCATCAGGATCGCGTTGCTAGAGCGTTTTGTACGTAAATATGCCCTCGGGGGACTTACCGTCTACCATAGATATTAGATTAAAGGACATTTCGCGACTCCTCCCCACCCCGTTCTCTATAACCGTATATAACTTATGATTTTTTTAGGTGCCTCGATACCTGATTGGGTGGGAGGGATAAAATGGAGGAAGGGGATGATTCTTCGGGTATAGAAACAGATGGCAGCCCTCAGGCTATACCGGCACACGATAATTCCCAGTTCGCCGAAGAGAAACGAGAACGGGGAGGGGGGGCAGGGTGTTCGGGAATCGAGGCAATTGGTACGATAACACAGGAGAAAGGAGAAAGGAGAAAGATATATATATATATTATATTGAAAACGCCGAAGGGCTCGCCAGAGTTAAAAGCGAGACTCCCGAGAGTCTCGCGAACGAAGGGGATCGCGAGCTAGCAACCCCTCTCTCGCTATATACCATTTGTGTTATCAAACTCCTTTGATAATTCATCGAAAATTAGATAACAGGCTAGCCATAACGACGAACATTGCTGCGAATGAGATGATCGAGATCCTCGAAAGTTCGATCGAAAGAGAGAGAGAGAGAAGAAGAAGAAGGGCGAAAGAGAGCAAGGAGAGATATCGTTTAGATGGTTTGATGGCCACGACGGAAACGACGTTCGTGTCTATTTTATTCCTACGTAGATAGTTATATAGCGAATCGTTCGAGGGATTCTTTCGTGCAGAGATTTCATCATTTCCCTCGTGGACTTTTACCCTGATCGGATTAAAAATTAAAAAAAAAGAAGTTAAAAAAAAAATTCTAAAACCCTCGGAATACCTTTAGGAATTTTCATATATATTATAATTTGCGATAATTCTCATCGTATGAAATGCATAATTTAACGAATATAATAATTTATCTTACTGACAGGAGTATGGAGGCGCGCTTTGGTTTCGCTTCAGGGCTTTTCCACGTTAAGGGAGGAAATAGGGTTAGACGGTTCAAAAAATCGATTTTTTTTTTATGACATAAATTGTTAGTTAAAACTATTGAAAAATATGTTCCCAAAATTTTAAATGAATATTCCGACTCGTTCTATTGATATAAGCCATTAAGGGGGGGAATAGGGTTAGGACAGCGTTTTCCCAATCATTTTCATGTATTTTTTTATAGTATAAAAAATGAATATAATTTATTGAAACTTTGAGAATATTTCACATATATTTAAGTATATACTATAAAAATTTTATACATCTATTTAAGTATATACTATAAAATATTAGCGACCCCATATTGCTTGTTTTTCTTGGTACTATTTTTTCAAACGCATTTTTTTGAAAACGACTTTTTTTGAATTTGCGTACACGCCAGTTTGAAAAGTTTTCAACCAATCGTTTTGAAAATTGGCAGTTACTTTCTTCATAGTATTGCGCTCTATATGAACCTAAAATCGGAATATTATCATTATTTGAAATAATTTTTTTTTTGCAAATAAAGTTGCAAAAAATGGCGAAAAATCATGCTTTTTTGTTTTGACCCCTGTAAAAAATTCAATTTTCTATTTGTTTGATAGCATTTAGGTTCATATAGAAGAGAGACATATAATAAAAGTAAATTCCAACCTCGTTTGATTTCAGATGAAAATTGCGGCTTCCAGAATGTACGCAAAATGCTGAGTCTGATTGTGACCTGCAATATAGAGTCGCTAATATCCCCGGTGTTTTTCAAGAAAGTTCTTCAAAAGTTTTATAGTATATACTTAAATATATGTATAAAATATTCTCAAAGTTTCAATAAATTATATTCATTTTTTATACTATAAAAAAATTCATGAAAATCATTGAGAAAACGCTGTCCTAACCCTATTTCCTCCCTTAAGCAACATTGACCACATTTAGGAGGCTATACCAGTGTGACACTTTAAAAAAATCCATTTTTTGCCTTTTTCAACAGTTGATACTTTCAAGAATATCCTGCAAAAATGTCACACCCGTATCTCTAATAATCCCCGAATGGCAGCCTTCTAAAGAGCAACCGCTAGTTAAAGAGCAATCGATAGTTGAATCTTTAAACGCTTTTTTCTTGAAATGAGATTTTTCAAATTTGCTGACGTTCTAACTCAAAGAGCAATTATCCGATTGACTTGAAATTTTAACTGAGTACTCTTGAATATATTTACTCTACAATGGCGTAAGATATTTTTGATTGACTTAAAATTGACGATTTGGCATTGAAAAAAACGACCATTTTATAGGCAAGGAAACAGACTTTTTCATTCATAACTACGCCATTTTGTTAGAATTTGATATTTTTCGAAAATCCTACGTCGTTGTACAGGAAATACCTTCCAGTTTGACGACATTTTTTTCCTTTTTCGGTTTCAGCTCCTCAAACGGCCGGAATCATGTCAGCGGTGGAAGAACTTTTTTTTTTGCCGCCTGCAAAGGCAACGCATAAATCGCTTGGATGTCAATATTTTTCTATGAAAAAATTATGTAATATAGGTCAAATATAGCCAAATATATTTTTAATTTTCCGAAACATTTAATTGAGTACTTTTCTTCCAAAAAATTCCCGAAAAACACCCAAATTTTCAGCTTTTACACTGGTATAGCCCCTTAATACTGGGGTGGATAACCGCTGAAACGTGAACGTGCTCTTCATCCCAACGACTGACGCCAGAGCCAATAATTGTCAGTTTTTTTTTTCACACGTTAATGACACAACTGTGAAAATCAGTAAAATCTAACGACGTACACGTTTATTCGGAGTTTCCCTTGCCGATCCACCTCCGAAGTACGATGCGAGTATCAGAAAAGAGTGGAACAACGGGGAACTGATGTCAAAACTCGAAAAGGTTTGCAATGATAATGCCAATTAAAAAAAAAATAATACGCTCGTTTCTTCGCAGCAAAAAAAGCAAAAAACGCAATAACAAAAATTTGTAAACTAATAAGTAAATGAGAAAATTCATTGATATTAATTCCAGTATTTCAACAAGTTTTTTTCTCAAATTCCAGTTTTTTGTTTCTCTGTCTTTCAAACGAATATGTTCCTATTTGTTTTTTTTTCTTCTATTTATTTCTCACCGCTCGTTCCTCGGTATTCATGGTTGGTTCGTGCAATATTAATAACGAACGAGTGACAATAATTTGAAAGTGACAATTGGAACGAAAGTTGACGCCCCCAGAGAGCGATATTAATAGAGGGTATTCACACATTCGGAAATTCTACCGGTGTGTTGGATATCAATTATTTACGTTGGCGGGCACGCGAGAAAAGTTTTTAGCATCCCTCGGAGAGTCATGTGGAGGGGTTGATGGGATAAGCTTACGATGAGACGGGCGGGAGGGGGGTGAAAAAGAAAAAATCACCACCTATCGTCCTCGAACGAGACACGTTTCTCTGTTGTATCTGTTTATAAGCCTTTTTTTTTGAGATTTGTACAAATAACTTTTGGTAAATTGCATTATCCGATTATTTATAATTGTCATTGATAACTTTTTTTCAAAACATTGTTTGAAAACAATTTCACGTCGCAGGTACGGTTAGCGTAATTGTCATGTTTATTAGAAAGTTTCAAACGATTTAATTGAATTCATTAACGATGTTTCTCGTTATAAATTATTTGAAAAACAAAAAAAAAGGGGGCATGGAAAACATCGTACATATCTGGGTGAAAATTTTCTCTTGAATCTCCGACTCGAGAGAGAGAGTGAAAAAGAGAGAGAGAGAGAGAAAGTGAGCGTGATTTTCACGAGAGAGACTTCGAGCTTCTGTACTTTCCTTCTTTCCTTTTATATTCGCATGAATTATGTAGTGCGTTAAGCACGCAACCGAAGGAGTCTCCTCGACGTTTCAGTTTATCTCATCTCTCCAACTCGTTTTACTCTCTCTCTCTTCCTCTCGTTCTCTCATCTCTCATCTCTTTGCACGAAGCTTCATGTACGACGAGACATAATTTTAGCATAAACCCAGGGAGCTTTCCATAGACCACGGCACAAATATTGCCTCTTACCCTTAATGAGACAAATCCACGTGGAACGTTCATCGTTTCATCTCATGCGAAACAGAGAGTAAATTGCAAAATTTTCCCTCAAAGTGCGAGAAATATGCTCGGTGAAGTTTGAATCACGCGAAAGTAGAGATTGTCATTCGTATAAAAGAAAAAAGAAAAAAACAAACAAACAAATCAACAAATGTATATATCATTTTTTTTTTAATGGCATTTTTCCAATTGACACATTTGTTTCGTTCGTTTTCTTTCACTAATGGATTTTCCGTAGTTTCCGTGTCCCCTCGGGCAAACGCGAGTATAGTTACATTAGGATAGAGTGGCTACGGACAAATAGTCCATGGGGAAAGGGGGTGAGAGTCTCAAGGACGAAATAAAGTGAAGGGTTAGCGAAAGGGAGTCGTAAAAATCCCAAAGGGTTGAAATAACAAAAAATAAGATAAACAATACTCGAGGTCTTTCACTAATGACTGCCTACCGCTGAATAACTAATATTAATGGAAGAATATTAAATATTAATTAAATCTACTATGTTCTCGAATTGACGAGATTGTTACTTTATTTTTTTACTTCAATCTGCATTATTCATACTTAGAAACGAGTTATTATACGACATTGGGTAATTTTTTATTTTAACTTATCAATGTTGGTGGTGCAATTCAATTTTTTATTATTCCTTAAGGAACCCTTTAAATAAACCGTCAAAAATTCACAAGATAATTCATCCCCGTTCCTTATCACCAATACAATTATAATGACCCTATTCACAAACGTCCAAGTAAAATGTTAATGTACTGTAAAATCTTTTAAGAATAAAAGAGAAACAAGACGTTTAAAACTGCACTTTCACCAGAAAAAAAGAAATCAACTTCGCCATCCCCTGAGCATAATTGACGCAACGAAATTTTTGCAACCAGAGCACGCAAGAAGTGTAGGGGGTGCATTTCGTTAAAATGCACCCGAAAAAATGTCCATCTACATCAAAGCAGCGTGTGTCTCAAAAGATAGCATCCTTTTTTCCACCCTTTCACAAACGTCCAAGTAAAATGTTAATGTCCTGTAAAATCTTTAAACAATAAAAGAGAAGCGAGACGTTTAAAACTGCACTTTTACCAGAAAAAAAAATCAATTTCTACATCCCCTGAGCATAATTGACGCAACGAAATTTCTGCAACCAGAGCACTCAAGAAGGACAGGCGGTGCATTTCGTTAAAATGCACCCGAAAAAATTTCCATCAACATCAAAACAGCGTGTGTCTCAAAAGATAGCATCCTTTTTTCCACCCTTTCACAAACGTCCAAGTAAAATGTTAATGTCCTGTAAAATCTTTTAACAATAAAAGAGAAACGAGACGTTTAAAACTGCACTTTTACCAGAAAAAAAAATCAATTTCTACATCCCCTGAGCATAATTGACGCAACGACATACCTGCAACCAGTGCACGCAGGAAGGGTAGGGAGTGCATTTCGTTAAAATGCACCCAAAAAAATTTCCATCAACATCAAAACAGCGTGTGTCCCAAAAGATAGCATCGTTTTTTCCACCCTTTCACAAACGTCCAAGTAAAATGTTAATGTCCTGTAAAATCTTTTAACAATAAAAGGGAAACAAGACGTTTAAAACTGTACTTTTACCAGAAAAAAAAAAATCAATTTCTACATCCCTTGACCATAATTGACGCAACGACATGTCTGCAACCAGAGCACGCAGGAAGGATAGGGGGTGCATTTTAACGAAAAAATTACCATTACCGATGCCATTGCCGATTTTAACGAAAAAATTCCCATCAACATCAAAACAGCGTGTGTCCCAAAAGATAGCATCCTTTTTTCCACCCTTTCACAAACGTCCAAGTAAAATGTTAATGTCCTGTAAAATCTTTTAACAATAAAAGAGAAACGAGACGTTTGAAACTGCACTTTCACCAGAAAAAAAAAATCAATTTCTACATCCCCTGAGCATAATTGACGCAACGACATACCTGCAACCAGAGCATGCAGGAAGGGTAGGGAGTGCATTTTGTTGAAATGCACCCGAAAAAATTTCCATCAACATCAAAACAGCGTGTATCCCAAAAGATAGCATCGTTTTTTCCACCCTTTCACAAACGTCCAAGTAAAATGTTAATGTCCTGTAAAATCTTTTAACAATAAAAGGGAAACAAGACGTTTAAAACTGTACTTTTACCAGAAAAAAAAAATCAATTTCTACATCCCTTGACCATAATTGACGCAACGACATATCTGCAACCTGAGCACGCAGGAAGGGTAGGGGGTGCATTTTAACGAAAAAATTACCATTACCGATGCCATTGCCGATTTTAACGAAAAAATTCCCATCAACATCAAAACAGCGTGTGTCCCAAAAGATAGCATCCTTTTTTCCACCCTTTCACAAATGTCCAAGTAAAATGTTAATGTCCTGTAAAATCTTTTAATAATAAAAGGGAAGCAAGACGTTTAAAACTGTACTTTCACCAGAAAAAAAAATCAATTTCTACATCCCCTGAGCATAATTGACGCAACGAAATTTCTGCAACGAGATCTTGTAGGGGTGGGGGGAGGGGGTCATTTCGTTAAAAACCACCGGAAAAAATTTCCTTCGACACTAAAACATCCTGTCTCCGAAAAGATAACATCCTTTTTTTTCCAGCCCCGGGGAACAGCAATTTGATACAGAATCAAGAGCTTTTAATAACGATAAAGGAATCGTGAGAACGAGAGAGAGCTCTCTCTCACTCTGGTTTCGTGATCATTGATAGCATACAATTTAAGTCCGTTGAAATATTCATTAAACGCCGATAACAACGAGCAGGGGTATTAGCTGATGGCAAAAAAAAGTTGGGTATGGGTATTCACCACGTGGTATAGGCACCAACCCCCTAAACCATACGCGATAGTATGTAGGTTGGAAAATCGGTGTCAACGATTTCTATTCGCTATGTAAATCCGGCGGACCTTTAACGAACTCTGGCCGCGAATTTGCTCTCTCACACAGACACACACACTTTCTCTCACTCTTTGTCTCCAATTCTTCCTCCCCCCCGTGTTTCCCCTCCTCTTGATTTAATGTG
This sequence comes from Oxytorus armatus, assembly GCA_958009045.1. Lineage (NCBI taxonomy): Eukaryota > Metazoa > Arthropoda > Insecta > Hymenoptera > Ichneumonidae > Oxytorus > Oxytorus armatus. The sequence continues at coordinate 11,696,087 of OY253754.1, read as the reverse complement.
ACCGAAATTAAACCCGAGATTACCAGCTGATCCGCAAGAGAGAGAGAGAGAGAGAGAGAGGGTGAGGGAGAGAGAACTGGCGTAGCCATTAAATTGTCGCGTGAAAGTCCATTCGACCATATACACCACATACATATGTATATATGTATATAAACGTACAAAATCGTACGCAAGGTGCATCGAATGCATAGCAGAAGTATAAAGGGTGCGGTATTTCCACCCTGTGTAAAGTGCGTTGGACTCGTGTGCGGTCTAAAAGGGGCGGAAAGTGGAAGGGGGAACGAAGAGAAGTTTTCCAACAGATCCCTCCGCGCGCTACCGGATTTGTAACGACGATCGCGATAAACTTTTGGGAAACGCATGCATACCGAGTGCGTTTCGAAATGTCGATTGACCGTCGCTTTAAATGCATAAACTGGATGTACGAGCAGCGCGGAAATTGGCTGTAAAATTTCCAATGGTCAATATATAGCCATGGAATTGCCGTTTTCGAACAGATAACTCTGTGCACGTCTCTCGCTCTCTCTTTCCCTCCCTTTCACGCTCGCAAACCGCACTCTTCCTCGACATCCCCTTAATATTTTTGAAATACCGAATGCACATGTTATACATTCACTTATGGAAATTTATTATTCTTCGATTAGACAAAATCATATTGCTCGTTCGCGTTTGAAATCGCTGAAATTGCGCGGATAATTCGAACAGAAGGGTTTTCCATAAATCGAAACGAATGAAGATATCGATTCATCGTTAAGAGGGTTTCGATCCCTCGGGAAAACAAAGAAAATTCCATCGAAAGATCCGAAACTAACGAAAAATCCAAACTGTCGACTAATGTTTCAACGATCGTGCGAATAATAAGATCAAAATCTAATAAAAAAAAATTGTGGGAAGTCACATTGATTTCGTTAATAAAACGAATATTCGAAAAATCGAATTATTCGCACATTTTTTTTTATACGCTACCGAATATTTTTTCACAATACCGGACATGTATAACGAACAACCTCACTCCCTTGTGATTTTTTCGTACGATTTTTTTTTTTCATGATAAAAAATCAAACACGATTTTCCGACCGATTTTGATTATCGAGCAGCCGCCCCCGGCCCCTAGAATTCGAACGGAAAAATTATAAATCGGTGAAAAGAATTCCGTTGCATTGTGGCGTTTGTAGGGATTTCAGAAGTTTTTTTTGTCACTGTCCATGTGTTCGGTGTAATATGTTAGCCGTAGTCTGGTCTAGAGCGAGATTTTTGACGTCATTTCTAATGTGCAATAACGTTTAAACCGTTGCAGTTGTCTTGATGAAAATTTACACGTGCATTTATTGATCCTTAGAGAATATTTGTATATTAAAAAACAAAAAATTATTTTAAATATTTTTATTCAGTTTTTTGCCTTGTTGCAACATGGTGCGCCGAAATCGGCGCCCACTCTGGACGATGTTGTATGCATCTGGAAAAAAAATATATATATATATTCTCAATCTGTATGAGTATTCTGAGCACTGGTAGCAGAATTGGTACTTAAAAAAAAATTTTGACAAAGTGTCGGCCTGTTGAACTTTCATTAATGATATTTCATACATTTTCGGGTATTCGACGAGTTATAAAATATCGGCAAAATTATTGTTCGATTCAATAAAAAAAATTTTTAAGTACCAATTCTGCTACCAGTGCTCAGAATACTCATACAGATTGAGAATATATATATATTTTTTTTTCAGATGCATACAACATCGCCCAGAGTGGGCGCCGATTTCGGCGCACTATTTTGCAACAAGGCAAAAAACTGCATGAAAATATTTATAATAATTTTTTTTTTAAATGTACAAGTATTCTCTAAGGATTAATAAATGCACGTGTACATTTTCATCAAGATAACTTCAACGGTTTAAACGTTATTGCACATTAGAAATGACGTCAAAAATCACGTTCTAGACCAGACTACGACCTTCATTACTTCAAAAAGTACTTCGTCGATTCATACTTGACAATTCGTCAATTATTTTCCCATTTATTTGCTCTCCTGCTCTCGTAAATTCTCGCAATAATAATGATCTAATTTACAACAATAAATTAATTTAAAAAAATGAATTAATTCAAGAAAAATGAATTAATTTCAAAAAAATGTTAAAGAACAATTTTAATTACCAGTGGTGACAGTGGCGTGCGTCGTTCTCGCTGTTTGCAGCAACAAGATGATGAAATAAAGTAGCGTCGTCATTTTCGGCAGAGCGAGACAACCGAGAATTCCGCCACTTCCGTTCGCAAAAATCCACTTATCACCGTGATTACTCCTCGTCAACGGGCCCGACAATTTGTCACTCTCGGAAGGTCGAAAAATACACGAATTCTCACGTTTCGCAACGAGTTCACGCCGACTCGTGCCGTCAATTTTACAGTCCGACATGGAGTCGTTATTCGAACGAGAATCGAATTGCTCTTCAACGCTCTCGCGGCTGTTACAAAAGTTTCTCGCTTGACCGTTAGATTTTTGTGATTCGAGTCTCGTGCTCACGGGCACCGTTCCACAGCAGCTTAACGCGTCAACGGCGAAACGCCGCGAACGAGTCGCCATCGGCAAACAAAATCTTCCCTCGATTCAATTTGCCCCTTTTCTCCTCTTACAACTTGACGCAATTTTCTTTTCAATTGAGCGGCAAACACTCGTCTCCACGAAACTTCAATCTCCACGTTTTTTCTTCTTCTTCTTCCCCTTCTTTCTTTCAAATATATTTCACCCGCCAAAATCTCTTATTTTCGTGGGACAATGATTTGTAAATCATTATTTCGCGAAAATATCACGTCGACGTGTGCGCAGCAGAATAATCATTTCGAAAAAAATTTTCGTGAGCCGGATGCTGCACGTCGATTATTAAATTTGCGACGATTTCCTAATTTTCCTGTTAATCCGTCAGCATGATTTTTTGAATGATAATTAAATTCGCGCCAATATTGCGCGCATTATGGCGGGAGATTTAATTTTCTTTTTGTTTTTTTCCCGCTTGCCAGTTGAATAAATTTTTTTGGTCGTTGATGGCATAAGCAAGGAAAAGAAAAAATGACACTTTTTTTCACAGCGCGGGAAGAAACACGATAAAAATTATTCGCGATCACGAGGTTTGGTATCACGATGATTCCGGTAACACGCGGCCGTTCGCTCGAGACGCCCGGCGTCGACTACTCGACGACCGTCGGCATTTCGTCGTTGTCGAGTCGTGGGTTTGAAGCGCCGCGCGCCACGGCACATTTTCGGTGATGATCGCCGCGCGGCTGTGTGCGCGCCACCGTACATGAGATGTACAAACACCCCCGCAACACACAGACACATACTTGGATGCAGAGAAGAGTTTATAGAGGATCCTAAAAGCGCCGTTGCGCATCCGCGACTAGGAAGCGCGAAGGTCCGTTGACGCCGATGATAACGCAACCCCCGCGAACATCGTGGACCAATCCCAACGTTATCACGGAGCCGCCCATGTTACGAGGCCGGTGGGGGGGGCGGAGTCGCCGAATTAAGATTTTCGTCTTACGTTTCTTCCACGAATCTTCGGATCGCGCCTCTTTCTTATCATCAATGACCGCGCGACGGATACTTCTTTCCTCGTCTTTCGTTTTTGTTTTGTTTTTTTTCATTCTTTACTTGCCCAATCCCGGGTTGTATATACGTGGATCACGCGGGAGGTTAGTGTGACGTGTAGGTTACGGTACATGTCGATGATAAGCGAGAGTATCGTCGGACCGAGGTGCCGGTCGTTTACCGTCATATATCGTTTAGTCGTCGTTATCGTCGGGTTGTCGAGAAAGAATTTGCGGAAATAACAAGGTGTATTAAAGCCGAAGGATATCGGAAAACCACTGGCAATTATCGAGGATGATCGATTGGGGTGTCTGCAATTATAGGATTTTCGCGGGATCCGATGTGAGGGTCTAAAGGATCTTTAAGACAATTTAGGATGTATTCATTTTCAAATGTCTTTGCGTTATTGATAATTAATGATGAGGATTTCCGGGATAAATAGGCGTCTGTTAACGTGATGACTAGAACTAGGATTTCTGCCACTGTGAGCGATGAAACTAGGATATCTGCAATTATGAGGACCAAAACTAAGATGTCTGCAATTGTGATGGCTAAAAATAGGATTCTTGTAACTCGGGTAATAGGAACTAGGATTTCTGCAACTGTGAGCGATGAAACAAGGATTTCTGCTACTGCGAACGATGAAACAAGGATATCTGCAATTATTAGGACCAAAATTAGGATTTCTGCAATTGCGATGTCTGAATATGGGATTCCTATAACTGTGATAACCGGAATTAGGACTTCTGCAACTGTGAGCGACGAAACTAGGATATCTGCAATTATGAGGACCAGCATTAGGATTTCTGCAATTGCGATGTCTAAATATAGGATTCCTATAACTGTGATAACCGGAACTGGGATTTTTGCAACTGTGAGGACTAGAATTAGAATTACTGGAACTATACAAGGACTAGAATTGAAATTCCTGCGATTATGATGGCCGTATCTAGGATTTCTGAAACTGCGAGGACTAACATAAGGATTACTGCGACTTTGAGGACTAGAACCAGGATTTCTGTAACTGTGAGGAATGGAACTAGGGTTTCTCCAATTGTGAGGAGCAGAACTAGGATTTCTGCAATGGTGATGTCTAAAAATAGGATTCCTATAACTGTGCTAAGCGGAGCTAGGATTTGTGCAACTGTGAGGACTAGAATTAGGATTACTGGAACTATACAAGGACTAGAATTGAAATTCCTGCGATTATGATCACTGTAACTAGGATTTCTAAAACTATGAGAAACGGAATTAGAATTTGTGAAGCTGTGACGACTGGAATTAGGATTACTGCAACTTTGAGGACTAATTCCTGCGATTATGATGGCCATAACTAGGATTTCTGAAACTGTGAGGACTACAATAAGGATTACTGCAACTTTGAGGACTAGAACCAGGATTTCTGTAACTGTGAGGACTACAATAAGGATTACTGCAACTTTGAGGACTAGAACCAGGATTTCTGTAACTGTGAGGAATGGAACTAGGGTTTCTGCAATTATGATGACCAGAACTAGGATTTCTGCAATGGTGATGTCTAAAAATAGGATTCCTATAACTGTGATACGCGGAGATAGGATTTGTGCAACTGTGAGGACTAGAATTAGGATTACTGGAACTATACAAGGACTAGAATTGAAATTCCTGCGATTATGATCACTATAACTAGGATTTCGAAAACTATGAGAAACGGAATTAGAATTTGTGAAACTGTGACGACTGGAATTAGGATTACTGCAACTTTGAGGACTAATTCCTGCGATTATGATGGCCATAACTAGGATTTCTGAAACTGTGAGGACTACAATAAGGATTACTGCAACTTTGAGGACTAGAACCAGGGTTTCTGTAACTGTGAGGACTACAATAAGGATTACTGCAACTTTGAGGACTAGAACCAGGATTTCTGTAACTGTGAGGAATAGAACTAGGGTTTCTGCAATTATGATGACCAGAACTAGGATTTCTGCAATGGTGATGTCTAAAAATAGGATTCTCATAACTGTGATAAGTGGTGATAGGATTTGTGCAACTGTGAGGACTAGAATTAGGATTACTGGAACTATACACGGACTAGAATTGAAATTCCTGCGATTATGATCACTGTAACTAGGATTTCTTAAACTATGAGAAACCGAATTAGAATTTGTGAATCTGTGACGACTGGAATTAGGATTACTGCAACTTTGAGGACTAATTCCTGCGATTATGATGACTATAACTAGGATTTCTGAAACTATGAAAACTTGAACTAGGATTTCTGAAACTATGAAAACTTGAACTAGGATTTCTGAAACTATGAAAACTTGAATTAGAAGTTCTGAAACTAGAATTAGGATTACTGCGACTTTGAGAACTAGAACCAGGATTTCTGTAACTGTGAGGATGGGAACTAGGGTTTCTCCAATTATGAGGACCAGAACTAGGATTTCTGCAACTGTGATGTCTAAAAATAGGATTCCTATAACTGTGATAACCGGAACTAGGATTTCTGCAACCGTGAGGACTAGAATTAGGATTACTGGAACTATACAAGGACAAGAATTGAAATTCCTGCGATTATGATCACTGTAACTAGGATCTTAAAAACTATCAGAACCGGAATTAAAATTTGTAAAACTGTAAGAACTGGAATTAGGACTACTGCAACTTTAAGGACTAGAACCAAGATTTCTGTAATTATGTTGACTCGAACCGGGATGACTGTAAAAAATGCTGTCTAGGATGTCTGTAGCTAGAATGCACACATCCTTGGTACTTAATTCCTCGATTGCAGAACTCAATAACGGCAAATTATCAGCCAATCAGATTTCCCGACTATTTGATTCCCCCATTCAATGCTGTCACCATCGTATCACGCATCAACAATGATCTAGTGCAACGCGAAAAATTGTTAATTGCAAGCTCAAAATTTTATGTATGAATCTTTCACATTTTTCAATAATGCAAGAGCTCGAAAGACCCGAGCCGAGAATTTATATAAACCCACTGTAAGAGCATATAATGTGAGAGGATGAACGACTAATTTTGAGATTCATCGCCATCTTTGTTTGACTTTCGCCGGACTCGTGATTCGACCAAGTTGCACATCGAAAAGTTTACAATTTTGTAAAATTTCCCACGGTTGACGCTCGGTTTTAACGGTTTTCGCTCTCAGTGCAAAAGCAAAGATTTCCCAATTCACGTAATACATTTAATATTCACAATGTCGCATCGATTGAGGATCGAAATGGGATCATTGTTGAAACGAAAAAGAATATTCATAAAAAAGTTTTGCACAAATATTGAAGTTTGATGGATCAGCATCCTTCACCGGAAGATTCAGAGACAGAAAGATCGAGGGACAAAGAGAGAGAGAGAAGGTTCATTTAATGGTGTATACTTGCCATTAGATGAAGTAGACGATGAGACGGGGAATGAGGAAAGAATAAGAAAAAAAAAAAGAGTATAGCTTTTGTTTTATCAGCAAACGTTCTCGGTTCAAATGTCTATTATACCATAATACGTATGTGTATATAGTGGGGTAGTATAACGACTCGTTGATACGACTCTCGCCAGGATAATATCCCTGTTTACCTATAGAAACTCAATTTAGATTGGAATCTCGTCGTTGGCATATAACGTCAGCCCGAGCCAAACTGATAGTGCGCCCCCCGCGCTCTCCCAATCGCTCCCACGCTATAATACGATAGCGTCGATTTCGATCTCGACTAACGAAATCCTCTTGCGGTGCGATGATAATTTCCGAATGAATATACGTATAAGTACATCGCATTATACGAGCTTTTAATCAACTGTAAAATATTTTTTTAATCAATTTCGCCAGACCCTGAAAGTTGTCGAAAAACATGACAATTTTCAGGTCTTCAACTGCCACGCTTGCTCTTCAGCCAATCCGTCTATAAAGCTTTTCAAGATTTTTCCAAAATCTCTGGGCCAGACAAGAGCTTCGATTAACGGTCCAAACTTTTCCATCAATTTCGTCAAGTCGGCAATTGTCTTTTAAATATAGTGATCCGATGATAAACTCCTGGAAACCTCTTATTTGAGTATAATCAGTCTTCAGTGCTTCGATGAAATTTAACCGGTAAGTCGTACTGAGATTTTCGTGGTTTCGGACTATGAAGATCATTCGAACTTCCCCCAATCCGCTAATTGAACTTCTTGCACGATCTCAGCGTGTGTACTAACAAGGAAAGTACCCGAGGTGCCCCCTCTGATTTTGTTGACACTCGTGTATGTTATAGAGCATTAAAAACTAAGCGACACGTATTTTGTTTTATCGCCGGAAAAACGGTTTCACGGGGTAAAACCACCCCCTAAAGTTGCACGGGTCAAAGGCCGATTTTGCAGTTCCACATACAAGCAGTGCATCGATTTTGATGAAACAAAAATTAAAATGTTTCTTACGCGACGGAATGAAGAACCCACCAGATAATGGAAAAAAATTTATATTTTAAGGGGTTGAAATACTCTTGAACATCTACTTCTTGCACCCTACATTGAAAACTTGCGAATCGATTGGAATGAAAATTATGCTGCTTCCGCTGATAACACGAATAACACCGAGTTTTAGTCGAAATCTCAAAATATCAATGTGAAAAAGGCGAAAAACGAAAAAAATCACTTCTTGGACGATTTTCAATGAAATTTCGAGTTTCTCAAGGAAACGGGTACTGAATTAGTAATCAGCGAGTTAATATACATCGATATAGCGTCCTAAAAGAAAATTTAAAAGTTCGAAAATTTTTTGCATTTCGGCCAACCAGAAGTAGCTTCACTAAAATCGCTGTAACGTTGCTTCCCGATGGAGTTGGAACCCCACTCTGTGCTCCATCTTTTTGTGATCGAAAACCCTTTAAAATGGCGCTTAAATCATTGTGCTATCATTATTTTTCGATTTTTCACAGATTTTTAAAGTCGGACCATCGATTTTTGCGAATTTCTCCATACCCCTTCTAATTTTTTTCGCTGATTTTCAACCTGCCCTCACGGCTACAATAATTGAGATATCGTGATGATCCAAAATGCATTCTCTAAGTCTACTCGAGACGTTTTGAAAACGCTTGTCAAAACCCAAAATCGATGAAACGGCAGCCAATTTATGACCATTTGAAATTTCAAAATTTTTAGGTTTCCGAAAAGATGGGCAAAAAATAACAAAAAAAATTTTTTCTCTTTTTTCAATGTTTTGATACCCTATTCGATCGGAAATTTTCAATAAATGGATGTGAAAAAGGCGATAATCGAAAAAAATCACTTTTTGGAGCCCCGCTCTGTGCAAGAAGTTGCAAGAGGTAGATATTCAAGGGTCTTTCGACCCCTTAAAATAAAGAAAAATGGTGAATCATTAATATTAGTTTAATGAGAAGAGTTCGTATTGGCAAACACATTTGGAATGACAAGGAGACAACTGGAATGTGAAAACTCAACTAGGGGTAGCTTACCTCCTCAAAACTGTTTTCTTGTAGAAATACAAAAATGCGTGAACTTTAATTTTATTTCCGCTATAAAACAGCATAATTTTCATTCCGATCGATTCGTAAATTTTCAATGTAGGGTGCAAGAAGTGGATGTTCCAGAGTGTTTCGACCCCTGAAAATATATATATATTTCCATTATCTGGTGGGTTCTTCATTTCTTCGCATAAGAAACATTTTAATTTTTGTTCCATCAAAATCGATGCACTGCTTGTATGTGAAACTATAAAATCGCCCCTTGACCTGTGCAACTTTAGGGGCTGGTTTCACCCCTTGAAACCGTTTTTCCGCCGATAAAAAAAATACGTCTCGCTTAGTTTTTAATACTCTATAACATACATGAGTTTCAACAAAACCGGAGGGAGACACCTCGGGTAATTTCCTTGTAAGACAAAGTTCTCCGTAAACTTCCATAAAGACCAATCAATGGCTGTTTCAAAGGGACTGCCATGTTAGAACGATACATCTCGCAGCTACCACTTTTACCAGTTGTCCCCAATTCTTCCTCCGTGAATATTGTACACGCTCTTCGACGGAAAATCCATCTGACGTTTGCTGAGATGAAATATTTTTAGCGGGATTAGGGTCATAGTAATTAGTATCCCTCTTCTTCATTTTCCTTCCTCTTCCGGTCCCGAAAGCATCGATAACCTCGGTTAGCTGACTTCACGCCAGATACCTGGTCCTAGTTCATTTTCAATATGGTACAACAGGAGTTCGAACCTTGCTTATCGCGAATTGCAAAGAAGGAATTGTTCGATGAAAGCTTCCTGCGACATCGCAAAATGGAGGTCTTGCTGTAAGGATGTTGGCGTTGTCTAAAACGCAGGATGAGCATTATATCGGGGAAAAAGAAAAAACTAAGAGTAGAAAATGGTGGAGTGAGACGCGAAAGAGCCTGCGATCCTACTCTCGAGCTTTTGAGCTTTCTTCGAGGCCAAAGGATGAGACCACACAACGCGCGCAACGAGTGAAAGAGGGAGTAGAGAGGGCTTTCATTTCGCTGATGTAAGTTTGAAGCTTCGAAGGTTTGACGGGCATCGCGTCTGGTCTTGTACGAAAATCTAGCGGAGCGGAAGAAAACGGCAAACCTTCATTCCCTCCTTAAATATATATATATATATATAAGATCCATCATCTCCGTCGTCAGAGGCCGCTGTCAATCCGCAACGCCCCCTTCGTACTTTCCTCTACATTCGGCGTGGTATGCGTATCCACACTTGTGTATCTTTTTTTAAATTTCATTCATTAGGTTTGACGCACTTTTAGTCATATTTTCAATGTTTTTGCGACTTAATATAGTTAAAATTACAAGATCCATAAAGCTTTTTCACTGAATCACCGATGAAGTTCGTGAAAATTTCAATTTTTCCAACAACGAAAATTATCAATGGCGGTTTTTTAATAAAACAGATACATTTTTATCCAATCGCCGATTTTTTTTCACCATAATTTTAATGATTTCGTTTTAAGCGATTATGCGCAGTTGGACATTGCTAAACATCGATTTTTTTTATTGCATTTTCGGAATGTACATATATTTGAGTATATTTTCTGAAAATTTCAAATCGATCCGGCAAATATTCTTGGAGACACATGCATATTTGTAAGAACGCTCGGAGCGTGACAAAGTAGGCGGCCTAAAGACCGGAGTAGCGGCGTGAAACTTTGAACGCGTTTTTCTCAAAACGGTGTTTTCGAAGCACGATTTCTCAAAAAACGGCTCAACCGATCGGTCTGCAATTTTAACACAACCTTCTCAGATATATTCTTCAGGCATTGATGGAAGGAATAAGATTTCCGATAATTATTTCTATTTTTTTTAAACAATTCAACGAAAAAATTTTGCTCGAGAATTGGAATTTTTTCTTTTTGGAGCGGCCGTTTTGTCAAAAAACTAAATTTCGTCTATTTCTTCGATTAATGCCTAGATTTATCTATCCACTAATAGAATCTTTTTAGTTTTTTTATTTTAAATTATCCAAACCGAAGATATCGTGCTCACCGGCAGAGACCTTTTTTTGGAGGACCTCTAGGAGATCGTCTACAGGAGCAGTGTAAATCAATATTTTTGAAAATGAAAAATACCGATATAAAGTTGAAAGCTATCACTACATTTATTAATACTTATTGTATTTGTCAAATAAAATCCCTTTTCAGAAAAAATTCGTAAAAAAACGGCTTTTTTGGCTTTGCTACTGCGTATAACCCGTTAATGTCGGTTTTTATTGGTCTAACGAAAAACTACCAAGCCTGAGGACGAACATCCCGCAAGGAAAATTGGATTACGTCACTTTTTGAATTTCTTATTACGGCGACAAACAGCAAAAAGAAACTCTGAAATGTTTATCAGTGTCTCGTGCCATTTTAAAAAATATATGTATATCCAATATCAACTTTTTTTTTCAACCTCTATGATAGCAAACATTTCTTTGTAATTAAGTTGAAAAAAAAAATGTTTCATCAAAAGTTTCGGTTTCCCAGTGCCCTTAAGGTAGTAGTCTGGTAACTTAAGCCGATTTTCATCTCTTTTTTGGAGGGCATTTTTTGGAGGAAAATAAAAATGAATCGTTTTGGATATTTAGGATGTTTTTATTTACATATTAAAGATACAAAAAAAAATTAGTTTGAAAAAATTTAATAGTTTATTATTATTATTATTATTATTGATCGAAGTTGGCACCTCGAAAAAAAAGCGCGTCGGTGGCCCCGGTGATTTTGGCTCTTGATGTTATCTGAAATCAAAAATTCTTGATAATTCTTAATCTATAGACATGTCATCTGGTCGGAACTACTGAAGTTAAATTTCTTTTTATTTTACAAACCCTTCTTTGCTAAAATAAAAGGACTTTTTTTTCCAAAGTCCGCCATTTTGTTAGTAATCCATGAAATTTAACTTCAGTAGTTCCGACCAGAATGACATGTCTATAGATTAAGAATTATCAAGAATTTTTGATTTCAGATAACATCAAGAGCCAAAATCATCGGGGCCACCCACGCGCTTTTTTTTCGAGGTGCCAACTTCGATCAATAATAATAATAATAATAAACTATTGAATTTTTTCAAACAAATTTTTTTTTGTATCTGTAATATGTAAATAAAAAATCCTAAATATGCAAAACGATTCATTTTTATTTTCCTACAAAAAAACGCCCTCCAAAAAAGACATGAAAACCTTAAAGACCTCGAAGGCTCGCAATCAATTGTTGATGAAACATAAAAATCTACTATTTCCCTCATTCTCGTGGTATGCGATAACTATTCGTGGAAAATTCTAATTTTTTACTAATCAATAATCCATCAATCGGGCATCAGTAGAACGGAGTTTGGTGAATAAAGTGAAATCCACGTTATAACTAATGATATCGTTGAACAATGAAAATCCGGACGTGTTATCCGTTCCTTTGATCGAAAGTTTGATCGTTACGGAGGAATAATCGACTAGAGTGTATACGGTTCGACGAGCGAGAGTCAAACAACGATAACGATAATTTTCCGGTGAACTGTACCGCACAATGTCGTCGCCAAAAGTGAGGTATCTTTGAAATCCAAAAAATCGCGAGATTTTGGGCGGGGTGAAAGTTGTATTTGTTCTAATTTATACTCATAAATTGTTTTACGAATTTTCGGCACTTCAATAAGAAGGAAATTTGCAGTACCAGAATAATCCTTCGAATTCCCCTTTTCTTCTTTCACTTTTACTGCGTTCACCTTAGTTAAAATGCGCTCTCGCAAAGGATATCGAAAAAAAGAAAAAGAAATCATAAAAAAGGGGAAAAATAAAAATCAACGCGACAATTGACGACAGAGTAGTTTTTCTTTTTGCACATCGTAACAGTAGAAAGCTCAGATGTTCACCGGGGATTTTTTTCATTTTCACCGTATAAAATATGATTGCTTTTCTTCATCGACGAACCGCGTCGCGCGAAACGTTTTTCTTTTACCCTCTCGAGCTTTTCCACCCAAGAATTTCTTTCGTGACGCAACGACGAAGCCGCACATATGTGTTAATCTTTTAATATACTAAGATCGAAAAAAAAAGCTTTTGCCAAAAAAAAACCGCCACTTTAACAACAACATTGCTTCTAATCTTGTTTCGCTCCGTGACTAAAAATTAAAAACGTTAAAACCTCGCAATTTTATATTTCAGCATTCCTACCGCCCGTTCGCTCCATTTATAAATTGTGGTTTTATTCACATTCACCGTTTTGCAAGTGAAATTGACAACAACAACAACAAAAAATCGTTCTTCGAGTCACAAAGCTCCTCGTCCTGTGTACAAATTAATTTTCGTTTTTAAAGAGTACCGGAAACTCTCGGGGTGAATCATGGAAGATTAGCGAGTTGAGTGGCATTTATTTTTTAAGACAAAAACGGGACAATCCCCCGAAATCGCTCCTTTTCTTTTTTTTATTCGTTTGGTCATAAAATATTTTCATTGTAGTCTCAAATGTAGCGCTCGTTGTGGATGAGACTCCGAAATTCGATAGCGTAAGAACTAATGACAAATCGATTGTTCGATATGTATATAATTGAGTGGAATCAATTATCCCTGACCTCCGCGCAAACCCAGTAAACTTTCTATTCCGACAATGTATATGATGAATTCCACGTCAAATCGACCTGGCCGTGACTCGCACCTTCTGTGATTTTTTTTTCTCCTCTCACTTCATGTTCAAATTCTAATCCGTTATCTAGTTAACAATAAATAATTTTGTGGGCTGCTAGATGTCGAGTTTCATAACGAGCATTCACCGGCACTCAATTCTCTGTTATTGCATTAGTGCTAAACATTTTTTTTGTACGTCAAAGACTTTCAGAAGATAGAATCGAATTCCAGCTTATTTCACAATGGGATTTAAAGCTTTTCATTTCACACGGAGAATTATTGAGAATTTTTCAATTTCCATTTACGACTAGACACTTGTTGTAAGTAAAATAATTTTGTTCTAAATCGTTACTAGTTAGCGGTTAGTGAAAAAAAAAATCTAGAAAAAAATTGCACGTCTTCAAGGGTTGTAACAACAGTGTAAAAAATTATTAAACAAATAGCAGACTTTAAGATTGACGGAAAATTCGTTTTCACGTGAAATTCCCCATTTGTAGATTCGATTTTCTCATTCACCCGCCGCTGTCATCTCATTCTCTGTCTCCACCGGACGGCCCGACAATATAATCATTTAACGAAACTTCAATAAAACCGTTGGTTATAGAGAGCAAGAGAGAATGAGAGGAAGGAAGAAGATAGAGGAAAGAATGAAAACGGGGAAAACAATAATCCTATCGGAAACTCCAAGAAGAGAGAAAGTCGAGGGGGTAAATTAACAAGTCAATACACCGAACGAATGTATAATCGATACGACGAAAGGGACATTGATTCGAGTGAGAATGGTGATAGAAACAATTGGACTGTAATTTCCCTTCTCTTGCCTTCGATCTCGTTGGAGGAGGGGTGGGGGTAGTGTATATACAATCCCCCGTACTACAATTGTCTCCTTCACGTTTTCACCAAATCGGTTTATATGTATATATTTGCGCGACTATTTACGACCTATCGTTCGAGGAGTTTAGTGGCTTTGTTCTTCGTGAAAATGTACTTTATCGATGTTATTAGAGTCCCGCGAGAGTCCTCTATCCGTCACAAGCACGCCGAATTTAACTTACCTTTGTTTCTTTCTCGTCATTCTCGGATTTTGCTCGAAAAGTCACTTCTTGAGGTAATTAATGCGATGCAATTGAATTAAATCGGTGCTCAATTTATTTATCTTTTCCACCATTCGACAAACTGTCACGTATTAATTGACAGTAATAATAAATTGATGGTCATATTAGTAACATGGAAAAATATACGTAACGATGAATTTATTTAAAAAAATTAAACAGTGTCAATTTTAAAGGTATGTTGTTTGAAAAAAAAAATTAAATAAAAATACATCCTGTCGGAAATTGATAAACTATTCGATTTTTTGTTTTTCTTACAAATACGTCGCTACAAATACTTTTCTATTTTGTAGGAATGCTGTTTGTAGAAATTCGAAAAAATGTACCACAAATCCGACTCAATCGGGTTCGCAACTATCTTAAGAGGGGAAATAGGGTTAGACGGTTCAAAAAATCGATTGTTTTTTTTTATTTCATAAATTGTTAGTAAAACTATTGAAAAATATGTTCCCAAAATTTTGAATGAAAATTCCGACTCGTTCTATTGTTATAAGCCATTAAAGTGAGTTGCTCTCCTTCAGGCCCCGAGCGCGCCACGTGTTTCAAACGCGTTTTTCTGAAAACGACTTTTTTTGAACTTGCGTACACGCTAGTTTTAAAATCTATGAAGCAATCGTTTTGAAAATTGGCAGTTACTTTCTTCATAGTATTGCGCTCTATATGAATCTAAAATCGGCAAAAAATCATGCTTTTTTGTTTTGACCCCTGTAAAAAATTCAATTTTTTATTTTTTTTTATAGCATTTAGGTTCATATAGAAGAGAGACATATAATAAAAGTAAATTCCAACCTCGTTTGATTTCAGATGAAAATTGCGGCTTCCAGAATGTACACAAAATGCTGAGTCTGATTGTGACCTGCAATATGGGGTCGCTAATATCTTCGGTGTTTTTCAAGGAAATTCTTCAAAAATTTTATATTATATACTTAAGTATATGTATAAAATATTCTCGAAGTTTCAATAAATTATATTCATTTTTTATACTATAAAAAAATTCATGAAAATCATTGAGAAAACGCTGTCCTAACCCTATTTCCTCCCTTAATGGCTTATAACAATAGAACGAGTCGGAATTTTCATTTAAAATTTTGGGAACATATTTTTCAATAGTTTTACTAACAATTTATGAAATAAAAAAAAATCGATTTTTTGAACCGTCTAACCTTATTTCCTCCCTTAAAGAAACCCCTCCCCGAAAAGAAACGATTTTTCAAAAAATTTTCCTGGAAAAAAATTTTAATTTATTAACGTAAAAATTTATATACATATTGTGGTAACTTTAAACTTTATTTTCATATTTTTCATTTGTAAAAATAATGTTTTTTGAAGCTGCTATGGCAGATCTCTGGGATCTCCTCTAAAAAAAAAAGGCGTCTTGCAGTGAACACGATATCTCTGGATTGGATCATTTTAAATAAAAAAAACAACAAAGATTTCGTTAATATAAGATATTATCTAGTATTTAATCGAAGGAATGAGTAAAATATTATTTTTTATCAAAATGGCGGCTTCACAAACAAAAAATTTCGATTTTCGACAAAAATTTTGGCCTTAAATTGTTAATAAAATGGAAAATATTTAACGGTGAGAAAAAACCTTCGACTGATCACTAGAAAATATATTTGTTAAGCTTGTGTAAAAGTTTGAGACTGATCGGTTTAGCCGTTTCCGAGGAATCTTGCTCATCGACTTTAAAAGCACAGTTTTGAGAGAAACGCATTCAAACTTACTACGCTACTTGCAAACGCTCCGTCTTTACAAATATGCGTGTAACTTCGAGAATATTTGTCGGATTGATATGAAATTTTGTGTGTATATACTCAAATATATGAACATTACAAAGACGAAATAAAAAAATGTTGTTTTTAAAAATCCTGACTGCGTATAACCCGTTAATGATTAAAAACGAAAAAAAAGGGAAAGATATGCTTTTTCGTTTTCTCTGCATCATCACATTCGAGGGGATTATTTTCAGATATTCGAAGCTCGAGTCTCTCGTAAATCTCGTGACAAATTTGAATATGTATGTTCTTCGGGATGATTGATGGTAGGTCTCGCGAGAGATTTCACAGCCTCGATACGAGTTTCCTTTTGGAGGGGCGAGGGGACAGGAAAAAAAAGTTTACGTGCATGGATTTATTATCAATGGTAGCAGAATGCATTGGGGGAATTTAAATTTTATATTTCTTCGATTATTGACGATTTTATAATCGATTACCAATAATACATGTGTACGGCATTGCGTGTAATAAAAGTTTGAGGATAGGGGATGTTATGCAAGAGATAAATGGCAAAGGCATTTTTGACAAGTTTGATAGGAAGAGCGTGAAATAAAAAAATAATTATTTGACACTTCAAACAGGATTTATGGGACATACAATTAAAGTAGCATTATTGAAGATACCAAAAACATTGGAATTCAACAATAATGGGGTAAAAAATTGACAAAACCGTAAAAACAATAAAGCGTCAATAATTTTTTTTCCAGTAAAATCCATTTGTATGTTACAAATTTCAATCCCTCGTGATCTTTTCTACAAAATTCAACTTAAATTGTTAATAAATTCGAAATTCATCTCTTAAATATGAAAAATTTCGTTGAAGCTCAATCGTTCCAATTTAAAAGAATTGTTTTCTCAATTTTACTTGCTCGCGAAGGAAGCAAAAAAAAGAATCGATTTTTCAATGTACAAAAATCAGATCTACAAAAAAAAAGGTCGTTGCTTATTGAAAGTTGGAAATTTTCTTTCCCCATCATTTTTCCAAACACCCACAAATCTTTCTCGATGAGGACGGCAAAATTAATTACAGCCTCTTGCTCGCAGGTTTTTTTATATCACGAGTTTTAGTTTTTATTCCGTGAGGGAGTTGGAAACCGTTCGATTCGTCAGTTATCCGTACAGCTAGTTCCGTTATAGAACGCGTGCACGACGAGAAGATCGAAAAATAAATATAATGTACATATATAAAAGAGAGATGTGTACGAGGACCGGGGAATGAGGGGGTTGGGAGAGGGTAGTTCTTTTCTGGATTGTGCCCCTGCAACTGACAGTTCAGTCTGCGAACACGGAATTCACATTCTTTGTCAACGGATCTGCGTCTCGTCGTTTGAACGAGAGCGAATATTGGATTCGGTTATTACTTTCTCGACTTTCGACCATCGTACCATCCACTTCCTTTCATATGGTACGTAAAAATAAAAAAAAAATCTACGTACATATAGAGCGTACAGGTTTATCGGTGCTGTTAAATGGCAAAAGGTCGTAGCTGGCATCAAGCTTTTGGGTTAAAAATCGTCGTTCAGGCCTTTTTTTTTTCGTTCGTTTAGAGCGTACGACTTTTCCTCGTACATAAAAATATGTATTTACATACATTGGACAAAGTAGCGTCACGTCTCGGAGATGCATTCGCATACGGTTTTCTACGTTTTTCTTTTCTTTTTTTTTCCTTTTCATTATCCTGTATTTTTGTTCTTCCTCAAGCGACAAGAACGTTGGGGAATGAAGTATGTAACGTACGTTACAAACGCGAGATACTACCCGAGAACAGACAACCGACCATTTTTCTCAAAGACTCCTCTTTTTCGTTACGTGTGTGTGTCCTCGATAGTCGCGTACCTAAGACTTGTACGTATGTATTTAGATATATTAGTGTACGTACAGTATGAAGTACGTGAAATGTACATTTCTGACATTTCACGAGACGATCCCTCCTGTGTTTTCGCGGAAACAACGAGCGGGTAAAGAAAAGAAAAAAACGAAACTGTCAATAGTCTCTGTGAAATATGCGAAAGTCAAGGACCAATGTATACCGCGAGAAAATTTACATTTCCAATGTCGAGAGAGGGATGAAACAGTTTTTTGCAATATTGCTGCGCAATTTCAGGGAGGATTGTTTTTTTTCGGTCACTTATGGAAATAGAGCTGAGAAACTAATTCATCCTTAAGGGATGTGGGCCACGATAGCGGGTATACACATTAACTTGCAAACTGCTAGCAAAGCGAGTGCATCGGTCCAACTGTAACGGGAAAGAAAAAAACATTTTTTTACGTTAACCCTAAAACGAGCAAAATTTGCAAACAAAAAAGCTCAAACAAAAGTGCACAACCCTTTTAGAGAATTTAAGGGAGGAAATAAGGTTACACGGTTCAAAAAATCGATTTTTTTTTATTTCATAAATTGTTAGTAAAACTATTGAAAAATATGTTCCCAAAATTTTAAATGAAAATTCCGACTCGTTCTATTGTTATAAGCCATTAAGGGAGGAAATAGGGTTAGGACAGCGTTTTCTCAATAATTTTCATGAATTTTTTTATAGTATAAAAAATGAATATAATATATTGAAATTTTGAGAATATTTTATACATATATTTAAGTATATACTATAAAATTTTTATACATATATTTAAGTATATACTATAAAATATTAGCGACTCCATATTGCTTGTTTTTCGTGGTACTATTTTTTCAAACGCGTTTTTCTGAAAACGACTTTTTTTTAACTTGCGTACACGCTAGTTTGAAAAGTTTTCAACCAATCGTTTTGAAAGTTCGCAGTTACTTTCTTCATAGTAATGCGCTCTATATAAACCTAAAATCGGAATATTATCATTATTTAAAATAATTTTCTTTTGGCAAATACAGTTGTAAAAAATGTCAAAAAATCATGCTTTTTTTGTTTTGAACCCTGTAAAAAATTCAATTATCTATTTTCTTTATAGCATTTAAGTTCATATAGAAGAGAGACATATAATAAAAGTAAATTCCAACTTCGTTTGATTTCAGATGAAAATTGCGGCTTCCAGAATGTACGCAAAATGCTGAGTCCGATTGTGACCTGCAATATGGGGTCGCTAATATCCTCGGTGTTTTTCAGGGAAATTCTTCAAAAATTGTATAGTATATACTTAAATATATGTATAAAATATTCTCAAAGTTTCGATAAATTATATCCATTTTTTATACTATAAAAAAATTCATGAATATCATTGAGAAAACGCTGTCCTAACTCTATTTCACCCCTTAAGGGATGTGAGCCACGGTAGCGGGCATAACTTGCAAACTGCTAG
Organism: Oxytorus armatus; assembly: GCA_958009045.1. Lineage (NCBI taxonomy): Eukaryota > Metazoa > Arthropoda > Insecta > Hymenoptera > Ichneumonidae > Oxytorus > Oxytorus armatus. The sequence continues at coordinate 11,676,233 of OY253754.1, read as the reverse complement.
CAAAGCGAGTACATCGGTCCAACTGTAACGGAAAAGAAAAAAACATTTTTTTACGTTAGCCCTAAAACGAGCAAAATTTGCAAACAAAAAAGCTCAAACAAAAGTGCACAACCCTTGTGGAGAATTTAAGGAGTATGGCCACGGCAGCGTGTATAAAATCATGTGCACATTGGACAATTTTTTTTTTGTATGAAACAGTGATTTATTTATAAAACTAATTACACATCTATTTAGTATAAATATCAACCTAATAAAATATTTTTTTTTCTTTTCTCGTTATACAAAATGGCCGACTGGCGCTATTTGCTTTTTTTTTGTCGATGCGTGTCATTTGACCCGCACAATTTTTTATCTAGAACAAAAAAAAATTCTCGTTTATCTACATCAGAATACCTAGAGAAGTACGTACGGAATTCCTGATTAATTAGAAGCTTTCCATTTTATAAACAGTTTTATACGAAATTTTGTCACTGGAAATTCACCCTTCAAGTTCAAATGCCGACAATATTCGTATAAAACAATATTTTTCACATTTCGTACGTACCTTCTCTAGGTATCCTGATGTAGATTAACGAGAATTTTTTTTTTTTGTTCCAGGACAAAAATTGTGGATGCCAAATGTCACGCCGCAGAGCGTCTCAACGAAAAAGATACCAAAAGCAAATAACAGTAGTCGGCTATTTTGTACAACAAAAAAAAAACAAAAAAATTTTTTTTTATTAGTCTGATATTTGTACTAAATAGATGTGTAATTAGTTTTATAAATAAATCACTTTTTCGTAAAAAAAGAAAATTGTTAAATGTGCACATGATTCTATAGCGGCTACCGTGGTCATAACCCTTAGTGATAAATTATTAGGAAGAACTGAAATTCTTTTGGACGAAAAAAATTACCAAAGCGGTAAAAACCTATTTTCAACATTTTTCTGTGTTTGTTTGTTTTCTTTTCGAGAACTACTAATTTTTCAAAACAATTGACATCATCCAGCTCATTCAGCTGTCTTCGAAATCGTTGATTTGTTTGAGGGTTGCTGAGAGGAGTTAAAAAAAATTTTACCTGTTGGGGATACATTCTTACGAGTGAAACTGGAAGACCTTTTTTTTCATAGAATTTTTTGGAAAAGGAGTAGCAATCAAATTGTTGGCTGTTCCATAGATTACTCCGGGTTCATTCAACCCCCGTGTAAGGGTAGGTCGGTGTTCGGTCAGGAAGAACGTTTATGATATAATAACGAGGAAGACAGAGATAGAGAGAGAGCGAAAAATATATATGTATACGGGAGCGTGAGACCAGGTGAATAACGATCGATGATGAACGTTATTAGAAAGGAGGGTGGGCGGGAGGGAGAGGAGGGGTAGAAGTCTTATCGTCCGGGACGTAGGGCGTCTTTGCAATATATAACCCATGGCGGTTCGAGGGTTGAGATTCAAGGGATGGGAATGACGAATTATCGGGACGTTCGGGGCCTCATAGACCGTGACACGAATCATCCCTTTCCTCCCGTTATTTTCCACGACCGAGATTTCATCGATACCAGGTACAAAATTTATCCAATAACATTAAGCATATTCTCCCATCAAAATAATAATAATTCGCACCATCTCATTAAACGAAAATAACTGTTTTACATTTGTTTCTCTTTTCCTCAACGATAATTCAAAGTACACCCCTTCGGTGTTTATTCAAAAACAAAATTTGACACAAAATTTCTTTTGTCTTCTACTACTTTTTTACCCTCTATCGTCTATGCGAAGAATTTGATAATTACTAAGTCCTTTGGTGTCAAGAAAAAAAAGCGTTGAATGTGAAAATTGAAATAAAAATCAAGAAATCTTAGTCTCATTTTCGTTCTGTTAAAAATACAAACGTTAATTGCAGCACTGATACGTCATTAACTGAAAAACTTTCGTGAAAATCAAAACAAAATATATTCGCACAACGACTTGTTTCCGATTTTATAGACAGACCACAAAATGGCCGATAATACGAAAGGTTTCATGGCATCATAACGGTACATGTCATATTAGTGTTTATGTAGATACTACCGTGTACGAATTTGTGTTCAGTATATGTATATATAAATATATATAAGTATATATATATATATCTGCTTGTATATAGATAGTAATGGACTTTCCTGACTCTATGTCGGGGATGATGCGATAGGTGTAGGTTCGCCGGGAGAGAGAGATAGGGGGAGAGAGAAAGAGAGAGAGAGAGGAAAGTCGACTACAACTGGTTACGACACCCCTGGTGTGACGGGGTGTTAGTTTCCTGGCCGGATATTAGCTGTCACGCGGCTCACTGGACATCAGGACAGCCACGACGTATATACACCCGGACGGGGGTAGCATTTTCCTCCCTCACTCTCCTACTCTCTCTCTCGCTCTCTCTCTCTTTCTCGCTCAGTCATTCTCTCGGTCATTGCATCGTTTGCGGATCTCCGCAGGAGACGTCATTGCGTTCCCGTGTAACGTCAACGAGGATCTAAGTACGTCACGGTACGTCACTTAATTAAATATATAGGTATATAAAAACTTTGCTTTTACGTCGAGATTTACTCGTTTTTATCCGACGAATAAAAAATCGTCGTTACAAACCCTTCTGACATTGACGTAAAGTTAATTGTCCAATTATATAATAAATTGGAAAATTTATAAAAATAAAATGGAAGAATGGTGATTAAGGGGGGAAATAGGGTTAGACGGTTAAAAAAAAACGATTTTTAATTTCATAAATTGTTAGTAAAACTATTGAAAAATATGTTCCCAAAATTTTAAATGAACACTCGTTCTATTGTTATAAGCCATTAAGGGAGGAAATAGGGTTAGGGCAGCGTTTTCTCAATGATTTTCATGAATTTTTTTATAGTATAAAAAATGGATATAATTTATTGAAACTTTGAGAATATTTTATACATATATTTAAGTATATACTATAAAATTTTTGAAGAATTTCCTTGAAAAACACCAAAGAAAATTTATGACTGTCTTGACTTTGTTTTTCTTCGTACTATTTTTTCAAACGCGTTTTTCTGAAAACGACATTTTTCGAACTTGCGTACACGCTAGTTCGAAAAGTTTTCAACCAATCGTTCTGAAAATTGGCAGTTAGTTTCTTCATAGTATTGCGCTCTATATGAACCTAAAATCGGAATACTATCATTATTTAAAATCATTTTTTTTTTGCAAATAAAGTTGTAAAAAACGGCAAAAAATCATGCTTTTTTGTTATGACCCCTGTAAAGAATTCAATTTTCTATTTTTTTGAAAGCATTTGAGTTCATATAGAAGAGAGACATATAATAAAAGTAAAATCCAACCTCGTTTGATTTCAGATGAAAATTTCGCCTTCCAGAATGTACGCAAAATGCTGAGTCTGATTGTGACCTGCAATATGGGGTCGCTGATATCCTCGGTGTTTTTCAAGGGAATTCTTCAAAAATTTTATACTATATACTTAAATATATGTATAAAATATTCTCAAAGTTTCAATAAATTATATTCATTTTTTTATACTATAAAAAAATTCATGAAAATCATTGAAAAAACGCTGTCCTAACCCTATTTCCCCCCTTAAACGATTGTAGTAAGACGGGGAGCGGGCCCCGGAGCCGGAGGGGAGGCTCTATGATTAAAAGTCGAAAAAAAGGGTATTTAATTTTTTTGTTTTGCGAACAAAAAACGTTTATTATTTTTTTATTTCCCGAATAGAAAAAAACTTCCTATCGAAAATCCCAAACGACAGATTGCACAAAGTGCCCATCGGTTCGTGGCAGAAAAAAAAGAAGCGATTCTTATTGATTCTCATATTTTGTTATATACTGGAGAAAAAATTGAACATTCGTTTGCGCGCAACGATCGTAGAAACGTATTTCCACGTTCGTTTGAGATTTTTCCGGATTTTCGAAAGAAAAATAAATAAATAAATTTACTAACGTTATTCTTTTTGTCGCGACAGTTTTTAACGAAAAAAATCATACTGCTTTGACATTTTTTGTTTTTTTTTTCCACGAAAAAAGTTATATTAATACTCGATATACGTTAATGGAGTAGGTAAAAGAAGAAGAAGAAAACAAAATGTGACTTGTCACAGTAGTAAATGGAAAATTTCATCAAACTCTAGAGCGAAGGTAGCAATTTTTTAAAACTTATCTTGGGTCAATGAGAAAATCCCAGACGATCTGAAGCTTCCGGAGATTTATCATGTTTTGAGGGCGCTTGATCATTCGAGTTTCATACTGAGCTTATAATATTCGCAAGTATTTCAAAAAGTAAACTAACACGATTTTTCTCTTTCTCTCTCGTTCTACCTCGATCCATAGATACATGTCATCATCCGGGGAGGGTTGTGAGTCGTCTCTCGGATATCAGAAATAAATGTACAGATTGCCAAGCGACAGGATATACAGTACACGTTTTTGCATCTCTCAACGTCACCCGATTCCTCGCTCGTATAAGAGAGTTTTCTCGTATTCCGCACTCGTATATGTTTTTCCTCTTCCAATTCTAGCAAACTTACATACGTATTATATAGTGTACATACGTGCACGCGGTATCCTCAACGTGCGAAAATGTATGCATCCTCGTCTCCATGCCATATATACAGGGTTGTCCCAAAACTAGTATGTCATAGTGACACAGGGGGTGTTTTGGCTCCGGACCCATGAGAATAAACAAATATGACCTCAGTAAAAGTCTCATGGTTTTCGAGAGAAATTATCTTTTTTGATTTTTCGAAAAATCGATACTTGTTATTCTGCTACCATTGCTTTAAATTACTTTAGGGTTTGGTTTGAGGAAAAGGCACCAAAGCGGACGAAGTAGGTACCTAAGGCAGTAAGCAAACTCGTACTAAGAAGAAAAGAAAATAGTAACTTTGTGGCAGTATAAGAAAACAGAAATAAATAATATTTAATGATTTACTCAATTTTTACAATATGTGTTCAAATTGTCTACCTCCAAACCCTAATACACAAACTGCACATATTTTAGGAACAAAATATGCATAAACCCAAAGTAATTCATAGCAATGGTAACGGAATAACAAGTACTAGATAGCGATTTTCCGAAAAATCAAAAAAGACGATTATTTCAAAAACCGTTAGACTTTTACTGAGGTCATATTGTTGTCTATTCTGATAGATTGGCTCCGGACCTATCAGAATAAACAACAATATGACCTCAGTAAAAGTGTAATGGTTTTCGAGAAAAATCATCTTTTTTCACGGAAATAATATTATTCAATGATCTATTTAATTTTTACAACATGTGTTGAAATTGCTCTACCTCCAAACCCTAATACACCAGCGGCATTAACCATTGCTATAAATTACTTTGGGTTTAAGGGGGGAAATAGGGTTAGACGGTTCGAAAAATCGATTTTTTTTATTTCATAGATTGTTAGTAATACTATTGAAAAATATGTTCCTAAAATTTTTAATAAAAATTCCAACTCGTTCTATTGTTATAAGCCATTAAAGTGAGTAGCTCTCCTTCAGGCTGCGAGCGCGCCACGTGTATAACCGAGCGGTCACTCAGGTACGGTATTTTTTCAAACGCGTTTTTCTGAAAACGACTTTTTTCGAACTTGCGTACACGCTAGTTTGAAAAGTTTTCGACCAATCGTTTTGAAAATTGGCAGTTACTTTCTTCATAGTATTGCGCTCTATATGAACCTAAAATCGGAATATTATCATTATTTAAACTAATTTTTTTGTTGCAAATAAAGTTGTAAAAAATGGCAAAAAATCATGCTTTTTTGTTTTGACCCCTGTAAAAAATTCAATTTTCTCTTTTTTTGATAGCATTTAGGTTCATATAGAAGAGAGACATATAATAAAAGTAAATTCCAACCTCGTTTGATTTCTGATGAAAATTGCGGCTTCCAGAATGTACGCAAAATGCTGAGTCTGAATGTGACCTGCAATATGGGGTCGCTTATATCTTCGGTGTTTTTGAAGAAAATTCTTCAAAAATTTTATAGTATATACTTAAATATATGTATAAAATATTCTCAAAGTTTCAATAAATTATATCCATTTTTTATACTATAAAAAAATTCATGAAAATCATTGAGAAAACGCTGCCCTAACCCTATTTCCTCCCTTAATGGCTTATAAGAATAGAACGAGTGTTCATTTCAAATTTTGTGAACATATTTTTCAATAGTTTTACTAACAATTTATGAAATTAAAAATCGTTTTTTTTTAACCGTCTAACCCTATTTCCCCCCTTAATCGCCATTCTTCCATTTTATTTTTATAAATTTTCCAATTTATTATATAATAGGACAATTAACTTTACGTCAATGTCAGAAGGGTTTGTAACGACGATTTTTCATTCGTCGGATAAAAACGAGTAAATCTCGACGTAAAAGCAAAGTTTTTATATACCTATATATTTAATTAAGTGACGTACCGTGACGTACTTGATCCGTCGCTAATATTTTATAGTATATACTTAAATATATGTATACAAATTTTATAGTATATACTTAAATATATGTATAAAATGTTCTCAAAGTTTCAATAAATTATATTCATTTTTTATACTATAAAAAATTCATGAAAATCATTGAGAAAACGCTGTCCTAACCCTATTTCCCCCTTAAGGAAAAGGCACTAAAGCGGACGAAGTAGGTACCTAAGCCGGTAGGCGAACTGGTACTGAGGAAAAAAAATAGTAATTTTGTGAAAGTATAAGAAAACAAAATAAATAATATTTAATGGTTTACCTAATTTTTACAACATGTGTTCAAATTGTCTACCTCCAACTCTAATACACAAATGGCACATAGTTTAGGAACAAAATATGAATAAACCCAAGGTAATTCATAGCAATGGTAGCGGAATAACAAGTACTAGATAGCAATTTTCCGAGAAATCAAAACGGATGATTTTTCTCGAAAACCATTAGACTTTCACTGAAGTCATATTGTTGTTTATTCTGATAGGTCTGAAGCCAATCTAACCGCCGTGTCACACTGACGTGCTAGTTTTGGGACACCCTGTATATATAGGATCCCTGCATATATGGGACATTCGTGTCAAAATGAACCGAACGATCGCCCTCATACACTAAAATTTCTATTTCTCATCGAGATGTTTTATAGAACGTGAAATAAATATCGCTGGCACATTAATATTGAAAATGTCTCGAAATATTGCTCGATCGTTATCAGCAAAAGTATTAAAAACAGCTTTTCAACGAAATATTTATTTAAAAACAAAAAAAAATTGTATCTATTACTAAATAATTTTGTTAAATGATCTTTCATTCAATTAGTGTCGCCTATTAAAATTCTCAATTTGTTTTTCTCACGGACTAATTTGTCAAAATAGTTTTGGAAATAAATAAATGTATCTTCAACTCTTCTGTGGGATCTCTGCACGGATTAAGTTCGACACTTTTGTAGAAAATGTTTGAAACGAATTTTTTTAATTATTTGAGTGTTGGAAAACAATTAAAGATTGTGAGGATTATTAGGGTGTCGATTTGTCATGGAATGCCCCATATGTATATATATGAGGGTGTACATATACACAGCGTGTCCCTTTTTCATTCGACTGCACTAAGTCACGAGTACTGTGCGTGAAACATCGTTCCTACAATTGTATATATATGCATGTATGTCGTACGAATATCCATGTATCCGTACATTTTGTATATGTATGTACATAGAAATACATTTGTAAGGGTAGTTATTCGTCGCGTGCTTTCAGCCTTCCAGTGGGACTTGTGTCTTGTGTCTCACAAGACACAGAATAAATTACTTTACCACCAAGCTCGAGGTCTTGGGTTCAACCTATAGACTCTCACCCCTTTTTCCACCCCTTTCCTTTTTCTCCCTTCACACTCTCTTTATATATATACAAATATCTATCGCTCTCTTACTTTCTCAAGTCCGTTTTCTCTCTTTCAAACCTACGTGAGAACGAGCATAGCATGTATACATCTACATCCACGAACCACCACACCAGAAGCATATCCTTCTACCTTTTTTCCCATCCCTCTTTAGAAACCACCGCTGAGGGCAAAACTTTCCTCCGCGATCTTGATTTCATCAACGTGTCTCCTTTTATTGTTGCCAGTTTAGCGAACGAACGTTATATATATATATATATATATATATATATGTATAAATATAGGAGAAGAGGATGAGACAGAGGCACAGTGTTTAGGGTGGCTTTAAATATATTGTCTGTTGTTGGATTTTCTTGATACAGTTTGCCAGAGACAAAAGATTCTCGTTCTCAAGATCCACCGCCGGCCAATCAAGCAGCTATGAAAGATCACGTTCAAGCCCCCCAACCTCATCGCAACTCACACTTTAAGCTACCAGTCTCTACCCTGTCCCTTTCCCTCATTCGTTCTCTCGTGCCCTCGCTCCCCCTCCCACGCTCTGCTGCTCCACCTGACCAATCCGATCGCCCGCTTGGCCCTCTCGCGGTGGCGTCATCAACTAAAATCGCTACAACCTCAAACGGCACAGTTGCTGCTCCATCTCGAATTAGAAAAATAACTGTAATTGGCGCACGCTTGTCTATTCGAACAAAAAAAAATCTGTTGGTATATTCGGACGTTCCCTTATCAATGTACAACTTATTTTTGACATATTCATCAATATCTCGCGTAAATTCAAACGAAAGCGAGCCATTTTCAATTTTATCGTTCGACTGCACATCGATTCGCGAATTTTCGGAACTACACCACCGGAGCCAACGTTGAGAAAATATTGGTCAATGTTTTTTTGTCGGTTAACCCCGAGACTTCGGTTGCAAGACGGATTACATTCAGGTTTGATCAAGGTCTCCGAAATTTTGTCGAGTCATTCTTTCTAATTTTTGCTAAATTTAACGTCTTGCGTTATAGAAAAATGAAGATAAAGCGTCACGTCAAGGGGGACAAACGAGCGGAGCTTCGCTCAGCTAATGCTACTTGGTGCGTTCGTGCTTTCACTCTACAAAATTCGTGACCACCATCACGAAATCCCTCCTCTTCGTCTCATTCTCAATCCGCCGTGTTCTTCTTATTCCCGTACCATTCAGCACCTCGAACGGGATATAACGTATACAGCCTTTCACACCACAGTGTAAATAGAATTTGGCGAAGAACGGTGATAGCCATCGACACGCTCTTCTCCTATACGTCGGAGGAGAGAGGTTTTCACCGGTTTATTGATTCCGCTGAATCGGCAATACCGACCCTCTCACTTAACTGACCAGCGTCACTATCACCGCGTGTGACCTTATCGCCCCCCCTCAACGACCAAATCAGCAAGGAACTTTTTGACCAGAGCGTGTCGTTTTCAAAAATCAAATGTTCGCCACCAAAATTATTACTTCTCCGGCAAATAAACCAAACTTCATTCGTTTTTCTTGTTCTTCTCCTAGAAATCTTGATTTTAGAAATGTTTACATTAAAATGAAAATCAGCAAAAATTTGCACAGCTACCAATATTAATGTAATTATGATAATTTTTTGTGCGCTTTGTTTTCCATCACTGGAATCATTATTTTTCAACTATCGCTCAACGTAATTTTCTTTAAAAAACGTCTCTGAGCGTTGAACTAAAAACGCGCAAAGTTGCGTGACTACAAATTCACGCGTTTAGCCAGAGTGGCGACGACAGAGTCGAAATATTGACCAATTTCGTTGAATTTATTTGCCCGACCAAAAATTACGTAAAATCATTTCGTCTAGCATGACCGATGAAAGACAAAGAAGAACATTATACCGGACCAGAGAATTGTGAGTGCTACGTCAGATTTTCCTTCCAACAGCCTTATCAGCAGATTTAATGCTCAAACTTTTCTATCCTACATAGATATACAACTAGAGGCAACGGAGAACCAAGAGGAAAGATCGAGAGTCCTGATTGTCACTATATATAGGTAACGAGAGAGAAGATAGAAGAACAGTGAAGCAGAGAAAGTCGAAAATTTTCCACAGAAGAGTCTGCGAATTGTAACAGGGTTGTATGTACAGGGACACGTAAACACATACGTGTATCCTGAGGATCGAGTCTTTCGCCGTACGTCTTTGGGTCTTTTGGGTGCGAGAAGATCCTTGGTGGAAAAACGACAAGTGCCTTAGTTCCCTCCTGATCGTAAATACTCTACGTCTCACATTGATTGGGACGTGAATCTTCCAACATTCCCGCGCGAACTGTGGCGCCCCCGAACGGTAAAGTCGTCTCCACGGACTCTTGTATTCCATATACATATATCTATATATATATTTATTAGGTTGATAGGAGATGTTCCTACCTCGTGGTCTTCCAGTCCCGAGCATCTTGTCGTCAGGATACCAAAAGAAAGAGGACAAGGGGATGGAGAGAGAGAGAGAGAGAGAGAAAGAGAGATCGCTTGTTCACTGAGAAACTAAACCCGACGTGATGCTCGTTCGCAAACCCTTCCACCAGGATCTCGCCGATGCGCTGATTACAAAGCGTCACATCACTGGCTTAATTGATTCGGAGACCAATCTGGAAAGTCTCGAAACGAGAAACTACCAAGACCAGAAAGAGACGCACGCACACACACACACACATACATTCGATCTAGTTTGCTCCTATTTTTTTCATCTCTTCCCGGAGTTCGGTCCTCGACGTTTTTTGTTTTATCTTTACTTTTATCCCAGTGTCTGTTTTCCACGTACTATATATCACGGGTTCAATGAAGGAACGAAGTAGGTAGAAACTGATGAGCTAGCGAAGACCATTCCAAACGGTCGGGAGGGCGAGGAGGGGTAGAAACAATTTCAAGTGGTCTCTATAGTACCGAGTAACGAAAGGGGGATCGTGATTTTTCTTGTCTCTCAACCGGTACGACTTTCTTATCGTGAAAAATTCTCATGCCCGTACAACAAATTCTTCCTTATCAACGAATTTTTTTCATTCGAAACGAATACCGCGTTTTCATCGCTAATTAGGTGCTCGACGATACGGCAAATCTATCTACTCCCTGAAATTCCTTATTCCAGAGTGGTTTTGCATTGAGTCTCTCCATTGCTTTTGGTAGTGGAAGAAAAAAAGAAGCAAATAAACTAGTTTCTCTAGACGCGATATGAAAAAGTCTTTGGGTTATGTATCGGTATTAAAGAAGACGAAAATATGTTGACCGAGATTGCTGAATTTTCTGTACACCGGCAGGAGGGAGGGTGGAGAGCCGAGAAACCATCGGAATACGTCTGAAAAGTTGTAAGAGGGTGTACGGCGAGCCCCGGTTTTCATGCTGATATGGCTTCCGCTGGTCGGCGAACATGGTAACAGCTGCAATGATCATACTGTGCAAACTCGCTTCTACATCCGTATACAAACGCACACATACCAAAACATATATAAGTCCTTATATCTCGGTCTGATACGGTTTGAAGGCACCGCGAAGCGCCTACAGACGTAATTATGTGGATACATCAAACTTTTCCAAGAGGAGAAACCACCGGCAGAAGATCTCGAGCCGCATTGCTGCCGGCGCGGTGAGCACAAACTGATGGTTGATGGTGCTGCTACCGCTGCCGCCACCATCGTTCCTTCGACGTTGGACCAACTTTGCGATTTATCGTTCCTCAAGAACCGGGCATCATTCCCGCACTCTGCGGCTATGATTTGCCACCCAAAAGAAAAAAAAAGAACCTAGCAACTTTCAACGTTTAGCGCGGAAAACAAGCGTCAAAATCGTAACGAGCGCGGAGGAACGATTATTTCGGCGAGTGCGATCAGATTTCTCGACCAGAAATATCGTTCGTGGTCCATTTTACGCGTACCGACAACGACGATTCTCGAGAGGAATAAGAAACAAGCGCTCTTCGCAAGTGATATAAAAGTGATACAATAAAAGATCGGATAAAAGGGAAACGATCGTGGCGGGATGTTTCATCGCGAAACAAAAGCGAACAACTCGGCGAGAAGCGCAAGCCAAGGCGAAATCGTAAATTACGGCCGTAGTCTGGTCTAGAGCGAGATTTTTGACGTCATTTCTAATGCGCAATAACGTTTAAACCGTTGAAGTTGTCTTGATGAAAATTTACACGTGCATTTATTCATCCTTGGAGAATAATTGTACGTTCAAAAAAAAATTATTTTCAATATTTTCATGTAGTTTTTTGCCTTGTTGCAACATGGTGCGCCGAAATCGGCGCCCACTCTGGCAGATGTTGTATGCATCTGAAAAAAAAAATATATATATATATATTAGGGTGGTTCTTAATTTGGTGATGTTGGAAATTCTTTAGTATTGTTCCTTGAAACTAATCAACATATCCAGAAAAAAAATTGGGCGCAAGCTGAACTTTGTCCAATAATTCTAACCCACCCCACCGAGCTGTCGAATTTTTATGTGAAAAAATGCATGCATTCAAAATTTTGTTAAGAAAATTGTTTATTATTTTAAAACTATTCATGATAAAAAAATGTTATATTGTGTTTTTATAGGAAATTTAATTCTCTACAAAAAAGGTATCTTGTAAAATTCTTGTGAATCCAATATTTATCACGTTATTAGCAAAAAACTGTCATCAATTATTCCAAAAGTCCATCATTATGGCCAAAACAGGAGTTTGACGTCGAAAAACTGCAATGTATTCTTCATATGCAATTAGAAATATGAAGAGATACGTAGTGCAGTCAATAACAGTATGTGAACGATATTTAAATTTTCAATTTTATCAATTTTATTATCATTCATGATAAATTTTTCTTCTTTGGTCGATAAGGACATTGATTTCTTTATCAGTTCCAAATCGATGGCTTTTTCCGAAAGATTTGAAATCAACTCCTCATTTTTTGATATCGATGTGAGCGAGTGGATTTCTAATGAAAATTATTTACAAGGCTTAAAAATAGTTAAAGGAATTAAAGTGGTTAATGATGTTGCAGAAAGAGGAGTGAAACTTATTACAGAGTACAATGATCGTCTCACTTATGATGAAGATCAGAAACAATTCATTGTACAAATAATTGAAGAATATAAAAAAAAATATCCTGATATTAACAAAGCAACTTTGCTCCAACCGATGAAATTCATTATTGTAAGTTGATTTTTAAAATATATGACATCATTCATTATAATTCACAATAAAATTGACAAAATTGAAAATTTGAATATTGTTTACATTTCATTGTTGAGTGCGCTACGTATTCCTTCATAATCTTATATACATACGAAAAATAAATTGCAGCTATTCGACGTCAAACTCCTGTTTTGACCGTAATGATCGACTTTTGGAATAAATGATGACAGTTTTTTGCTAATTACGTGATGAATATTAGATTCACGAGAATTTCACAAGATACCTTTCTTGTAGAGCATTATATTTCCTACAAAAACGTTATATAAAATTCTTTTATCATAAATAGTTTTGAAATAATAAACAATTTTCTTAACAAAATTTTGAATGCATGCATTTTTTCATATAAAAATTCAACAGCTCGGTGGGGTGGGTTAGAATTATTGGACAAAGTTCCGCTTGAGCCCGATTTTTTTTCTAGATATGTTGATTACTTTTGAGGAACAATACCAACGAAATTCCAACATCAGCAAATTAAGAACCACCCTAATATATATATTCTCAATCTGTATGAGTATTCTGAGCACTGGTAGCAGAATTGGTACTTAAAAAAAAATTTTTAATTGAGTCGAACAATAATTTTGCCGATATTTTATAACTCGTCGAATACCCGAAAATGTATGAAATATCATTAATGAAAGTTCAACAGGCCGCCATTTTGTCAAATTTTTTTTTTAAGTACCAATTCTGCTACCAGTGCTCAGAATACTCATACAGATTGAGAATATATATATTTTTTTTTTTCAGATGCATACAACATCGTCCAGAGTGGGCGCCGATTTCGGCGCACCATGTTGCAACAAGGCAAAAAACTACATGAAAATATTTAAAATAATTTTTTTTTTTTATGTACAAGTATTCTCTAAGGATCAATAAATGCACGTGTAAATTTTCATCAAGACAACTTCAACGGTTTAAACGTTACTGCACATTAGAAATGACGTCAACAATCTCGCTCCAGACCAGACTCCGGCCTTAAGATTGTCACGCGAGGCGGGAATTGTGTTTCGCGGGGAGATTGGGGATTGAGCGAGGAGAAAGGGAGCGAACGAGAAGGGAGACATCAGAGAGATGACCGATTCTTTACGAGGATAGTTCTCGAACCAGGAACCAAAAAAAAACTACTTTCGCCACTCCGTTTAACTTCCTGAAGAGAGAGAGACTCTCCGCTATACGTAGGCGTGATCACGGCCGTTAACTTTCCACGCCCGAATTTTCAAGCATTTTTTCAGTAACATCGCAAGACATCAATATGTCCAATTCTCGTACGATGGAATAAAGTAAAAATTTACAAATTCCGTTTGTTCCCGACTCGTCCGTGGCCAAGAGCCACCCCCCTCTGTTTTGCCTACATCAACCGGCATCAACGTCTCTAGCACTTAACTCACCCTTCGCCTGATACCAGTGAGAAAAGGGATCAGCACGGAGAGGAATAGGCGTTGAGCAACGGACCATACAGACGTGGGAATCGACAGGATGAAAGATGGGCGAAATATTCCACACTCGTACGTATAGACAATGCACGAGTAATGCTGGAAGAAGATTGGAATAGAAGGCTTCCGTGCCTCTCGTATTAGCTTTTGCATCTCGTAGCAAGTGATACAGAAACATTTCTGCAAGCCTTAAGCTCTTTGAAAGCATCCAACAATGTGTTTATCGACAGACGAAAGACAATGTGCATGTTGGAATTCCAATACACGATAATAGAAAAAATATACTTAAAAATGTACAGGTGCGTGTTCATTCGCGAGTGTCCATGTGTCCGTGAACGCCCGAGACACGACACGTTACATCTACTTCCTCATACCATGTTCGATCGACAAATCTCCAGTAAGAAAGCCTTTCTACTGTGTGTGAGGACCAAGAAAAAAAACAACAAGAACACGTATAAACATCGTTAGAATGGCGTCTTGTGCAAACACTGAATGTGGAATCCCGAACGAGAAGGGAGGAAAATTCGAGGGTGAGATATAACGAAGGGCTGAGGCTAAGGTCGATCCGGGGCTTTGGACCGATGTTGATGAAAAGGGTACGAGACGGTTAGGGGTGGATGAGCGGCGAGAAGGAAGCGCAAAAGCTACCAACCCCCTCGTTCCAGCTTCCGCATTCAATGAAACAAGTTTCCTTTTGTTCGATAATTACGTCGGAACAATGAGAATGGGCTAGAGAAGCAGATAGAAAGACAGAAAGAGAGGATTTCACGTTCGGCAACTGCTGTGCGCTGGCAAGCCCTTCTAGCGAACGTCGTCGTCGTCGCTGGTCCGACTTTGCGTCGTCGCGAATCTCCAACTAATATCAAACTCCGTGGTGAAAGAAGGCCGGGGCAAATATAGCAGATAGAGGACGGGAAGCCAATGGATATAACGGCGAAGGGACGGGGGGATGCGATGTTCCGGACCGAGTTCTCGTCTACCGGTAACACATCGCGAAAGACATCGGGGCGGGGAGGTGCGATAGTTGGGATGAGATAAAGGTAAGATATATAAGAGACGACGTGAACTGTCCTCCCTGTGATATCGTCCAACTTCAACAAACCCCACCGACGCGCTTCACCCCGTCGATTCCGCTGTACACACGTAAACGCGTTCATAGCTCGCGGACATTTCAACGAGAGTTGTTACGGTATATACGTTGCCGCCCCGTCATCAGGAAGTACGTGAATCTGTCGTGTCCGCGAATCGCGGACCACGTACACAACGAGAGAGAGAACGACCGTTCCGGAAGTCCGGGGTCTTTGGTACGCCCGGGTAAAAACCGCGGGTCCAGAAGTAACCAAGGCAGGTGAGTAAGTGGATGAGACCGGAGGCCAAAACTTTTCTACATAACACACGACGATTTTGTATGACGCATCCGCGTCAATGTCCCATAATTATGGGACAGCATTCGGGGCAAGATAATCGTGATTATTCTCAAGTGACGATGATCGTCGCGAAACCTCGATGGCTGGAATCGACGAGCCTCGAAATCTTGGAAGCTCCACGAAAGACGCTTCCGCGACTCGTTCAACGTACACGATTGTTCTACAAGGCAGGACCGCTGTTCTACAGATTCCAACTGTACACCTACCCAATTGTCACGACCAAACTGACACGAGCATACGAATATTTCACAATATTGTCACGACTAAACTGTTCCCGAAAACTCTCATCATTAAAACTGTCACCGCACAAACTGTCACCACTCAACTCTCCCTGATCTCTATTGGACACGTGCAGAATCTTCACGAAGAATCTTCACGAAAACTATCACCGTCTAAACTGTCACGGTCTAAACCTTCACCATCTAAACTGTCACCGTCTAAACAATCACCGTTTAATCTGTCACCGTTCAAACTATCACCGCTTAAATTGTCACAGGCAAAACTGTACACGGCACCAACCGTCACCGCGAGATTTACCCAACTCATACTCGTAGACGCTGTACCCGTAGGTAAGAGCGCTCGGGCTGCTTCACCAAAGGTCATTCGCCGCTTTTGTCTCAACCACAGCCTTCGCACTGCGCGAACTTACTTGTGCTCAACGATCGGTAATAGCGGACACGCACGAAATATCGCGCGCTATTGCGCCGCGTTTGGTGAAGCAGCCCGAGCGCTCTTATCTACGAGTTCAGCTTATACCCGTGTGAGTTAGTTACCGCGCCTTGGCGCGGTGACAGTTTCGCCGGTCACAGTTTTGTGCGGTGACGGTTGGAACCAGACGGTGGTCTCCAGACGGTGGTTTCCAGACGGTGGTCTGGAAACTCCTCCGCCGAGAATGGTCCTCTTAACGAAGCTGTTTTTAATTTCTGTAGCAGTCACTAGAGGCGTTGCGATCAGATAATGCCGATAGACATAACCTGAAAACCCTTCGATACTGCTATGCCTGAATATTATGTTTATTTGGTGTACATCACAGTCTTTTAGTAATTATTATATTAAGAATGACGAATCGGTGTGTGGTGCCACATTGTAAAACCGGTAGCAAAATAAACATAAAATGTTGTACATTCCGAGTGCCTAAGAACATTGATATGTGGAAAAAGTGGGAACAATCTATTCGAGGCATTATAAAATTACAACACACGAATCGTGTATGTGTCATTTTAACAATGAAGACATAGTTCGCGAATGGGTCAAGCTTGACGCAAATTGCCAAGTAATTTCACGGATAAGTTTAATGAAAAGTTTTTAAACATAGTTTAAGAAAATAGTTACTTATATCGTGTATTTTCAGTATGTAAGGGCGCATACAAAACAATGCGACACAAAGAGTTTGCTGTGCGAACAAGATTCGATGACATCTCAGTAGAAAAGGAAAATTGTGTGGCAGAGCATGGATATGCGAAACAAGTTTCGAATTCTGAAAGAAATTCTCCAAACAATGTTCCGTCCTTCAGAGTCACAAAATCGTCAATTCGAGGAATCAGTACTCGCCTTGGTAAGTTTCCTTAACAGAATGTATCTATTGCATCGTTAGTATATAAAAGAGATGAAATAAAAGTAATTTAAACATACATACATTTCTTCTATTGATATTTCAGATATCCCTGAAGTTCCGTCAAAAATATGAATCCTGTCCAGTGTGTCAAGAAGCTGTGGGTTTGAAAACCAGCTGCGGATCTTCAGAGTCGCAAGTGGTGACAATGAAATCACGCGGTGGCCTGATTCACGCAAATCCTCATTTCTTTCATCCGATCCGTCATATCGAAGCATCATTTACAAAATATTCCTCTCGTATTGATGTCTTCGATATAATTCTAGATGAAGTATTTAACTCATACACCTTCACTTATCCCTGTAAATAGCATGGATCTGAAATCTTATCAGACGCTATAATTTACTATGTAAGATTAAAAATGAGGCAATATGCGCACCAGGAAAATTTTAAACTCAAAAAGACATTTGTTTTTAAGAAAAAATTGTCGAAATTAACTACTGAATAAATCTTATGTTAAGTTTTTGCAACTGTTCGAGTTTTCTAAATCAAGGAAGCATGAATAAAAATAAATACTTTAATTTTTATCTTTATTTAAGTTTTGTCAATATTCCGAAATGGACAGTATTTAGTAGCGTGCCAAAAAATAGTAGATTGAGGTAAGTAAAAATCAGCTCTTTACATTTTCTTACACTTTATTCTTTAGGTTTTCGAAAAGTGTTCCAGTTTTCAAAATCAAGTAAGTACGAATGAAAATAAATTCTTCAACTCTTATCTTTATTTGAGTACCTGCAATTTTCACAAAAATATAATAAAAAAGGATCAAATTAAATATATGAAACGGTTCGATGTATTTCTATATTTGTAAATAGAAACTCTTGTTTATTTTATAGGATTTAAAAGGAAATCTAACGGAGATCGATCCATCAAGAGGTAGACAACTATTTCGCCTAATATATATAACCACAGCCTTCGCACTGCCCACGAACTTACTTGTGCTCAGCGATCGGTAATAGCGGACACGCACGAAATACCGCGCGCTATTGCGCCGCGTTTGGTGAAGCAGCCCGAGCGCTCTTATCTACGAGTTCAGTTTATACCCGTGTGAGTTAGTTACCGCGCCAAGGCGCGGTGACAGTTTTGCCGGTGATAGTTTTGTGCGGTGACGGTTGGGACGGTGACGGTTGGTGCAGAATACAGTAGACGCCTTGACAGTGTAGACGGGGACTGTTCTGCTGCGTTACAGTTGCGCAGAATACAGTTGAGACCGTGACAGTTTAGACGGTGATAGTTTTGTTCGTGAAGATTTCTGCACGTGTCGAATAGAGATTCAGGAGAGTTGAGTGGTGACAATTTATGCGGTGACAGTTTTAATGGTGAGAGTTTTGTTCGGGAACAGTTTTGTCGTGACAATTTCTGCGGTGACAGTTTTAAAGGTGAGAGTTTTGTTCGGGAACAGTTTTGTCGTGACAATATTGCGAAATATTCGTATGCTCGTGTCAGTTTAGTCGTGACATTTGGGTAGGTGTACAGTTGGAATCTGTAGAACCGCGGTCCTGCCCCCTGCAATACCTATATCATTGGACCTGTGTAAAAGGGCAAACTGGGAGTTTATGGTTCGTACTTATATGTGAGATTGGAAGCACGAGTGCGAGGGCGCCGAGAAGAGAAAAGGGTGGTAAGGAATTGAGGATCTTGAGCGGTGGCTAGGGAGATAATTGATTGTATTAGGAAAGTTTGTATTCCGAGCGTGCATTCGCTGCCTAGAACACGTCCACACACACATACACCACGCAAGGAAAAGCAGAGTATTGGATTCGTATAAAAGCCAAAGGAGGAGTTGGTTATACGTATACGTATCCAGTATAGAACTTCACTATGCGCCAGCAAAGCGTCCTCCTTCGCCCTTTGCAACCAGCGCCAAACTCGCCTCTGTTTCTCTCGTAGGTTGAATACACCGAGGATGAAAAGCCCCACCAACCCAGTTCGGGCATTTCGCAATCCACCCCTATATATAATACGGTAAACTACACGTAGACACACGCCGCGTAAACCATCTCGCGAGAGCCATCCCGGCCGCAAATGTTTGCTCAAAATCACAGCGCGTCCACCCACCCCCTATATTCTCGGACAAGGTGTGTACGCCCCGTGTGATATAATATCCCGCTCCGGTTAATCATACCATCCCTCAATACTTCGTGTATCGTAACCGTGTGATCTTGTTTCTTCGATAAGTGTGACACACATTGATTGACCCAATAAGATGGCACCCCACTTGTTATTCCTCGTGGCGCGTTTCATCGAGTCACAAGGACTTTGCGAAAATTTCCCGTCCATATAACGATTCTCGTGGTTTGGAAGAAAAAAAGAGAAACCTCCCTTGCAGTACGTGGAGGACAGACGGAGGAAGCCGGTGGAAAGAGACGGGAGATGCGGAGAATGGAAAAAGAGGATGTTTGCCGTTGGTATTTATCTGTTTGCCTTTTGAGCGAAAAGACAAAAAAAAAAAGAGGAGCAACGGAAACTCGTAAGAAAATATTTGTACGCGTGTTTTTTACGGGGTAGGTCGGTTAACTGGGTGAGGAATAACAGAGAGTGGGAGAGAGAAAGAGAGAAGGATTTCAAAGGCAAGAATAACAAGACCCTTTCGGGGGTCATATTTGCCTGAGAAACCAAACTCCTAACTATTATATATTAACGTTAGGGGAGAGGGCAAAGAGTCGGAAGGTACGCGATTCGGGATGACCGATTGGCAATGAATTCATTGATGTCGTACCTCGATCGCCTCGTTAGCGTCCGTTGAATAAATTCACATTGTCCGTTACGTAATGGCTTCATTGCTAAAAAGGGTACTTCGAAATCATCCCGTCGCGCCAAGGTTCGGCGATAAGGGTGGAGCCCTTACTCGAGAAGGGAAACTCAGAGAGCGCCTAAAATGGGGGAAACCGGTACGGAGCACGGATCTATTCCAGCGGCAGCTTTTATGAAACGAACGATGCTTATGAAGCAACAAAAGAGTCCTATTGCCCTTCAACTTAACTATATAACCATTATGAATGTATGTTACATTTAAAAAAAAGTATATATGGCGCCACGCCTAATCGGACACCATTTGGCTTTTGCATCTTCGATTTTTCTCATAATTTTTTATGTTTCAATATCGGTTGAGAGAGGTGTCCCTGATTTTTTTTCTTATTTTTTCGACGAGACGTTTCCGAGATATCGATTTTTCAAAAAAAAAGTTACTTTTTCTTTAAATGCCACTAACTTTGCGGAAAATGGACCGATTGGGACGTTTTTTTTTTGAAATTTTTCTTTTTGAACACACTTTGGAAAAAGTAGATCGAAAAAATTTTCAAAAATGTATTTCTTTAAGATTTTTATGTTTTTAATATAAAATGTTGATTTCCAAAAAACACGCACTGATCGATTTTGTTGAAATTTTTTTCTAAAAAACTGACTCTCATTCCGCAACTTTTAAGCCTGGGGGAATGATGGGATAACGATGGGATCTACTTTTTTTTTCGAATTTTCAAATTTTCATGTTATATGTGTTGAAAAATATCTGAAAAAAATACTATACACAAGAGCTATCGTTAAAAATTGTGTGACACATAATGATTATTAATTAGCTTACAGATTGATTACAAGCAAAAGATACGGGTAGAATAAAGTTCTTATTATGTTGGGTAAAGTTTTATTATTAAGTAGCGTTTAATTTCTTACACGTTTAAATATTTTGTAAATTCGCGATTCTAAAGAAGACGAAAATTCTTTGAATCTCAAAGTGTCTTCTCCGTCTGGAATTGCACAATGATATGTTTGTGTCCCTGTTATTGTCTTCGCTCTTATATATCGTTTCTCCAATGATTCTTTGGCTTGAATCTAATCATTGTTATAGAAGAATTGAGCATGAATATTTGGCAAACAATTCGGTTTTACCGCCCAGTCATATAATTGTTGAGGAGTTGAAATTTGTTCGTCATATGGAAGTTGAAGGCTTGCTCGTGTTGCGAATCTTTTGACAGTTCGCCCTACTCCATCACAAGGCCCTTTCCCGTGAGCTGTTGCAAAATAATGCCATTCATCTTGTAGCCCAAAGTCTTTTTTATGGTAATTCAGATTCACAAAATTTTTGTAATTTTTGAATTGTCGAGGCGCTCCATCGGAAAAGTAAATAATTTTCGCAGCATCATTGGATAGTTCTTTGATAAAACTGGTAGTAATCTTTGTAAATTCATGAACAGCAATTGCGTCGTGAGAGAAGCAATCTGATATTATAACTAAACTTTTGTGAATGAGTTCATTATTTTCTTTGTAATAAATTACGACTGGATAAATCGTTGCCTGATTGTTATTCCAATGGAATCCAGATGAGGCATTCTGAATAACAAAGGCGTAATTTTCCGCAAAATCACAAATCACAATGTACTCATTTTTTTTCTAACGATTCTTTCAACGATCTCAAATAGCTTGCTTGTTCTTTAGCAATATAATGGTGTGGTAAAAGTCTTGTTATATTTTCACAAAAATTGTCGACGAAATCTGTTGAGTTTTTCACGAATGTCTCCAAGCTTGTACGAGGCTTCGAATTCTTCCAAAATGAGTATTGTCCTTTAGATATCGATAAAAAAAAATCAAATAAGAATTAATACAGTAATCGTATGTCGTAATATGTTTAACTAAAAATTGACGGTCATTATCCAATCAATTATTAAGATATATCTATTTAATTTCATATATAGATAACAATAACTATTGCTCGTGGGCCTGAAAAAAGTTATTATTTACTTTCAGTACTGATAATTAAAACATGGAAATTTGAAAATTCGAAAAAAAAAAAATAGATCCCATCGTTATCCCATCATCGGCCCCGGCTTAAAAGTTGCGGAATGAGTGACAGTTTTTTAGAAAAAAATTTCAAGAAAATCGATCAGTACGTGTTTTTTGAAAATCAACATTTTATATTAAAAACATAAAAATCTCAAAGAAATACATTTTTGAAAATTTTTTCGATCCATTTTTTCCAAAGTGTGTTCAAAAAGAAAAATTTGGAAAAAAAAACCTCCCAATCGGCTCATCTTTCGCAAAGTTACTGGCATTTAAAGAAAAAGTAACTTTTTTTTTTTGAAAAATCGATATCTCGGGAGCGTCTCGTCAAAAAAATTTGAAAAAAATCAGGGACGCCTCTCTCAACCGATACTAAAACATAAAAAATTATGAGAAAAATCGGAGATGCAAAAGCCAAATGGTGTCCGATTTGGCGTGGAATGCCCAATATATAATATACGAGGGTATAACCTGGGACGAGAAAGCGTGCCAAGTCTGTGTGCGAGATAGCAGTGACAGGGGATGTAGCAAGGTACGAGGCAACCCCCGTAAGTAAGTGGTAAGCCGACGAGCGGACCTCTAGTCGAGAGTTGGGTATTGCGGCGGGAAGGCGAAGAGGGTGAAGCTCACGTTGCTACTGACTGGCAGGTTTCTTCATCGAGGAAGCCACCGGAAATGATGCTTCGAAGCTATATACACCCTGTACCGGTCCTGTACACAACCATCCACCGCGTTCGACCGATTCCAACCCCGCGACCACGAGAGATAGAGAAATCTCCTTCGCTCAGATTCGACGGCAAAGAAATTGTCCCGTTTGTCGAGGAACGAGGGAAAAGCCCTCACCAGCTTTTTCTCTATCTCACTCTCTCGTCGTTCCCGAACGGAAATATACTTTAAATATGAAACAGTCAGACGCAGTGGTTGCTTCTCACATTCGCGTCGTCTCGAGAGATACCGGGAGAAGCCGACGATGTGGAAGGGCTGTTTTGAGGGGTTGAGAGCGCCCGAGGACAGGCAGGAAGGATTGGGATTGACAATGTTCCACCGGCGCTTCGACTCTCGCCTTCGACACGTTGTGATCTATCCGTGTGTTCGAGCTTCGAATAATGCCTAGTCCCCACCCCGGTACTTGGATCACGACGTTTCGACGACGGACACTTCGAGAAATACGATGGAAACGGAGAGCACGAGAGGAAATTGATTCAATGGGAGACGGTTAAGAATTATTATACGTTTCTCGTTGAAACATCGCCCCGCGATGTCAAGACACTACGGAATTTCTATGGTTCATGTGGATTTTATGAAATATCCTGGAAATCCTCGCCATTTCAAGGACGATGGTTTTCGATTAATGAAGAAGACAATCGAACGATTCAATTTGTTTAATTCGACGTTCGAAACGTAACGAATTTCATTGTCGAATGGTCAACAATCGTGAAAAGACGTTCATAACGGATTGTTTTTTTCGCTAAAAACGCTATAATTTGGAGTTCAACAACGGAAACATTGCTACATCGGACAAACTATTTTCGCGTCTGAAAATTTCTCCCGTTCCCTCAACTACACGGTACTAAAATCTATACGTACAGATAGGTTGAACTGCTCGCAGTGTTGCTGTACGAAACGAATGCCAATTACACTTTAACCTCAGCGAGAGCGCGGACGAGTGAAGGACCCATGGTCCAATTTGTCCCTTGACTCTCGAGTGATCTCCAAACTTTCAACTAAGGCCTTTTCCGAGAAAACAGACGTGCCTTAGTGCTACAATCGTTATACGATAACGAGATTTCACCAACGGCGACAATTCTATGCGGATATCGGGACGTTCGGGACGGCGTGTGGCGGGGGATGATAGTGTTGAAAATCACTATTTCTGCCTTCAACCCGGAATATTTCTCTTTATTTACGAGGTCTGTTCGAAAAGTATCGCGAATTTTGAATTTCCGCGGTCTACGTATATTCGATTTTCGATTTTTTTGTGGCGTTAGGTTGGCACTCTGTTAAAAAAACAACGGAGAAAAGTAAGCGTACTTGTATCCGCCCCACGGTCTTGTATACAGGTCTGGAAACTCCTCCGCCGAGAATGGTCCTCTTAACGAAGCTGTTTTTAATTTCTGTAGCAGTCACTAGAGGCGTTGCGATCAGATAATGCCGATAGACATAACCTGAAAACCCTTCGTTACTGCTATGCCTGAATATTATGTTTATTTGGTGTACATCACAGTCTTTTAGTAATTATTATATTAAGAATGACGAATCGGTGTGTGGTGCCACATTGTAAAACCGGTAGCAAAATAAACAAAAAATGTTGTACATTCCGAGTGCCTAAGAACATTGATATGTGGAAAAAGTGTGAACAATCTATTCCAGGCATTATAAAATTACAACACACGAATCGTGTATGTGACATTTTAACAATGAAGACATAGTTCGCGAATGGGTCAAGCTCGAAGCAAATCGCCAAGTAATTGCACGGGTAAGTTTAATGAAAAGATTTTAAACATAGTTTAAGAAGATAGTTACTCATATCGTGTATTTTCAATGTGTAAGGGCCCATACAAAACAATGCGACACGAAGAGTTTGCTGTGCGAACAAGATTCAATGACATCTGAGTAGAAAAGGAAAATTGTGTGCCAGAGCATGGATATGCGAAACAAGTTTCGAATTCTGAAAGAAATTCTTCAAGCAATGTTCCGTCCTTCAGAGTCACAAAATCGTCAATTCAAGGAATCAGTAATCGCCTTGATAAGTTTCCTTAACAGAATGTATCTATTGCATCGTTAGTATATAAAAGAGATGAAATAAAAGTAATTTAAACATACATAAATTTCTTCTATTGATATTTCAGATATCCCTGAAGTTCCGTCAAAAATATGAATCCTGTCCAGTGTGTCAAGAAGCTGTGAGTTTGAAAACCAGCTGCGGATCTTCAGAGTCGCAAGTGGTGACAATAAAATCACGCGGTGGCCTGATTCACGCAAATCCTCATTTCTCTCATCCGATCCGTCATATCGAAGCATGATTTACAAAATATTCCTCTCGTATTGATGTCTTCGATATAATTCTAGATGAAGTATTTAACTCATACACCTTCGCTTATCCCTGTAAAGAACATGGATCTGAAATCTTATCAGACGCTACAATTCACTATGTAAGATTAAAAATAAGGCAATATGCGCACCAGGAAAATTTTAAACTCAAAAAGAAATTTGTTTTTAAGAAAAAATTGTCGAAATTAACTACTGAAAAAATCTTATGTTAAGTTTTTGCAAGTGTTCGAGTTTTCGAAATCAAGGAAGTATTAATGAAAATAAATATTTGAATTTTTATCTTTATTTAAGTTTTGTCAATATTCCGAAATGGACAGTATTTAGTAGCGTGCCAAAAAATAGTAGATTAAAGTAAGTAAAAATCAGCTCTTTACATTTTCTTACACTTCATTTTTTAGGTTTTCGAAAAGTGTTCCAGTTTTCAAAATCAAGTAAGTATGAATGAAAATAAATACTTGAATTTTTATCTTTATTTAAGTTTTGTCAATATTCCGAAATGGACAGTATTTAGTGGCGTGCCAAAAAATAGTAGATTAAAGTAAGTAAAAATCAGCTCTTTACATTTTCTTACACTTCATTTTTTAGGTTTTCGAAAAGTGTTCCAGTTTTCAAAATCAAGTAAGTATGAATGAAAATAAATTCTTCAACTTTTATCTTTATTTGAGTACCTGCAATTTTCACAAAAATATAATGAAAGTGGATGAAATTAAATATATGAAACGGTACGATGTATTTCTATTTTTGTAAATGAAAACTTTTGTTTATTTCATAGGATTTAAAAGAAAATCTAACGGAGATCGATCCATCAAGAGGTAGACAACTATTTCGCCTAATATATATTCATATGACATACATATTTGCAAATAGTTTATATTTATCATGCTCGGTTAAAAGTTAGAATGTTTAAAACCCGATTCAAATTAAGTGCATATTTATTCAGCATATTCATTAAATATGACGGGATTAATAACTTATAATTACATATAATAAATATGTGTAACGCGGTACCGTTAGTGTGACAGAGACAGACAATTATGTCTATCGGCATTATCCGATCGCAACGCCTTTAGGGGCTGCTACAGAAATTAAAAACAGCTTCGTTAACGGGCCGCCCCGCGCCGCTGAAATTTGAGGGAGTTTCCAGACCTGTATACAAGACCGTGATCCGTCCTTTAACCAATTGCTGGCTCTTGTTGAGCGGGGAGAATGCGGGGGTGTTTTTTTTTCCTGTGAATTATGTTTGAATTTCCTTGTTGGCCCTGAAAAGGGCCGAGGGTTTTACTCTGAAAGAGCGTCGGTTCGTAAATTTATTTTTAACCAAATATTACGGTAATTATAATTAATCTTATCTTTTAAGTTACTTCTTATTTCTCTAGTTTAATGTTAGGTGATCCGCTTTTTTCTGAGTAGGCGCTAAAAGTTTTACTTATGGCTACGTGTTCACTTTTTTTTTTTTGATTTGTATAATATAGTCTTAAATATTTATATTAAATGTAATTTCCTTACTTCACTAAACTAAGATATGTTAAGTATTTTAATCTTAATAGAGGTTTTAATTATTTACATTTTTTTTCTTCTAGTGAGGACGGTGCGTGGTACTCGCCAGGTTATTTAATATAATTATGTGCCCTTTTTTCCAGATATTAATCATTTACTAAAAAGATCCTAAGACAGAGGATACGCCGTGGAGACCAGGACCCAACGCCCTGCCGCCGGACCCCCGCAGCCATCGAGGTAATATGTTTTATTTTTACTTTTATCTTTAATGTTAAGTATTTGATATTGATGTATATTCTTTTATGTATTGTATACTAGGAGGTCTGCGTACAACAACTCATGTCCCTCACTTATGCTGAAAAAATCGGCCATTTTGAATGTTTAGTTAATTGTTGACAGCTGTTTTGGTTAGACGTGTTTTGGCTTGTCTTCGATTTTTGCCCATTCCAAAAAAGCAGCTTCCATTGCGATGATTGAGCTTTGGTTTCCACGTCATAACCATAAACCCATCATTCGTCACCAGTTCTGACCCTCTGGAGCAAATTTGGCTCGTCGCGGACCGAGTCCAACGGCTCCTTAGCAATGTTAACGCGACACTGTTTTTGTTCGAAATTGAGCAATTTTGGCACGAATTTCGCGGCGACCCGTCTCATGCCCAAGTTATTGATAAAAATCGAATAGCACGAGTCAATCGATATGTTTAGTTCCTCAGCAACTTCTCTAACGGTGATTCGACGATTGGCTAATATTATTTTCTTCACTTCCTCAATGTTTTCGTCTGTTGTTGATGTGCTCGGGCGTCCGGAACGCATTTCGTTGTTCGCATCTTCTCGGCCCTCTGAGAACATTTTGTACCACCGATAAACGTTGCTTTGGTCCAAGGTAGCTTTACCATATGCCACAGTCAACATTCGAAATGTGTCCGCGCACTTAATTTTGTTTTTCACACAAAATTTGATACGGATTCTTTCATCCATTTTTTGGAATAGGCAAAAATCGAAGACAAGCAAAAACAGGTCTAACCTGAACAGCTGTCAACAATTAACTAAACATTCAAAATGGCCGATTTTTTCAGCATAAGTGAGGGACATGAGTACCAACCTAACGCCACAAAAAAATCGAAAATCGAATATGGGTAGCCCGCGGAAATTCAAAATTCGCGATACTTTTTGAACAGACCTCGTATATACAGTATCTCGAGTCATTCGGATAAAACCACGTAAATTTCAATATATGGCGCACTCCAGCCGAAATCGACAAAGCCCTGATTTTCAAGTTTTCTCTATTCTTTACTTTTTAAAAAGTTGGAAGGCGATACGGAAAAAGAACGTTTAGGACAGTGTTTGAGATACGAAAGAACCCAAAGATCAATTATAGCTTCATTAAACAACGAATAATAAGCGATAATTAATAAAATCATTTAAAAAGGTATGGAAGGTAAAAGGTGCACCGAGAAAAAAAAACTAAAATCAATAAAATGTGTTTTTCCAATATTCGCTGTAACATATTTGCTATGATGCGAGGATATAATTAATACAAGCAAAGTTATTTTTTTCTACAAAATTAAAAATTTATTTCACTAAATTATATCTTCGTATATGAGCGAAATATGTTTTAGTGAATATTGAAGAAATTTTATTGGCTTTGGTAATTTGTTTTTTTTTCTCAGGTAAAAGGACCACCCCCAAGTTCCAACGGTCAATTAGATGTCTTTGTGCACTTTTGTTTTGTCATTCTCGAGCTAATAGCTATAGTTGAATTAATAGTTGGATTAATGATCAGCGGATGAAAAAAAAATGCATTGACCTAAATTCCGAAAGACCCACATTACCTAGTGTCCTCAATAAAATTTTGAAAATTTACAATCTACTTTGGGCATTTTGGAAAAAGTGAATTCGATAGACTAAATTGGACTTAATGATTGTTAGTAATTACCAAATCATAGAATCAAATAAATGATTTCATGATTTTACCAATCACCAATCTGGATATCTTTGATAATTGACAAATCGTGAAATCGAATTGACAAATCGAAAATTGTGAGAAAAATCAAGAGCAATTCTTTTAAAAAATGCCTAATTCTTTATAATTTTGCTTCCTCAAAGGGTTAAGGTTTGTTTTTGTGAAAAAAGTGATAATAACACTTTTTTAAGGATCTCTAGAGATTATAGTGTAGTACTTTACTACGGAGACTCTAATATAAAGTGTTTCCCTAACCGAAAGAATGGAAATGTACTGAAAGCAGGTTCAATGAAATTTAGAAAATTTACAACTGAATTTAGGTATTTTGAAAAAAAAAAAGAATGCGAATGACTAAATTGGCTTTGATGATTATCAAATCATAGTAACAAATGATTTCATGATTTTATCAATCACAAATCTGGCTATCATTGATAATTGACAAATCATGAGTCGAAAATTATGAGAAAAATCAAGAACAAGTTATTTCAAAAAATGCTTAATTCTTTATAATTTTGCTACCTTAAAGGGGTAAGATTTGTTTTGGTGAAAAAAAGAGATATCAACACTTTTTTAAGGATCTCTAGAGATTCTAGTGTAGACTTTTCTACGGAGACTCTAATATAAACTGTTTCCCTAACCGAAAGAATTGAAATATACTAAAAGCAGCTTCAATAAAATTCAAAAAATTTACAATTTAATTTGGGCATTCTTAAAAAATGAATATGATTAACTAAATTTGCTTTAATGATTGTTAGTAATTACCAAATCATAGTAACAAATAAATGATTTCATGATTTTATCAATCACAAATCTGGCTATCTTTGATAATTGACAAATCATGAATCATAAATTTCAAGAAAAATCACGAATAATTCTTTTTAAAAATACCCAATTCTTTATAATTTTGCTTCCTCAAAGACGTAAGCTTTGTTTTTGGTGAAAAAAGTGGTAATAACACTTTTTTAAGTGAAAATTTATAATGTAATTTGGGCATTTTGGACAAAATTACTTTGATTGACTTAATTGACTTTAATGTTTGTTAGTAATTCCCAAATCATAGTAACAAAGAAATGATTTCTAATTTTATCAATCACAAATCTGGCTATCTTTGATAATTGACAAATCATGAATCATAAAATTCAAGAAAAATCACGAATAATTCTTTTCAAAAATACCCAATTCTTTATAATTTTGCTTCCTCAAAGGCGTAAGCTTTGTTTTTGGTGAAAATAAGAGGTAATAACACTTTTTTAAGGATCTATGGAGATTCTACTATAGAATCTTCTACGGAGACTCTAATATAAACTGTTTCCCTAACAGAACGAATTGAAACGTACCGAAAGCAGCTTCAATGAAATTTAGAAAATTTACAATGTAATGTGGGCATTTTGGAAAAAATATATTTGATTGACTAAATTGACTTTAATGTTCGTGATAGTCAACACTGTGTACAGTGTTCGATACACAATTGCGACTTTTCACTCAATAAGTGGCAGCCTTTTTTTATGATAAAAACACACAAGAAAATTCAAGTAAGCAAAGAAATCTTGATTTTTTACTTTTACCAATTCGTAATTTTTGTTTTATGCCAAAATGTGGAGGGGTTCGTGTACACGAGGACCAAGATTGCAAAAGGACATATCCGTCGATTGAACCAAATGGAAAAGACTGTATGGAATTGTTCTGTATCTTACACCGTTTGATGTTTTTCTCTTGTAACAAATTTACAGCACCGGTGAGTCTCAACATTCATGACTTGCGTCAACTTACATACCATCCGAGATTGACGGAGAGATGGATAAACAACAAACAACTTGAATATTGAATTATTTATGATGGGAATTTCCCTTTGTCAATAATATGTTAATCTCGTCTTTAACTTTTCTTGAATATCAGTGTAATTATAAAATTTCTCTAGCGTTACATTAGATTTCGTCGATAGAGTCAAGTATTTTACGACTGAAGGCTAAATGTTTCTAGAGTTTCAGTCAACGCTATGAGTTCATAAGATTTATAGCATTTTAACGAGACGTCAATTTTCTCTCATAACTCTGGATATCACTTGGAAACGACGAAGTACTCGGGATCAAAATTTCTTTTCGTTGACAATAATTTCGTACACTTATCCAAATATTTTAATATTTAAAATCGCAATTTATTTCTCAAATCTTCCAAGGAACCAACGATGAACTCGACAGTCTTGTAAATGGTGTTTTTGTTTTTACTACAGGTAAATCACAATAATGCCTGTCAGCATTCTTATAGCTTCAAGAGTGAACCAGGACTTATTAATTCACCTTCTTTGTGGCAATTGCTTCGAGATCGTCATAGAAACGAGACTGTGGACAGGTTGTACCTTGACAATTTTTGATAATCGCATCTATCTAGAGAATGACACTAATCATTTCCTGTTTTAAGAACAAAGCCAAGCGATAATCTACCAATGAGATAAAAATTGTCAGACAGCACTGTACTGATTACAGTTTGTTCATGTACTTTCGAAACTTTGTTCAAAAAAATACCAAAAACCATAACTTTGGCTACTGAGCTCTTCGTTATTCACCGATTGAGCTCAACATAAATCTGAAGGGTTTTGGGGTGGGAAACTTACTCGCGAACCTTACTAATCAATCGTAGTAATTGATAATATTGAAAAAAAATTGAAAATTATGGTTTTTATTGTTTTTTTTTTCAATTATCTTTTGATATCCTGCTAAAAAAATAGTGTAGAATTAATAATTGGCAAGAAATTCATTATCAGAGTCTTTGAAACGTTCAGTAAGGATGAAAAAAAAATTTTACATTTCATTTTTGACCTTTCGTACCTGCAATCGAAAAATATCGAATATGCAAGTGGCCGTACGTGATTTTTTTTCTAACAATCTTTATGATTCAAATTTACAAGAAAAAAAAAACTATCTCAAGTTAGCGAAGAGAAAACCGTGATATTTTCGACTTTAAATTCTGTATATTTAAAAACAACTTGCATATTGGGTTTTGAGTCGAATTAATTTTTTTACGGATTTACAGTAAATTATTTAAAAAATACATGCAAAAATTTCGATTTTTTTTTATTAAGGTGAAATGCCAAGTTTTGCTAACGTACAATGGGAACTAAGTTTTATTATATTAAATATATTTTTGCAGATTGTTTATTTTTCAAATTTGATCATTTTAGCATTTCGGGTATATATATTTTTTCCATGGGGTGGGGGAGTTACGTTACTGAAGCTCATCATAATGTCGTATGGAAATTTTGACGATTCATCAACGTGATAACGAATAATCATCAGATACATTCTATTTCCTCTCCCGCATTCGAAATTCAATTGATTCAATGATATAACCGCGAAATCAGATTAATCAATCTACTATTCATAATCGTGTGTATTTCCTTGTTCTTTTTGCACACACACAACCCCTGCCGTCCCCCTTCCCCCTTTGCCACTAGGAAATCTACGCGGTTGATCGAACAATCGTGGGGGTTGTTTTGTCCGAAAAATCGTGCCTGCGATTTGATCAAAATTTGGCTCGTTCACAAATTAAATCGGCAACCCTCCGGATATTAAAATATAGTAAGAGAAGCTTCTATATATCTCATCAATCTGTTTACCTTCCTGTTGCCGAAATCGTATTATGCATGAAAGTTGTATATTTAAATAATACACACATATCTCTCTATATTATATAAATATAGCGCCGCCGTGTACAAGAGCGGTGGGGGAGCCCCCCCCACCCCCCAGCATATATATATCTCTCTATATTATATAAATATATCGCCGCCGTCGTGTACGAGAGTCGAGGAGAGTGAGCGGGATCGAGTATGCTGGGTGAGGGGCTCGAGCGGGGGGGGGGGGCAGGGCGGCAGAGCCCCCCTAGTATTATATATATATATTAGGGCGATTTTTTTTCGACTATTTTTTTTTTCAGTCCCCACACGAAATTTTGTTGGATATGTCGAAAAAGAAATTCCCTGGAAGTTACAGCCCTTAATATTAATTCTAAGTACTTTCCCAAAGCGTGAGAAGATTTTCCATCTAAAATTTCTACTCAAATTTCTATAACTCAGCCGCATTTTATGCTATCATATTGTTCTTTGTTTCGATTTACTCAGAATAAAACAATCTAAAAAAGTGCCTTTTGCGGCGAAAGTGTTAATTGTACTGATGAGTTGGTACGGGTCACTGAAGTTGATTTTTTCGCAAAATTCTCGTGTTTTTGCTGTTATCTCCGAAACAATTAACTTTACGAAAAAAACGTTAACGAAAAATTTGTTGGAAGCTTAATGTCCTATAAAAAAGGTCCTATCGACTCAATTGCTTAGATTAATATTTCTTGAGATATTGAACTTTTTTTATTTTTTATTTTTTTTATTATTTAATATTTCATATTTTATAAATTTTATACTACTCATAAGTTAAAGTTCAATATCTCAAGAAATATTAATCTAAGCAATTGGGTCGATAGGACCTTTTTTGTAGGAAATTAAATTTCCAACAAATTTTTCATTTACATTTTTTTCGTAAAGTTAATTGTTTCGGCGATAACAGCAAAAAAACGAGAACTTTGGGTCAAAATCAACTCCAGTGACCCGTACCAACTCACCAGTACAATTTACACTTTCGCCGCAAAAGCCACTTTTTTAGATTGTTTTATTCTGAGTAAATCGAAACCAAGAACAATATGATAGCATAAAATGCGGCTGAGTTATAGAAATTTGAAAAAAAAACAAAATTCGATTTACGTTTATTTTAGATGGAAAATCTTCTCACGCTTTGGGAAAGTACTTAGAAATAATATTAAGGGCTATAACTTTCAGGGAATTTCTTTTTCGACATATCCAACAAAATTTCGGGTGGGTACTGAAAAAAAAAATAGTCGAAAAAAAAATTGCCATATATATATATAAATACGCATGTTTAGCATTTCATACGAGGTCTGTTCAAAAAGTATCGCGAATTTTGAATTTCCGCGGGCTACGTATATTCGATTTTCGATTTTTTTGTGGCGTTAGGTTGGTACTCGTGTCCCTCACTTATGCTGAAAAAATCGGCCATTTTGAATGTTTAGTTAATTGTTGACAGCTGTTTTGGTTAGCCGTGTTTTAGCTTGTCTTCGATTTTTGCCTATTCCAAAAAATGGATCGAAGAATCTGTATCAAATTTTATGTGAAAAACAAAATTAAGTGCGCGGTCGCATTCCGAATGTTGACTGTGGCATTTTTTTTTGGGAAAAAAAAATTGTGCGAGATAAAATGGCCCCTCCCTTGCCACCTAATAAATCTCTCCGTTTCTCCGGTCATCTTCGCTAGTCGTCACTTTTCATCGATTGACATTTGAACATTGTCTCGATTCATTGACAATGGGTCCTCGAAGGGGGTCGAGGGGAAAAATCCAATTGCTAACTTTTTCCTTCGGTGCCACGATATTTATGAAAAACAAAATGTTTCAACGACTGCAGATTTGTAATTATAATTTTTTCGTACATTTCGAAATTGTTCGATTTTCTTTTTAAAATCATTTTAAAGTTCATTTTGTCTTCCACCTGTCTTCCCTGTACGTGCGATACGCATAATTTTGAAAACGCGGAAACTGCAATTGTCGTGCGTTAGGAATATTGAGATATCTCCGTTCGAACAAGAACCGAGAACAATTGCGTAATTTGTAAATGAAAAAAAAAAAAAAAAACAAAAAAAACAAAAAAATAAAATAAAAATATCGGATACATTTGACGAGGTGTACCGAGAGAAAAATGTAAATTCAACATTTTCACAGTTGTTTATTTTTCGTGGAGTAACCGGCGAGAAACTCATTGGGAAATTGATACAAATGGATAGGGCGGCGGGGGGCGGCGGGTGGGGTGTATTATTATTTTTTTGCACAGTGTTATGGATCATCATCCTCTCTCAATTACAGCGATCGGCCAAAATGCTGCGAGCGTAGAATTATAAGCGGGTTTCTGTGTTATACTCTACCACGTAGTCTCGGTCCAGCGGTTTCCGCGCTGTCGACTAAATTATCCTCCATCAGTTTTGGGTCCACGTTCGCATATATATATATATCTATATATATATACAGAAATACACGAACGATCGTACAGGCAACAATGGTTAATTTAACGGTAACGTTTACCGAGCCATTTATTCGCATTAGTCCACCATATCCGCGGTCTTTCATCATCTATCTATCTCTCTCCCTCGCTCACTCGTTCCCAACCACTTCCTTATACATATATATACACCTTTCCGAGATAATGCCAGTTGAGTTCCGGATCCAGAGATTATATTATGTAATCCATCCCACCCACCTTTCGGACGATACCAAAAGTATTTTCAGCTTCATTAGTTTAAAAAAAAAAAAACGCTGTGAAATATGCCCCGATGAAAACAGAGGGCGGGTTTACATGGAAAATACACATCAGGTTTTTCGTAATAGTTTTTGTATTGAAAAGTCAACCATCTTTCATACATCGACGATCAGTTTTCGTTTGTGTTTCTGACCACTTTAGGATCTGCCGTGAATTCGGACTTTGATTTACTTACGATTTGGACTCTCATAGCAATGGTAACGGAATATTAAGGGGCGAGATAGGGTTGACGGTTCAAAGAATCGATTTTTTTTATTTCATAAATTATTAGTAAAACTATTGAAAAATATGTTCCCAAAATTTTTAATGAAAATTCCGACTCGTTCTATTGTTATAAGCCATTAAGAGGGGAAATACGGTTAGGACAGCGTTTTCTCAATGATTTTCATGAATTTTTTTATAGTACAAAAAATGAATATAATTTATTGAAACTTTGAGAATATTTTATACATATATTTCAGTATATTCTATAAAATTTTTTGAAAAAATTTTCGAATTTCCTTGATAAACACCGAAGATATTAGCGACCCCATATTGCTCGTTTTTCTTGGTACTACTTTTTCAAACGCGTTTTTCTGAAAACGACTTTTTTTTAACTTGCGTACACGCTAGTTTGAAAAGTTTTCAACCAATCGTTTTGAAAATTGGCAGTTACTTTCTTCATAGTATTGCGCTCTATATGAACCCAAAATCGGAATATTATCATTATTTAAAATAATTTTTTTTTGCA
This sequence comes from Oxytorus armatus, assembly GCA_958009045.1. Classification (NCBI taxonomy): domain Eukaryota; kingdom Metazoa; phylum Arthropoda; class Insecta; order Hymenoptera; family Ichneumonidae; genus Oxytorus; species Oxytorus armatus. The sequence continues at coordinate 11,640,314 of OY253754.1, read as the reverse complement.
AGTAAAGTTGTAAAAAAAGGCAAAAAATCATGCTTTTTTGTTTTGACCCCTGTAAAAAAATTCAATTTTCTATTTTTTTGATAGCATTTAGGTTCATATAGAAGAGAGACATATAATAAAGGTAAATTCAAACCTCGTTTGATTTCAGATGAAAATTGCGTCTTCCAGAATGTACGCAAAATGCTGAGTCTGATTGTGACCTGCAATATGGGATCGCTAATATCCCCGGTGTTTTTCAAGAAAATTCTTAAAAAATTTTATAGTATATACTTAAATATATGTATACAATATTCTCAAAGTTTCAATAAATTATATTCATTTTTTATACTATAAAACAATTCATGAAAATCTAGGTGAACAGCTAGGTAGCGATTTTGCGATAAATGAAAAAAGACAATTTCTCTCGAAAGCCATGAGACTTTTACTGAGATCATATTTGTTTATTTTTATAGGTCCGAAGCCAATCTAACCACCGTGTCACTCTGACGTGCTGGTTTTGGGACATCCTGTATGCGAGGTTTGTTAAAAAAAGTATCGCGAATTTTGAATTTCCGCGGGCTACGTATATTCGATTTTCGATTTTTTTGTGGCGTTAGGTTGGTACTCATGTCCCTCACTTATGCTGAAAAAATCGGATATTTTGAATGTTTAGTTAATTGTTGACAGCTGTTTTGGTTAGACGTGTTTTGGCTTGTCTTCGATTTTTGCCTATTCCAAAAAATGGATCAAAGAATCCGTATCAAATTTTGTGTGAAAAATAAAATTAAGTGCGCGGACGCATTCCGAATGTTGACTGTGGCATATGGTGAAGCTACCTTGTGCCAAAGCAACGTTTATCGGTGGTACAAAATGTTCTCAGAGGGCCGAGAAGATGCGAACAACGAAATGCGTTCCGGACGCCCGAGCACATCAACGACAGACGAAAACATTGACGAAGCGAAGAAAATAATATTGGCCAATCGTCGAATCACCTTTAGAGAAGTTGCTGAGGAACTAAACATATCGATTGGCTCGTGCTATTCGATTTTTACCAATGATTTGGGCATGAGACGGGTCGCCGCGAAATTCGTGCCAAAATTGCTCAATTCAACAAAAACAGTGTCGCTTTAACATTGCTAAGGAGCCGTTGGACTCGGTCCGCGACGACCCAAATTTGCTCCAGAGGGTCATAACTGATGACGAATCATGGGTTTATGGTTATGACGTGGAAACCAAAACTCAATCATCGCAATGGAAGCTGCTTTTTTGGAATAGGCAAAAATCGAAGACAAGCCAAAACACGTCTAACGAAAACAGCTGTCAACAATTAACTAAACATTCAGAATGGCCGATTTTTTCAGCATAAGTGAGGGACACGAGTACCAATCTAACGTCACAAAAAAATCGAAAATCGAATATACGTAGCCCGCGGAAATTCAAAATTTGCGATACTTTTTGAACAGACCTCGTATATGTCCATTGTATCGTCGCGAAGTATACAAAAAAAATGTTACGACGGAGGGGGATGATGCAAGCTCGACCGGAGTTTTACGTGGCCTATCATCGTACACGATCGTGGATCGCGGCCGATTCGTTATAAATACAATCATTCGTACGCACACGCGTACATCCAGTAGTAGATTTTACGTGGGGGCAAATATACAGTGGCGAAAAGGGAGAGATTTTGAGGGGATGAGAAGGAATAAAATCGAAAAGCGAGTTGGCAAAAAGAGCGAGGGAGGGAAAGAGAAGTGGCAAAAAAGAGAGGCGAGAGGAGATTTTTGGGGGTGGGTGGTTTGCCACGCATAGCTTCGATTGTTGCGAATTGAAAAACAATTAGTGAATTGTGGCTCGGTCGCCCAATACTGAAGTATCTTTTTAGCGATGGGTGCGGATGGGACAGGAGGGTGGGAATAAAAAAAAAAATATATACATAAATATCTGTATGTTTGTGTTTCGCGAGCGGATACCGCGATCCCAGGACTAACAACCGCAATGCCGGGCGTATAAAAATTGCGGAAGGGGGTTGGCGTTTGAAAACTGCGGTCTGGCCGAGAGTTTTCCGCCTCGGAATCATCCCCCTCTTTCTCCCGAAACTACCCCGTACACAACACACAGAGTGCGGAATCGCTATCCGCGGAATCGCGCGGTGGGGACTCGTTCGAATTTTCGCCGATCGACGGAGAGAGAAAGAGAGAAAGAGGGAGAGACAGAAGGGTTGGAATCGCGACGAGATCGCGTTATATCTCTCTTTTTCTTTCCCCGCATTCGATCCATTGCGTTCATTTGCATATTTCCATAACGCGCCCTTTCGACTTCTCCATCACCCTCCCGCTTCACCCTCTCGCGGTCTCTCTTCTCTTTCGCGCATTCGCGTTATAAAAATATTCAAATTTCTTTGTACACCTGAAATTAGCATCGGGAAAAGAATGACCCGCGAGACTGACGCGTATAGCTAACGCACGTTGTGCATGGGATATTTCACGTCGGATCGAACGATTTTGTTTCACGTTATTTTCTTCACGTCGTCTTATCTTTTTTTATTCGCGAACACGGCGAACCAGATACGTGGAACTCAACGAAATTTTTTTTTAAATCACGTTTTTAACACCCTTATCATTCGATGTTTTTTTTGGGGGGAGGAATTACGCTTATTTCGGGGAGCGAGAAAAGTCAATGGGGAAGCTTTTATTTTTTTACAATTATCGCTGAGCAAAAAAATAAAAGATTATTTGCACAAAAATTTGTGTATTCACGAAGATTATGGATTAAGGGGGGAAATAGGGTTAGACGGTTCAAAAAATCGAGTTTTTTTTTTTCATAAATTGTTTGTAAAACTATTGAAAAAGATGTTCCCAAAATTTTAAATGAAAATTCCGACTCGTTCTATTGTTATAAGCCATTGAGGGGAAAATAGGAACAGCGTCTTCTCAATAATTTTCATGAATTTTTTTACAGTATAAAAAATTAATATAATTTATTGAAACTTTGAGAATATTTTATACATATATTTGAGTATATACTATAAAATTTTTGAACAATTTCCTTGAAAAACACCGACGATATTAGCAACCCCATATTGCTTGTTTTTCTTGGTACTATTTTTTTTTTGCTTGCGTACACGCTAGTTTCAAAAGTTTTCAACCAATCGTTTCGAAAATTGGCAGTTACTTTCTTCATAGTATTGCGCTCTATATGAACCTAAAATCGGAATATTATCATTATTTAAAAAAACTTTTTATTTGCAAATAAAGTTGTAAAAAATGGCAAAAAATCATGCTTTTTTGTTTCGACCCCTGTAAAAAATTCAATATTCTATTTTTTTTATAGCATTTAGGTTCGTATAGAAGAGAGACATATAATAAAAGTAAATTCCAACTCCGTTTGGTTTCAGATGAAAATTGCGGCTTCCAGAATGTACGCAAAATGCTGAGTCTGATTGTGACCTGCAATATGGGGTCGCTAATATCTTCGGTGTTTTTCAAGGAAATTCTTCAAAACTTTTATAGTATATACTTAAATATATGTATAAAATATTCTCAAAGTTTCAATAAATTATATTCATTTTTTATTCTATAAAAAAAAATTCATTAAAATCATTGAGAAAACGCTGTCCTAACCCTATGTCCCCCCTTAAGGACTCACCGCTTCGCGCGCCGAAAACCGAGTAAATTTGAAAAATTATTATAAAGGTTGTATGGTGAAAAATAAATTATATTGTTGATTTCAGATTTTTTATTAACTTTTCAACTATAAGAAAAAAAATGTATAATTTTTGCGGTCACATTTATTCCTATAACTTTGTAACGGAGTGGAATTTTCTTAAAAGTTTTTTTTTTTTAATTCTTAAAAGTATAAAGAATAAAAATCTGTAAAAAGATGTTGATTTTTTGAAAATTCCTGGGGTACGTGGGCCCTTAAAATTGAATATTTTTCGAAAAGCGTTAGCATATTTTTTCTCTTTACCGTTTTGTTAATTACTTTTTGATATTTCTATTGTTGCAAATTAAATGATCTTGATATCCTTGATGTGGTTAATTTTTTTTTGGATCGATTAGGAGCTGATTGCAATATTACCGAAAATCGCTCTACTCCGCGGGCAATAGCCCATATATCGCGTATCCTCCCTCGCGTTCTTTTCGTAACTGTCCAAATGCAGTCCTTATACATAGTCACACGATGCTCCCTCGTTTTTTTTTACCTTCTGACTCATGTGAAAATGTACAGTACGCGACTGAATAATTTGATTACACTGTGTGTGTGTGAGTGTGAATCTGCTCGTTATATACATATTTATTTTTTCAACGAGGGCAGCGATCTGAAATTTCGTGTCTATCGAAGGATCTTTTTTTTTTTCCGTAATATTTTCATACATATGTACGACACGAGAGAATCGTCGTCGATCACGAAAGTTATTTGGAAAATTTATACCGCTCTATATATTTCGTTGTCACGAAATTTTTATGCGATTAGTAAAGTTGTTTCACGCGGTCGGAAAAAAAACAATGAACGTTTTTCCCTCCTCGCAGAGTCCCATAACTTCTTATACATTTATCTCGGTAAGGCGATTAAAATTTTTGACATAGCTTACTAAACATCTGAAAGATGTCAAAGTTAAGATAGATTTTACAAAAATTATCCGATTTCGATGAAAATTCGATAAATGGCCATTTTTAACATCGACAATGTCCCATTCAATATTTTCTTTTCATTTCAATATGGCGTCTAATGTCATCAACAAAATGGTAAAAAAAATAGATTTTTAACGGTAATTGGTATCGGGGAATTATTGAGGGCTCACATACCGCTGCGCCCGCTTAAAACCGAGTAAATTTGAAAAATTATTATAAAGGTTATACGGTGACAAAGAATTAAATTGTTGATTTCACATTTTTTATTAACTATTCAACTATAAGAAAAAACATTAAAATTTTTTTTTTTCTTCATATTAACATCTTTTTTACGGGTATAAATGGACTACCGATGAAAACCACGGCGCCTCCTTGTCGACATCATAACTTCAACAAAAATTATTCAATCTCCAAAAATAAAAAAATATCTAGTAAAATAATGTGGTAGCAATAGTCTGACGGAGGGATTTATTTATTTTCGCAATAATAAATAAATTACAGTATTTCAAACTTTAGTATGCAATTTAAAGAAAAAAAATTAGTGTTTAATAATTTATAAAAAATTGTCCAACCAAAAAATTTAAAAAAACCTCTCGTCATACTGTAGAGAAAATAATTATCAAGATTAAAAAAAAAAACGTTAAAAAACATAAAAAATTGACTGAGTTATCGTGCTGACACTGTCTAAAAACACGGTTTCGAGAAAAAACGCCTTTAAGGACGGAAATAGGGTTGGACGGTTGAAAAAATCGATTTTTTTTTATTTCATAAATTGTTAGTAAATCTATTGAAAAATATGTTCCCAAAATTTTAAATGAAAATTCCGACTCGTTCTATTGTTATGAGCCATTAAGGGGGGAAATAGGGTTAGGACAGCGTTTTCTCAATGATTTTCATGAATTTTTTTATAGTATAAAAAACGAATATAATTTATTGAAACTTTGAGAATATTTTATACATATATTTAAGTATATACTATAAAATTTTTGAATAATTTCCTTGAAAAACACCGCAGATATTAGCGACCCCATATTGCAGGTCACAATCAGACTCAGCATTTTACTATTATTTCAAACGCGTTTTTCTGAAAACGACTTTTTTTCTACTTGCGTACACGCTAGTTTGAAAAGTTTTCAACCAATCGTTTTGCAAATTGGCAGTTACTTTCTTCATAGTATTGCGCTATATATGAACCTAAAATCGGAATATTATCATTATTTAAAATAATTTTTTTTTGCAAAGAAAGTTGTACAAATGGCGAAAGATCATGATTTTTTGTTTTGACTCCTGTAAAAAATTCAATTTACTATTTTTTTGATAGCATTTAGGTTCATATAGAAGAGAGACATATAATAAAAGTAAATTCCAACCTCGTTTGATTTCACATGAAAATTGCGGCTTCCAGAATGTACGCAAAATGCTGAGTCTGATTGTGACCTGCAATATGGGGTCGCTAATATGTGCGGTATTATTCAAGGAAATTCTTCAGAAATTTTATAGTATATACTTAAATATATGAATAAAATATTCTCAAAGTTTCAATAAATTATATTCATTTTTTATACTATAAAAAAATTCATGAAAATCATTGAGAAAACGCTGTCCTAACCCTATTTCCCCCCTTAAAGTTTCTGATAGGTACAACGTGAACTTACGGCTAGTTCACATTTATTGCTATAACTTTGCAACGGAGTGGAATTTTCTTAAAAGTTTTTTTTTCAATTCTTAAAAGTATAAAGAATAGAAATCTGTAAAAAAAATTCGATTTTTGGGAATTTCAGGGGTATGTGAGCCCTTAAGATCGACGATTTTTACACCGAAATGAAAAACGAAAATGGAGATTGCGGGATAATGAGAGAGCGAGGAAGTTTTCTCGTTTGTAGAATGATCGAAATTGTCTTTTTTCGTTTTCGATACTGACTCAATAGAAAAATCTTTCATTATCAAACGTCGAGTGTTACTCGCGGTAATACCCTGATACGTGTAACATTTTTGTCATTACTGACCACTGCCGTGTGTACTTTTGAACGATTTTCATTTGGATTGCGAGGATTGCGGAGATTGCGGGGGAATCACAAAACAGGGATGCGTTTGCTGGTCATTGCCTCGAGCTCTCTCTCTCTCTCTCTCACTCTCTAACCATCTTTATCGGTTGACGGGGGGACCGGAAACCGAAGTGGATTCAACGGGGAAACACCCTGTCATTCCCAGAACGAAGCTAGCGGCGGTATTCAGGTGTATAAACACGAGAGAAAGAGAGTGCGAGAGAGGGAGAGAGGAAACACGTGAATGATGCTCCGGACCATTCGAGTTTTCGCAGTAACGTTTTAGTCATCGTCACGATTCTCTTGTACTCAGGGAGTAGTGGAAACTTGGTTCGATAATATTCGTACGGTTACGATACAACTGTATATTTCCTCGTTATCTAATGTATATAGTCATTCAGTAAGCTCTCGCAACCTTTCTCATCCCCCTTCGTACACCAAGTGATATACACGTACAATATCGGAAGAGAATGTAATTCAAGGCTCGTATGCTCGAATGATTTGTCGATATATCTATATCCACGTACATAATGTATGAATGCGTGCATTCCATCGAGTAGGCATCCATACAATGAGAATATGCAGTAATCTCGAGGTAGGGAAAGAGAGACATTTTCGCGATAATGAAAATCTATCAGCACAATCGTTAAATACAATATCTAGTAGGGGTTTTTTTTTTCTTCATTTTGTATAATTAAGGGTTGTGGTCACCGTAGCGGGTATAAAATCATGTGCACATTTAACAATTTTTTTATGCATGAAAAAGTCAATCATTTATAAAACTAATTCCACACCTATTTAGTATGAATATCAAGCAAATAACAAACATTTTTCTTTATAAACAAAATGGCCGACTACTGCGATTTGCTTTTGGTATCTTTATTTTTTTGAGACGCTTCGCGGCGTGACATTTGAAATCAACAATTTTTGACCGACAACAAATAACAAAAATTCTCGTTAATCTACACGAGAGTACCTAGAGAAGTACGTACGAAATTCCTGATTAGTTAAAAGCTTTCCATTTTATGAGTAGTTTTATACGAAATTTTTCCACTGGAAATTCACATTTTAATTTCAAATGCCGATAATATTCGAATGAAACAATATTTTTTAAATTCCGTACGTACTTCTCTAGGTATTCTAATGTAGATTAACGAGAATTTTATTTTTTTTTAGAGAATGCATTTTGGATCATCCCGATATCTGAATTATTGTAGTCGTGAGAGCAGGTTGAAAATCGGCGAAAAAAATGAGAAGGGGTATGTATGGAGAAATTCGCAAAAATCGATGGTCCGACTTTAAAAAATCTGTGAAAAATCCAAAAATAATGATAACACAACGATTCGAGCTCCATTTTAAAGGGTTTTCGATCACGAAAAGAATGAGGACAGACTGGGGTTCCAACTCCATCGGGAAACAACGTTACAATCGTCCAAAACGTGATTTTTTTTATTTTTCGCCTTTCTTTCATTGAAATATTGAGATTTCGACTAAAACTCGGTGTTATTCGTAATCAGCGAAATTTCAATGAAAATCGTCCAAAAAGTGATTTTTTTCGTATTTCGCCTTTTTCTCATTGATATTTTGAGATTTCGACTAAAACTCGGTGTTATTCGTAATCAGCGGAAAATTTCCGATCGAATGGGGTATCAAAACATTGAAAAAAGAGAAAAAAATTTTTTTGCAATTTGTTGCCCACCTTTTCGAAAACCTAAAAATCTCGAAATTTCAAATGGTCATAACTTGGCTCCCGTTTCATCGATTTTGGGTTTTGACTTGCGTTTTCAAAACGTCTCAAGTAGACTTAGAGAAGGCATTTTGGATCATCCCGATATTTCAATTATTGTAGCCGTAAGAGCAGGTTGAAAATCGGCGAAAAAGACGCGAAGGGGAATGGAGGGGTATGTATGGAGAAATTCGCAAAAATCGATGGTCCGACTTTAAAAATCTGTGAAAAATCGAAAAGTTATGATAGCACAATGATGCAAGCGCCATTTTAAAGGGGTTTCGATCACGAAAAGAATGAGCATAGAGTGGGGTTCCAATTCCATCGGGAAGCAACGTTACAGCGATTTTAGTGAAGCCACTTCTGTTTCGCCAAAATGCAAAAAAATGTTGAATTCTTTGAATTTTCTTTTAGGACGCTATATCGATGTATTTTGACTGGCTGATTATTAATTCAGTACCCGTTTCCTTGAGAAACTCGAAATTTCATTGAAAATTGTCCAAAAAGTGATTTTTTTCGTTTTTCGCCTTTTTCTCATTGAAATATTGAGATTTCGACTAAAAGCGGTGTTATTCGTGATCAGCGAAATTTCGCCTTTTTCACATTGATATTTTGAGATTTCGACTAAAACTCGGTGTTATTCGTAATCAACAGAAAATTTCCGATCGCATAGGGTGTCGAAACATTGAAAAAATAAATAAATTTTTTTTGTTATTTTTTGCCCACCTTTTCGAAAACCTAAAAATCTTGAAATTTCAAATGGTCATAACATGGCTCCCGTTTCATCGATTTCGGGTTTTGACGTGCGTTTTCAAAACGTCTCGAGTAGACTTAGAGAATGCAGTTTGGATCATCCCGATATCTCAATTCTTGTAGCGGTGAGAGCAGGTTGAAAATTGGCGAGAAAAATGAGAATGAGACTTTAAAAATCTATGAAAAATCGAAACATAATGATAGCACAACAATTCAAGCGCCATTTTGAAGGATTTTCGATCACGAAAAGAATGAGCACAGAGTGGGGTTCCAACTCCATCGGGAAGCAACGTTACAGCGATTTTAGTGAAGCCACTGCTTTTTCGCCGAAATGCAAAAAAATGTTGAATTCTTTAAATTTTCTTTTAGGACGCTATATCAATGTATTTTGACTCGCTGATTACTGATGCAGTACCCGTTTCCTTGAAAAACTCGAAATTTCATTGAAAATCGTCCAAAAAGTGATTTTTTTCGTTTTTCGCCTTTTTCTCATTGAAATATTGAGATTTCGACGAAAAGGGGTGTAATTCGTGATCAGCGAAATTTCGCCTTTTTCACATTGATATTTTGAGATTTCGACTAAAACTCGGTGTTATTCGTAATCAGCGGAAAATTTCCGATCGAATGGGGTATCGAAACATTGAAAAAAGAGAAAAAAATTTTTTTGTAATTTTTTGCCCACCTTTTCGAAAACCTAAAAATCTCGAAATTTCAAATGATCATAACTTGGTTCCCGTTTCATCAATTTTGGGTTTTGATGTGCGTTTTCAAAACGTCTCGAGTAGACTTAGAGAATGCATTTTGGATCATCCCGATATCTCAATTCTTGTAGCCGTGACAACAGGTTGAAAATCGGCGAGAAAAATGAGAAGGGGAAATGGAGAAATTCGCAAAAATCGATGGTCCGACTTTAATAATCTGTGAAAAATCGAAAAATAATGATAGCACAATGATTCAAGCGCCATTTTAAAGGGGTTTCAATCACGAAAAGAATGAGAACAGAGTGGGATTCCAACTCCATCGAGAAGCAACGGTACAGCGATTTTAGTTAAGCCACTTCTTTACGCCGAAATGCAAAACAATGTTGAATTCTTTAAATTTTTGTTTAGGACGCTATATCGATGTATTTTGACTGGCTGATTATTAATTCAGTACCCGTTTCCTTGAGAAACTCGAAATTTCATTGAAAATCGTCCAAAAAGTGACTTTTTCTGTTTTTCGCCTTTTTCTCATTGAAATATTGAGATTTCGACGAAAGGGGGTGGTATTCGTGATCAGCGAAAATCACCTTTTTCACATTGATATTTTGAGATTTCGACTAAAACTCGGTGTTATTTGTAATCAGCGGAAAATTTCCGATAGAATAGAGTATCGAAACATTGAAAAAAAAATATATTTTTTTTTGTATTTTTTTGCCCTCGTTTTTGAAAACCTAAAAATCTTGAAATTTCAAATGGTCATAACTTGGCTCCGGTTTCATCGATTTTGGGTTTTGACGTGCGTTTTCAAAACGTCTCGAGTAGACTTAGAGAATGCATATTGGATCATCCCGATATCTCAATTATTGTAGCCGTGAGAGCAGGTTGAAAATCGGCGAATAAAATGAGAAGGGGTATGTATGGAAGATCCGCAAAAATCGATGGTTTGACTTTAAAAATCTGTGAAAAATCGAAAAATAATGATAGCACAATGATTCAAGCGCTATTTTAAAGAGGTTTCGATCACGAAAAGAATGAGCACAGAGTAGGGTTCCAACTCCATCGGGAAGCAACGTTACAGCGATTTTAGTGATGCCAGTTCTTTTACGCCGAAATGCAAAAAAATGTTGAATTTTTTAATTTTCTTTTAGGACGCTATATCGATGTATTTTGACTCGCTAATTGCTAATTCAGTACCCGTTTCCTTGAGAATCTCGAAATTTCATTGAATATCGTCCAAAACGTGATTTTTTTCATTTTTCGCCTTTCTTTCATTGAAATATTGAGATTTCGACTAAAACTCGGTGTTATTCGTAATCAGCGAAATTTCAATGAAAATCGTCCAAAAAGTGATTTTGTTCGTTTTTCGCCTTTTTCTCATTGAAATATTGAGATTTCGACTAAAACTCGGCGTTATTCGTAATCAGCGAAAAATTTCCGATCGAATAGGGTATCGAAACATTGAAAAAAAAGAAAAAAAATTTTTTGTAATTTTTTGCCCACCTTTTCGAAAACCTAAAAATCTCGAAATTTCAAATGGTCATAACTTGGCTCCCGTTTCATCGATTTTGGGTTGTGACGAGCGTTTTCAAAACGTCTCGAGTAGACTTATTGTAAGTAAAAAATTGCGGATGCCAAATGTCGCGCCGCGGAGCGCCTCAAAAAAAAAAGAAACCAAAGCCAATAGCAGTAGTCGGCCATTTTCTATAAGAAAAAAAATATTCTTTATTAGCTTGATATACTAAATGGATGTTCAATTAGTTTTATAAATAAATCACTTATTCATACAAAAACTTGTCAAATGTGCACATGCTTTTATATCCCCCCACTGTGCTTATACCCCTCAACGTAACTATACGAATTTTTGAATTTTTTAATTTTTTTCCAATTTTTTTCATTTTTCTATTTACGATTTAAACAAGATTTATTTTACTGGTTTTTTTATCGCTAATGAAACGAACATTCTTTTTACAAGGTCTTGTTTTTTTTTTTTTTGTTTTTTCGTGGAGAATATTATCGTGGCTGTAATATTTCCAAATTTTTAATAACATTCTCAGTTCTGTCAACTTTTACTGATAAAAATAATCATTTATTTTACAATATTCGTGCTGATTCCTTGAACATTCAAACAATAACAACCATTTTTTTAATGCGAAAAGTTACGATAACTCGAGTGTGAGATAAGAACAATTAGAAATTGTTGGTAAATTTTCGATCGGATCGTAACCTTCCTAAGAATTTGATGAAATTTCATGAAAAATGTGTGTTTCAATTTTTTCAGAACGGAATTACAATTAACGACGTGCTTTAACTGAATGCCCTTAATTGTAACACTAGAAAAAATAAGGTTACGATATCCCAAGAGTGATAAGAATAATTGCATTTTTTTTTCTTTATCATTAGACGCCTCGAACACCCTTAAGAAATTGACAAAATTTAATTAATCTCACTAATTGCGTGTCTCGATTTTTTTTCTTATTCAACACTATGAAATATATTTAACAAGACCGATGTATTAATAATACCAGTCTATATAATCGTATTAATTATAATCTTAGATCGTTGCTAGAGAAATTCTTCGCCGCACAAGCCCTTAAATCCAACAAGTCCTACGTACTATCTATATATATATATTTTTTTTCTTTAATTCAAATTATTTACGTATGTCGCATTCGTTCTTTATCCAAACGTCTCTTATCCATTTATAATGATGGCTCGTCGTCGCTCATTGAATGTTCAACGAAACGTTAACGATTGCTGCGCGACAAGAAGGGTCACAGATGATTCGCTAGATACGAAGAGAATAAATTGGAACAAGTGAAGAGGCACGAAAAAAAAAAAATCGTGTTGTTTCGCGCGAGAAAAATTATATTTTTGCAAGTGGAAAAATGTAATTTTGCCACGGGTTTTGTGAAAATCCAATTAATTAAGGTGTCAATGATTCGGCTGTAGTGATCAAAATTGTTCGACGCAAACACTCGTGTAGATTCAATTTTTAACGATAAATTAAAAATGAAAATTTATGATGATTTTTGAAAAAATTTCTTGAAGGGTATGGCCACGGTAGCGGGTATAAAAACATGTGCACATTTAACAATTGTTTTTTTGTATGAAAAAGTGATTTATTTATAAAACTAATTACACATGTATTTAGTATAAATATCAAGCTCATAAACAATATTTTTTTTATTATACAAAATGGCCGACTACTGGTATTTGATTTTGGTATCTTTTTTTTTTGAAGCACTCCGCTGCGTAACATTTAGCATCCACAATTTTTGACCTAGAACAAAAAATAATAATTCGCGTTAATCCACATCATAATCCCTAGAGAAGTACGTACGGAATTTCTGATTAATCAAAAATTTTACATTTTATGAGCAGTTTTGTACAAAATTTTTCATTGGAAATTCACCTTTCACGTTCAAATGCCTACAATATTCGCGTAAAACAATATTTTTCAAATTCCGTACTACTTCTCTAGCTATTCTGATGCAGATTAACGAGAATTTTTTCTTTAATTCTATGTAAAAAATTCCGGTCGCCAAATGTCACGCCGCGGAGTGCCTCAAACAAAAAATTTACCAAAAGCAAATAGCAGTAGTCGGCCATTTTGTGTAACAAAACAAAACAAAAAAAAATATTTTTTATTAGTTTGATATTTATACTAAATAGATGTGTAATTAGTTTTATAAATGAATAATTTTTTCGCGCAAAAAAAAATTGTTAAATGTGCACCTGATTTTATACTCACTACCGTGGTCATATCGCGTAAGGGAATAGGACAGCGTTTTCTCAATGATTTCCATGAATTTTTTTATAGTATAAAAAATGAATATAATTTATTGAAACTTCGAGAATATTTTATACATATATTTAAGTATAAACTATAAAATTTTTGAAGAATTTCCTTGAAAAACACCGAAGATATTAGCGACCCCATAGTGCAGGTCACAATCAGACTCAGCATTTTGCGTACATTCTGGAAGCCGCAATTTTCATCTGAAATCAGACGAGGTTGGAATTTACTTTTATTATATGTCTCTCTTTTATATGAACCTAAATGCCATCAAAAAAATAGAAAATTGAATTTTTTTACAGGGGTCAAAACAAAAAAGCATGATTTTTTGCCATGTTTTACAACTTAATTTGCAAAAAAAAATTATTTTAAATAATGATAATATTCCGATTTTAGGTTCATATAGAGCGCAATACTATGAAGAAAGTAACTGCCAATTTTCAAAACGATTGGTTGAAAACTTTTCAAACTAGCGTGTACGCAAGTTCAAAAAAAGTCGTTTCTAGAAAAACGCGTTTGAAAAAATGAGTGACCGCTCGGTTATACACGTGGCGCGCTCGGTGCCTGAAGGAGAGCTACTCACTTTAATGTCTTATAACAATAGAACGAATCGGAATTTTCTTTTAAAATTTTGGGAACATATTTTTCAATAGTTTTACCAACAATTTATGAAATTAAAAAAAAATCGATTTTTTGAACCGTCTAACACTATTTCCCCCCTTAAACTGATTTACTCAGTGATTTTAGTATTCGTGTCTGAGGAAAATATATTGGTAGCATAAAGTACATCGATACATTGATAAAATTAAAAAAATCCCCCGCACAATGCTTACCTGCTGGTGCACACGAGTCATTTCACGTCAAATCCGACCGCACTGCGATTCTCACCGTTTGACATTTGTTCTATAATTTTTTTCATAATGTTGTTTTACGTGGAACGGCTCATATGTAGGAAGTGCACTACTCAAAACGGTACATAAGCTCTATGTATCAATTATACAACTATATTCATATCAATACGTTATCTGACGCGACTGAAGCATCAATTTGCCGGTCGTGTACTAAAACGATTCATAGCCCCCCCCCTCTCACCAGCAACACCTCGTAGCATATCAGTGTGCCAGCTGGAGTTTTGAAGCTCGATCCCGAGTGCTTGGACCAAATGTAGGCGAAATTCCATTTGTGAAATTCCTGTTTAATAACTATAGCATGACAAACCTATTTGTCCCGACGGTATATACTTATACGTATATACGCTTTTCACCCTTTGCCCCCGAGGGGATGAAACGGGCAAGGGAATAACGACAAACATCGTATATATATATATACATAGATACATGTATGGAAAATTCGACCGAGAGTGTTTCCCATGTTCAACGCAAAACACACATGTTCATGTGCGTATAATTGTTTCGGATCCATGACAGTGACGAACAGTGTCTATTATAAAATCCTTTATATACGAGCCGCTTCACACAAAGTTAAACAATTCTTGTATTGCACAATGCATTTTTGAAGAGTTTTCAGGCTTTTGCACGTGAAAAAACGGGACCGTTACTGCGGTGGAACGCGATTGTCCGTCCGTCCGTCCATCTGTTACAGGCCTCTACTACCAAACGGCTCGACCTATCAACTTGAAATTTGGCATGCAACTAGAGTGTGGTGTTCCACAAGTAATGCCCGAGTGATTTTTGAACAAATATTTTTTTGACATTTTTTGGCGACGAAAATGTGTGACCGAAAAAATAAAAAAAAAATTTTTTGGCGATGCCGCGCTATAGTTTGAAGGGCAAAATAGTTTTCGAATCTTCAGAGTAAACTCTGAAGATTCGAAAACTATTTTTTCATATTTTCGTCGATTAATATTTGCAACAGTATCCATCATAATGCATTTTATTTTGGATTTTACGATTCTGAAAAATTTATTTAATTCTGTATCTTGAGTCTGAACAATGGTGTATTTGCTAATTTTCTTGTTTCATTTTGAATGTTTTTCTCTATAGATACACATAGCGTGTTACTAGCTCTCGAGATTTCTCTCTGCTTTTCATCAATGATTTCAATCGGTATCGCTAAAAATACCGAGAGGGAGAGAGATGTGTATTCGAGAGATTGCAGAGCGGTGGTTGCGTGAAAAAAAAAAAAAACGTCGCAAATACCGGATTTGGCACGCTTGTACGCTCATGCCATAGACCAACGGGAAAAGGGACGAAGGGGAAACGGTAGTCGGCACACGTTATTTCGAAATCGGGGCTTACTCGGTTTTCGGCACAGGCCTGTCTCGCTCGCGTATACAACGGCCTCGAATTAATCGAGCTGAGAACGATAAAAAAAAAAAGCAAAATAATAAAAGCTTCGACGAGGGTGACGAATAGACGAATGCATACACGTCGATATAAACAAATCGAACATCGGGAAAATTGCGTTGAAAAAAAAAACAAAACATCTTCCCTTATCGAATAGTTCAATAATTATTCACATGTTCTATTCTACTAATTTCTGTCTTAAAGGCTGACATACCCCTGAAATTTAAAAAATAACGATTTTTTTTTACAGATTTTTATTCTTTATGCTTTTAAGACTTTTTAAAAAACAAAAACTCTTAAGAAAATTCCACTCCGTTAAAAAGTTATAGCATTAAATGGGAGACTAGCCGTAAGTTCACGTTGTACCTGCCGGAAACTTTAAACGCATTTTTCTCGAAACTATCTTTTTCATCAGCAGTCCGTTTATACCCCTAAAAAATAATCTTAATAATTGACAAAAAAATGTTGAAAAATTTTTTTTCTCATAGTTGAAAAGTTAATGAAAAATGTGGAATCAACAATTTAATTTTTTGCCCACCATATAACCGTTATAATAATTTTTCAAATTTACTCGGTTTTCAGCGCGTGCAGCGGAATGTGAGTCATTAAAGAACTGAAAGAAAAATAATACAGTTATCGATACGTCAAAAGGATAATTTTTCACGAAAGCCCTACATTTTCGTAATCAATGAATAAATCAATAAAGTAAAGATAAGATTTTTTTCGAATATATACGAGGTCTGTTCAAAAAGTATCGCGAATTTCGAATTCCCGCGGGCTACGTATATTCGATTTTCGATTTTTTTATGGCGTTAGGTTGGTACTCATGTCCCTCACTTATGCTGAAAAAATCGGCCATTTTGAATGTTTAGTTAATTGTTGACAGCTGTTTTGGTTAGACGTGTTTTGGCTTGTCTTCGATTTTTGCCTATTCCAAAAAAACAGCTTCCATTGCGATGATTGAGCTTTGGTTTCCACGTCATAACCATAAACCTATGATTCGTCACCAGTTATGACCCTCTGGAGCAAATTTGGGTCGTCGCGGACCGAGTCCAACAGATCCTTAGCAATGTTAACGCGACACTGTTTTTGTTCGAAATTGAGCAATTTTGGCACGAATTTCGCGGCGACCCGTCTCATGCCCAAATCATTGGTAAAAATCGAATAGCACGAGCCAATCGATATGTTTAGTTCCTCAGCAACTTCTCTAACGGTGATTCGAAGATTGGCCAATATTATTTTCTTCATTTCATCAATGTATTCGTCTGTTGTTGATGTGCTTGGGCGTCCGGAACGCATTTCGTTGTTCGCATCTTCTCGGCCCTCTGAGAACATTTTGTACCACCGATAAACGTTGCTTTGGTCCAAGGTAGCTTCACCATATGGCACAGTCAACATTCGGAATGCGTCCGCGCACTTAATTTTGTTTTTCACACAAAATTTGATACGGATTCTTTGATCCATTTTTTGGAATAGGCAAAAATCGAAGACACGCCAAAACACGTCTAACCTAAACAGCTGTCAACAATTAACTAAACATTCAAAATGGCCGATTTTTTCAGCATAAACGAGGGACATGAGTACCAAACTAACACCACAAAAAAATCGAAAATCGAATATACGTAGCCCGCGGAAATTCAAAATTCGCGATACTTTTTGAACAGACCTCGTACGTAATTTTTAATGACGCACAAAATTGACAAGATGCAATCATCTTGTCAATTTTTCTCTCGATAATTTGAAAAAGATGATGTCTGTATGTCGAACAATTTTCCGAAGATTTCAAAAAGTCCCGAAAGACAACCAACAAGTATATAAATAACGTGAAATGTTAAATGAGAATGTAGAAGAAAAAATAAAATAAAAAAATATACATGTGATCATTATCTGTGGGCTCTCGTGAAAATCGTCCTCTCCCCTATTATTCACATCATTATATCAATCGTGCTTTAGAGAACGGGTTTCTAAGAGAGAACTGCACTCGAGTGGATATGTACAAAAGTACTTGTCTCATCCCGCAAGTAGATTTCACCGTTTTTTTTCTTTTTTTTTTCCCCGTTATATTTGGTATGTGCATGAAGGCCCTCTTGACTCTCGCTTTCACGAGACACGAACCTCACGAGACATCGGTATCGTAATGCATCCCTCACAGAGAGCTCTAACCTCTTTGTCTCTGCACGACGCGTTTTCATTGAAAAAAAAAAATATAAAAAATAGTAAAAAACGTGGTTTCACTCTCGAGCACCCGTAAAGGAATCTCCCTTATTTTGATAAATATGATTTCCGGTTCGACGATGAAAAGATGATATGTTGTTTTTTTTTTTTTGCTTTTTTATTTTCTTTCCAGACTTTCCCCCTCATTCATTCTCTACTTTTACTCCCTTTGATATTGCACCCTGCACTAGAGACAGGGTGGATACGAAAAAAAAGGGGGATGAAAATATATTTTCTCAAAATAATTTCGTTCATTAGAAAATTATTCATGTGCACGATTGTAATGACAACGAAAAAGACATTTTTTCGAAGTATTCATTTGATAAACATTAATTTATTGTCTTATTCATTCATTTTCAAAATCACTCATTTTTTAACTTGCTTCTTAGTCAATGCACTGCCAGACATGCACTGCAATTAACTTTTAATTTTGGTGTTACATTTCCAATTTAAAAAAATTCTCGAATATGAATTAACTCAGGTGTGTCAAAATAAAAAATCTCTTTTTTTCCACGAATCCTCTTTAATTACATTTAATATTCTCAATAAAATTGTTGTATTTTCGTTGTCGGTTTGCCAGTGGAAAAAAAATTATCAATCTTCAAAATCACTCATTTTTTAACTTGCTTCTTGGTCTTTTTAAAATTGTCGATTTTTCTTCAGATATTTATCTCAATGCACTACCAGACTTCGCTGCAATTAACTGTTCATTTTGACTTTACATTTCCAATTGAAAAAAAATTATCGACTATGAACTAACTCAGGTGTGTCAAAATAATAAATCGCTTTTTTTCCACGATTCCTCTTTAATTACATTTAATATTCTGATTAAAATTGTTGTATTTTCGTTGTCGGATTGCCAGTGGAAAAAAAATTATCAATCTTCAAAATCACTCATTTTTTAACATGCTTCTTGGTCTCTTTAAAATTGTCGATTTTCCTTCAGATATTTATCTCAATGCACTACCAGACTTTGCTGCAATTAACTGTTCATTTTGACTTTACATTTCCAATTAACAAAAATTATCGTCTATGAGCTAACTGAGGGGTGTCAAAATAAAAAATCTCTTTTTTCCACGAATCCTCTATAATTACATTTAATATTCTGAATAAAATCGTTGTATTTTCGTTGTCAGTTTGCCAGTGGAAAAAAAAAATTATTAAGTACGTACGATTATTCGACCGTACGTATAACAGGCGGAAATTTTAATTCTCGGCCAAGAACTCTTTATTTTATGTATCGTGTAACTAACCGGAAGCGCAAACGTGGTGCCTCCACACCCTTCAGAAATGTCAGTGCATAGCGTCACGGTTATAAATGCAATATATATATATATATATATATATATATATATATATATATATATATATATAGGACAACTCGTTGACACCCCTCTACACGACAAGTTAACAATTCATTTTAATGGCGTTTGCTAATTCGAATTTATCCGCTCGCTGACCAAAACCGAAACTCACCCCCCTCACCAAACTCACGCTCACTCTCGACTGTTCATCCGAACGGTTTATCACTTTTTTTTCTAGTGACAACAGTGACGAGTGCAAATATTGAAAATGAAAAAAAAGAACGTCATTCTCTATACATTTGCAATATATTTTATAAGCGAATGCTCGATGAAACAAATTAGTCGTGATAATTGTTTGATAAAACGTTTGATAAAATTTTGACAATCAATAATCTTCGATCACAAATCCGGATGGAAAGGGCATTTTTTTTATCTTCCCTTTTCCTCCTCAACAAAGCCCTTGAGGACATCAGTAAAAAATCATTTTTTTCAATTACCCGCATAATCTTTGGAAAAATAAAATAAAAAATATGAAATAAGAGTGTGAACATTTTTTTGGGGGTTGTCCCAGACCTCCAAAAATTCGTCAGGTAGGTTAAGTGATTGAAAATCGTTAAAGTTTGTTTTGCTTTTGCGAATACAATTAATTTCATGGTAAAAATTAGTTTTCATGATTGTGCTTCATTGGAAAAAAAGATTTTCGTGTTTTAGGATTGAAAAATTCACGCACATGTATCTGAAAAACGGTTTATTTTCATAGTTTTTTCTCACAAATGTTACGGGGAGAAATTTGTGAATGCGCAAAAATGCTGACGAGACAACGTACGAATTTGAATTAATACATTTATTGTTATGCTTTTGGCTTTTTTTTCTCTTTTCTAGTGATCGAAAATCCGCGAATTTCATTTAATTAACGCCGCAGACAATATTCTCAATTGTACGCAATAGCGAAAAAATGTAAGGAAATGAAATACAGTGGGTCAAAAAAGTATTCATACACCTTGTTTTTTTGCGATAACTTTATAGACTTAAGCGATACGCAAAGAAAGCCAATTTTATTTAATAGTACATCAGGTGCAGAGATAAACGGCAAATGGAGAATTTTTTCCCAGAAATAATAGAAGAATTATGCCAAAAAAACGAAAATTTTCGGGCAAAAAAAGTATTCATACACTTACGATTATAGTGAAAACCTACACCATCATAGTTGTTAATTATAACTAATATTTGGTCTGCATCCTTTTTGTTTCAATTATTGCCTCGAGTCTCTTAGCCATGGATTCTACTAGCTTTTGCGTTGTTTCTTTTACTATTTTCGTCCATTCTTATAAAAGCACACTTTTGAGATCGGATTTGTTTGTTATTTTTCTTTTTCTAATTTCTACATCCATCAAGTGCCATAAATTTTCCATAGGATTGATGTCCGGAGATTGTGGTGGTGTAATCAATTGTTTGCGGACATTATCGAGTAACCATTCCCTCGTTTTCATGGCAGTATGTTTCGGGTCGTTATCTTGTTGGAAGTAGAAATTTCCATCCAGGCCCATTTTATCTACACTTGCTTTCAAATCGCTGCGCACCACGTCGATCTACTTCTGGGCATTCATTGTACCATCTATAAAAGCCAGATTACCAACACCATAATATCCCATATAGCCCGAAACCATGACGCTTCCTACGCCGTGCTTTACAGTCGGTATTAAATTTTTCTGCTGGAGCTCGGTATTTGGTTTCCGCCGGACGAATTTTTTTCCATCGGACCCGAAGATGTTAAACTTCGATTCATCC
The DNA here is from genome assembly GCA_958009045.1 of Oxytorus armatus. Classification (NCBI taxonomy): domain Eukaryota; kingdom Metazoa; phylum Arthropoda; class Insecta; order Hymenoptera; family Ichneumonidae; genus Oxytorus; species Oxytorus armatus. The sequence goes on along the minus strand of OY253754.1, from coordinate 11,619,071 downwards.
GAGAATACGACACGTTTCCAAAATTCTATAGATTTTTTTACGTAGGTTCTTGCGAAACCTAAACGTTTTTCTCGATTTATATTATTAATTAATGGTTTTTTTGCGGGCAGTTCCGCCGTATATTTGGGCAGAATGCAAAACGTTTCGAATAATCTGGGGACACACGCTCTTCCCCGATGTTGACGCGACATCATTCGCTAAACTGCGAGCCCGTGTGAACGGTTTTTTTGTAGCCTCTGTAACGATACTCCGACGCTCTCGTACCGTTAGTATTCTCGGTCGACCGGTTCGTGGCTTATTTTCTGTGCTGTTTGTTCTTTCGTATTTTTTTATTATATATTGCACTGTTGCGAAACTTAGATTTAGTTCTTTACTAATTTTTCGATAACTTTCACCGCGTTTCCGAAGAAAAATCACTCTTCCTCGCATGGATATTGATATTTCACTTTTCTTTGCCCTCGTGTCTGCTCAGAGCTTGAAGATCTACTACCGCATGGAATAGGTCAAAACCATTGTGTAAACGAAGACTTGTTTACATTGTACGCAGAGGTCAGACCGTCCGTGAGTGAATATCGAGGTTTAGCAGCTCAATCGTAAGTGTACGAATACTTTTTTGCCCCGAAAATTTTCGTTTTTTTTGCATAATTCTTCTATTATTCCTGGGAAAAAATTCTCCATTTGCAGTTTATCTCTGTACCTGATGTACTATTAAATAAAATTGGCTTTCTTTGTGTACCGCTTATGTCTATAAAGTTATCGCAAAAAATCAAAGTGTATGAATACTTTTTTGACGCACTGTAGGTAGAATAATTGGTCTGATGTGAGATGATAATTACCGGGGCAATTAACATGTGGAAATCGTACTCTCGTCTCATCCGCGGGCAAAAGACCGTTTATACATTTTCCCGGTAGTATAAAGGTCAGTCTCGGGGCCACGAAAAGCAATTAGTTTGTACCCCCCTTTCCACGTCAAATACATATATATATATATATAGATATATATAGATATATATATATCCCTTGCCAGGTGTAATGTTGCGCAATAGCATAAAGCAAACATTAACTTGCAAACTGCTAGCAAAGCTAGTACATCGGTCCAACTGTAAGGGGGAAAGAAAAAAACATTTTTTTCGTTAGCCCTAAAACGGACAAAATTTGCAAACAAAAAAGCTCAAACAAATGTGCACAACCGTTGTAAAGAATTTAAGGAGTTTGGCCACAGTAGAGGGTATAAAAACTTTTTTTTCTATCAAAAAGTGATTTAATTATAAAACTAATTACACATCCATTTAGTATAAATATTAAGCTAATAAAAAATATTATTATTTTTTTACCTAGAGAAGTTCGTACGGAATTTGAAAAATATTGTTTTATTCGAATATTGCAGGCATTTAAACTTCAAGGGGCGAATTTCCAGTGAAAAATTTCGTATAAAACTGCTCATAAAGTGGAAAGTTTTTAATTAATTAGAAATTCCGTACGTACTTCTCTAGGTATTCTGATGTAGATTAACGAGAATATTTTTTTTTTGTTCTAGGTAAAAAATTGTGGATGCCAAATGTCACGCCGCGCGAAGCGTCTCAAAAATAAAGATACCCAAAGCAAATAGCAGTAGTCGGCTGTTTTGTACAGGAAAAAAAATATTTTTGATTAGCTTGATATTTATACTAAATAGATGTGCAATTTTATGTGTTTTAATAGATTCAGCCGTACCCCTTAAAAAAAATTAAAAAGTCCATAGACTCTGCTTTTCCATTATTCTTTTCACTCTTTTTCCCATTCTCGACTCGACGGTGCACGTCGTTAACTCAATTAACGTCAGTTAAATGTGTTAATTAAAATCGGAAAATATACGAAATGAAATGTTGGTCAATCTTACACGGACTGTCCTGTATACACTAGTTATATATGATCACATCCTTGCTTTTGCCTCTCGTTCCATCATCTTTTCCTCATCGACGCTACCCCCGCGCCGCCAACCTCGAGAGAGAGAAAAAGAGGCTCCGGAAAATAGCCTCCGGTAATTTTCCCTGGTTTGCGCTAAATAGCGCCAGTACCGTGAAACTTTGCGGTCCCGAGTTCTCTCACACACACACACACTCACACATAGACACAGCCCATTGGTTTGGCTGATGTCTTCGACGACCATTTATCCGCGCGGCAGGACTTCTCCCGTTCGAACTCCATCCTCCCGCTCACGTCTGTTCCTTTCGTTCTCTCCCTCTTTCTCTCTCATTCTTCTCCCGATTCTCTGGCTGTTTTCTTCGACAAAAATAAAAGATCCACAAACCCTCCCGAGGGCTTGATCAAAACTGAACGAAGTAAAAAAAAAAAGAAAAGAAAAAAAGAAACAGAAAAGTCCATAAAACAGGGAAGTGGAATACGAATAAGGATCTTATCGGGGAAGACCAACTTTACAACTCCTTTTCTCGAGCTTCTTTGTGCTCTCGCTGTTAATTCTTCGATAAAGAAGAGGAAAAGGGGGTTGGGGGGTGGAGTGTGATAGAAAAAATATCTTTTTCCAATTGAAAAAGTCCTTCATTGTCGAAGTAATCGGATAGGAATATCGTATATATATATATAGGTGAATCTTTTTATATGATCTCCATTATTGTTATTATTATTATTATCACCATCGTTCTCCTTTGATGAGTAACCCGAAATTGAATGAGTAGCCGCATCTTTTCATTTGCCCAACAAAACTACCCTTAACTTTTTCTCCTTACTCTTGGATTTTTTTTCTCCCACATCTCCAACTCAACCACTGGCATTCTTTGGGGCATTATTCGTTCCACGTTGATTTACGCTCGTTAAAAAATCTTGCCATCCCAAGAACCACACAGATACGGAGCCGAGCAATTGATTTGCTCGAAGGGCTACTTCGAGGCAGATGTAAAATCGAGGCAGTTGATCGAATTTGTTAAATCTAAATACATTTTCTTTTCTGTCGCTAATTTGGCTTGAAGTGGATGCTAAAAACAGAGCAAGCGGTAGAAAAAATATCTTGTTTTTCGTGGTGTAAACACCCTTGATAGGACCGAGGAGAATTAGAGAGTAAGATTAACTGCCGATATATTGTTAATGTTAATGAACATACATTTATCCATCTATACATATTTTTGAATGCATTTTAAGCTTATTACTCGATGGGAAACACGCCAACATCGAAAAAAATCACTTTTTGGACGATTTTCGATGGAATTTTAAGTTTCTCAAAGAAATGGCTACTGAATTCGTAATCAGCAAGTCAAAATACATCGATATAGCGTCCTAAAAGAAAATTTAAACATTCAAAATTTTTTTGCATTTCGGCCAAACAGAAGTGGGCTTCACTAAAATCGCTGTAACGTTGCTTCCCGATGGATTTGAAACCCCACTTTGTGCTCATTATTTTCGTAACCGTTCAACCTTTAAAATGCCGCTTCCTTTATTGAGCTACGATTTTTTTTCGAATTTCATAGATTTTTAAAGTCGGACCATCGATTTTTGCGAATTTCTCCATACATACCCCTTCTCATTTTTTTCGCCGATTTTCAACCTGCTCTCACCGCTATAATTTCCGAAAAGGTGGGCAAAAAATTACAAAAATTTATTTCTCTTTTTTTCAATGTTTCGATACCGTATTCGATCGGAAATTTTCCGTTGATTACGAATAACACCGAGTTTTAGTCGAAATCTCAAAATATCAATGAGAAAAAGGCGAAAAACAAAAAAAATCACTTTTTGGACAATTTTCAATGCAATTTCGAGTTTCTCAAAGAAATGGCTACTGAATTAGTAATCAGCAAGTCAAAATACATCGATATAGCGTCCTAAAAGAAAATTTAAAAATCCAAAATTTGTTTGCACTTCGGCCAAACAGAAGTGGGTTCACTAAAATCGCTATAACGTTGCTTCCCGATAGCGTTGAAACCCCACTCTGTGCTTATTCTTTTCGTGATCGAACACCCTCTAAAATGGCGCTTGAATCATTGCGCTATCATTATTTTTCGATTTTTCACAGATTTTTAAAGTCGGACAATCGATTTTTGCGAATTTCTCCATACATACCCCTTCTCATTTTTTTCGCCAATTTTCTCCTCGAGACGTTTTGAAAACGCCCGTTGAAACCCAAAATCGATCAAACGGGAGCCATGTTACGGCCATTTGAAATTTCGACATTTTAAGGGTGTCCGAAAGAGGGGTCAAAAAATGACAAAAATTTTTTTTTCGATTTTCCAATTTTTCGAAATTGTATTCAATCGGAAATTTTCCGCTGATTACGAATAACACCGAGTTTTTATCGAAAACTCAAAAAAACCAATGAGAAAAACGCAAAAATCGAAAAAAATCACTCTTTAAGCTTATTATACGTTTTTCTAGCTTAAATTCTTAACAATACCTTTTAAACTTATCTCGATTATTTAATTAACTCGAAGAAAATTTCGAAAAAGTGGTAAATTGGAGAAATACTTTTTTTCGTTCAGTTCAACGGTTGCCATTTTGTTAAAAAATTCGAAACTCGAAAAATGTGGAGAAAACATTGCGAAGATTCGTTGCTAATCACAAGACCGTCGTGAACTTTAACGAATTAAAAATGATAAAGTTTCCGTTGTAAAGAAGCAAAAAGGAAACAAAAAAGTGTTAGACACTTTGGCCACGAACTATCGCGACTATAGAGCGATACGTTTGGATGAAGGGGTCGCCGAGAGAAAGATGGTAAGGGTTGGTGGTTAGGGGATGGAAGGATGAATCGAGAGAACGTGGAATTTGGCCGAGGGGCATCTTTTCGTGAAGATTCTCAACGAGGGGGGCTGGAGGGAGGGAAACCCAGTCGCTCGATTCTTCGTCCTCGTCTTTACGAATCCTCCGGCAACTCTTGCAGCCAGCCCTTTCCATAAGAGAATCATCCCCCCCCAACCCCCACTCTCGATCCTACCTATACGAAAGCCCATTTCTCACTCCAACGGGTGCCGTTCTCCCTCGTTCTTCGTTAGCGGTTTTGGCACGATGAGAGAGAGAGAGAAAGAGAAAGAGAGAAATAGAACGTGGCACAGCTAGGCCGAAGTGCCTCAGAGTTAGCTAATTGGTTGAACGCCGCCGGGCAACCACTACCTGGAATCCATGAGATATCCCAGGCAAGGCCATACTTCCAGCTTTTACTTCTGTATATATATGATCATCGTTCCATCGCATTCATTCACCCATATATATATGCACTCGTATACCTTAACCGCGAAATCGTATCTCCTCGGTTTGTGTCTCTTTCCTCCCCCCACCCCCCAATCCAAAAGGAGTACATATGTACCTATATGCCCCCTAGACATTGGCTAACAAAAGGATCCCATCGACGTTCATTTTATCTCGTAAATTTTCGTCAGTTACGACCTTTTGCTTGATCATCGAAGTCGATATAACTTTGTGTGTATGCGCGAAGATAGAAAGTTGGCGAGAGGGGGGGTTTTGTTCGTGATGGAAAGCTCTTTCTACCTCATATCCTCTCAGGGGGTTTTAACTCCCAAATCTTAGTTTACGAAAATTTTCCTTGCGAAATCGCATTATCCTCGTGATTCACCGTCATAATATCTCTTCACTTTTGTTCCCATTGTTTTTCGCTCTCTATACACTCTGTAGGGATTTTTGTAGTTTTGCCGAAATTTTCAAACAGTTTAGGCGATTTTCGAAGAAGGAAAATTCGCTGAGACATTTGTTAATGATACTTTTCCTTTGTCCAACTTTAGGATTTATTTTTTTGGTTTTTTATTTACTCCGGATATCAAAGGTTATGGAAATTTTGTTTGTTCAAGGTTCGATGGCGCAGAATCTCCATGACGACTTCGTGATGTCTCGTATACGATCAAAACTACGTTCCTATGTGTTATTCCATTGCAGTACGAATGAATTTATAACTCTGAGAGAGAAACTACCCCCGTAACTCCCCTTTGGCTATATTCTTCGATGCTTAGGGGATGCTCAACACGTCGCAACATAGGCGAAGATGGCTTTTCCCTCTCGAGAATATGTGCGAGTAGCTCTTTCGAACCGTCCTCCATTCGTGCTCGTCTGTAACGTCTCGCATCAGTCGAGAATATTACCTACATTATATCTATATAAACTCTCTCGTGATAGCCAATGCACTCTTTTTTTCGAATTTTTTTATTTTTACTTTCATTCTCACATCCCTCTATTCGTGTCCTTTGCTCCTAATGTTCCTATTTATACGGTGAAAATTATGGCAATTCGTAGGAATTTGAGAAAAAGAAAAACGAAGTAAAAAAAATGACAAATTGAAACGCAGAGCCAATTAACGGTTTCAATTTTGGCTTTTGCTCAGAGGAAACTTTGTGTGTGAGCAAAAATTACGAGGAAGCGATACACAAGTTTTAATTTGCACTATCATTCTTCCCCTCAACTTGGTATTGCGAGATTCCTTTGATTTTCGAAAGTTGCATTATTTTTTTCTTTCTCAAAGAAAATTGAAAATTTCATAAATTTATAACGACTTGAACGATTTTTAGATCGGTAGCTCGAAAAAATTGCATAAGTTACGCTCTGAACAGTAATTTAAAACCTTAATCCAAATCCCGTTAAAGTCCCAACGAATTGTTTTCCCATTTTCGTGGAAATTGTATCGGACAATGAGGGATGGTCGCTGTAAATGCGTGCGAAACTTCAGCCCGATCTGCCGAGCCATTCGGAAGTTATGGAAGTTTTTATTTTGCAACCCCCCCGTCAAACACAAGGGTACAAAAATCACATACAACCATTTTAATATTTTTTTAATCATTTCAATAAACCGTTTGGTATTAAAAATTGAAAAAAATAACGATATTCACAATAAGAAAGCATCGTGGGGAAGCAAAATGTCATTTAGTACTCATCAATTTTACGCAATAAAGTTTTTTATTGCACGATGATAACTTATGACTCGTGATAATTTGAAGCATCGACAAATACACCCTCAAACGCCTCAAATGCTAGTTGCATTTCGATTAATTTGAAACTTGTCTACAAAAGAAAATAATCGCTATCGAAATATGTGTGATAGTCCTCTCGTTAAATGTTCATCGTCGATATTTCATTGTCGATTAAATTCGTATGAATACTAATTGCGAACGATGAAATTTCAAAAGCCCATTTCGTTTAATCTCTCGATCGACGGGGGATGTAGCCGCGATTAGAGTGTGCATTTTTTTCTTCTCCAAAACGGTAATTGGAATTATAAATGGAAAAAAAAATAATTTTGAAATTACAAGCAGGCAAAATTTCGTCCATATATAACGCGACAAAAAAAAAACACCGAGAATTCTCGATGCAATTTATCATGCAATTACCATTTGTTCCAATTATTTTTTCAACCGTATAATTGCCACTAAATTTCACGCTTGTTATCGCGTTGCAATATATATATATATATCTACTTTTTTTTAAATTGAATGTCCTTGGAAGCAATTACTCGGTGCGTAAATCACCTCGGATTATTGTCTGATGCTCGCAGCTTTTTCTACTTATTTAATTCTCTTCAAGTTTGCTACCTTACCGACGACAGGAACATTACCAGTGTTTGAGGGAGACCTGCAAATATTATTCTAGCCGCCAGGGGGAAATTATATACTTTCGCGTACGATGATAAGGAAATTTCCGGACTTATCAGTTGCTGAAAAAATTTAGAGATAAAAATATATTTCCGTCGTGATATGCTGCTGCAGTGGTTGCTACCTGTACCAATCAGACAAGCTTATATTTTTTATCTAAAATTTCACGATGCTCGAAGTAATTTTGGTAATGACATATAAAATTCAATTGATAATAGTTGAATGGTAAAATAATGGAAATTATTATATTCTCGGCATTGTTAAAATAATCAAAAATATTCTTAATATTTAATATTTTGTTTTTAATATTTTTTAATACTTTTTAATACTTTTAACATTCATTAATATATCTAACTGCACGCTACATTCGCCTTAAGAACGTTAATAGCGGAAGGCATAACTGATCGAATTTCTAAACATCTCATACCACGTCCGGTGCTGTTTTTTTTTTGCTCACGCATTGCGTACGCGAAGCTGATGGAATAATTTTTCGCCGTTAAATCACGCGGTATCGTTGTATCCAAGCGACAAATGCAAATTGCCATGATCATACGTGTTTCTGGTATATCGATATCCAACGGTCGCTAATACGCGATAAGCTATCGTGTCAATGTCAATTCTCCTTCGTCGTTGCCGAATTGTTTTTCTCGTCGAATAGTAAAGGAGCGAGAGTCGACGGTATACCACCAACGAATAACGTTCACGAACGCTCCGACAGTGTATTTTTAATAATTTTTTTTTCAAGTTTTTTTCACTAATATCCACCGACTAAAGCGTTTGAGTAGAATCGCCTCGGCAGAAACGAATGTGGTGCTGAAAAAACAACTTTGAAAAACTCGTCTGCACATTTTTTTCAATTAAAAAAAAAATCCACCGATAAAAGTAATATTTTTGACGCGTTCGAGGTTTTTCAAAAAAATTCACAAAATCCGGTTAAACTTTGAATTCGAAATCCGGTCTTGTGGGTACTCAAAATGTTCAGCGGACGTTACTGCATCGGTTATGACAATTTAAAAGCCGAAATAACGAATCGCTCGAGCGCTATTGCAAAAAGAACGAAAATTTGGTAACTGAAGAGATTATTCTTCGTACGATTTTTTGCACGAACGACAATTTTAACGATAAAACTCGTTGTGTTGTTGTCGCGGGGAAGCATGAATATCGCATGAGAATATTTTGTTGTGAAAAATTCGCATGATCGGGGTCGCATGAGTTTGTTCGCGCAACGGATAGGGCGCGCTTGTGCTACTCGCGGCTGTAATCTTTCTGCGATTTCGCGGTCTGTGCAAGTGGGACGGACGGAAATTTCTTATCGCTCTGTGCCGTACACATTTACCGTATATACTTTGGTGTATGACGGTGTTCGACAGACGGGTATAAACGACATGCCTACGACATTTAAGCGGCTCCGCGAGCTCTCCTGACTCTGCAAATGTTCGCTCGAGTCTCTCTCACTCTTACTCTCCCCTCAATGGGAGCACATTTTCAATCGCGGTTTTTGGCGACGCGACTTTCGACTTATTTGCCGAACTCGCGCACGTGGGTGTGTTGCGCTTGTTCTTAGCCGCCGACTGGACTTTTTATAGATATATATAAGTGCATATGTTTATTTATATATGTGTATAGTTTTTGGGTACCAAGCGTCTAAGCTATATATAACAACGCAGCGAAAAGATTATTTTTGCTCGCGGAGCGCTCTCGCACACCGGTCCTCCCAATCTCATGAAGTGATTCTCGGGGTTGACAGGTCTCGTACGAGAAACAGAAAGGAAAAAAAAACACACACACCGAGCATTCGTTCGATCATTCGTAATCCGTGCCGGTTCGCGAACGTTTTCATTTGTTTTGTTTGGTTTTTTTTTTTAAGATCGAAGGAAAAATCCTTAAACCACTTGATTTGAGTTTAGATTTCTTCTAAAATTAATTTCTCGCGTAAAAAAGTTTTCGCGAACGAGCATCGTCGAGCATTCATTTTTCAATGACGACAAAACGTGATTTAGTAAAGTGATAATAATTTTTGTATTTTTTAAAATTATTTCCAATTGACTCCAGTGGGAAATTTTAGAATTTCGACGATAAATACAAAGAATTCTCGGTTGCAGATACGTGCATTTTAAATAACAAACACCTGACGATGTTGTGTGGTCATTGTGTATTTTTTTTAAATCATTTTAAAACGAAGAATTAGTTTTTTCGTGTGTGAGTTTTTTAAGTGTCAATTTCTACCCCACAGTGACGAGAATTCTCAAATTCATTTGAGATACTAATGTCGCGTGGTATCTGGACACACGCATCGTGTACAAAAGGTAGTTTGTACGCGGATTCGAACGAGAGGGACGCGAAGAGAACTAATTTGGGATTCGGTGGTGCGGTTTAAAAGCGAAGATCTGTCCGCGGTTTTCTACTTGGCTCTCTCGGCGTTTATATGTACCGTCGGAACGAACGAAACGGGTGAATTACAAAGACTCCACTTGCCCGAGTCGCTGGATCGTTGACCTCCTAAATAAAATCGAGGCCAGCCGAGTACTTTGCGGAAAAAGAATATTGAACCAGCCGAAATTCGAAATTTCCAGCGGGGTGGGAAAAAATAAAATAAAAATTGGACCTTAGACAACATTTGATAGGGAAAAAAAAATGTTATTTCTAATATTAAATTCCATAACTACACAATGAATTTTTGCGTTGATAAGTAAAAATGATTTTTCTTAGCTGCGATTAATTGTGACCGTATGACGAAAAAAAACAAACCGTCAGGATAAAAAAAAATGTGAAATACACGTGCAACTTGATTAATTTTTTAATCTACCACCGGACGAAAAATCGGTGAGCAAAAAGAATAATGTTTTTCTGACCCGTAAATAGAAGAAAAAAAAAAGTGTTCAGCGAGGGGTGGTCCCTGTCGCGGCGTTGGAAATGCTTGAAGCGGAGAAAAAATCGTCGAGCTGCAAGAGTTGCGAGGTTAATTTGGAAAATTTGTCATCGGCGACAAAGAATTCCGGAGAATGGAACGAATTTTTGGTAAACACGAGCCTACCGGCAACTACGATTGCCGTGAAATTGTGCGCCAACGAGGACGCACCGGTGATCGAGCGAAACGTCGATCCTGCGAAGCCCGAGAGCAAAGAGAAACTCGGTATGCTTAGCAACTTTCAGAGACGAACGTTCAGCAGGATAAGTTTTAAGGGAGAAGCCGGACCTCTGTTGAGCAGGTACAAAATGTAACAACAACAAAAATGTGACAATGTTTTTCTTGCAATTTTACAAAATTTCACCTTTTTATTATCAATTTTATGAAATTTAGTTACTCACGTAGACGAAACTTTGTTTTTGTGAATTTTCCCGTCGTTTTTTTGTCGTCTTTGTGTTATATACAATGAAAAATCTTTTTATAACTTCGAAACGGCTAAATCGATCGGATTGAAATTTTACACTTAAGCTAAACTGTCAATCTCCATTGCTCAATATAATTTTCACGAAGTTTCAACAATTCGTTGATATTTTACATGATTTTTTAATATTCTCGAATCTGTCTACTTTTAAATTAACAAAAAAAAAACATACTTTTCAATTGAAAACACATTGTTTAGCAATTAAATCACGATTGCAATAATATCGATCGTAATTCGAACGATCGATTGAAATATTTTTTCTTCTCTCCAATTATCTCTACAATTTTTTTTGTTCGTACGAAATTAAATATTTAAAATAACAAATTCCCGACATAATCGTTCTTCGTAGGGATTTTTCAATCCACCGTATAATCGTTTATCAACTTATAGTCTCGGATTCGCTTTGATAATATGACTATAGTAAAAAATATTGCGTTTATCTTCTACGCTCGTTGGCCGATATCCGTCTCTACCGCATTCTTATCAGTAGCGGTTCTCGGCTACGTTGTCAAGCGAGTGCCCTCCAAACGGTCCGAGAATAAACGGCATATTTAAATGAGACATAGTATTCCTCGCGGTGAAACATACCATACGCACGAAAATTTTCCATTAATCTAATGACCCGTTAAAGGGCTGACTTACCCCTGCGCGCGCTGCAAATCGAATAAGTTTGAAAAATTATCATAAAGTTTATATCGTGAAATAAAGAGTTAAAATTTCGTCTGTAAACCGGGGTCGTACGTGTCCGAACAAAAACACCTTTGGTTTGTACCTGGGAAATAGGGGAAGGGCGGACGCCCACGAGAATTAAGATTTCGAGAATTTTACAATTGGTACTTCAAAGTGAATATTTCGAACAGTAGCACAAATTTTTTCAGAATTTTCGAGTGCATTTAAGGGGGGAAATAGGGTTAAGACAGCGTTTTCTCAATGATTTTCATGAATTTTTTTATAGTATAAAAAATGAATATAATTTATTGAAACTTTGAGAATATTTTATACATATATTTAAGTATATACGATAAAATTTTTGAAGAATTTCCGTGAAAAACACCGAAAATATTAGCGACCCCATATTGCAGGTCACAGTCAGACTCAGCATTTTGCGTACATTCTGGAAGCCGCAATTTTCATCTGAAATCAAACGAGGTTGGAATTTACTTTTATTATATGTCTCTCTTCTATATGAACCTGAATGCTATCAAAAACATAGAAAATTGAATTTTTTACAGGGGTCAAAACAAAAAAGCATGATTTTTTGCCATTTTTTACAACTTTATTTGCAAAAAAAAAATTATTTAAAATAATGATAATATTCCGATTTTAGGTTCATATAGAGCGCAATACTATGAAGAAAGTAACTGCTAATTTTCAAAACGATTGGTTGAAAACTTTTCAAACTAGCGTGTAGGCAAGTTCAAAAAAAGTCGTTTTCAGAAAAACGCGTTTGAAAAAATAGTGACCGCTCGGTTATACACGTGGCGCGCTCGGGGCCTGAAGGAGAGCTACTCACTTTAATGGCTTATAACAATAGAACGAGTCGGAATTTTCATTGAAAATTTTGGGAACATATTTTTCAATAGTTTTACTAACAATTTATGAAATAAAAAAAAAAAACGATTTTTTGAACCGTCTAACCCTATTTTCTCCCTTAAGGGGGTGAAATAATGGCAGGACGCGAGAGACCCACTTTACAGGTTTTAAACAGTGTCAGCACGATAACTCAATCAATTTTTAATGTTTTTTAACTTTTTTTTTTCAAATCTTGATAATCATTTTCTCTACAGCCTGACGACAGTTTTTTTAAATTTGTTGGTTGGACAATTGTTTATAAAGTATTAAAGAACATATTTTTCAATAGTTTTACTAACGATTTATGAAATTTAAAAAAAATCGATTTTTTGAATCGTCTTACCCTATTTCCTGCCTTAAGGGGGTGAAATAATGGCCGGACGCGAAAGACCCACTTTACAGTTTTTAAACAGTGTCAGCACGATAAGTCAGTCAATTTTTAATGTTTGTTAACTTTTTTTTTTTCAAATTTTGATAATCATTTTCTCCACAGCCTGACGACAGTTTTTTTTTAATTTGTTGGTTGGACAATTGTTTATAAAGTATTAATGAACATATTTTTCAATAGTTTTACTAACAATTTATGAAATTTAAAAAAAATCGATTTTTTGAACCGTCTAACCCTATTTCCTGCCTTAAGGGGTTGAAATAATGGCCGGACGCGAAAGACCCACTTTACAGTTTTTAAACAGTGTCAGCACGATAACTCAGTCAATTTTTAATGTTATTTAACTTTTTTTTGTTTTTTAATTTTGATAATCATTTTCTCTACAGCCTGACGACAGTTTTTTTTAATTTGTTGGTTGCACAATTTTTTATAAAGTATTAAACACTAAATTCTTTTTTATATTGCATACTAAAGTTTGAAATACTGTAATTTCTTTATTTTTGGTGGAAAAAAAACAGAAAAAAAATTGCTTCCGTCAGACTATTACTACTACATTATTTTACTAGATTCTTTTTTATTTTTGCAGATTGCAGATCATTTTTGGTGAAGTTATCATGTCGACAATAGTTTTCATCAGTAGTCTATTAATACCCGTAAAAAAGAATGTTAATATTGTTTTTTTTCTTTTCCTAAAGTTCAAAAGTTAATAAAAAATGTGAAATCACGAATTTAATTTTTGTTTTCACCGTATAACCTTTATAATAATTTTTTCAAATTTACTCGATTTTCAGCGCGCGCAAATGGTATGTGAGCCCTTAATTTTTTTTTTCTGTTTTTCGTTGATCTTGATAAAATTTGATAAAAAGACCTATTTGCCCAATTTTGCAGTAATTCCAAAGATTATGAATTATTTTCAATTCTTTCATTCAACCATTTGGGAAAATTGCCATTTCTTTTAACCTCGAAAAAAAAAACCTCGAGGTCGCGGTTGAAAAGTCTCAAAGCATAGAAATTATCGTTTTTTTTTTCGTCGATTATTTTTTTGTATGTACGAACGACCGTCTTTGAAAAATTTCCCATATTCGAACTACAAAGAAAACGTATTGTCGTATAGAAATGGCGGGGGGGTGGTTAAATTGGAATGTGAATCAGCGAGGGGCTGCGTAAAAATTCGAAGAGATTGTACGACGAAAAAATACCGGAATAAAAATCTAAAACTGATGTTATTATACAATCGCGTTTGTACGAGGTATACGACGTGGTCCAAAATACAGATGACTTCGTGTCGAACTGAAAAATGCTTAACATCCCCATTCTTTCGTTTTGTTTTTTCTTTCTTTTCCTCGGTCGATGTTTAAAAATATCGAATATTCACGTGGTCGCATATGTTATTCGTTAAAATTCACAAAACACTAAGTTCGAACGTGAAAATATAAAATGCAGACAACAGCTGCAGTTGTTAATACCTATACCAAAGTGTATAACGAATCCTATATGGATTGGCTGCGCAACAAAAATGCCTGTGAAAAATACCGGTGAATATTGTTTTTTTTTTTTTCTTCTTTCGTTTATTATATATTTTTATTTTTTCAACGAGCGAAACCAAAAGTGGATCGCAAAGTGTACTTCGTGCATATACACACGGAAACGCACGGTCGCGACCGAATTATCTATAGTATTTCTACGAAAATAGTTACAACCCCGTTCCCAATTTCACCCCTGATTGCCACAATTTGTCTTTCTCTCGACCATCGGTGTCGAAAATAGTTGGTTCCACTTTCCCGGAAGTCTAGATTAAGGACTGACGTACCCCTGCGCGCCCTGAAAATCGAGTAAATTTGTTAAATTATTATGAAGTTTATATGGTGAAAAATAAAATTAATTTGTTGATTTCACATTTTTTATTGACTCTTCGACTATAAGAAAAAAAAATTTTTATTTTTTTTCTTAATATTAACATTATTTTTTACGGGTATAAATGGACTACCGTGAAAACCTTGGCGCCTCCTGGTCGACGTCATAACTTTGACAAAAATGATCCAATCTGCAAAAATAAAAAAGATTCCAGTAAAGTAATGTAGTAGTTATTGGTTTTTGTGGAAGCCAGGTGAATAAATGAGAGAGACTTATATATGAGCATAGAACTTTTATTTTATTAGAAGTGTTCTCACTTCGAAAGCAGTCGAAGAACAACTGAATAAAGAACGACGAAGTCACAAAGACCACAGTCTATATACCATGGTTTCTTTCTTACCAGGCTTTATCATGGGTTTATATTATTTAGTAAACATTCGTATGGAGTTCGTCGTAAGACCTCACAAACAGTCTCTCCGAAAGTGTGATCCCATAGTATAATAATTCTATGTTATATAGTTCAATAATAATATCGTATTGTTTTTGCTCATTTCAATACTCCCACTCAAAAATAATATCGATTTAAAATAGTAGTGGTGTATATCATATGTTGTATCAGGGGGAAATTACAGAGATGTTCCAACATTCGTTGCAAGGATTGGGAAAACCCCTGATCGAAAACCCAACCAGACCATGAATTCGATCATTGAAAACATAAGTTAATACATTGTTTGATCAATACATTTGTTGTCTCTTAAAATTATGTATTCAACCACAAAAGTGGTTTTGATGAATTAAATTTCGTCCAGGCCAATTTGTTTGCGGGTCTTCAGAAACTGCGTAGCAGGCGTAGTTACTGCGTAGTGACTTTGTGAAAGCATCCGCCAATTGTTCACCTGTATGAATATATTCAAGAATTACTTTCTTTTCTTCAACTTTTTTTCTCGAGAAATGATATTTGACATCGATATGTTTTGATCGTTTGTGATCTGTTGGGTTATTTGCAATTGCAAACATCCATTGTTATCTTCAAAAATAGTTATGGGTTTTGTTGGTCCCATTTTTATACCAGTGAGGAGGTATCTAAGCCAACAGGCTTCTTTAACCCTTTCGAATAGTGCCATGTACTCAGCTTCTATAGAAGACGTTGCAACCGAGTTCTGTCTTTTAGTATTCCAACAAATTGTGTTTACATCGAACAATTTGCACAAATACCTAGTGGTACTTCTACGATCAATTTCATTGTCTGCCCAGTCAGAATCAACATAACCGATCAACATATCTTTGTAATCGTTTCGTTTAAAAATCAATTTCATGTTCAATGAGCCTTTAATGTATCGTAGGACTCTTTTCAAACATTTCCAGAGCTCTTGATTGATTTTAACCGGATATCAACTTAATAGATTGAGAGCTGTACATAAATCAGGTCGTGTACACAACAATTGTTTTTTTATTTTTCAATAAAGAAATTACAGTATTCAAACTTTAGTATGCAATTTAAACAAAAAAATAGTGTTTAATAATATATGAAAAATTGTCCAACCAAAAAATTAAAGAAACCTCTAGTCAGACTATTGAGAAAATAATTATCAAGATTTAAAAAAAAAAGTTGAAAATTATTAAAAATCGACTGAGTTATCGTGCTGTTACTGTCTAAAAACATAATTTCGAGGAAAACGCGTTTGAATAATTTTAGTATTAAAAAAAAAAAAATTTCAATTTTTTTTCTTATAGTTGATAAATTAATGAACAATGTGAAATCAACAATTTAATTTTTTTTTCACCACATTGACCTTTATAATAATTTGTCAAATTTACTCGGTTTTCAGCGCGCGCAGGAGTATGTATTTCCTTAAGGGTGGAAATACGGTTAGGACAGCATTTTCTCAATGATTTTCATGAATTTTTTTATAGTATAAAAAATTAATATAATTTATTGAAACTTTGAGAATATTTCATACATATATTTAAGTATATATTATAAAATTTTTGAAGAATTTCCTTGAAAAACACCGAAGATATTAGCGACCCCATATTGCAGGTCACAATAAGACTCAGCATTTTGCGTACATTCTGGAAGCCGCAATTTTCATCTGAAATCAAACGAGGTTGGAATTTACTTTTATTATATGTCTCTCTTCTATATGAACCTAAATGCTATCAATAAAATAGAAAATTTAATTTTGTACAGGGGTCAAAACAAAAAAGCATGTTTTTTTGCCATTTTTTACAACTTTATTTGCAAAAAAAAATTATTTTAAATAATGATAATATTCCGATTTTTGGTTCATATAGAAAAGAGACATATAATAAAAGTAAATTGCAACCTCGTTCGATTTCAGATGAAAATTGCCACTTCCAGAATGTACGCAAAATGCTGAGTCTGATTGTGACCTGCAATATGGGGTCGCTAATATCTTCGGTGTTTTTCAAGGAAATTCTTCAAAAATGTTATAGTATATACTTAAATATATGGATAAAATATTCTCAAAATTTCAATAAATTATATTCATTTTTTATACTATAAAAAAATTCATGAAAATCATTGAGAAAACGCTGTCCTAACCCTATATTCCCCCTTAATGATGAAATTGGAAAAAAAAACAAGTATTTCCTCCTTTTTTCGATCTGGTTCTATATTTTTTCGAGGGAACATTTTGTGGCACTGTGGGCAGCAATATGCAATTTATAATTTACGCCAGTTTTTTTTCTTCTATTTTTACTTGTACGGATTCTATTTTATATTTATATATACTATTCGATATACATCTAATGACAAAATTCGCGGTACAAGATTTTCCCTGACGTGATTAATTGAAATTGAGCGCGTAAGCTCGGACAGGATTTTCAACGAAATTTTTCACCAATCGTTCTGTACAGTTTGTCGGAACGCAGATTGTCGTGACGCATAGTATAACGAAGATAGTGCATTCGGTAGTATAGTAGAAGGGAGCAAAAAGTAGTATAGTTGAGACGCAAAGCAAAAGTCACGATGCCAAAAGCAAAATTGGAACGGAAAGGCCGCGGTTAGAAACGAGCTCTCAGTTCGTTAGTGACACTGTTCTTAATTGGTTGAAATCGTTTCGTGTTTTTTTTTCCCCCTCGTTCTTTCGTTAAATCGTCGATTGAGATATAGTTACGTGGAAGATAAAATAGATTTTGCCGTGATGATTGTCAGAGAAAGTGGCACTTCCGTGTGTACGGAAAAAAATGAATTTTCAAGGCCCGAATCGTCGCGAAATCGTGATGTTACGTGAACGAGAACGGGATAATTAAACAAATGTGCGATGAGTGATTTTAACGCTAAAAATATTCGTCATTAGGTAGTATCTACTACTCTATCATCCCACCTTCGCATTACTGCATTTTAGTTGAGAATAGAACAAAAATTTTCATTAAAATGTCTGTTGAGTTATTTGAAAGATTTTTTATTCTTCGAATTACGAAATTGTAGTTTTTTTTAGAAAATTACGAATAAACGACTAAGAGAAATGTTAAATTA
This sequence comes from Oxytorus armatus, assembly GCA_958009045.1. Lineage (NCBI taxonomy): Eukaryota > Metazoa > Arthropoda > Insecta > Hymenoptera > Ichneumonidae > Oxytorus > Oxytorus armatus. Next base: position 11,600,792 of record OY253754.1, on the reverse strand, counting down.
CTTCATACAGTGAGTCAAGTGAATAATTAATATCGTTAAAATGTGTACGAAGAAATTTTGTGATTTTTTTTCGTCCATCGTTGTTTCGTAATTTTCTTTGAACAATTACGAATTATCAATAATCAATGATATCGCGTAAAAATAAATAAAATTAATAGACAAAGGATCGAGTGAATCCGTGAACAGAAAAATTAACGAAAAGAAAAAATTATAAAGCATTTAAATAAATTTTTTTCTGAAAAATGTAATCAATACTCTTGGGACATTCGATTAAAAAATAAATAAAAGACATTGAGTAATCCCCCGTGCTGTTTCGACAATATACTCGAAAAATTTCGTTTCCAAGACTGGATCCCTTTGGCAGCCACACCGTGGAACTAGCGCGATTGCGGTAGGCCAAAGAAAAAAAAACAGAGATTTTTTTTTATTAAAAATTCGAATTCTCTTTGAACTCATATTTTATGTGGAAAAAAAAAATCCCGACACTATATTCGTTTACGTCCCTCCTACTGTATTAAAATATTTCTCCGAAAGAAATATTATCGTCCGCGTGTGTGTGTGTGTGCGTGTGTGTGTGTTATAAAGACGAGGACGTTATTCGTGATTTATCGATGTTTTATTGGTGTTTTATTGGTTCGTGATTTATTGGTGTTTTTTCTTTTTTTTCATTAAAAATCCTCGTGACTTACGAATGTGGTGTAAAAGGCTAATTTGGATTTTTCTCTGGCTCTGGACACGCTGCGATATTTGGCTCTAGTAGGAAGTTCGAAAAAACAAAACAAAAACATCAGAAACAGCGTACAAATCCATGTTAACAAATGTGAGAATGATTTTATTCCTTTCGACTTTGGGAGAACATGATCAACAGGTTTAACAGGGCTCACATACCGCTGCGCGCGCTGATAACCGAGTAAATTTGAAAAATCATTATAAAGGTCATATGGTGAAAAAAAATTTAATTGTTGATTTTACATTTTTTATTAACTTTTCAACTATAAGAGACAAATTTTTTTAATTTTTTTCTTCAATATTAACATTATTTTTTTACGGGTATAAATGAACTGCTGACGAAAACCATGGCGTCTCCTTGTCGACTTCATAACTTCACCAAAAATTATCCAATCTACAAAAATAAAAAATAATCTAGTAAAATAATGTAGTAATAATAGTCTGACGGAGGGAATTTTATTTTTTATCAAAAATAAAGAAATTACAGTATTTCAAACTTTAGTATGCAATTGTAAAAAAAAAAATTAGTGTTTAATAATTTATAAAAATTTGTCCAAAAAAAAAATTAAAGAAACCTCTCATCAGACTATAGAGAAAATAATTATCAAGATTTAAAAAGAAATAAAGTTAGAAAAATATTGAAAATTGACTGAGTTATCGTGCTGACACTGTCCAAAAGAGTAATTTCGAGAAAATCGCGAAAACCATGGCGCCTCCTGGTCGACATCATAACTTCACTAAAAATTATCCAATCCACAACAATAAAAAAGAATCTAGTAAAATAATGTAGTGATAATAGTCTGACGGAGGGGTTTTATTTTTTATCAAAAATAAAGAAATTACAGTATTTCAAACTTCAGTATGCAATTGTAAAATAAAAATTAGTGTTGAATAATTTATAAAAAATTGTCCAACCAAAAAATTGCAAAAACCTCTCGTCAGACTATAGAGAAAATAATTATCAAGATTTAAAAAGAAAAAAAGTTAGAAAATAATAAAAATTGACTGAGTTATCGTACTGACACTGTCCAAAAGAGTCGTTTCGAGAAAAACGCGAAAACCATGCCGCCTCCTGGACGACATCATAACTTCACCAAAAATTATCCAATCTACAAAAATAAAAAAGAATCTAGTAAAATAATGTAGTAATAATAGTCTGACGGAGGGTATTTTATTTTTTATCAAAAATAAAGAAATTACAGTATTTCAAACTTCAGTATACAATTGTAAAAAAAAAAATTATTGTTTAATAATTTATAACAATTCGTCCAACCAAAAAATTGCAAAAACCTCTCGTCAGACTATAGAGAATATAATTATCAAGATATAAAAAGAAAAAAAGTTAGAAAAATATAAAAAATTGACTGAGTTATCGTGCTGACACTGTCCAAAAACGTAGCTTCGAGAATAAACGCGTTTAAAGTTTCTGCTAGGTACAACGTGAACCCGATGTCCGGTCACATTTATTGCTATAACTTTGTAACGGAGTGGAATTTTCTTGAAAGTTTTTCTTTTGAAAAATTCTTAAAAGTATAAAGAATAAAAATCTGTAAAAAAAATCGATTTTCTGAAAACTTCACGGGTATGTGAGCCCTTGAGATCTATTGCAACAATGAACAATGTTTATTTTTACTTTCTCAAAAAAAAAGGTTGACACTCGCTGTAGTCTTGCGAAGAAGTAACGGCGGCCATATTTGTTAGGAAGAGCTTGTACATATATGTTCAACATACGGACATGTATGCATATCTCTAAATTTAGCAAAATCGCGCCATTATCGAGTCTGCGAGGCTGCTACCCGCATCATCATCATCATCACCGTCATCATCATCATCTTTTATGCTTCTTTATCTCGCAAGCTCGCGCCACCGGTTCGCTGACGCGTGCGACTGCGCGCTCTCCATCTCTCTCTCTCTCTCTCTCCCTCTATCTTTCTCTTTCTTTCTCTTTCTCCGTCTCTCTCTCTCTCTCAAGTCTTCGCAGATATATCGGGTCGGAAAATCGTCAGTCATAGATCCCGTATAGACGCGCGCGAGTATGTTCGAAAATATCACGACGACGCGAGACCAAACACACAACCCACACACACACACACACACAGATAGTGTATACTTCAAAATAGTATGTAAATATAGATCGTTAGTTAATGACGAAGTTGGTTCTTTTCGCAGAAAATACAAAGGGGGAGGCACGAAAATTTCGTTAATGATGAAAGAAGCGGTTAAAGAGAACGAGAAGTAAGAGAAGGGTGTTGAAGGGTTCGTGAGAAAGGGTGAATATCAATAATAACATATTAGGGATTGTTTACGTTCAAACGTTTTTTTTCCCTTTCTCATCTTAACGTACAAAGATGATGGATTTCCTGGTAATCTGTAATAAACGCGATAATAACGTTAATCTCAGAGCTATCGATCGTCGAAGTATCAACGAAAATTTGTATCCGCGCTAAGTCGTGTGTTACGATAAACAAAAGAAAGGAAAATTGACGGTAATGGAGCTGCATCACGGGAAAACCGAGGGTGCAGCTTCCGGCTGTGGTCAAACGGTCCAGCGGCACTATCTCGGTGATGGAATGACACTTTCGGGACTACGACGAGCCATATCACAGGTCTCCATGCTCGTTGTCAAGGCCACGACCTCCGGAGAGTCTGCTTGGCGGGAAGAGTGTCTCAAGTATGCATTTTCATCCCCCAACCACTCGGCGCCTCTTACCAATTTTTTTAATTGACCTCACACAACGCGCAAACTCATAGAACGAACGGAAACAAAAACCAAAGTAAAATTGGAATTGTTATGACAGTTAGGCGAAAGGAGAATTTCGTTTTTTTTTTGCTTTCTCGCCGTCATTAATGTTTGAGAGAAACAAAAGTTTCTCGATGATTTTTCGAAGTTGACGATGTCGAAAAATCATCGACGCAACGATATTTCAATGGAAAGAATGAAAAATATCTGAAAATTAGTACCCGAGTGGTCATTAATAGAAAAAAAACCACTGAAATAAATTTATACGACACCCTTGCTGCATTGTTAGCAAACGTAAAACAAACACGAATCCCTCTTGCTCTTCCATCAAGTCATCTAAACAAGAATAACAAATATAGTGGATCCCTTTGCTTCGGTATCTGATCGTAGGATCACCTGTTACATGCAATTTTGCGAGTATCACGAATTTCTTTGTATGTAGTTTATAGAAAATTTTATTGCCTTTACGACCTCTTGGCATTTCGTACATGAGAAAAAACGAATGATCTATATGATTTTTAACGTTATATAATGTAGTTTTATAGTGGAGCATAACACACGCTTAACACATAAAATGATCAAGTTTTACGACCGAGCTTTAATAGTTTGTAGAAACATTTTGAAATTCATGAAAATCCGTGAAATTTATAGGAATCACTAACGCACTTCCTGGCTAGCGATAAATCGATGCAAATTTTTGTTATGACGTTATACAAATTTTAAATAGATGGGAACATTTGCGTGGATGAATAATTTTCCGGACGTTGGTTTGAAGGGAGCAATTAAATGTGAATGAAGACCCTAAAAAAGAGTTTTTATCCTGTAAATTCACTTCGTCGACGATTAATTTCCGTAAGCAACGTCAAATAACAAATTTATTAATTGATTTAGGACATCTTTATGATGTCAGTACTAAGGTTTTTTTTTTTCATGTAAAATTCCCCTCAACTAGGAAATTTTGAAGCAGAATGTCAATGTTTAGGAATGTATAAAAAAAAATGTCCCAAAACAAACACAGACATTTTTTTTTTAATTCCCCAAATCCTGGATTTGGGGAATTTTATCATTGAAAAAAATATCTCAAAAAAATATCCCGAATCCCGGGAATTTTATCATCAAAGTTCCTTTTGACAGAGGGATTTTTTTTTTGAGACAGTTTTTTTAGTTATAAACAAATTTATCATTTATTAATGATAAAATGTTATCATTAAAGTTCCTTTTGACGGAGGAATTTTTTTTAAGACATTTTTTTAATGATAAAGAAATTTATCATAAAGGGGGCAAATAGGGCTAGGACAGCGTGTTCTCAATGATTTTCATGAATTTTGTTATAGTATAAAAAATTAATATAATTTATTGAAACTTTGAGAATATTTTATACATATATTTAAGTATATGCTATAAAATTTTTGAAGAATTTCCTTGAAAAACACCGAAGATATTAGCGACCCCATATTGCAGGTGACAATCAGACTCAGCATTTTGCGTACATTCTGGAAGCCGCAATTTTCATCTGAAATCAAACGAGGTTGGAATTTACTTTTATTATACGTCTCTCTTCTATACGAACCTAAATGCTATCAAAAAAATAGAAAATTGAATTTTTTACAGGGGTCAAAACAAAAAAGCGTGATTTTTTGCCGTTTTTCACAACTTTATTTGCAAAAGAAAAATTATTTTTAATAATGATAATATTCCGATTTTAGGTTCATATAGAGCGCAATACTATGAAGAAAGTAACTGCCAATTTTCAAAACGATTGATTGAAAACTTTTCAAACTAGCGTGTACGCAAGTTCAAAAAAAGTCGTTATCAGAAAAACGCGTTTGAAAAAATAGTACCAAGAAATACGAGCAATATGGGGTCGCTAATATTTTATAGTATATACTTAAATATATGTATAAAATATTCTCAAAGTTTCAATAAATTATATTCATTTTTTATACTATAAAAATATTCATGAAAATCATTGAGAAAACGCTGTCCTAATCCTATTTCCTCCCTCAATGGCTTATAACAATAGAACGAGTCGGAATTTTCATTAAAAATTTTGGGAACATATTTTCCAATAGTTTTACTAACAATTTATGAAATTAAAAAAAAATCGATTTTTCGAACCGTCTAACCCTATTTCCACCCTTAAAGTTCTTTTTGACAGAGAGATTTTTCTTTGAGATATTAATGCTTTTTTTTTATGCATCCCTAGACATTGAGATTCTGCATAAAGATTTCCTAGATGAGGGGAACTTTATGTAAAAAAATCGTTAGATATCCTGACGTTATAAGAATGTCCTATTAATATCTGTTATTTGACGTTGGTTACAGCAATTAATCGTCGACAAAGTGAACGATACAATTTCTCATATACTGGTTATGAAGAATTTTATCAATGTTTTGAGTAATCAGTATTTTCGCGTTAGTTGGAATTAATAATGAAAATTTCGTATTTATCGATTTGTAAAGAACTATTATATTTTATTAATTAGTAACGTTGGTCATTTGGAACAGTAGTGGAATCTCATAATTTTTTATCTTTTAATTATCCTCCCTTTAATATGATTATATGAATATACTAATGATGCATATGCTCAGGGATAAAACAACCCTCGTATACTCAACAGCCACTCAAAAAGTCTCACAGAAGAATTTGCCAGATGTATACGTATATATATATAATATATGCATGTATATAGAAATGCGTACAATCAATTCGTGTATTGGGTGGGCTTTCTTATTTCCGCGGTCGGATCACTGAACTCTTTACCTACTTATAGCTGATAGTACAACGCTATGCTTCAACCGCTCGTGACGAGGATCTTTCTCTCTCTCTCTCTCTCTTGCTTTCGCGTTGGGATTCTACAACCCTTATTGCGGGGTGCGGTAATTGGCGGTCTTTAAATATACATAGATATATGCAGATAGCTTATGACGTAGGTGGAACACAACGAAGCATCTCGAGGGCTCAGTTTTATAGTAACACTTTGTATAAATATATGTATATATATATAAAACTATATATATCCTATGTACAAAACGTGCATAACGCGTGCTTAAAATAAACGACTCTTGGAGTAACGCAAAGTCGTGCCTGAGCACAAATTTTCGTAGTTCCTATTTTCCCAACCTCGTAACTGTTTCGTTGAGATTAAATTTTCAAAATTAATTCAAAATCCTCGTCGCAAAAGCAATTTCAATTTACAATGAAACACCAATTTTCAATTCCCTCCGATGAAAAATAATCTGTTCGTAATGAATCATAAACGAGAAGAAGAAGAAAAAACGACAGATGGCAAGTAGACTCGACACGATTTTTTTTTCTTTTTTTTTTTTTCCTCGAGGCTTCCGTATATTCGAGGCACCCCGATAAATACATTCGCGAGAGAGCCTCTATTCTTGTACCAGGTCAATGTGTCAGGGTTGAGGAATGGCGTGCGAAAAGAATGGGTATATCGTCGGACGAGTTTGCAACGTTTCTCGATCGCTAATAAACGATATTTAATCGATACTCGATTTTATTGTCAAATCATTAATAACGTTCGGCAATTGTTGTTTATCGTCTGGTTTATTGTCCGTTGCTGCAGTCATGATTTTTCGCAGCCCGATCTAGAAAGCACTTTTAATTGGGGGAGGAAGGTCTTTGTTTCTACGAACATTTTCTTCTCAGGGTTAAAAAAAAATCGAAGACTTCCGAGTGTGACTTTTTTTCTTTTTCAACGATAATCCTCGAGTTTCAAGAACATCACAACACACCCACACACATATGCCCGCGCTCGAGAATCGCGTGAATCTTGACATATGCCGGAACGAGAAAATCCCAGACTTTCAAGGATACGCGGTTTTCTTTGAATCTTCGAATTTTGTCTGCCGTCACTTTGATAGTAAAAAAAAGGAGAGAGAGAGAGAAAGCGACGACGTATTCTCGACGTTCGTTTACAAATTCTCACGATTTCCCAGTTGCGGGGATGAACACGTGATTTTTTTTTTTTTGTTTTTCATGTTTATAGCCATCAATAATGTGTAAACATTGGTTTATCGTGTTTTGACTGGAGGATATAAAACGAGGAAGAACAAATTTAGCCGTTTTGAAGAACAACTTATTTTTACTTAAAAAAATTCCGGTATCAAAGAAAATATATTTTCCAGCCCTTATTTTAGGCAGTTTAAAAAAAAATAGTTCTGTGATCGAAATTATTTCTTTTAAATTCACTGCGTTTGTATGTGAATTCAAGAAATTAATTTTTCTCGATTTTGGTAGATTCGTAAAGTCACAAAGTGATGGGGAAAATAATGTCGATCGTTATTTTCACGCTTAAAATTGCGGAACAGTAGTAATAAAGATGGCCCTGTGTCGCAGACGTTCAAGGACGACGGAGATCCGACGAGGTTTCTTGCAGCGTTATAACACTTGCCAAAAAAACCACCAAACTCCGTCCCTCGAATTCACGTGGCCGTGCTTTTTTTTTAATTTTCAAAATAATAACGAAAGGTGAATGTAACATGACGACAGTTGACGTAATGAATTTTTTTTCAGAGTTATAACAAGCTAGGATGTTTCGAGAACTGTCCTTGTTAACGAATTCATTCAATTCCATTTGAATTCCATTGCATCTTTATTACATTTTTTTTTTAGAGGGCCAAACCCCTTTGGAGTAAAATAATATTTTAATTCTCGTTTTAAAATATGTATATAAATTGTTGCTTTAGTCTAATGTTTTTAAGGTAGTAGTCTGGTAACTGAAGCCGATTTTCATGTCTTTTTTGGAGGGCGTTTTTTTGTAGGAAAATAAAAATGAATCGTTTTGAATATTTAGGATGTTTTTATTGACATATTAAAGATACAAAAAAAAATTTGTTGAAAAAACTTAATAGTTTATTATTATTATTATTATTGATCGAAGTTGGCACCTCGGAAAAAAAGCGCGTGCGTGGCCCCGGTGATTTTGGCTCTTGATGTTATCTGAAATAAAAAATTCTTGATAATTCTTAATCTATAGACATGTCATTCTGGTCGGGACTACTGAAGTTAAATTTCATGGATAAATAACGAAATGGCAGACTTTGGAAAAAAAAGTCCTTTTATTGTAGCAAAGAAGGGGTCCGCCATTTTGTTATTTATCCATGAAATTTAACTTCAGTAGTTCCAACCAGAATGACATGTCTATAGATTGAGAATTATCAAGAATTTTTGATTTCAGATAACATCAAGAGCCAAAATCACCGGGGCCACCCACGCCCTTTTTTTCGAGGTGCCAACTTCGATCAATAATAATAATAAACTAGTGAATTTTTTCAAAAAAATTTTTTTTTGTATCTTTAATATGTAAATAAAAACATCCTAAATATCCAAAACGATTCATTTTTATTTTCCTAAAAAAAACGCCCTCCAAAAAAGACATGAAAATCGACTTAAGTTACCAGACTACCCTGAGGGAAAAAAAAAAACTGTCGATCCATCCCTTATGATGCACATAGTTCAACGATAATATCAATATTATCTTTTTACGAGTACTCTAAATTTAAGAAAAAAACATTGATTACATTTTTTTTTTGTAATATAATTTGTACGAATTTATAGATATATTAGTCTTTCATGAGCGTTTCATTCGTCGGAGTCTGGTTAGTCACGAGACTAATCTAAATATTTAAATTACATCGAGCGGATCTCCTCCGCGTTCTCGCGATAATCTCCATCCCTACCTCTCTTTTCGTCCCATCTTTTCAACAAGCTGTAATTTCAAACGTCGTCGAGCTTCTAATTTTTTTTTTTTCGCCTCTTGTGCGAGTACAAAATATTTCCTTGGTGACGAAAAAGAAAACCCCCCTCCGCCACGAAAGATGGCGAGAATTTAATCCTTTCAAACTTCAGGCTCGTTTTCAACGTGTCAAATTAAAACGCCTTAGATTTTTCTAACGTAGCGAAAGGGTTATCCGGTATTCATTTTGTTTTTAAATGAATGACATTATCATTTAATTGAGAAACATTTATTTGTATGGTAGCACATTTTATTTAACCGTAAAATCAGATTTATTTTTATTAATTCAAATCATTTTTGCTCGAATCAACTAATTCCAGATTTATGATTCAATAAAGCCTCGGAAAACGAGCACGAGAGTGGGAGGGTCATGACTACACAGAACTGACCTAGGTCTCTCTTGGATAATATACATAGATATACATCCTGATATATAAATTATATATAGATGAATGTTATAGATTTTTATTGCTGGTTGCTTATTTTTGTGCTCTTTTTTGTAATATAACACGACCCTCGATGCATGAAAATATTTGAGTGACATCACGGATATACGAAAAACGAGAAGGGTCTTCCCGTCACGGTGAAATCGTCTCTGTCGCGAATTAATCAAAACTCTTGGCAATAATGCCGAAAAATTATTTTCGTCCAGACGAAAACTAAAATCACCAGACACTCGACCTATTTTGTAATAACAACATAATGTTTCGCGCTATAACGCATTAACACGCGGATTGTGATGAAAGATTCGTTAAAGGGTGAAACTTTGGTGACGAAGGTTTTTTTTTTACAGGTAATAATGTACTGTTTTATTTTTTATTTTTATAAATTAGAGGATTAATTAAATTGATTCCTTGCTTTTATTTCAATCGCTAGTTAATACCTTGAATAATCATTGTTCAGTGTATTGACTTTCAGGTATCGACAGACGAGATTCAGCTCAAGACGAGTTCGCAAGAGGGTTGTATTCAAGCATGGTGATTGCAATGTCGTTCAGGGCAACGTCGCGAAAAGACGACGACGATATTTGCAGGTAACGATTATTTTACGTAGGTTTTTATTTGAGAGTCATTTTTTTCGAGAGCATGACTAAATATTTTAAGGATTAAAAAGATTCTCGAAAAAAAAGAATGTTTTAAGGATTAATTATCATTCGTGCAATATTTTCAGGACATATTTACGACCCTAGTGGATGCCCAGTGGCGCTGGACGTTGCTGGTATTCTCAATGAATTTTTTACTCTCGTGGCTCGGTTTCGCGATGGTATGGTGGCTAATAGTTTACACCCACGGTGACTTAGATCCTCGAAACACTGACGATCGTAACGTCACTTTCGTACCGTGCGTCGAAGATATTCACGGTTTCACGAGCTGCTTCCTATTTTCCGTGGAAACCCAGCACACGATAGGGTAAGTGATACATAAATTTGATAATAAAGAAATACATCTCAAACAGGCAATTCCACAGTCTCGTGATCGACGAGACTCTATATGACTCGCGATTACTCGCAATATTTTTTTGTCGCTCCTAAACCATCGATGTCATGATATTTTTGACGATCAAACTTTCTCGAGTATATCGACGCTTATGAAATTCAAATTTGTGACCTCTAAACGGCCATGACACCTGCACAATGAAGCGATAACACCGTCGGTAATGTCGATTTCTCCAATTCCATTACTAGCCGAGATTGGTAACAAAACTTTCTACACCCTAAATGAAATGTACAAATTCACGAAAAATTCGCGAATCAACGATATCGTAATTTTTTTTTGGAAATCGAAAAAGTTTTTTAATCATTCCGACTTTACAATAAGTTAGTCAATCCTTTTATTTAAATATTTCATTTTTAAATCTCATACGCACTTTTAGCCAATTTATAATTATTTTAATGACGAGAAAAAACTTGTTTTTTGCCGTTTACTGGTAATTCTATTTCTCTTCTTTTTTTCCTTCTCGCATTCCTCACGGTGTTTGTGTTCGCAGATACGGCTCGAAACACACTACCGAAGAGTGTCCCGAGGCGATATTCGTAATGTGCATACAATCGATGACGGGCGTGATATTGCAAGCGTTTATGGTCGGTATTGTTTTTGCAAAACTTTCGAGGCCAAAAAAACGCACTCAGACATTGCTCTTCTCGAGAAATGCGGTTATTTGCCAGAGGGACGGTCAGCCGTGTTTGATGTTCCGCGTCGGTGACATGAGAAAGAGTCATATTATCGAGGCTCACGTTAGGGCACAGATGATCAAGCGAAAGGTTCGTAAATGAAGAGAAAAAGTCAAAAAAAAAAACAAAAAAAAATCGCGTTAGGGTTATTAGTAAAAACATTGATAAATAATTTTTTTTAAATCCTAAAAATATTCGGAAATTCATAAATAAATAAAAATTATCGCTGCTCGTTATTGTTTGTGCCGAATTAAAAAGAAAAAAGTCATTTTTATAACGTTCGATTGATTGTATGAAAAAATTATATTTCAAGGTGACGAGGGAGGGTGAATTGCTACCCTTCTTTCAGACCGAGCTCAAAGTCGGTGGCGACGGCGAGGAGGATAAGATATTTTTTATCTGGCCGACGACGATCGTTCACAAAATTGACGAACACTCGCCCCTCTACAATCTCTCGGCCAGCGATATGCTTCGCGAGAGATTCGAAATAATCGTGATGCTCGAGGGTGAGGAAACAATTTTGAGAAATACAAAAAAATAAAATAAAAGAGAGCAACGAAACAAATTATTTTGATGCTATAATTGTTTGTAAAAAAAAGGAAAACGTTTACGGCTCTTTCGTGAAGATTAATAATTTTTTTGCCACGTCAATCATTCGTTGTTATTTTTTAGATGTGAGGTGGAAAATTTGTCGAGGCTGTTTTCGTTTATCAAACAATTTTTCGCTCTGCAGGAGTTATAGAATCGACCGGTATGACGACCCAAGCGAGAAGCTCTTATTTACCGTCGGAAATTCTCTGGGGACATAGATTCGAGCACATAATTACATTTCGCAAAGAAACCGGCGAGTACGAGGTGAATTACACGCTTTTTAATAATACTTACGAAGTCGATACACCTCTGTGCTCGGCAGCTCAGCTCGATCAGATTAAAGCGATACATCATGCAAAAGGAGGTGAGTTTTTTTAAACGCAAACTGGAAAAAAAGGTAAATATGGAGCAAAAGGGACCCACTTCCGATTAACTTGCCTTTAATATATGTTGTGTAGGGACCCTTCCTGAACAACTTTTTCCTCTGGCACAGTTGGGGGTCGTTATTTATTAAAAAGTTATTAACAAATAAAGTTAATAATTCATATAACTATTTTCCTTATACCACCCAGTCCTAATCATCCTGTCCTCCACAGTTGTTACGAATATACCCCTGAGTAGCATACAAATAGTTTTATCCGTCGCTCATTGTTTGTTAAAAAGTTATTAACAAAAAAAGTTTCATAAATCAAACATGAACTACTTGTTCTAGTGTATGGTGAACAGCACACGCATGAGAGGGGGAGGGCTGTGCCCCCCTGCAATCCTCCACTTACTAGCCCAAAGACAAACCAAAAACAACCCAAAAACAACGCAAACAAATATATAAACAAACAATTATTTGTTTTATTCATTATTTGTATTATGAAGCGGATACATGGTACTCATAATGTCGAAGAAACTGTTGTTTGTTGGGTTTGTTTGTTGGGTTGGGTTGTTTAGTTGGGTTGTTTAGGTTGTTTGGGTTTTTTGTTTTTGATTTGTTTTTGGTTTGGGTTTTTGGTTTGGGTTTATTTTGGATTTGTTGGGTTTGTTCGTTGAAGTTGTTAGGTTAGGTTGTTTAGTTGGGTTGTTTGTTTGGATTATTTCGGGTGTTTTTGGTTTGTTTAGGTTATTTGGGTTTTTTGTTTGTTTTGGATTTGTTTGTTTATTGGGTTTGGGTTTTTTGGTTTGGGTTTGTTTTGGATTTTTTTGTTTATTGGGTTTAGGTTTGTTTTGGGTTTTTTTGTTTGTTTGTTGGGTTTGTCTGTTTGTTTCTTTAGGTTACTGGGGTTGTTTTGGGTTGTTTTTGGTTTGTCGATGGTCTGGTATGCGGCGGGGGCAGGGGGGCCGCAACCCCTCCGGTCATACGTGTACTGGCCACCATGCAAGTCTTTCGTATTCCATTTATGAATTTTCTTTTGTTAATAACTTTTTAACAAACAATGAGGACGGATAAAACTTTTGGTATGTTACTCAGGGGGGTATTCTTAACAACACATGTGAAGGACAAGATGATTGGGACTGGCTGCTATAAGGAAAATAGCTATATGAATTATTAACTTTATTTGTTAATAACTTTTTAATAAATAACGACCCCCAATTGTGTCAGAGGAAAAAGTTGTTCAGGAAGGGTCCCTAGACAACATATATTAAAGACAAGTCAATCGGAAGTGGGTCCCCTTTGCTCCATATTTACCGAAAAAAAATAATAATTCCTTTTAGAGATTACCCCCTATCCTTAAAATGTTTGATATACCGATCGGAATTTTTTTTTCAGTTTTTCACAATCGGAAAAGCATTTCGAACAATTCGTCGTTTTGTACTTTCGATTTAACTTTTTTTTCCCCCGGAGAAATGAAAATTAAACGCGTCTTTGTCGAATATTAGTCACGTCGCCCACCCTTAAAGGTTAAAAAAATTTCCAGAGCAATTGAATTGTTTTATTAATTAATTCGAGGGATGATTAAGTTTCACCGCCGCGCGTTTGTCATTTCTAATATCACGAAAGGCTCAGCGACGAGAAATTTCCATAAACGAATATTCTCATTGTCCAACGGGTGAAGCCTGTTACTTGATATTCGAAAAATTAAAAAATCCCAGAAACCACTCGGACGATGATCAAATTTGTCGAGTTAAATTTTTCTTTTTTTTTTCAACAAACCTGAAAACACACGAGAAAAAAAATATATGGACGAATGATTTATTGGAAAAGGAATAAAAAATTTTCGGAAACTCAGGACAACTGCGGGGTACTTAGTTTTTCCATTAGAACGAACTTTCCATCGTTAAGTGTAACGAGGACAAAAAAAAAGACGCCGCTGAACGTCGTTGACCCCGTTTGACCCTCCGTTCGAGTTTATTGGAATCCGCGACGACACCGTACAAGATGATGAACAAAACCGGAATGTTATTTTTTTTTAGCTTTCACACACGTAATAGAAATAATTTCTTCGGTATATTTTTTTATGTTTTTTTTATGTTTTTTTGTTTCATAATTTCTTTCGTTGCCGTCGCACAAAGAACGAATGAGCTCGGCGACGTTTCCGGCTTATCGGGACGACTCGAGCAGCTCATTTACGACGAGTTCCGGTTCGAGTTTGGCATCGTCGACGGGCGGTCTTCACATGCACGCACCGACACCGCCCACACCGATTCCCGTAACGATCACCGGACCCGACGAACTGCCGCGTCGGGAAAGCCTTAATCCGTCACAATCCGGTCAAAGATTGGCGACCTTTTACACACAGGATGAGGTAAGAACATTGAAAAAAGACGAAGAAATATAAATTATTTTAAGGTAGTAGTCTGGTAACTTAAGCCGATTTTCATGTCTTTTTTTCAGGGCGTTTTTTTGTAGGAAAATAAAAATGAATCGTTTTGGATATTTAGGATGTTTTTATTTACATATTAAAGATACAAAAAAAATTTTTCCGAAAAAATTTAATAGTTTATTATTATTATTATTATTGATCGAAGTTGGCACCTCGAAAAAAATGCGCGTGGGTGGCCCCCGTGATTTTGGCTCTTGATGTTATCTGAAATCAAAAATTCTTGATAATTCTTAATCTATAGACATGTCATTTTGGTCGGAACTACTGAAGTTAAATTTCTTTTTATTTTAAAACCCTTTCTTTGCTAAAATAAAAGGACTTTTTTCCCAAAGTCCGCCATTTTGTTATTTATCCATGAAATTTAACTTCAGTAGTTCCGACCGGAATGACATGTCTATAGATTAAGAATTATCAAGAATTTTTTATTTCAGATAACATCAAGAGCCAAAATCACCGGGGCCACCCACGCGCTTTTTTATCGAGGTCCCAACTTCGATCAATAATAATAATAATAATAAACTATTACATTTTTTCAAACAAATTTTTTTTTGTATCTTTAATATGTAAATAAAAACATCCTAAATATCCGAAACGATTCATTTTTATTTTCCTACAAATAAACGCCCTCCAAAAAAGACATGAAAATCGGCTTAAGTTACCAGACTACTACCTCAATTAATGACTACTTTAACGGAAGAATTTTTGTCGTTGAAAAAATATTCATTCATAGGAAAATTGTCAATTGGACCTGAAATATTCTCATTATGACGATAAAGTTATTTTTTTTTTAATTGACTCTTGATTATCGATATTTAAAGATGAGACACGAGGCCACACCGAGCGATTTTCAGATTGAACTTTCCGATTCGTTGCTATGACATTTTTTTTTACTAGCCAATTGACGTTTTTATGGTAAAAAGTCTAATTGCCTTCGTTCTGTCGGTAATTTTCATTCCACACCATGCCTCTAGTCGTTAATCGATGATTTTCACGTATCAATTTAATCGGCAATTGCGAATAGGGAAAGAGTTTGTAAAAATTTTATTCGCGATAGATTAACGAGGCTGAGGTTTGTCACGTTAATACCGGCTGCGCGATCAGCACCCTCGAGGATCTTAAGAATCAGGAGGATTACAACAGAGTGCTGGACGACATAAACGCGAGTTTACGAAGAAATCGGCAGAGCGTACTGTCAAAGGAGGAGAAAAAATTGGGCAATCGCGATGCCACGAGACAGACAATGGAATCGAGGAGAAACGACTCGAGGACGAATATCGAGGGCATGAGAAGGATAAGCTCGAAACCAACGATTGATTGCCCATTGCCGTCCGGCGCCATGAAGAAATCGGCATCGCGGACAACTCTCGACTCGAGGTAAAAAGATTTTTCGATAATATATCGTTGCGTTGAAGTTGTTACGTCGGCGAATTTTCGATATTTAGCAGGTCGGAAATGTTCTACTTAAGGTCTGGTAACTTAAGCCGATTTTCATGTCTTTTTTAGAGGGCGTTTTTTTGTAGGAAAATAAAAATGAATCGTTTTGAATATTTAGGATGTTTTTATTTACATATTAAAGATACAAAAAGAAAATTTTTTGAAAAAATGTAATAGTTTATTATTATTATTATTGATCGAAGTTGGCACCTCGAAAAAAAAGCGCGTGGGTGGCCCCGGTGATTTTGGCTCTTGATGTTATCTGCAATCAAAAATTCTTGATAATTCTTAATCTATAGACATGTCATTCTGGTCGGAACTACTGAAGTTAAATTTCATGGATAAATAACAAAATGGCGAACTTTGGGAAAAAAAACTTTTTTCCAAAGTTTGTTATTTATCCATGAAATTTAACTTCAGTAGTTGCGAAGGCCACCCACGCGCTTTTTTTTCGAGGTGCCAACTTCGATCAATAATAATAATAATAATAATAATAAACTATTAAATTTTTTCAAAAAAATTTTTTTTGTATCTTCAATATGTAAATAAAAACATCCTAAATATCCAAAACGATTCATTTTTATTTTCCTATAAAAAAACGCCCTCCAAAAAAGACATGAAAATCGGCTCAAGTTACCAGACTACTACCTTAAAACATGATGACAACGCTCCTATTTTAACGAAATGCAATTTTTTTGTTATCGATATTAATCAATTTTAAGTTTCGGTTATTGAATTGTAATTTTTCGATGCTTTTTTATCACTAAACTCGTCAAGAGCTTTATCACAAACATTAAATGCGTCTTGTTCATCGAATTAAACCCGAAAAATCAGAAAATGATCGTAAATGTACTTGAAAGCGTTGCGGCCATTTCGTGGCATAGCTGACGCCACAAAATGGCGTTCGCTCTCGTGAAAATTGAGCGCTTCACTAACGGTACTGATATCTAATACTTGGAAGCGCGGCGCCACATAGAAACTGGAAAAACTAAATAGGCAATCAAAATGGCAGCGCCAATGCCACGAAATGGCGTCCCCTCGCGCGAAAAATCTTTACAAAACAATATTTCCTAAAAAAAATCATAACATAACCACCAAACCACCCAATGAAACGAAAAAAAAGTTTAATCCTACAAATCGCAGGCACACGAGATTCGCGGAATCACCCGAGAGAACGCACGAACCACCTCGGCCGTGCGCTTTGCCGCGACGCCCGAGTATCAACGATTCGAGCAGGGAAAAATCGGATAATCCGAAAAAAACGAGTTTCGTCATCGACGAATCTGTGACGGACGATCGGCGTGCGATACTGAACGTTGATCGGGTAATAAGGTTAACACCGCCCCCGAGAATACCACCGAGACCGGAAGCGGACGATTCACAGAATAACAACCATTGTTCCCAGAGTTCCAGGCCCGAGGAACACGTTTAAGAGGGGGTGAGTTTTATTTCTCAAACGTTCATACAAAATTTTCACCCAAAGTTGCACACATCTATCAATTTTTCGTTTTTTTTTTCCAAACTTCACTTTCGACATTTAAAATACTTTTTGACACTTGTTTAAGTGACTTACGTGGAAATAAAAACGGTATTCCAAGCATTCTTCGTACAGCGAATTTTCTCGACTAACGAATTCGTACGGGATCACTCTTTGTGAGTTTTTTAATATATTTTTTTTATTCAACACATCTTATTCGGGAAATAGACGGGACGAAATGGTTTCGCGAGGTCACGATAATTGAGGCAAAGTATAGACGTGGGTAACGCGGCTCTCTAATCGAGACTTCCCGTTAATTCACGTGTGTGCGCGTGTTTAATGTTCGAGGGCCCAAACGTAAATTGTCCTAATTAGGCCACAAAGGCATCATGCCGTGTAAATTTCGTACACTTTGATATATATATACGTTTATTCCATCGAGAACTCGATCCCAGTTGATACAAATCATATACAGTGGGTCAAAAAAGTATTCATACACCTTGTTTTTTTGCGATAACTTTATAGACATAAGCGATACGCAAAGAAAGCCAATTTTATTTAATAGTACATCAGGTACAGAGATAAAGTGCAAATGGAGAATTTTTTCCCAGGAATAATAGAAGAATTATGCAAAAAAAACGAAAATTTTCGGGCCAAAAAAGCATTCGTACACTTACGATTGAGCTACTAAACCTCGATATTCACTCACGGACGGTCTGACCTCTGCGTACAATGAACCAGGGGTGTTAGTTGAAATTTGCCGGTTTTTTCGATAAAGAAAACACTTAATTTTCAGAGGAATCTCAAAATTTTTTTATTCAAAGTATTGACCATTGGTTTCTACACATTTCGCCCATCTCTCAGGCAAATTATGGATACCATCCCACAAAAAACTTTTTCTCTTTCGAGGTAAACCATTCGACGAGCCATTTTTCGACTTCTTCAAAATTAGCGAAGCACTGCTCTGCAAGGGAGTGTCCCATCGATGGGAAAAGGTGATAGTCGGACGGGGCGAGGTTTGGAGAGTACGGCGGGTGTGATAATATTTCCCAATTAAGTGGTTTTAATGAGTCTTTCACCAGTTTAGCGGTATGAGACGGCGCGTTGTCATGTTGCAAAATAACTTTGCCATGTCTTCGGGCCCATTCCGGCCGTTTTTCGATCAACGCATAATTCAAATTGATCATTTGTTGTCGGTAGCGATCCTTGTTCACCGTTTCACCAGGTTTTAACAACTCGTAGTACACCACACCACACTGGTCCCACCAAACACAGAGCATTGTCTTACGGCCAAAGCGATTTGGCCTTGCAGTCGATGGGCCGGCTTCACCAGGTGAAAGCCATGATTTTTTTCGCTTCAGGTTCTCAAAATGAATCTACTTTTCGTCCCCCGTGACAATCCGATGCAGAAAAGATTTCCTTTCGAATCGTTGAAGCAGCATTTCACAAACGGTTTTTCGATTTTCCATTTGTCTATCGTTCAGCTGGTGTGGCACCCATTTTCCATACTTTTGGATCTTTCCCATGGCTTTTAAACGTTGGCAAATTGCTCCTCGAGTCACATTTAGTGTTTCTGCCAATTTTTGTTGCGATTGGGTTGGATCAACATCCAATAACGCCTGCAATTCCTCGTCTTCGAACTTTTTCGCTGCACCAGGATGTTCATTGTCTGTCAAATCGAAATCTCCACTTTTAAATTGACGAAACCATGTCTCACATGTTCTAATCACTGGAGCATGTTCACCATAAGTTTCTACCAGCAACCGGTGAGCTTCAGCTGCTTTTTTCTTTTGATGAAATAAGAAAAGCAACGAATGCCGCAAATGCGATTTACTTGGAACGAAACTCGACATATTCACTGAGGTAAACAAATATGACGCTATTATTTTGACGGAATGTGACTTGCGTATTTTTGTAGGTTAATGTCAATAGAAAAAAATGACATACATGCCAAATCATAGAAATGTATACATATTGCTAGCGACATCTACTGGTAAAACCGGCAAACTTCAACTAACACCCCTGCTAAACAGGTCTTCGTTTACACAATGGTTTTGACCTATTCCATGCGGTAGTACATCTTCAAGCTCTGAACAGACACGATGGCAAAGAAAAGCGAAATATCAATATCCATGCGAGATAGAGTGATTTTTGTTCGGAAACGCGGTGAGAGTTATCGAAAAATTCGTAGAGAACTAAATCTAAGTTTCGCGACAGTGCAATATATAATAAAAAAATACGAAAGAACAAACAGCACTGAAAATAAGCCACGAACCCGTCGACCGAGAATACTAACGGTACGAGAGCGTCGGAGTATCGTTACAGAGGCTACAAAAAAAAACCGTTCACAAGTGCTCGCAGTTTAGCGAATTATGTCGCGTCAACATCGGGGAAGAGCGTGTGTCCCCGGACTATTCGAAACGTTTTGCATTCTGCCCAAATATACGGCAGAACTGCCCGCAAAAAAACCAATAATTAATAATATAAATCGAGAAAAACGTTTAGGTTTCGCAAAAACCTACGTACAAAAATCTATAAAATTTTGGAAACGTGTCGTATTCTCGGAAGAATCGATATTTAACATCTTCGGGTCCGATGGAAAAAAATTCGTCCGGCGGAAACCAAATACCGAGCTCCAGCAGAAAAATGTAATACCGACTGTAAAGCACGGCGGAGGAAGCGTCATGGTTTGCGGCTGTATGGGATATTATGGCGTTGATAATCTGGCTTTTATAGATGGTACAATGAATGCCCAGAAGTATATCGACGTGTTGCGCAGCAATTTCAAAGCAAGTGTAGATAAAATGGGCCTGGATGGAAATTTCTACTTCCAACAAGATAACGACCCGAAACATACTGCCATGAAAACGAGGGAACAATTGATTACACCACCACAATCTCCGGACGTCAATCCCATTGAGAATTTACGGCACTTGGTGGATGTAGAAATTAGAAAAAGAAAAATAACAAACAAATCCGATCTCCAAAGAGTGCTCTTAGAAGAATGGACGAAAATAGCAAAAGAAACAAAGCAAAAGCTAGTAAAATCCATGCCTAAGAGACTCGAGACGATAATTGAAGCAAAAGGGATGCACACCAAATATTAGTTATAATTAACAACAATGTTGATATAGGTTTTCACTATAATCGTAAGTGTATGAATACTTTTTTTGCCCGAAAATTTTCGTTTTTTTGCCAATAATTCTTCTATTATTCCTGGGAAAAAATTCTCCATTTGCAGTTTATCTCTGCACCCGATGTACCATTAAATAAAATTGGCTTTCTTCGCGTATCGCTTATGTCTATAAAGTCATCGCAAAAAAACAAGGTGTATGAATACTTTTTTGACCCACTGTATATGTACATTCATATACTACTTACGTAAATCCTCAAAAGCTACATCCGTTACGATTTCTCAACGAGGAAACCAGTCTTTGAGGGTTTGTTTTTTTTTCTTCATATTTTTCCATTCTCTTTACATTGCAAACGATTCTCAAGGGTTTTCGTCTCGTTAGGAAGTTTTTTTTTTCTTTTCAAATAGAGGCACCAAACAAATGTTAGTCGGAAATTCTTTTAACCAAACTATTTTCTCGTCACAAAATTCGTCACGATGAATTAATTTCGATGATTTGACGACATTTTTGCAGCCTTCCTTTGGCGTCGGCGTCGAATTTAACAAACGAATGGCAGGAAAAGAAAAGAAAAAACGATTATGGTACACGAGCGCGGAGCAAGTCCGAGAGTTCGTTGTGATAATGTACGTGGTCGAGGAACCTGATAGCCCTTCTCCGCCCCCGCTCCCAACCCCCTTCTCTTTAGGTTCGCTGGTTTTGCGTGGTGTCATGGTACGTACGGTGATGAGTATATATGACCAAGTTTAAAGCGGGATGAGAGGAATTGTGACGAGAGTACCGAGATGTATTATTACACCGGGCGGAGGTGGAGGGGAGCAGGGAGAACGAGAGTGTGAGTGGAAGAGAGAGGGAGAGAGAGAGGGAGAGCATCGCTCTTAACCGAGATTAAACAATTGACTGGCGTGATAACGAGGGCACTTCCCGCCACTAAACTCATCCTCTGTCGTCTCTCTTTCGTTATCCGCCCTCCTATACTCATCTTCTGCTTGGTAATTAATAATTGAAAAGAGTAAAAACAATTCTTCGCGAAAGTTTTCGCGAATTGACAAAAATTACCTTTACAAAAAAAAAAACAAGGTTCGATCTCTGAAGATCGAACGGAAATTAATGAAAATAATGGATGCGTGAATTCGAGAAAAATTCGTGGTCGGTTTTGGAGAATTTGTTAAAACGCGAAAATATCTCGTGGGCACGATGAACAAAAGGATAATTCACTGATTGAACGATTGTGAAGAGAGGGAGCATTGAACGGAGACAACTCATTTTTGTCGAAAAAATAGGTGAATTTTTTTCTGTTTTTTTGTTGTTTTTTTTAGCGACATCTCTAAGGTCCTCGGCGGTTGCGGTAAAAAGATTTATTTTCTCCAAATGATCAGACGTAAAGTACAAAAATAAAATTGCTATAATAATTTACGTAACAAAATGGTGTTTCGAGAAATCAAACAGAAAAAAAAATACTTTTCGGCTCTCCGGATAAAATAGTCGCGAAAATTTTGCCGATTTTGTTTTATATTTAAGCATAATAAGTAGACAATTTGGGGCCGGGTCGAAGTTTCGTACCGTAAAAGCTTCGACGGTTAAAAACTCCGAATTCATGTTGGACGATCTTAAAACTTTTCGAAATTTTTAAAATCCGTCCATTTTAAAACAGAAATGTCATTGCGAAGAATAGTTATACATCGAGGATTAAATGACAAGAATAATTATGGGACCGATCTGCAAAAGTAACGAAAATCAAAAATCCTACTACTTAAAAAATCGTATTCTAATAATTAGAAAACGTAAAGTTCCGAAAAATTGTGGTGTTAGAAACTCGAGTTGCCGAAAAAAAAAAACAAGGTTCGATCTTTGAAGATCGAACGGAAATTAATGAAAATAATGGATGCCCAGATTCGAGAAAAATTCGTGGTCGGTTTTGGAGAATTTGTTAAAACGCGAAAATACCTCGTGGGCACGATGAACAAAAGGATAATTCACTGATTGAACGATTGCGAAGAGAGGGAGCATTGAACGGAGACAACTCATTTTTGTCGAAAAAATAGGTGAATTTTTTTCTGTTTTTTTGTTGTTTTTTTTAGCGACATCTCTAAGGTCCTCGGCGGTTGCGGTAAAAAGATTTATTTTCTCCAAATGATCAGACGTAAAGTACAAAAATAAAATTGCTATAATAATTTACGTAACAAAATGGTGTTTCGAGAAATCAAACAGAAAAAAAAATACTTTTCGGCTCTCCGGATAAAATAGTCGCGAAAATTTTGCCGATTTTGTTTTATATTTAAGCATAATAAGTAGACAATTTGGGGCCGGGTCGAAGTTTCGTACCGTAAAAGCTTCGACGGTTAAAAACTCCGAATTCATGTTGGACGATCTTAAAACTTTTCGAAATTTTTAAAATCCGTCCATTTTAAAACAGAAATGTCATTACGAAGAATAGTTATACATCGAGGATTAAATGACAAGAATAATTATGGGACCGATCTGCAAAAGTAACGAAAATCAAAAATCCTACTACTTAAAAAATCGTATTTTAATAATTAGAAAACGTAAAGTTCCGAAAAATTGTCGTGTTAGAAACTCGAGTTGCCGAACGGTCAGGTTTTATACCTGAAAAGGTTCAGAAAAAAAAGTTCGAAGCCAAATATATTAGAATTTGTATGTCCCGAAAAGGGTAAACAGACGACAGTGTTATTAATTCGACGGGGCAAAATTCTGACAGAGCAAAATTTCGAAAGAGAGTAAAACTAGCGGTACTAGTGGGCTCTGACGCTCGCTCGTGAAAAAGGTCCATAGGACATAACACCAGTGGTGCTGCCATCTAAACGCACGAATTGCAAATTTTCGGAATTTTGCCCCTTCGGAACCCTCATTTTCGGAATACTCCATCGTCGACACCGTAATTTTCGGAGTCCAAAAAATTCGTATACCCGAGAATTCTTTTCTTCAATTTTATTACGTTCGCACCTTTCCGATAGTTTCTTCTTCGATAATATAATTTTCGCAACTTTGCGGATCTATAAAATTAACCAATTCGGAATTGTTCAAGTAATACTACTTCCGGTTTTTGACCGTTCGATAAATTGCTCTGTCGTCTGCGTAATCTTTCGAAAAAATATTTACTCGACGATATTAAATTCGTATCATTTTTGGTATCGATTCATACCCGTTCGATGTTATTTACAGTCGATTATACAAACTGTCGTCGGAATGAACCATGCAATTCGTACTATTAAAATTCGGAGCTTTGCACCGTCGAAGCTTTTACGGTTCGAAACTTCGACCCGGCCCCGACAATTTTACGAAGGGCTGGTATCATCGTCACGCGGTAACGGAGACTTTAATGTCCTTGAACGAATAACAAAACCGTTTATAAACCGGATCCTCGCATTCGCGAAGCACGGACTCGTGAAAATCTTGAATTTCCGCCGGAAACGGATACTCCATTTACGCGTTGCGTAACTTCACCACTCGAGCTTAAATTTTTTTACGAATTTAATAATAATAATGAACGGAATGATGGAAAAAAAAACGGTTTCGTACATTACAAAGAATCGGCAGATGTTAAAGAAAAATTTGTCATTGTGTGGGTGTGTGTGTTGGAAAAATAAGTAAAGTTCATACTCGTTAAATTTATCCGTGGAATTTTTCTTTTTTTTTCTTTTTCTCGACATTACACAAGAGCACTCGTGTTTTAACCCCGGAAATAATGCTCTCTTTTTGTCGGGACGACCGTGGCTCTTTAGTTGAAGGGCTTTTTTACGAGGGCTCAAGTCGAGAAGTCAAGTGGCGGCTCGAGTGAGTCACGACCCCTTGAAGACCTCAACCTCTCGACGCTCATGTACCAGAGAGATTTCCGTCTTTACTCTCTCTCTCTCTCTCTCTCTCTCTCTCTCTCTCTCTCTCTCTGTTTTGTTGGAGAAAATAAATGAATGATTATTAAAAATAATTACCCGATAAATAGTTAGATCGAGGAAAATGAGAATTATAACTTTACGAAAAAATGGGCAAAAATCATAATAATTTTTAAATGTTCATAATATGTTTTTAATTACTTTCATTTTGATACTAATTATTATTCAATTTTTTTTCATTTACAATCTCAATTCATGACTTTTTATTTATTTATTTCGTTATATATTTGCATTTTTTAAAATATTTTTTCGTTATTTTTCATTGGCATTGAAAAATGCAAAGAACAAACACATTAAAGTAGTAATCTGGTAACTCAAACCGATTTTCGTGTCTTCTTTGAAGAGCGTTTTTTTGTAGGAAAATAAAAATGAATCGTTTTGGATATTTAGGATGTTTTTATTTACATATTAAAGAGACAAAAAAAATTGTTTGAAAAAATTTAATAGTTTATTATTATTATTATTATTGATCGAAGTTGGCACCTCGAAAAAAAGCGCGTGGGTGGGCCCGGTGATTTTGGCTCTTGATATTATCTGAAATCAAAAATTCTTGATAATTCTTAATCTATAGACATGTCATCTGGTCGGAACTACTGAAGTTAAATTTCTTTTTATTTTATAACCCCTTCTTTGCCAAAATAATAGGACTTTTTTTTCCACAGTCCGCCATTTTGTTATTAATCCATGAAATTTAACTTCAGTAGTTCCGACCAGAATGACATGTCTATAGATTAAGAATTATCAAGAATTTTTTATTTCAGATAACATCAAGAGCCAAAATCACCGGGGCCAACCACGCGCTTTTTTTTCGAGGTGCCAACTTCGATCAATAATAATAATAATAATAAACTATTAAATTTGTTCAACAAAATTTTTTTTTGTATCTTTAATATGTAAATAAAAACATCCTAAATATACAAAACGATTCATTTTTATTTTCCTACAAAAAAACGCCTTCCAAAAAAGACATGAAAATCGGCTTAAGTTACCAGACTACTACCTTAACGGGGAAGCAAAAAAAAATGAAATACGGGATTATTCCGTTCACAATCAAAAAGCATGTTGATAACCATTTTTTGTTTGTTTGTTCGTTAAAAAAACAAAAATGTCAAAGGACGAAATGGCGTTTGGAGGTTGCGATTTAAGCGGCTGTGTAACTCTACCGGTATGCGCAGAGAGACGACACCATTGTTGTACTCGAAGACGAGTAAGGTAATGATAATAAGGGAGCCATTATACACACTGAGATATATATCGCTCGTTTTGTCTAGGATGTCTCCGCCATCGTCTGTGATACACGAGAGAATAACAAGAGTCACGAGTGCAAATTGCACTTACTTAATGTCGTATTGTCCGCGAACGCGCGAGTCTTGCGGGAATTGCGACATATTAAACGTATACGATACGCGTCTCTCGCCGGTGCGTCCTCGGTCTAATATGTTGATTACCGCTTTTACCGGTGCACGCACCGGCATCACGCGAATAAAGATTCGCCACGTATGTATAAAGTTACCTCATAAATACAACACCCGCGTAAACTGTTAAAAAAAAAAAACAAACAAAAAACATTGCATTTAAACATTTTTTTAGTATTTGTCAATTGATTTTTTTTTCATTACGAATGAAAAAAATCTCGAGCGATTCGTAATCAACAGCACATTTGCTATTGCAGGGTACAAAGTGGAAAGAATTTTTTTTTCAACCCCTAAAAAATTTCAGAATGTTGCAACTTTGAATGCTCGTGACTTTGCTTCACTTTCGCCGATTTAGATTGCCCACGTAGAAAAATTGTAATGTCCGAGCGTTGGGCCAATACTGGTTGCCGAAGTGCCGGTACTGGCTGCCAGTATTGGGCCAGTACAGATTCGGTACAGGAGTGTAACAGCCAGCCGTTATACTGGCACCAACGGTCGGGACAGTACCGGTTATTTAATTGGCCCGGACTTTGGCTCTGACTTTGGACCAGATTTTGGCTCAGACTTTGGACCGGACTTTGGCCCAGATCTGGCAAACTTCTGGCTCACTACTGGCACCAACTGTCGTGCCAATACTGGTTATTTGATTGGGCCGGATCTTGGCATACGATTTTGCCGACGGTGCAAATTACATCTCAGCGAGAAATGGCAAATTAAATAGATATCGAATCGACGTCTTTTAGACAATTTTGGCGTCTAGTGGACGTCGATCCAATGTCTATTTAAATTCTATTACTCTCTGGGAGTAATTTATATTTCTTTTTACCACGTTACCAGATTTTTTCCAAGCAGCACACGTACGTTCAAAGGATGTACTTTGGACGTAAGGACGTTCTTCGGATGTTTTTAGGACGTCCTTTGGATGTCTGTGTTCTGGGTTGTTTATGCACAAATGTTTCATAATTAAATGCACTTGATATATACTAAATACTCGGAGTAATTTTATTAATAAGAGACTAAGTACATATACAGGTCTAAAATACGTACTTAAATGTTTACAGAACAGTGTTTATAAAATATAGGCTATATGAAGCAAATATTACACTAAAAAATATTGTATTAATCGTGCAATTTTAAGTTCGGGGCAAATTATAATTCAACAATTCGGTTCTTTGCAAAATAATGGAATTTTGATCAGAATAACCTAATCTACGATTACATTACAGAACGCAACTGTTAAAGTGAAATACTCTCAGTATTGGCATTTTCTATAGCCCAGTACTAAGCCTGTATCGAAGCCAGAGCTTGGCCGTATTTTATAGCCTATTTTGGCCCAGATCTGGTTATTATACCGGCCCGTAGTGCGGCCAGATTGACAACCAGTACTGGCACAAGACGATATTTTATACTGACCCAAAGCTTGGCCAGATTGTCAGCCAGTACTGAAACAATACTGGCTGCCAAAGTTTGGTCACCGATACTGGCCCAAAGCTTGGCCAGTAGAATTCGACCAGTACTGGCATAAGACTGTATTTTATACTGGCCCGTAGTATGGCCCGCAGTATGGCCCATAGTATGGCCAGATAGTCAGCCAGTACGGGGCTAGTACTGCCGGCCAAAGTTTGGCCGCCAATATTGGCCCAAAGCTTGACCAGTAGAATTATATTGGCAATTTCTACGTGGGTGCATTCGAGGGTTTTAAAAAATTGGACTTGGAAAATAGGGGAACGTTCGAGAGTATCGAATGAAAAGGCGGCTTACTTGCCACGTAAGAACGAAATTTTCATTTGAAAAAAAAAATCGTACCAACTTAAAATTAATTTCCGCCACGCCCGACCGAGTCCACATTTGGTCGACTAGTCAGTTTCATTGAACGTTGTTAATGAAATTAAAAAAAAATCCTTCCAGATCACATCTCTGTCGTGAGTGACATTTAAAAAATCTCCAATAATCGATAAACATCGGTTGCGGCATTCTGACGCATTTTGAATATGCATTGAGTCATTTGACGCGGATTGTCAGTCCCGAGAATAACGTTCGAGCCTCGTCACATCAATTATTGCACAGGTGTGAGTCAATGTGGGAAAAAAAACAACTAAAAGATCGTAAGGTCGCAGCGTCAGTGATTAATCGGAACAGATGTCTGTTGTTTTTTTTATTTTAAACGCTGCGTGAAAAAAATCTTTGAGTCACGTGAAAACGGAAGTACGTAGTCTCGGGACGGAGAGAGGAATTTATTTGTAAGAAAACCTCGGTTTGGCAATTTTTGTAATTATTATAGTATAATATAGAAATTTCTGAGATAATCGAGATTTATTCGTAACGAGAGAACGTTCTTGATTATGTTTGCGCTGTTTTTTTTTCCTACATTCTCGTTCGCGGCTCCAGGCGTCAATATTTCATTGAGCCTAGAGAACCAGAGATGGATCTCGATCAAGGCGATCGACAAATCAGGTTTTCATAATTTCGAAGAAGGACGATCGCGTTCTTAAGGGTTTCAAGGGAGAAAAAATAACTTGGACTTACAAAAAAAATTATTATTCAATTTCAGGTTGAAACATGGATTTTTGAAATTTTTTCATTTCAATCACTAATGAGCTATAAAATATTCTTGCTGTTAAAAATAATTAAAAATCACCTCCACGAAGTAGAAACAAAAGTAGCTAATTTTCACTGTGAATAATTTTTAGAAATGACAAAATCAAAATTCTTTGCACTCTTCTCAACCGTTGTGTTTTTTTTCTCTTGTTCGTCACTAAGTATACATAATCACAAGAATTTAGTAGCAAATTGCCCTTCGAGTTTTCATAAATTCGAAGGACAATCGCGTCTGAAGGGTTCGGAGGGAGAAAAAAATATACTTGGACTTGAATTATTATTGAATTAAATGATCAGGTTCAAACATGGATTTTGGAAATTTTTCCATTTTAATCGCTAACAAGCTATGAAATATTCTTGGTGTTGAAAAGAATTATGAATTACTTCAATGAAGTAAAAACTAAAAATTGCTAATTTTCACTCTAATAATTTTTAGAAATGATAAAATCAAATTTTATCTCTAGACACTCTTCTCAACTGTTGTGTTTTTTTTTCCTGTTCGTCACTGAGTATACATAATCACAAGATTTTAGTATCACGTGTCTTATAAAAGCGAGATAGCGTGGGATCTTCAATAAGCAACAAAGAATCTTTCTCTCTCTCTCTTTCTTTCTTTCTCTCTCGCACTTTTCCCTGCCGGCGTGTATACTCCGACAATGGAGGGCGATTAGAGAGAGGAGATGAGTCGTGTGTTTTCGATCTTAATCGAGTTTATACAGAGCCAGCGCATACAAGAGCCTCTTCTCTTTGCGCGTGGGAGGAAAAGAAGCGAAGTTCTCATTGAGTACGAAGACCCTCGAACGTTGTTGATGAGTTGTAGACATTGTTATCATTTTTTTTCCTTTTTTAACTTGCAATGAAGTGAAATGAAAAATTTTATGATCAGTCCAAGTGTTAAAAATAAAATAATAATAATTGTTACGGAAAAAAAAAAGTTATTTTTGAAAAAAATTATTATTTTCAAGTTCTATCGTTTATAATATTTTAAAAAATTGTTAAAATTATATATTAAAATAATTAAAGTGTCATGATTGTGCAGTAAATTTTTCCGTTCGTCGAACAAGTTTTATTATGCAAAAATGTACATATTACAAAAAATTTACAATAGAAAAACGCGAAGATAGTAAAAAAAAAAAAATCAGCGGGAGTCAAAGTGGAAAAAGTGACAAAAAAAACGCATTAAGGGGGGAAATAGGATTAGACGGTTCAAAAAATCGATTTTTTTTATTCCATAAATTGTTAGTAAAACTATTGAAAAATATGTTCCCAAAATTTTGAATGAAAATTCCGACTCGTTCTATTGTTATAAGCCATTAAGGGAGGAAATAGGGTTAGGACAGCGTTTTCTCAATAATTTTCATGAATTTTTTTATAGTATAAAAAATTAATATAATTTATTGAAACTTTGAGAATATTTTATACATATAATTAAGTATATACTATAAAATTTTTATACATATATTTAAGTATATACTATAAAATATTAGCGACCCCATATTGCTTGTTTTTCTTGGTACTATTTTTTCAAACACGTTTTTCTGAAAACGACTTTTTTTTAACTTGCGTACACGCTAATTTAAAAATTTTTCAACCAATCGTTTTGAAAATTGGCAGTTACTTTCTTCATAGTAGTGCGCTCTATATGAACCTAAAATCAGAATATTATCATTATTTAAAATAATTTTTTTTTTTCAAATAAAGTTGTAAAAAATGGCAAAAAATCATGCTTATTTGTTTTGACCCCTGTAAAAAATTCAATTTTCTGGTTTTTTTATAGAATTTAGGTTCATATAGAAGAGAGACATATAATAAAGGTAAATTCCAACCTCGTTTGATTTCCGATGAAAATTGCGGCTTCCAGAATGTACGCAAAATGCTGAGTCTGATTGTGACCTGCAATATGGGGTCGTTTATCATTTATAAATTTATAGTATATACTTAAATATATGTATAAAAATTTTATAGCATATACTTAAATATATGTATAAAAATTTTATAGTATATACTTAAGGTAGTAGTCTGGTAACTTAAGCCGATTTTCATGTCTTTTTTGGAGGGCGTTTTTTTGTAGGAAAATAAAAATGAATCACCACTGAAATTTTTTCACCACTAACTTTTTATTTTACAACCCCTTCTTTGCTAAAATAAAAGGACTTTAGCAAAGAAGTGGTTGTAAAATAAAAAGTTAGGGATGAAAAAATTTCTCGGCAGTTCCCACGAGAACTATAAGTGTGTAGAGTAGCCTGTTAAAATTTGAAAGCAATCGGTTCGGTAGAAAAAAAGTTAGGACCCGGGCTGCCAACTTCGAGGTGCCAACTTTGATCAATAATACTAATAATAATAAACTATTAAATTAAAAAAAGAAACATTTTTTTTGTATCTTTAATATGTAAATAAAAACATCCTAAATATCCAAAACGATTCATTTTTATTTTCCTACAAAAAAACGCCCTCCAAAAAAGACATGAAAATTGGCTTAAGTTACCAGACTACTACCTTAAATATGTGAATAAAATATTCTCAAAGTTTCAATAAATTATATTCATTTTTTATACCATAAAAAAAATTTATGAAATTCATTGAGAAAACGCTGTCCTGTCAAGCGAAAGAGAACCGATAAATTTTTCGGGAATTAAGAAGAAAAAAATACAACAACGAGAGAAGGAAAGAGCCAATCGACGACGTGTGAAACGAGCGTGTAGACGAGGATCACACGCATACTTGAAAAATCCTACGGTGCATAATACACGTGTATACGAATGTCGATGAGTGCGCGAGTGAAGTGAATAAAAGTCAGTGAAACTTTACCGAAGGTGGGGCGAATAGAGCGAGAGAGTTTTGAAACGAAGAGAAAGATAGAAATATATGATCTACGGGCCTGTCGAGGACAAATCGACTGGAACTCCTCTATTCTTCCGTAGGAACTCCAATGGTCCAATTTTCGAAGATATTCCAAAATCTTTTTATTTATTTATTTTCAACCAATCATTTATCAAATTTGTTTTCTCAACAACTCGAATAACTTTGCTGATCATCGATTTAACAAATTCGTCGATGAAGAATCCCCGAGATTTTTTACTTTTCTAAAAATAACGACATCTTTTAAGCATTTTTTTTTCTTTTCATATAACCCAAACAAACAAACGGAAATTAACTGAATAAAAAAGAAGAAAAAAAAATCATTTTCTCTGTTGAAATGGACCTGGAATAGCCAATACGTACACACATACGTGTTAAACGATGTTGAAATGTTTGAAAGGAATTTTTTTTCTTTTTACAAGCATATATCATAAGACCTTTTGACACCAAACCATCGATGTACATCATATATATATATATATATAATGTGTACAAAGTACCATCGAGGAAGGGATAAAAGCGATGGTAAAACTGCCATTGCCTCCCTCCCACCCCCTTCCCCACCTTCACAGTCTTCTGTGTCTTGTCACGCTCTCAGCATCGTGTCTTCTCTCTGCGGAGACCCGTTGACGTCACTCTTTGTACCCGTCTCGTTGGTATATAATATCGTAGTGGAAAAGCACAGTCGCAAAGTTTACTTCGCGTACAATCTATCGTCGTGACGATTTGCCCACTTTGTATAAATATATAAAATGAAACTTACACGTGTATGCCATTGCAAAAGATATTTGACGTTTTCAGGCGCCTTCTTTTGCGAAGCACCGCGAGCGCCGAGACATTGAATCACCGTCGTCGCGAGTGTGAAAAAAGTGGCGACGAGAGACGCTCCTCTCGTCGCAAATTTTCCGCGGCGTTCACGAGACCCCCCGAGACAGTGCTCGCGAATTTCACGACGAATAGTAAAGGAAATCTTTGAAAAAAAGAAATAAAAAACGAAAAAGAAATTCATTCTAAAATAAACATTCAAAAATATCGCTATAAAGTGCGTTTCACGAAATAATCTGCAAGTGATAAAAGAAAATAAAACGAGCGAGTGACGTTCGGTGGATCGAGACGTTTTTTTGTGGAACACGTGCGCGCCATCGAAACGAGGAATTTAAATCGACGCCATTGACGGCGGCCGTGGGGAAAAATGTTTGAAAGAAAAAGGCGGGAATTTTTTTGAAATTCAAATTTCGCGCGGGAATTCTCATTAAGAGCAAATTAAAATTCGCGTTCGGACTTTGGAACGCGTTTTTTTTTTTCTTCTTTTTACGAGGTGCTTTTCGTGGGAATTGTTCCCTCTCGTTGGATTCCATTGTCTGTGCGACAGGTACGAAATCGTCGGCATGATCGGCAAATTGGTGTTTATCGGTGTTGGGTTGGGATTTATGGTTTCGTTCTGCCTTTTTGTACCGTAAATGTCGCTTGGCTGATAGTCAAAAGGGCGTTGTTACACGTCGTGTTTACGCGCCAAAAGAGCGGGGAATTTACGGTCTTGACTGTTGCACGTTGATTTACCGGAAGTACGGAGCATTCCGTGTTAATATCATCAGGCTTCGTGTCTCTGATGCGTTTTTTTTATTGCATACACCAATTTTTTTTTTATATCCTACACTCGAGTGAGCGGACTGTCCTCAATTCGTATCTTCCATAAGCTCGCTCTTCGGTGTTGCGAATTTTATTTTATGCTTGGGTGTTTTTTTAAATTTTATTTCTTTGAGCTTTTGCATCGTTGCGATTGCAGGCGACGAAAATTGGAGTTAAAAGAAGACGGATTTAGGAATTATACACAGTCAGGAGACTGAAAAAAGGCGATTTTTCAAGAATTTTTCCTTGAAAGACATTTTTATTTATTAATGTAAAAATTTATATACGTATTGTGATAACTTTTAACTTTATTTTCATATTTTTTATTTGTAAAAATAATGATTTTTAAAGCTGCTATAGCCGATCTCCGGGAGCTCCTGTAAAAAAAGGTGTCTGACGGTGAGCTCGATATCTCCGGTTTGGATTATCCAAAATAAAAAGAACCGAAAAGATTCTATTAGTGGATAGATAAATCTAGGTATTGATCGAAGGAATAGTCGAAATTTTGATTTTTGACAAAATGGCGGCTCCAATAAGAAAAAATTCCAATTCTCGACCAAAAGTTTTGCGTTGAATTGTTTTAAAAAAATAGAAATAATTATCGGAAATCTTATTCCTTCGATCAATACCAGAAGAATATATCTGAGAAGGTTGTGTTAAAATTGCAGACCGATCGGTTAAGCCGTTTTTGAGAAATCGCGCTCACCGACTTTGAAAACACCGTTTTGAGAGAAACGCGTTCAAAGTTTAGGCCATAGGCGGCCTAAACTCTGAAATTTTTTTGAAATTTCCAACTGCGTATGACCCCTTAAGGGCTCACATACCGCTGCGAGCGCTGAAGACCGAATAAATTATTATGAACGTTATATGGTGAAAAAAAAATTTAATTGTTGATTTCACATTTTTTTTTTTACTTCTCAAATACAAGAAAAAAAATGTAAAAAATTTTTTTTTCAAATATTAACATTATCTTTTACGGGTATAAATGGACTATTTATGAAAACCATGGCGCCTCCTTCTCGACATTATAACTTCACCAAAAATTATCCAATCTGCAAAAATAAAAAAGAATCTAGTAAAATAATGTAGTAGTAATAGTCTGACGGAGGGAATTTTTTTTTTGTTTTTTTTTAAATAGAAAAATTACAGTATTTAAAACTTTAGTATGCAATTTAGAAGAAAAACATTAGTGTTTAATAATTTGGAAAAATTGTTCAACAAAAAAATGAAAATAACCTCTCGTCAGACTATAGAGAAAATAATTATCAAGATTTAAAAAAATAGAATTTAAAAAATATCAAAAATTGAATTATCGTGCTGACACTGTCTAAAAGCATAGTTTTGAGAAAAACGTGTTCAAAATTTCTGGTAGGTACAACGTCTGAATCCGATATCCGGTCACATTTATTGCTGTAACTTTGTAACATGGAGTGGAATTTTCTTAATAGTTTTTTTTTTTAACAATTCTTAAGTTAGGAGTCTGGTAACTTAAGCCGATTTTCATGTCTTTTTTGGAGGTCGATTTTTTGTAGGAAAATAAAAATGAATCGTTTTGGATATTTAGGATGTTTTTATTTACATATTAAAGATACAAAAAAAAATTTTTTAGAAAAAATTGAATAGTTTATTATTATTATTATTATTATTGATCAAAGTTGGCACGTCGAAAAAAAGCGCGTGGGTGGCCCCGGTGATTTTGGCTCTTGATGTTATCTGAAATAAAAAATTCTTGATAATTCTTAATCTATAGACATGTCATTCTGGTCGGAACTGCTGAAGTTAAATTTCATGGATAAATAACAAAATGGCGGACTTCGGAAAAAAACGTTTTTTTTCCAATTTTCCATTTTGTTATTTATCCATGAAATTTAACTTCAGTAGTTCCGACCAGAATGACACGTCTATAGATTAAGAATTATCAAGATTTTTTTATTTCAGATAACATCAAGAGCCAAAATCACCGGGGCCACCCACGCGCTTTTTTTTCGAGGTGCCAACTTCGATCAATAATAATAATAATAATAAACTATAAAATTTTTTCAAACAAATTTTTTTTTGTATCTTTAATATGTAAATAAAAACATCCTAAATATCCAAAACGATTCATTTTTATTTTCCTACAAAAAAACGCCCTCCAAAAAAGACACGAAAATCGGCTTAAGTTACCAGACTACTACCTTAAAAGTATAAGAAATAAAAATCTGTACCAAAAAAAAATCGATTTCTTTGAAAATTTCAGGGTTGTGTGAGCCTTTAACCGAGATTTACTTAAAAAATTTATTCGACCAGTCTTCCGTTCAATTTTCCATGAAATGCCACATACATATTGTTCCGTTACGTATTGTGTTTTTATGGGTTTTTTTTTTTTTTTTAATTACGAATTATACAATGCGCAGCATCCGGTCTATGTTTATAAATATATATTACGTGTTTTACGCCTCGGGTTATTTTTTTCTGTTCTTTTTTTTTATTTAGAAAAAATATCGCGCACAAGTCGGAAGGTCGTGCATTCGTGAATATACAACGTTTGCGCTCTGCTTTGGAGTCAAATACTCGCGTGAAAGTGTCCGGCCACGTTACGCACTGTTTTCCAACTAATTTATCGCGAAGCCGGTCGTAATGAGTCCCCGGTTGCTTTTAATTCGTATATATGTACTCCGGATAAACTGGAATTACTATATATACGTATATATAGTGTTTTTACCGATAGAGCGATCCGGGTCGATCGTAAATAATAACAATTTACGCCCATTCCGTTAACAGTCGTTTTAAATAAACACGTACATAAATGCATATGGCGTTTTTTACACGCAGTCGGACGAGGTTTTGATTGAATGGATATTTGAGAAACGTTCTTGCGATTGGTCATTCTCAAAAATCAAATTTTCAAAAGTCCCAACCTCAAAAAGACAATTTGAGTAGGATTTTCTTTTAAATTATGTCAAAAGTTAGTTTTTGTGACAATATAAGTTCACTACAATCGAATGAGAACCCGCAAAAGTGACTTGTACATCTTGAAACATGTCGAGAATCAATTATTTTCATCTCAATTGTCTTATCAAACTTTTCGATGAAATTTTACAGGCCATAAAAGATCCCATAAAAAAAACCGTCCGCCCTCAAAATCATCCTACTTTACGTGCAATGCCCTGTACAGAGATTCCGGAAAGTGTAATATACTGTACGGTGAGTTTTTTTATTAGAAATAATTGACGAGATTGTATGCTCTTGGGAGGGGTCGTTGGGGGTTTTGCAAAGCGCGTGCGCGCATGGAAACTATTTTTCTCAACAAGCGCATCCTCGATCGCGTGCTCAGAAATATATCGGCACGATCCACCGATCCTAGTGGTTTGCGGTTTTAAAAGGGGGAAAAAAAAGAAAAAAACCTCACGACTGCCAAGATCGCGGAATATTCAAAGAATTTGACCAACTATATTTTATCGCTCTATATTTACGATGGATTTTATTCTCCTTCTCGTCGATTTCATCCTCGGACATACCGTTATAAATATAATCCCGCAAATAACTGCGTTTCCGAGTTGCACGATCGCACAAGGATTCGGAATAGTCTTGGTGGAATAACTGAATCATAGAAATTACGATAAATATTTAATGCGTTATAAAAAAATGAAGAAAAATACTTGTCTAACAAAATAATTGGGTACAATTATTAATTGTAACATTGCAATGAAATTGCTAGCCATTTTTGACACTGAACTTGACATTGATGAGTCCAAAAATCCCCAGGTATCAATTTTTATTTCGAATCGAGTGACTATCGATTTTTTAACCAGCCACATTGAATCCAACCATTTTGAATATCGAAATGTTGACATTGAGTTTAACATCTGCGACCTTAAAAATTATAAACATTGCAATGAACTAGCTGGCAATTTTTGACATTGGACTTGACATTGGTGAGTCCAAAAATCCCCAGGTATCATTTTTTATTTCGAATCGAGTGACTATCGATTTTTTAACCAGCCCCATTGACTCCAACCATTTTGAATATCGAAATGTTGACATTGAGTTTAACATCTGCGACCTTAAAAATTATAAACATTGCAATGAACTAGCTGGCAATTTTTGACATTGGACTTGACATTGGTGAGTCCAAAAATCCCCAGGTATCATTTTTTATTTCGAATCGAGTGACTATCGATTTTTTAACCAGCTCCATTGACTTCAACCATTTTGAATATCGAAATGTTGACATTAAGTTCAACATCTGCGACCTTAAAAATTATAAACATTGCAATGAACTAGCTGGCAATTTTTGACATTGGACTTGACATTGGTGAGTCCAAAAATCCCCAGGTATCATTTTTTATTTCGAATCGAGTGACTATCGATTTTTTAACCAGCCCCATTGACTCCAACCATTTTGAAATGTTGACATTGAGTTCAACGTCTGTGACCTCAAAAACCTCCTGGTATCAATGGAATCATTTTTTTCCTCGATCACACTGACTCCACCATTTTGAATTTTGGTTCAATTAACTTTTTTGATTGAGCAATCAACGCGAAATTTCGCAGAGTTTCGTGAAAAAAATAATCGTAATCGCGTGACAAACCACGGCGAGAAATTTGTCGAAAGCAAAAAAATTGCGTTCGATCAATCGATTTTGATTTTTTTTCCTGAATATTTTTAGCTGTATTTTTACCGAGATTCTCCATTGAACGAGATTTGTCGTGCCGTTGTCCATCCTTGACATATACGTGCGAAAATTCTTAGGGAATAAAGCCCTTCACTTTCATCCGGTCGGCAACCGCGCGATATCGAACCGGCAATGACGACGGTGATCGTCGTCATTGCCTCCACCGTGATGGTGGAGGCAAGAAAGGCGTGCGTGTGGTTGGGCGCTATTCATTTACGAATAGCGGTGGGGGGAACGGGATTGGAGTGGGGGGGTGATCTATCGCGCGTGCGCAGACGGTAGTACAAGAGAAGCGCGGAATCCTTCGACCAGCGTCGTCTGCAATTCCGGGCTATTAATAGAACGACGAGAGGGAACCAGTAATGCGTCCATTCATGCGCGAGTCATTGGCATCTTTAGAATGGAAAAGAGAGTTAGAACGAGATGGAAGGATTATGGAGACCGAGGAATTAGAAAATGAACAAAATTGTCAATTTATTACTGTTTTTTTTTTTGAAACAATGACTGCCAATCGATGGAGAGAATCGATGGACCAATTCCAATGATTTACAACGATCGAAAATCAAAATTTTATCAGCCATAAGTAATTTCTTTATTTTCTTTGTAATAAGTACACCGAAAAATCGTAAATATTGTAAAATGGGCACCACTCGATGATTTTTCATGCATTAAGAAACACCTGATGGAGCGTACATCACACTTCTATACTGTTTATCGATGTGTGCAAAACACACACAATATTTACAAATTGAACGCTCATTCGACTCTGAAGTAACGCCTACAGTTGTCTCAATCGTTTTGAAAGGTTTCTCCGGGTATATGTGCTCGATTATATATCGCAAAACTTCTGCACATGTGATGTATACGAGAAAGTTGGCCGGCGGGGCTCATAATCAGGCAATTCTGAGTCTGAGACGTCCTTACATGTTCTACTGTACATACACCTAACTTTGATACATATGTATGTATATATAGGACGTTCCACGTCAAATCGACCTGGCCGTGACCCTCACCCTCTGGGATGACGTTAAAAATTTTTGCATAATGTCGTCACAACCTCGAAAGTCATTCAATTTTTTTTTCTAAATTTTTATCGCTAACCGTTACTTAGTAATAATTTTTTTTTCAAATATTTCCAACGAAATACGGAGGATTTTTATGAATTTGCGTTCGCATTCCTTTGATCATGTCCATTCGCTAATCTTTATCAAATTCTCATTTTCTCAAAATGAAAAAAAAAAAACAACGACGTTAAAATAGTCTGAAACAATTCTCAAATGTCCTTTTATTTTTTATTACTAAGAAGCGATTGGTCGAAAAAAAATCTTGGAAAAAAATGCGTCCCTTTTAGGATTGTAACAAAAGTGTGAAAAATTATGAACCAAATCCCCCGAGAGTCAGCGGCACGGCCAGATCAATTTGGCATGAAATCGCCTGTATATTTGGTTTTTTTTTTGTTACATTTTTTATCGTCTCTATGATATTGGCGCATCGAACTCACCGGTGAGGCTGTTAAACGTTGAAAAATAAAGAACGATGAGAAGACGCGCCTCTCGGAACAACTTGAATCGCGTTGGGTATTATAGAATTTTGTAATATATGTAATTTATATCGAAGCCGGAAAATCTCTACGGTTGACCAAATGTAACGCGCGTTATTATAATCCCTCGGAAAGCTTTCGTCAGTGGTGCAAAAAAAAATCAACAATCCACCCGTTGCTTTTCGTCGATTCCTCTAAGGATTATTGGACACGGTAGCGGGTATAAAATCAGGTGCACGTTTAACAATTTTTTTTTTACGAAAAAGTGATTTATCTGTGAAACTAAGTACACATCTATTTAGTATAAATATCAATCTAATAAAAAATATTTTTTTTGTTATTCAAAATGGCTGACTACTGCTATTTGCTTTTGGTATCTTTTTTTTTTTGAGGCGCTCCGCAGCGTGACATTTGCCATTCACAATTTTTGTCCTAGAACAAAAAAAAAAAATTCTCGTTAATCTACATCAGAATACCTAGAAAAGTACGTACGGAATTTGAAAAATATTGTCTTATTCGAATACTGTAGGCGTTTGAATTTAAAAGCGTGAATTTCTAGTGCAACATTTCGTATAAAACTGCTCATAAAATGGAAAGTTTTTAACCAGAAATTCCGTACGTACTTCTCCAGGTATTCTGTTGTAGATTAACGAGAATTTTTGTTTTTTATTCTGGGTAAAAAATTGTGGATACCAAATGTCACGTCGCCTCAATAAAAAAAGATACCAAAAGCAAATAGCAGTACTCGGCCATTTTGTGTAACAAAAAAAATATTTTTTATTAGCTTGATATATAGGCTAAATAGATGTGTAATTAGTTTAATAAATAAATCACTTTTTCACACAAAAAAAAATAATTAAATGTGCACATCATTGTGTACCCGCTACCGTGGCCATACTCCTAGGGGGGAATAGGGTTAGGACAGCGATTTCTCAATGATTTTCATGAATTTTTTTATAGTATAAAAAATGAACATAATTTATTGAAACTTTGAGGATATTTTATACATATATTTAAGTATATACTATAAAATTTTTGAAGAATTTCCTTGAAAAACACCGAAAATATTAGCGACCCCATATTAAAGGTCACAATCAGACTCAGCATTTTGCGTACATTCTGGAAGCCGCAATTTTCATCTGAAATCAAACGAGGTTGGAATTTACTTTTATTATATGTTTCTCTTCTATATGAACCTAAATGCTATCAAAGAAATAGAAAATTGAATTTTTTACAGGGGTCAAAACAAGAAAGCATGATTTTTTACCATTTTTTACAACTTTATGTGCAAAAAAAAAATTATTTTAAATAATGATAATATTCCGATTTTAGGTTCATATAAAGCGCAATACTATGGAGAAAGTAACTGCCAATTTTCAAAACGATTGGTTGAAAACTTTTCAAACTAGCGTGTACGCAAGTTCAAACAGAGTCGTTTTCAGAAAAACGCGTTTGAAAAAATAGTACCCGCTCGGTTATGCACGTGGCGCGCTCGGGGCCTGAAGGACAGCTACTCACTTTAATGGCTTATAACAATAGAACGAGTCGGAATTATCATATAAAATTTTGGGAACATATTTTTCAATAGTTTTACTAACAATTTATGAAATAAAAAAAAATCGATTTTTTGAACCGTCTAACCCTATTTCCCCCCTTAAACGCGATATAGTTTTTCAGTACGGACTATTTCACGTAATGTCATGGCTATTCAAAGATTTTTCCATCAACATCAATTGTACAAATTGTCGTGACATTACTTTTGAGGGGATTTAAATGACGAAAAAAAAAAAGTGTCTTTTTTTCCACTCATTCTACACCGTAATATATATTTTTTGAAATTTATGAAATCAAAGTGTGTAAAATTTGAAAGTAGTTGGTTCCGACATTTAAAATTGCAATTTCTTTTTATTCGTATTTAATTGAACAATTGAAGTTTCCACAGTATCCGGGCACGTTGGTTGAAATTAATTCGACACAATGACGAAGAATTTGTTTCGAGTCCGGGGATAAAATACACTTTTCTCGACTCGCGAGAGCAATCACAGAGTGGGCAGAGATACAGTTTTCATAATCTCGTTTCGTCCAGGCTCATTTATATACGTACGACACGGCATTAAACGAAAAATTTATGTTCAACACCACCGCAATTCTCGTTATATACGCATATTTGCCATTTTAAACGTGCATGTAGCTAGAAGGTTTCAATCCCCGCTGAACTATAAACGGGCAAAAGCGCCAGCGTCAAGCGTGCAAGAATCGTGACCGCACGATCTCCCGCGTGCACTTGGGCATTTGTGCATTTATGCACTTCTATGTACGCCTGTCCGTCTACCGTTTGTGTGTGCATCTGTGTGCGTGAGTGCATGTCGAACGGGCGGGAATCTCTGAAACGGCGAATCGTGCAGTCGTCGAAGGGAAGTCCGTCGCGCGTGTTCCTCCGAGTCGTGAAAAAGCCCCCGTGAGGCACAGCATCACACGCCATTGAGGTACATTAACAAAGTCATCGAGCAATTCGTTTATTTCATTTTTTTCATTTTTTTATATACAATTATTTCGTTCGATCGTGATTTTTGGTTTCAAATATCCTCTTTAAACTTGGAAAAGAAATTAATTTTGTTATTGCGAAATAATCTTTTGTTTTTTGTTTTTTTTAAATATTTGCAATAGAGAATTTGATATTCTCTTAGTGACCAATTGCTGATTATTGTGGATTTTTCGTTGGAAGCGAAATACCGGAAAATTCTGCAAGAAACAATAATTCGTTTGCAGTCAGATTTTTTTGGCTTCGCGTAAATTCAATTTACTTTATTTTTCGTTATCAAAATCATCGGATGTTTATTTTTCATTTTTTTTTAATTCAGTAATTTTGTTTTGTCTATCGTGATTTTTTTTTTAATTCTTTTCGTCCCTTTAATCGTCTGTGCGAACGAAAATGGACGATTAATTTTATAATTAGTAAAAATCAATTTTTTTTCTGATATTCGCAGCAGTGATTTTACCCTTTTGATGATCTTTTATCGATCTTATGCCCAATGATCGTGTTTGTTTTTTTTTTGTGTAAATTCCAATAAACAGAAAATTTAAATACTCAAAAATTATCTAAGCAACTTTTTTTTTTGGAATTAGTGTTTTTTTTTTTACATAAATTATTGTATTTCTCTGATTTATGTTGTCTTTTGATATTTTTCATTTTCGTTTCATCGATATACAGAAATACCGTGGCGTTACGGTATTTCGTGGAAATTCTTTGCAGTAATGTTGGCTCGGCTCTGTTTCTACTATAGTCATGTCTGCACTTTTTTCAGTTGTTTGTATAGAGTGAAGCATTTTCTCTATTTCCTTTTGTAATTTTTATCCGGTGAAGGGAGCTCGGAACATTTATTTTCTTTTCCGAGACGATGAGGCAGGTTTCCCTATCGCTGCGCGCTTTCCGTTACGCTACAATTACGAGATCACTGTTTTCGTTTCTTCTCGATGTCAATGTACGGAATTTATTTTATCGGTCGTGACAGAAGTTTTACCATATTATCACAGAATTGATACAATCACGATAATCGATTGAAAAATTGGCATAAATCACTAATCACACGATTCAGCTTGACA
This sequence comes from Oxytorus armatus, assembly GCA_958009045.1. Lineage (NCBI taxonomy): Eukaryota > Metazoa > Arthropoda > Insecta > Hymenoptera > Ichneumonidae > Oxytorus > Oxytorus armatus. The sequence continues at coordinate 11,557,741 of OY253754.1, read as the reverse complement.
AAATTGTTAAATGCATAATTGACACTGTTAATGAGTAAAAATCAGTACAATTAAGATTGACAAAATCGAAATTGACATAATCGACGTCGACGAAAACGAAATTGACGTAACTATGATGGCCGGAAACAGAATTAACGTAATCGAGGTTGGCGGAATAAAAAATGATATAATCGACGTTGATGGAATGGAAATTGACATAATGCAAGTTGACGTAAATGAAAATCAAAGTGTTGGTGTCTGGATAAGGGGGGAAATAGGATTAGGACAGCGTTTTCTCAATGATTTTCATGAATTTTTTTATAGTATAAAAAATGAATATAATTTATTGAAACTTTGAGAATATTTTATACGTATATTTAAGTATATACTATAAAATTTTTAAAGAATTTCCTTGAAAAACACCGAAGATATTAGTGAGCCCATATTGCAGGTCACAATCAGACTCAGCATTTTGCGTACATTCTGGAAGCCGCAATTTTCATCTGAAATCAAACGAGGTTGGAATTTACTTTTATTATATGTCTCTCTTCTATATGAACCTAAATGCTGTCAACAAAATAGAAAATTCAATTTTTTACAGGGGTCAAAACAAAAAAGCATGATTTTTTGCCAATTTTTTACAACTTTATTTGCAAAAAAAAATTATTTAAAATAATGATAATATTCCGATTTTAGGTTCATATAGAGCGCAATACTATGAAGAAAGTAACTGCCAATTTTCAAAACGATTGGTTGAAAACTTTTCAAACTAGCGTGTACGCAAGTTCAAAAAAAGTCGTTTTCAGAAAAACGCGTTTGAAAAAATAGTACCCGCTCGGTTATGAACGTGGCGCGCTCGGGGCCTGAAGGACAGCTACTCACTTTAATGGCTTATAACAATGGAACGAGTCGGAATTTTCATTTAAAATTTTGGGAACATATTTTTCAATAGTTTTACTAACAATTTATGAAATAAATAAAATCGATTTTTTGAACCGTCTAACCCTATTTCCTCCCTTAAATGGAAATTGATGTAATGAATGTTGGCAAAATTGAAAATTCACGGGGCTTCAAGCTGGCAGATTCAATTCCGCTAACATCGAAATTGTTACACCTGGTAAAAAAAAAAGTTAATTTCGTAAAACCGTGAAATTCTTAGAGTTAATCAAATAAATTTTCATGTCGTCATTTCGTCAAATGTCCCAAAAATGTTCAAACATTTTCAAACATTTTTTTACAATTATGTTCATTATAACAAAAACACTTATATTCTCAATGGAATTGTATTAATTTTTTTCTCATATTCGTGTTGCAGAATCGGAATTCCAGCGTGACGCGAGTGTGGAGCGCGTTGTTGAAACGCGATTCGTGCTGTCCGGGAATGGAAAAGTAAAAATAACAATAATACAAAAAAAAAAGCCGAGGGAATAAACGTAATAATAAATAGAAAAGAAAATGAATGGCCGTAAAAAAAAAAATCCTGCTAATAACGAAGCACGAGTGAATTATGGTTGACGGAGACGCGCGCGATGACTTCGATGCTTGGGTAAGCTCGACACTCTGACAAAACTCCGACAGACACCTCGTCGAGCCGATATAAACGATACCACCAACGCCATCTTTCGTCATTGTTCCGAATCACCCAAGTTTTGAAAGCGCCAAAAAAAAACGAAACGTTGACAAAAAAAGTTAGTTAATTACGAGGTGAATGAAAAAATACCTAAAAGCCGTCATAAAAATGACGAGAAAATCGCGAGTAACGAGAGTGACGACGCTCGGATGGAGCGATTTCGGTGGTGAGAGTTGAAACAACGCGATCGGCCAATTAGCCATTATGGATGAGCCACAAAAGCTCTTTCGTTTGCCGGGTACGATCGAGGAGGAGGAGGAACGTGATATCGATGCTAATAACGCGATTCGTAATGAGAATCCACCGAGAGCCGAATCGCCACTTTTGCCACAAAAAATCGGTACTCCAGGCTCTGGATTGCCGAGAAACGTCACGCTGGTCAGAGTCAGCACGCAGAGCAGCAGCATCGGCGGCGTTGGTCGGCAGGATTCTTACAGGTATGTTCAACTTTTCTTTTCTCTACTTTCCAGTCGTTACGATTTTCCGGAAAAATTATTTATCATTTTAATTCCTTCGTAAGATCGTTAGTTCGTTGTTTCGCCATTTAGGCATCGAGCGAAAGATGCAAATTGCATCTTGCCTGAAATTTACAGAATTTTTTCGTCACAATTTTGTCGAGCATTCGCAAAATCTTCTAGTTTGAAGTAAAATTAATCATTATGGAGAGGCGTAAGTTCCTTCCTCTCGTCTTTCCTCGCTTGCAAGTGCGCGAGAGATAGAGCAAAATTTGTCAGCGCATTTTTCTCGAAGACCACTTGATCGAATGGAAAAAAAATAGTGGGGTCGTTTGCGTAATTCATAAACGTAGATAATCCTACAATTTTTTTTTATTTCGAATAAACCTTCTCGGAGAAAAATGCGTTAGAAATTTGTTGAGGTAATATTGACATTTAGCCTCCGCTTAAGGAGTATGGCTATGGTAGCGGGTATAAAATCATGTGCACTTTTAACAATTTTTCTTTTGTATGAAAAAGTGATTTATATATACAACTAATAAGGAAAGTACTCGAGGTGTCCCCCTCCGATTTTGTTGAAACTCATGTATGTTATAGAGCATTAAAAACTAAACGACACGTATTTTTTTTTATCGGCGGAAAAACGGTTTCAAGAGGTGAAACCACCCCCTAAAGTTGCACAGGTCAAAGGACGATTTTGCAGTTTCAGATACGAGCAGTGCATCGATTTTGATGAAACAAAAATTTAAATGTTTGTTATGCGAAGGAATGAAGAACCCACCAGATAGTGAAAAAAAATATATATTTCAAGGGGTCGAAACACCCTTGAACTCTACTTCTTGCACCCTACATTGAAAACTTACGAATCGATCGGAATGAATATTATGCTGTTTTATAGCGGAAATAAAATTAAAGTTCACGCATTTTCGTATTTCTACAAGAAGGGAGTTTTAAGGGAGTAAGCTACCCCTATTTGAGTTTTTACATTCCAGTTGTCTCCTTGTCATTCCAAATGTGTTTGCCGATACGCACTCTTCTCATTAAGCTACAATTAATGATTCACCGTCTTTATTTATTTTAAGGGAGAACACCACTGTGAACCCCTGTTTTTTTTCACATTTTTCAAGAATTTTTTTTTTTGTGGGAAAAAAAAGAGATATTCGAAAATTTTTTTTGGGTTTTGTTCCTTGTTTATTAATGTATCAAAAAACATTTTTTTCACATTTTTCACGCCGCATGGTGGCGCTGGGGAAGCTCTCGCGTCAGATGCTGTCATTTCCGCGGCACGCAGCAGAACTCTCTTCAACGTCGATCTGAAAAAAAATACCGAGTGTTTTCGTTAATAATATGATATTTTAAAGAGAAGTACATAGGGATTTGGAAAAATATTGTTTAAAAAAAAATAGGCACGCCTTTGAAATTAAAGTTAATTTCAAAGTCGTGGGTTTTTTTTCAAAAAAATACCGAGTGTTTTCGTTAATAATATGATATTTTGAAGAGAAGTACATAGGGATTTTGAAAAATATTGTTTTAAAAAAAATAGGCACGCCTTTGAAATTAAAGTTAATTTCAAAAGCGTGCCTATTTTTTTTAAAACAATATTTTTCCAAATCCCTATGTACTTCTCTTCAAAATATCATATTATTAACGAAAACACTCGGTATTTTTTTTCAGATCGACGTTGAAGAGAGTTCTGCTGCGTGCCGCGGAAATGACAGCACCTGACGCGAAAGCTTCCCCAGCGCCACCATGCGGCGTGAAAAATGTAAAAAAAATGTTTGTTGATACATTAATAAACAAGGAACAAAACCCAAAAAATTTTTTCGAATATCTCTTTTTTTCCCACAAAAAAAAATTCTTGAAAAATGTGAAAAAAACAGGGGGTCACAGTAGTGTGTTCCCTTAAGGAGTCGAAAGACCCTTGAACATCTACTTCTTGCAATTTCTTGCACAGAGCGGGGCTCCAAAAAGTGATTTTTTCCGATTATCGCGTTATTCACATTGATTTTTTGAGTTTTCGACAAAAAAACTCGGTATTATTTGGAATCAGCGGAAATTTTCCGATCGAATAGGGTATCGAAACATTGAAAAAAAAGAAAAAAAATTTTTTGTAATCTTTGGCCCACCTTTTCGGAAACCTAAAAATCCCGAAATTTCAAATGGTCATAACTTGGCTTCCGTTTCATCGATTTTGGGTTTTGACAGGCGTTTTCAAAACGTCTCGAGTAGACTTAGAGAATGCATTTTGGATCATCCCGATATCTCAATTATTGTAGCCGTGAGAGCGGGTTGAAAATCGGCGAAAAAAATGGGAAGGGGTATGTATGGAAAAATTCGCAAAAATCGATGGACCGACTTTAAAAATCTGTGAAAAATCGAAAAATAATGATAGCACAATGATTCAAGCGCCATTTTAAAGGGTGTTCGATCACGAAAAGAATGAGCACAGAGTGGAGTTGTAACTCCATAGGGAAGCAACGTTACAGCGATTTTAGTGAAGCCACTTCTGTTTGGCCGAAATGCAAAAAAAATTTTAATTTCTAAATTTTCTTTTAGGACGCTATATCGATGTATTTTGACTCGCTGATTACTAATTCAGTAGCCATTTCTTTGAGATACTAGAAATTTCATTGAAAATCGTCCAAAAAGTGATTTTTTTCGATTCGCGCGTTTTTCACATCGATTTTTTGAGTTTTCGACGAAAACTCCGTATTATTTAAAATCAGCGAACAATTTCCGATGGAATAGGGTATCGAAACATTGAAAAAAAAGAAAAACAAAATTTTGTAATTTTTGGCCCACCTTTTCGGAAACCTAAAAATTTCGAAATTTCAAATGGTCATAACTTGGCTCCCGTTTTAGCGATTTTGGGTTTTGACAAACGTTTTCAAAACGTCTCGAGTAGACTTAGAGAATGCATTTTGGATCATCCCGATATCTCAATTATTGTAGCCGTGAGAGCGGGTTGAAAATCGGCGAAAAAAATGGGAAGGGGTATGTAAAAAAATGGAAAGGGGTATGTGAAAAATCGAAAAATAATGATAGCACAATGATTCAAGCGCCATTTTAAAGGGTGTTCGATCACGAAAAGAATGAGCACAGAGTGGGGTTGTAACTCCATAGGGAAGCAACGTTACAGCGATTTTAGTGAAGCCACTTCTGTTTGACCGAAATGCAAAAAAATTTTTAATTTTTAAATTTTCTTTTAGAACGCTATATCGATGTATTTTGACTCGCTGATTACTAATTCAGTAGCCATTTCTTTGAGATACTAGAAATTTCATTGAAAATCGTCCAAAAAGTGATTTTTTTCGATTCGCGCATTTTTCACATCGATTTTTTGAGTTTTCGACGAAAACTCCGTATTATTTGAAATCAGCGAACAATTTCCGATGGAATAGGGTATCGAAACATTGAGAAAAAAGAAAAACAAAATTTTGTAATTTTTGGCCCACCTTGTCGGAAACCTAAAAATTTCGAAATTTCAAATGGTCATAACTTGGCTCCCGTTTCAGCGATTTTGGATTTTGACGGGCGTTTTCAACACGTCTCGAGTAGACTTACAAGGAAAGTACCCGAGGTGTCCCCCTCCGATTTTGTTGAAACTCATGGATGTTTATACTTAAGGGTACTATTTAAGGGTACGTTTATCTCAACACGAAAGTCGCACCATCATTAAATTTCTTGGCAGTGGGTCGGAAACTTTTGAATATCTATTCAAAAACGGCCTAGAAAGGGTGGTCCGTTCCCTTAAGTATTCGTGCTAATTGAAAAAAAAGGTGAATCATTAATTTTAGCTTAATGAGAAGAGTTCGTATTGGCAAACACATTTGGAATGACAAGGAGATAACTAGAATGTAAAAACTCAAATAGCGGTAGCTTACTCCCTTAAAACTGTTTTCTTGCACAAATACAAAAATAAGTGAACTTTAATTTTATTTCTGCTATCAAACAGCATAACTTTCATCCCAATCGATTCGCAAGTTTTCAATGAGGCTGCAATAAGTAGATGTTCAAGGGTGTTTCAACCCCTTAAAATATATATATTTTTAATACGTGTCGCTTAGTTTTTAATGCTCTATAACATACATGAGTTTCAACAAAATCGGAGGGGGGATACCTCGGGTACTTTCCTTGTAAGTACACATCTATTTAAGATAAATATCAAGCTACTAACAAATATTTTTTTTTTGTTATAAAAAATGGCCGACTACTGCTATTTGCTTTTGGTATCTTTTTTTTGAGGCGCTCTGCGGCGTGACATTTGGCATCGACAATTTTTTACTTAGAACAAAAAATAATCTCGTTAATCTACATCAGAATACCTAGAAAAGTACGTCCGGAATTTCTGATTAATTGAAAACTTTCCATTTCATGAGCAGTTTTATACGAAAATTTTCACTGGAAATTCACCTTTCAAGTTCAAATGCCTACAATATTCGAATAAAGCAATATTTTTCAAATTCCGTACGTACAAATTCCGTGTACTTCTCTAAGTATTCTGATGTAGATTAGCGAGGATTTTTTTTTTTGTTCTAGGTAAAAAATTGTCGTTACCAAATGTCACCTCAAAAAAAACAGATACCAAAAGCAAACAGCAGTAGTCGGCCAATTTGTATAACAAAAAAAAATATTTTTTATTAGCTCGATATTTATACTAAATAGATGTGTAATTAGTTTTATAAGCAAATCAATTTTTCATACAAAAAAAATTGTTAAATGTGCACATGACTGCATACCCGCTATCGTGGTCATATCCCTTAAGGGAGTTGGATGGCTCCACAACTAGTCAAATGATTGCTAAATATTTACCATCGTTTCCACAAAGTCTCCTGCGAAAATTAACTATGATGATATGCTATTTACCATGCAACATATATCGTTAACAAAGAAAAACATTAATGACGATGCATTTGCCAAAATATCAATTGTTTCGTTGCCATTTTTCGAAAGGTTAGATATTCAGTGTGTTCGAGCTCTTTTTCAGTTATTAAAGTTTCAATTTCCTCAAACCGGAAACGTACATAGACACGCACACAAATTTGCGAAAATTCCTCGCTAAATTAATTTTCATCGATGATTTGGAAGATTTTTAACGTAGCATTGATCCGATTTTTTACGTCAACAAAAATTTCCTGTACGAGGAAGCGATAGAAACCGTTGCTTTTTTTTTTGTATTTTCGTAATTTCCTTCCATATAGGTTGAGGAAATGATATTTTTTATTCTGGTAAAAGTGCAAAATCTATTCGCTATCGTTATTAACGACGCATTTTTTTTTAAATTATTACCCGCTGTATATGAATGCACATAACGAACGTCTCTCGTGTCTCTAATTATAAATACATCAACTCGATGAGCTTCAATCTGTTGGAATGCACGTGGCGAGGCAAAAACCCACAATCAGCAAGTTATAAACACGATAATTACGTGCTGGAATCCTGAACGTTATATATATATTTTTTTGTTTGTTAGTTGATGCATCCGCGAATTCTCGTGCGATATATCAACGTGGCGTTCTAATATCCACTCTCTCTCTTTGTCTCTGGTCTCTCACTGGACCCCCGGAGACGCCAGTTAAATCGTATCGATGTTAGTTGAAAAAAGCACGCGCCGAGAGATCGACGAACATTTTTTTTTCTTTTTTCAACGTCATAGAATTTTAAATAATTTTAAATACACGATGATACGAGTGCGTGGGGTTTGTTCGTTTGGATGAATCAATTTTATTTTTCAATATCCTTATATTTAAATCACGAAAATTAAATGAGAAAAAAATTATTTAGAAAATTATGATCAATTTTTGTTGTCCCCTCATCTCTGGACCACAAGACACACTTTTACTACCAACTCTCGTGAGTCTCATAAACAAAAATATTTTTTCTAACCGTGGCCCCGTTGTGTCGAAATTTTTTTCAATTTTTTCAATTCGATTCTAGGCTTTGTATCCTTGAAGTATTTTTTTTTCTTCTCGAGACTAAAGATTGTTTAATTGGCACAAGTTATTTTGGCAAAAGACACTCTTGATTATCACGTCGACGAGCTCTTGTCACCTTATCGCTCCTCGGCCTCGAGGACTTTTCGAAATCAATATTGTAACATCTTTCCACGGGACATTCCATGTGAAATCGTGAATCAACGATTATTTACGTGTTAATAATTTCTTAGATATTTCTTTTTAATGACAAATGTCTCGATGTTAAACAATTTTATAACGCGATAATTGTTTGAGGTAAAATTTTGGAAAAAATACTGTAAACTCGTTCTATCCTTGGGATTGCGATAAAAAATCATCAATCAAATTGACAGGTTTGAAGATCGAACGTTGGACGATTATCGCACTGAATACTCCGTATATGAAGAATATTGATCGGAAAGAAAAAATTCCGGTTGCTAAAAGTATCGTGAAAAAAATGTTATATAATATTAAAAAATGATTACATTCAAGAGCGTACGAACGAAATTTATTTTTCATCTTTCACTTCTTCACTTTTTTTGTCCACTTTTAACGCCCTAAAGTGTATAAATTAGAGAAAAAAAAATCCAACCATCTCGTGGTTGGATTAAAAAATTTGAAAAAATTCACAAAAAGTCCTTTAAAGTGGGCACTACAAGCTGACAAATTGCGAGAATTATCTGAGAGATTGGGGGAGGAAAAAATAAATAAATAAAAGTTGCCAAATCGACGAAGAATGCCTCATACATCGCGTATACATTCGCAATCGGTGGCGAAAAAAAAAAAGAGAAAAAATTATCATCTCTCTCTCGGGCACACTTGAGGAAGAGGTCTATTACTTGACGAATCGTTGCTACCAGTGGTTAGTCTCATTACAAGTGCGTTTATCGGGTGTGACCTTATAAGCTACTGTGTTATAGTTGGCGACGTTACACAGTACGAAACGTCCTCTCGTCGCGAAGAGGTGGGACGCTTCGGTGATGATTTAAGTGTCGCAAATGAAGATAAGCTTACTTTTTTTATTTTTTATTATTTTTTTTCAAAGCATAAATTGTCCGACGATTAGTATGTCTCGGGTAATAAATGTCTAGAGAGTGAAATCTTAAGATGAAAAAAAAAAAAAAAAATCAATCAAAAGTGATAAAATCCAATTTTTTATACATTATATTGTAAATAATGTATTTTGAGGGGTTGCTCGACGAAAAATCGACTACGAGGTGTTTTATTATTTCTTTTCTTTATGAAAAAAATCCATATCGTATAATTTTTTTTTGTCGTGGAACCTCCTACCCCTTGAATCAATAAATTTTCTATCGTTCTACACAAGTAAATTTTATCGAAATTCATTCCATTGATTTAAATGAAATTAAAAAATTATATCAATTACTATAATTGTTCGTCCAATGAGAAATTCAAATAATTGCGAATTTTTGTTAGTCTAGATTCTGAATTAATTGTGAAAAATGAAAATATATTCGTGTGGCCACATCGAGTCGAAATAAATTGGAAATTATTTATTATTCAGTGCGATACAGTGGAATGGAAGTGACGATGATTTATTATCAGTGATTTACAGTGGCGAGGATTAAGGGCCAATTTTAGACAATGAGGAATGGGACACTTGATTCGTCAAGTTGTTAACAAAACACGATAGTTAACGATGGGTGCTTCAATGTTTTACTTATGTGTCGAAGTTACACAAGAAGTGCTACGAAACAATGAAACATAAGACTAAAGAAAAATGTTGATAAGTCATCTTTCATAAAGAGAATCCGTAATTAATCGTTATTTCGCGTTTAATAATGTCGAATAATCGAAAAATGTGTGTTAACAACGAGAATCATTGTCTCGTTGAATCTACGTCCGCCGGGAGAACAATAGTCGTCGGGCCAACGACGACTAACGTTAGACGAAAAAAGTCACGATCTACAAGCCGAAGATCATCGTCGAGACGATCGTCCCGGAATATCCGGGACAGCTGGTTGGTTCATTAGAGAAGGTAGAATTGAAGAGTGAGGGAGGGTGACATTGTTTACTTTTTTTTTTAATCAATATAAATGCTAGAGTCTTATCCGATAGGAAATTACCTGTCGATTCAAAGCCCCAATCTTTTTTTCAATACAATCATTGAGGAATAATCGAGGGCTCACATACCGCTGCGCCCGTTAAAAACCGAGTAAATTTGAAAAATTATTATAAAGATTTTATGGTGAAAAAAAAAATTATATTTTTGATTTCACATTTTTTGTTAACTTTTCAACTATAAGAAAAAAAATTAAATAATTTTTTTTCTTGAATATTCGCATTTTTTTTTTACGGGAGGAAATAGGGTTAGGACAGCGTTTTCTCAATGATTCCCATGAATTCTTTTATAGTATAAAAAATGAATATAATTTATTGAAACTTTGAGAATATTTTATACATATATTTAAGTATATACTATAAAATATTAGCGACCCCATATTGCAGGTCACAATCAGACTCAGCATTTTGCGTACATTCTGGAAGCCGCAATTTTCATCTGAAATCAAACGAGGTTGGAATTTACTTTTATTATATGTCTCTTTTCTATATGAACCTAAATGCTATCAAAAAAATAGAAAATTAAATTTTTTACAGGGGTCAAAACAAAAAAGCATGAGTTTTGCCATTTTTTGCAACTTTATTTGCAAAAAAAAGTTATTTTAAATAATGATAATATTTCGATTTTAGGTTCATATAGAGCGCAATACTATGAAGAAAGTAACTGCCAATTTTCAAAACGATTGGTTGAAAACTTTTTAAACTAGCGTGTACGCAAGTTCAGAAAAAGTGGTTTTCAGAAAAACGCGTTTGAAAAAATAGTACCAAGAAAAACAAGCAATATGGGGTCGCTAATATTTTATAGTATATACTTAAATATATATATAAAAATTTGATAGTATATACTTAAATATATGTATAAAATATTCTCAAAGTTTCAATAAATTATATTCATTTTTTATACTATAAAAAAATTCATGAAAATCATTGAGAAAGTGCTGTCCTAACCCTATTTTCCCCCTTAATGGCTTATAACAATAGAACGAGTCGGAATTTTCATTTAAAAGTTTGGGAACATATTTTTCAATAGTTTTACTAACAATTTATGAAATAAAAAAAAAATCGATTTTTTGAACCGTCTAACCCTATTTCCTCCCTTAATGGACTACTGATATCTTATCAGTAGTCCATTAAGGGAGGAAATAGGGTCCCATGGCGCCTTTTTGTCCACGTCATAATTTCACCAAAAATTGTCCAATCTACAAAAATAAAAAAAAATCTACTAAAATAATGTCGTATTAATAGTCTGAAAGAGGGTTTTTTTTTTTTTTTTTTCAAAAAAAAAAGAAATTACAGTATTTCAAACTTTAGTATGCAATGTAAGAAAAAAATTGGTGTTTAATAATTTATAAGAAATTGTCCAACCAAAAAATTAAAAAAAACCTTTCGTCAGACTATAGAGAAAATAATTATCAAGATTGATAGAAAAAAAATGTTAAAAAATATTAAAAATTCACTGAGTTATCGTGCTGACACTGTCTAAAAACGTAGTTTCGAGAAAAACGCGTTTAAAGTTTCTGGCAGGTACAACGTGAACTCTACGTCCGGTCACAGTTATTGCCATAACTTTGTAACGGAATGGAACGGATGAATTTTCTCAAAAGTTTTTTTTTTTTTTAAATTCTTCAAAGTATAAAGAATAAAAATCTGTAAAAAAAATCGATTTTTCGAAAATTCCAGGAGTATGTGAGCCCTTAAAAAAAATAACGAAATGATATTAAATTTCTTGTAAAACGTTAAATATTTGTTTAATTAATAATTTTGCATTTTTCTTGTAGTCTCGCGTTTAATGGAACTACATATATTGACAATTAGCGAAATAACAATTTATGAAGGACATTGAAAATTTATTTATCCTTAACAAAAACACATTGACGCGTAAATAATAAATGCATTCGTTATTGATTTCGAAATACGTATTATTTATTACACGGTCAATTAATTTGTGAGGGAGAAAAAAATAATTAACTCGAAAAAAATAATGAAATATTGAAGAAAAAAATATTTATACTCAAGATTTTTATCGTTAATCGATTGCCTCTCGTACCTTGTATTTCTCCGTCGATATTTCCCGTTAATTTCTGCATTTGACCATCAATTATTTGATTCAAACGGCCCACGCGCGCGCCCGCTCCTCGTACACGGGAATAACACGACGTGCTACAATTGCCACGCGCTTTCCGCGACAGTTGCGCAAATATATTTTTCAATATTAATTGCCCATCGATAAGCATACCAGTATAACGACATTCGTACGGTCGATTAAATTGCAAAAGAATGTTTGGTTTTTTACATCTTTTATTTTCCTCCCGGTGCTACATGTAAAATTGACAATCGGTTATATTTTAATTCTCGTTTTACGAACGGGTTTTTTTTTCTCTCTTATCTCAAGAATTTTTTCATCTCACAGTTTATGTCTCTCACCGGCAATGTCCAATTTATTCAAAAGTCCGATTGTTGTCGCACGATTTGTCATTTTATACGTGTCGGATTAGCATTAACAAGACAGAGAGAGATAAATAATCGTACGAACAGCTCTTTGTCTCGAGCACGTTTTGTGTTAATTCAACACGAAGCCAGTAGACAAAGGGCGAGGTTGGATACACGATGAATAAATTAATTTTTCACTTAATCGTATTATATATATATTACTCGTCCGTTACGCGATCTCGCTGATCGTTCCTTTCCGGCTCGAATTATACATTTCATCTTGTGAAACCTCACAGTATGCGGTACTTATTTCCGGTGGGACATATATACTAAAACGTGTTCCCAATGAGGTTTAATTAATATTCAAGACGCGCTATACGATGTTGAAAATATTAAGTAGATCAGGGTGAATTCACTTTTGTTTTTCAAACCCCCCTCCCCCCACCCCCTCCCCGCGGTGGCTTATTGAATGATTATTTTGAAAGATACGTACTGACGATTTTTAAATAAAAATTACGAGAAAAATCGACTGCCATATTTCGTTGAAAATAATTTGTTTCACTGAAACAACTGTAATTTCACTTTCTGAATGTTTTCCGAACTTCGTTATCGTCGAAGCTTCAAAATGATACTTGGTTCACAGAGCCACGATGTTTTTTTTTCTCGTTTTTTCACAATTTATAAGTTCAGAATGAAATTAAATTCGGAATGATTGAATGAAAAGAAAAAAAACGTGGGAATGACATCTTATCTTGCTACTATAATAAAGCTGGTGAGTTTGTACGTTTGTTCGAACGCGCTAATCTCAGGAAATGCTGATCCAATTTGAAAAATTCTTTTTGCATTTGATAGCCCGTTTATTGGGGAAGGCTCTGGGCTATAAAACTTCACTGCTATGACGCTAAGGAGCGACGGCGGCGTCGGTTTATTTTTTAGTGATTGGTCCTTTTATTTTTCCACATAATTTCGATGTATAATCGAAATTTAACGCGGATGAAACCGCGCGGCACAGCTAGTATTTAATAAAGAAAAAAAATATATAATTAACTAGCTGTATAATAAATAATTTAAGAAAAATTATTTCAAAAACATAGTGTTTATTGTAACTGAAAATAAAAAATTGACTCCCTTAGTATTTCTGTATAACCATGTATACCACGTGTTAGTCTATCAAAACTTACAAAAAATCGATATTAAATTGATCTTTTAATATAAAGCGTGATTGCAGTGAACTAATTGCGATACACAAACACCTTTAAAAAAACTCACTCAACTAACTCAAAACTGGATAAACGTTCAGATCGAATGGACTGTGCACCAAGAAATGAATAAATGAATTTCTTGATTGATAGATGCCGACCGATGCATCAATTATAAATCACATTTGCTTCGCGCGAACTGACAAACGTACGAAGGTTAAATAGTCGTTAAGTTTTCTGATATTTTCCAATTTTCTGCGCAATTTTCTCAATTTTTCTTTCCGTAAGAACCTTCTACAAAATATTAGGAAACTTAAAAGAAAAGATGGATGAAATCGGTAAAGTCGTTCTCAAGTTATGACGTGACCAAGGGAAATAGGGATTCATTTATATATATAGTGGGTCAAAAAAGTATTTATACACCTTGTTTTTTTGCGATAACTTTATAGACATAAGCGATACGCAAAAAAAGCCAATTTTATTTAATAGTACATCAGGTCCAGAGATAAACTGCAAATGGAGAATTTTTTCCCAGGTATAATAGAAGAACTATGCGAAAAAACGAAAATTTTCGGGCCAAAAAAGTATTCGTACACTTACGATTGAGCTGCTAAACCTCGATATTCACTCACGGACGGTCTGACCTCCGCGTGCAATGTAAACAAGTCTTCGTTTACACAATGATTTTGACCTATTCCTTGCGGTAGTAGATCTTCAAGCTCTGAACTGACACGATGGCAAAGAAAAGCGAAATATCAATATCCATGCGAGATAGAGTGATTTTTCTTCGGAAACGCGGTGAAAGTTATCGAAAAATTAGTAAAGAACTAAATCTAAGTTTCGCAACAGTGCAATATATAATAAAATAATACGAAATAACAAACAGCAGAGAAAATAAGCCACGAACTGGTCGACCGAGAATACTAACGGTACGAGAGCGTCGGAGTATCGTTACAGAGGCTACAAAAAAACCGTTCACAAGTGCTCGCAGTTTAGCGAATGATGTCGCGTCAACATCGGGGAAGAGCGTGTGTCCCCGGACTATTCGAAACGTTTTGCATTCTGCCCAAATATACGGCAGAACTGCCCGGAAAAAACCATTAATTAATAATATAAATCGAGAAAAACGTTTAGGTTTTACAAAAACCTACGTAAAAAAATCTATAGAATTTTGGAAACGTGTCGTATTCGCGGATGAATCGAAGTTTAACATCTTCGGGTCCGATGGAAAAAAATTCGTCTGGCGGAAACCAAATACCGAGCTCCAGCAGAAAAATTTAATACTGACTGTAAAGCACGGCAGACGAAGCGTCATGGTTTGGGGCTGTATGGGATATTATGGCGTTGGTAATCTGGCTTTTATAGATGGTACAATGAATGCCCAGAAGTATATCGACGTGTTGCGCAGCAATTTGAAAGCGAGTGTAGATAAAATGGGCCTGGATGGAAATTTCTACTTCCAACAAGATAACGGCCCGAAACATACTGCCATGAAAACGAGGGAATGGTTACTCTATAATAGGGCTGTTACTTTTATCCGGGTTAGCCGGATACCCGAAAGTATCCGGGTATCCGGGAAATCGGATCCAACACTTCAGATTCGAATACCCGATTATCCGGGTATCCGGGTATTCGAGTACCCGAGTGTCCTGGTATCCGGGTATTCGAGTAGCCGAATATCCGGGTATCCGGGTATTCGAGTACCCGAGTATCCGGCTATCCGGATATCCGAATAATCACGGATCCGGGTAACCGGGTAATAACGAATAATGTCGGGTAATTACCCGATTTTTCGCGTACAAGCTCAAATTTGACCGCCGGCGTAAAAAAAATAATGATATTGTATTAGTTTGGTCATCAAATAAGCCGAAATATAGGACGTTAATAGTTACCATTGAAAAAAATTGGAAAATAACTTGTATCATATTTGCTCTGTTTAAAGAAATTGTGCAAAACTACGGTAAAAATGAAAACTTAGTGTTGACGAATCAGACGTCACGGTTTCCCAATTTATAATAATTGTGTAGTTACTCGGGAAAACATTTTACATGTGACTCCCACAATTTTTTAGAATCTGCTGTTACGATCACAATTTCTTGCCTGCGCATATTAAGAATAGCCGAGATCCGCTTCTTCACATTCTATATTTTTTCTCCGACTCTAAAGTTCATAAAAACTGCACACACGCCCATAAAGCACATATACATTTCAGAAACTAAGGATATTTATTAAATAATAATAAATCGTGATGAAAAAATGATATTAAAGATGCAAATAGTGCAGGTCAACGTTGATTAAGTTCTTATGAAATGATCATGTGTTTCCCTAACATTATATAGAAGATTATGTCATTGCTTTTTTAATCTACACAAGAATGTTTTATTGAAATTGTAGTTTTTGTCGGATGTGAATTGCAGTAAAGAAATAGTTTGGTAATAATAGTAAATACGCCTGCAAGATTCTTTCCAAGAATCTTCGTTATAATGATAATCTAATTTCTTTAATATTGATATCAGTCGGTAAAAATAAAAAATGGTCAACTAAATGATCGGACATGAACACCGATATAATCCCGGTTTCTCAATCTTCCGGCAATGATTTATTATTCGTCTTATAAATGTACTTCGCAAACATTGTTCTTGGCAACATCTACGCGTGCCTCACAAATTGTGTAAATTGAACAATTTTTTTCAGCATTTTCGGCATCAATTATCGGCGGTAATTGCCCGATATTATCCGTTATTATTCGGGTACCCGGATACCCGGATACCCCGAAACTATCCGCATACCCGAATCCATTATTACACGGATATTATCGAGTTATCGAGATATACGGATTTGAAGCATCGGATCCGTGAAACCCGAATTACTCGGGTATCCGGATACCCGGAAAAGTTCAAGCTCTACTCTATAATGTCCGCAAAAAATTTATTACAACACCACAATCTCCGGACATTAATCCTATTGAAAATTTATGGCACTTGATGGATGTAGAAATTAGATAAAGAAAAATAACAAACATATCCGATCTCCAAAGAGTGATTTTAAAAGAATAGACGAAAATAGCAAAAGAAACAACGCAAAAGCTAGTAGAATCCATGCCTAAGAGACTCGAGGCGATAATTGAAGCAAAAGGGATGCACACCAAATATTAGTTATAATTAAAAACTACGATGATGTAGATTTTCACTATAATCGTAAGTATATGAATACTTTTTTTGCCCGAAAATTCCTGGCAAAAAATTCTCCATTTGCAGTTTATCTCTGCACCTGATGTACTATTAAATAAAATTGTGTTTCTTTGCGTATCGCTTATGTCTATAGAGTTATCGCAAAAAAAACAAGGTGTACGAATACTTTTTTGACCCACTGTATATAGATTGTCGAACATCGAATGGGAAAAAAGACGCACTGTGTTAGTGAGAAATGAATATTTCCAGTGGCTCGTTTGGAAAGGGCAAAAGATAACGGTCTGGCAAAACAAAAATTGCTGATCGATACCACACGTGTCCTCTCGTTTTTTTTTTTCTCTTTTTTTTGACCTTTGCATTTTGTCACGCTCGATACCGGGCGTATGCACTCGCCGGTAATTTTCGAACGAGATCCACGGATTACCGACTAAAATATGTAGGCAACGAGAACGTAGCCCCGGTTACGTGTAAAGATCGAATGAACTTGAAACGCGTGACCACTATCGCACAAATACATATTGTTTTACCACATAAAAACACCAAAGTAGCGTTATATTCACCGAGTGCGAAAGCTTTTATCTACGTAAGCGAGCAAACCGTCAACCGGAGCGTATGGTACGAGGCAGAGAAGAAAAAAATAATAATATACGAGAACCTATGATTAGGGCTTGTGCAGCGAAAAAATTTCATAAACTAAAGTGCACTATTTGTTTGTTAGATGCGGCTATATAAACGACAACGTGAGACGTGTTATTTTCAGTCGAGAAAAAACAATCGTCGAGGAGACAAACTTTTCCACGATGAATGTCATCTGGATATTTCACGGATATCTTTGTTTCTTGCTCGTCGGAAATTTCGTCGAAGCAACGAGCTGGGTGGACAATTTAACGAGATACGTCGTCGAAGATTCGGGCGCACGTGAAGTCGCGATAATAACGAAAAATGACAGAAAAGGAAATCGAATAATCGACGAGATATTCGGCAAGTTGATGGCGAACATTCCAATTAGGCGAATAAACATTGATATTGACAAATCGAAGAATACAACGAGCGACAACGCGCCTAAGGATTATGCGACGTTCGATCCTTCAGCAACGTTTTTCCTTCTCGTTCACGAGTCTCACGATAATTTGCCAATGTCATCGTGGAGAAACTTCATCAGGGCCGTTGCGAACATGTCAAAATTCCACTATGACTCGAAGTTTCTTTTTGTCGTTGTGACTCGCGCGTCAAACAACAGTTTCGAGAAACCGTTGAAGTTCGCTTGGGCGAAGAAATTACTTGATTTTACGATCGTCGAGTTGATTGAACGTAAAGTGTCGAGGATGTCAATGGTGGTTGATCATTCGGTGGGTATGCCGATAATTCATCGGTTCGATCCGTTCAAGAAGGTATACACGAGAATCAACTGGACCTCGACAACGGAAAACGACGAGCTGTTTCCTAACAAAGTTCGTAACATGTTGGGACATCCTCTGAAGATTATGGCGAGCAATTCTCCACCGTTCGGAATCGCCGAATACAATGAACTCCAAGAGCTTATACGCGTCGACGGTCCTAATATTCGCGTGATGGAAACAATCGCTGAGCAATTAAACGCCTCACTGACGTATGTTCCACCGATCTTCGGAACCAACGAGACCGCACATATCTCTGATCCCGTTGGTTCTTTTTATGCACACTTAGATCGAGAAAAAATTGATATTAGCTCTCATTTGTCGCCTCATTGGACGACGTCAGAATACGGCACGTTGCGAACAGCACTGATTAAGGCCGATGATTTTTGCGCTCTCGTACCAATTCTCCCCAGAAAAACCATTCCCGTGTCGAAAAACTTCTTCTGGGTCTATCTTCTCTGCTTCGTTGTTGTCATTGTTTTCACTCTTCTAAGTCGACTACTACGATTCCAACGACTTGTTTGGCGACCATTCAATATCGCCTGCGTACTATTCGGCATTACAGTGACTCGCGAACCAAATAGAAACGTCGAAAGGATTGTCTTTGCTTGTTTGCTCGCTATATCCGCAATTTATTCATCCGCCATTTACGCCTCTATCACCGACATAAGCTTACAGACTACGGCTGAAATGGAATTTGAGTCGTTCGAGGATCTTGATAATTCGGGATTGATACCGATCATACATGCGCTTTATTTCAACAAAACTTTTGATAATCCCGTTGACGCCATAACGAATTTAAGGAAAAAGAGCGTTATAACAAGTCAGAGTTATCGTGATTGTGCTAACCACGTTGTTAAATATAAAAATACCACTTGTTTAATGTGGAAACGACTCGCCGAGTTGGCAATCGAAAGAACGAAAAGTGGAGGTATTGCTACGTTGAAAATAATGAAAACTTGCTTCTGGTCGGACGGTATGGGATTCATACTAAGAAAGAGAACGCCCTATCGTTCCGTCATTGATAATATAATTCGGCGAATGCATAATACCGGAATTATTAGCAAGCTTTACGCCGCCAAAAATATTATATCGAATGGTGACAACAACGGCGAGAACCATTTAGTCCGCGAAATAGAACAAAGTATGACCGTTCTTCGTGAGCACTTAATGACAATTGTGATTGTCGGTTACGCAACGTCTCTCGTAGTATTCATCGGGGAGATCGTTGTCTATCGTATACGGAAATATAGAAAATCAAAGGTACAACCTATTGTGCTCTTTCCGTATACCGATTAGCAGTCGAGATCGTGGATGAACAGTGGGAAAGAGTGCGATTTAGTAACGATACGAACGAGTGTCCAATTTTCGGTATCGTAGCAGCACCGTGTGTTTCAATAGGGCGTTGATAAAAACCATTGATAAATCGTAATGGCTGCGAGAAAAAAAAAAACGAAAAATAAATTGCAGCAACGAATAAAAAGATTTGTTTCGAGCAAATGAAAACAGTTTTGTTAAACACGATGCTTTTGGCTTTTTTGGCTCGTTGCTCTGCATTCATGGACATTTCAGTCAAATAAATTCTAAACATTGCGTTGAAAATAACGCTTAAATTTTCAATTTGCTATCGGGCATTGCGAAGAATCGCGCAAAGTATTTACAACGGACTCTTTTTTTATTTTATGCACGATTTTACTCCGTACAGTAGGTACAAGTGTTGAATGCGTGACGCGTTGCGAACTTTAGGGATTATAATTTTAATAATGACGACAAATACACGTGTGAACTTTAATAAGTAGATTGCACAATCTGGCAGTGAATTATTGAAAAATATGTAATGTTTAACGAAAAATTTAATTAACGTATAGAAATAAAGATGCGATACTTAACGAAAACAAAATATATAATAGTCAATAAATTACCACGATATTATTTCTTTTCCTTTTATCTAGGAACTGAATTATGAAGAAGAAAAAATGCACTGCAGTGTAGATTAAATAGTTGTTGAATAAATATCCGTCATTTTTCCCTCACTGTTTCTTCCTCTCTTTCTCTCTCTCTCTCTTCTCTCTTCGTCTATGATCCAATCGTGTATAAACGTTACACGTGAGACTCTCGCACTCGGTGCCATCCTGGGGAGCATGGTTAATCGAGTGTTTCCGGTTTATATTCTGCAATTTATCCTTTTGAGATCTCTCGTTACGCCCCGAGAGCCTTCCGGTACTGAGGAAAATTAAAATCTTTTACACCTCCTCTTTGTTATCCGGCAATTGACTTTTTTTTTTACAAACCTTCATTCGGACCCAAAACAAATTAATGAACGTTAAAAATCTTTCGAAACTTTCGTTTGACGATAATTTATCTTGTTAGCGCACGTTGATTCCAACCATTTTGTATTTCACATATTTTTAATTTAAGGACTCACTTACCGCTGCGCGCGCTGAAACCCGAGTAAATTTGAAAAATTATTATGAAGGCTATATGATGAAAAAAAAATTAAATTGTTGATTTCACATTTTCTATTAACTTTTCAACTGTAAGAAAAAAAATTACAAAATTTCATTTTTTTAATATTAACATTATTTTTTTAAGGGTATAAATGGACTACTGATGAAAATCATGGCGCCTCCTTGTCGACATCTTAACTTCACCAAAAATTATCCAATCTGCAAAAATAAAATGGAATCTAGTAAAATAATGTAGTAGTAATAGTGGGACGGAGGGAATTTTCTTTTTTTCAAAAATAAATAAATGACAGTATTTCAAAATTTAGTATGGAATTAAAAAAAAAAATTAACGTTTAATAATTTATAAAAAATTGTCCAACCAAAAAATTAAAAAAACGTCTCCTCAGACAATTAAAAAATATAAAAAATTGACTGAGTTATCGTGCTGACACTGTCTAAAAACATAGTTTCGAGAAAAGCGCATTTTTTGTCGAAAGCTCAATAGTACTAATAACCCCGAAAAAACCGTAAAAGTATCCACGCTACAATATCCGGTTAGTTCTTTATATTTTATTTAAATAACAAATAAGTTGAATATATTTTAATTATATTTACAGAACCTAAAAAATCTATTTGTCCTTAAGGGAGGAAATAGGGTTAGGACAGCGTTTTCTCAATGATTTTCATGAATTTTTTTATAGTATAAAAAATGAATATAATTTATTGAAACTTTGAGAATATTTTATACATATATTTAAGTATATACGATAAAATTTTTGAAGAATTTCCTTGAAAAACACCGACCCATATCAGCGACCCCATATTGCAGGTCACAATCAGACTCAGCATTTTGCGTACATTCTGGAAGCCGCAATTTTCATCTGAAATCAAACGAGGTTGGAATTTACTTTTATTATATGTCTCTTTTCTATATGAACCTAAATGCTATAAAAAAAATAGAAAATTGAATTTTTCCAAGGGTCAAAACAAAAAAGCATGATTTTTTGCCGTTTTTTACAACTTTATTTGCAAAAAAAAAATTATTTTACATAATGATAATATTCCAATTTTAGGTTCATATAGAGCGCAATACTATGAAGAAAGTAACTGCCAATTTTCAAAACGATTGGTTGAAAACTTTTCAAACTAGCGTGTACGCAAGTTCAAAAAAAGTCGTTTTCAGAAAAACGAGTTTGAAAAAATAGTGACCGCTCGGTTATACACGAGGCGCGCTCGGGGCCTGAAGGAGAGCTACTCACTTTGGGAACATGAAATTTTGGGAACATATTTGTCAATAGTTTTACCAACAATTTATGAAATAAAAAAAAAATTGATTTTTCGAACCGTCTAACCCTATTTCCTCCCTTAAAGTTTCTGGTAGGGTACAACGTGAACCCGATGCCCGCTTACATTTATTGCTATAACTTTGTAACGGAGTGAAATTTTCTTAGAAGTTCTTTTTTTAAATTCTTAAAAGTGTAAAGAATAAAAATCTGTAAAAATAAAATGGATTTTTTTAAAATACCCGGGGTATGTGAGCCCTTAAATTCAAATCTGACGTCGCTAATGTTTCTTCAGAATTTCTGTCTTGTGCCTAAAAGTTGAAGCTGTCTTCACCACCTTTCTCGACATTTTTTTGTCCTAAATTGTCGACCATGAAAATATTAAGTAGATCAGGGTGAATTCATTTTTGTTTTTCAACCCCCCCCCCCCCCCCCCCCCCCCCGCCCCGTGTCTCATTGAATGATTATTTTGAAAGATATGTATTGACGATTTTTAATTAAAAATTACGGGAAAAATCGACTTTCATATTCCGTTGAAAATAATTGGTTTCACTGAAACAACTGTAATTTCGCTTTCCGAAGGTTTTCCGAACCCGCTGGAGATCTGTGCTCGTTTTCTTCGTTATCGTCGAAGCTTCAAAATGATACTTAGTTCACAGAGTCACAATGTTTATTTTTTTCTCGATTTTTCACAATTATAAAAATACAGAATGAAATTAATTTCAGAATGATTTAATGAAAAGAAAAACAACGTGGGAATGACATCGTATCTTACTACTATAATAAAGCTGGTGAGTTTGGGGTAGCACGTCTAAACATCACGTTACAATAACTTTACTGATAATAACATCGCAGGCGAAAACTACACAGCACATATTTACACATCCGTTTTAGTGGGTTTTGTTGATAGAAAATACTAATCCAATTGAAAAAATTCTTTTTGCATTAGATAGCCCGTTTATTAGGGAAGGGTCTGGGCCATAAAACTTTACTGCTATGACGCTGAGGAGCGGCGGCGGCGTCGGTTTATTTTTGAGTGATTGGTCCTTTTATTTTTCCACATAATTTCGATGTATAATCGAAATTTAACGCGGATGAAACAGCGCCGCACAGTTAGTATTTAATAAAGAAAAAATATATATAATTAACTAGCTGACACGACAGACGTTATCCTTCTGAGCTATGGATATTCAATTCGAACTCCATCATAAAAAATTTACTCCCTTAGTATTTCTGTATAACCATGTATACCACGTGTTAGTCTATCAAATATTACCAAAAATCGATAATAAATTGAACTTTCAATATAAAGCGTGATTGCGGTGAACTAACTGCGATGCACAAACACTTCTCGAAAAACTCACTCAACAAACTCAAAACTGGACAAACGTTCAGATCGAATGGACTGTGCACAAAGAAATGAATAAATGAATTTCTTGATCGATAGATGCCGACCGATGCATCTATTATAAATCACATTTGCTTCGCGCGAACTGTCAAACGTGCGAAGGTTAAATAGTCGTTAAGTTTTCTGTTATTTTCCAATTTTCTGCGCAATTTTCTCAATTTTTCTTTCCATAAGAACCTTCTACAAAATATTAGGAAACTTAAAAAAAAAAAGATCAATGAAATCGGTTACGTCGTTCTCAAGTTATGACGTGACCAAGGCAAATAGGGTTTCATTTTTATACATATAGATTGTCGAACATCGAATGGGAAAAAAGACGCAATGTGTTAGTGAGAAATGAATATTTCCGGAGACTCGTTTGTAAAGGGCAAAAGATAACGGTTTGGCAAAACAAAAATTGCTGATCGATACCACACGTGTCCTCTCGTTTTTTTTTTCTTTTTTTTTGACCTTTGCATTTTGTCACGCTTGATACCGGGCGTATGCACTCGACGGTAATTTTCGAACGAGATCCACGGATTACCGACTAAAATATGTAGGCAACGAGAACGTAGCCCCGGTTACGTGTAAAAATCGAATGAACTTGAAACGCGTGACCACTATCGCAGAAATACATATTGTTTTTCCACTTAAAAACACCAAACTAGCGTTACATTCACCGAGTGCGAAAGCTTTTATCTACGTAAGCGAGCAAACCGTCAACCGGAGCGCATGGTACGAGGTAGAGAAGAAAAAAAAAATAATATACGAGAACCTATGATTAGGGCTTGTGCAGCGAAAAAATTTCATAAACTCAAGTGCACTATTTGTTTGTTAGATGCGGCTATATAAACGACAACGTGAGACGTGTTATTTTCAGTCGAGAAAAAACAATCGTCGAGGAGACAAACTTTTCCACGATGAATGTCATCTGGATATTTCACGGATATCTTTGTTTCTCGCTCGTCGGAAATTTCGTCGAAGCAACGAGCTGGGTGGACAATTTAACGAGATACGTCGTCGAAGATTCGGGCGCACGTGAAGTCGCGATAATAACGAAAAATGACACAAAAGGAAATCGAATAATCGACGAGATATTCGGCAAGTTGATGGCGAACATTCCAATTAGGCGAATAAACATTGATATTGACAAATCGAAGAATACAACGAGCGACAACGCGCCTAAGGATTATGCGACGTTCGATCCTTCAGCAACGTTTTTCCTTCTCGTTCACGAGTCTCACGATAATTTGCCAATGTCATCGTGGAGAAACTTCATCAGGGCCGTTGCGAACATGTCAAAATTCCACTATGACTCGAAGTTTCTTTTTGTCGTTGTGACTCGCGCGTCAAACAACAGTTTCGAGAAACCGTTGAAGTTCGCTTGGGCGAAGAAATTACTTGATTTTACGATCGTCGAGTTGATTGAGCGTAAATTGTCAAGGATGTCAATGGTGGTTGATCCTTCAGTGGGTATGCCGATAATTCATCGGTTCGATCCGTTCAAGAAGGTATACACGAGAATCAACTGGACCTCGACAACGGAAAACGACGAGCTGTTTCCTAACAAAGTTCGTAACATGTTGGGACATCCTCTGAAGATTATGGCGAGCAATTCTCCGCCGTTCGGAATCGCCGAATTCAATGAACTCCAAGAGCTTATACGCGTCGACGGTCCTAATATTCGCGTGATGGAAACAATCGCTGAGCAATTAAACGCCTCACTGACGTATGTTCCACCGATCTTCGGAACCAACGAGACCGCACATATCTCTGATCCCGTTGGTTCTTTTTATGCACACTTAGATAGAGAAAGAATTGATCTTAGCTCTCATTTGTCGCCTCATTGGACGACGTCAGAATACGGCACATTGCGAACAACACCGATCATGGTCGATGAATTTTGCGCTCTCGTACCAATTCTCCCTAGGAAGACCATTCCCGTGTTGAAAAACTTCTTCTGGGTCTATCTTCTCTGCTTCGTTATTGTCATTGTTTTCACTCTTCTGAGTCGACTACTGCGATTCCAACGACTTGTTTGGCGACCATTCAATATCGCCTGCGTACTATTCGGCATTACAGTGACTCGCGAACCAAATAGAAACGTCGAAAGGATTGTCTTCGCTTGTTTGCTCGCTATATCCGCAATTTATTCATCCGCCATTTACGCCTCTATCACCGACATAAGCTTACAGACTACGGCTGAAATGGAATTTGAGTCGTTCGAGGATCTTGATAATTCGGGATTGATACCGGTCATAAATTCCCTTCATTTCAACAAAACTTTCAACAATTCCACTGGCGTCATAATGAATTTAAGGAAAAAGAGCGTTATAACAACTCAGAATTATCGTGATTGTGCTAACCACGCTGTTAAATACAAAAATACCACTTGTTTAATGTGGAGACGACTCGGCGAGTTGGCAATCGAAAGAACGAAAAGTGGAGGTATTGCTAGGTTGAAAATAATGAAAACTTGCTTCTGGTCGGACAGTACGGGATTCGTACTGAGAAAGAGAACGCCCTATCGTTCCGTCATTGATAATATAATTCTGCGAATGCAGAGTACCGGAATTATTAGCAAGCTTTACGCCGCGAAAAATATTGCATCGAATGGCGACAACAACGGCGAGAACCATTTAGTTCTTGAAATAAAACAAAGTATGACCGTTCTTCGTGAGCACTTAATGGCAATTGCGATTGTCGGTTACGCAACGTCTCTCGTAGTATTCATCGGGGAGATCGTTGTCTATCGTATACGGAAATATAGAAAATCAAAGGTACAACCTATTGTGCTCTTTCCGTATACCGATTAGCAGTCGAGATCGTGGATGATCAGTGGGAAAAAGTGCGATTTAGTAGAGATACGAACGAGTGTCCAATTTTCGGTATCGTAGCACCACCGTGTGTTTCAATAGGTCGTTGATAAAAACCAGTGATAAATCGTAATGACTTCGAGAGAAAAAAAACGAAAAATAAATTGCAGCAATGAATAAAAAGATTTGTTTCGAGCAAATGAAAACAGTTTCGCTAAGCTAGTAGTCTGGTAACTTAAGCCGTTTTTTATGTCTTTTTGGAAGGCGTTTTTTTGTAGGAAAATAAAAATGAATCGTTTTGGATATTTAGGATGTTTCTATTTACATATTGAAGATACAAAAAAAATTAGTTTGAAAAAATTTAATAGTTTATTATTATTATTATTATTGATCGAAGTTTGTTGTACGCCAGCCTCCTAGGCCAGCGCACACTTAAAATTCTCCCCGTCGCAGTTTGATCTGTAAATAAAAAATACATAAAAGAATATACCTCAATATAAAACACTTAACACTTGAAGATAAAAGTAATAATAAAAGATATTACCTCGGCGGCTGCGGGGGTCCGGCGGCAGGGCGTTGGATCCTGGGCTTCACGGCGTATCCTCTGTCTTAGGGGTCTTTTCAGTAAATGATTAAAATCTGTAAAAAAAAGGCACATAATTAGATATATAATAAAAAACCCTGGCGGGTACTTACCTCGTCCAAGAGGCGTTGCCGAATCCCTTCACGCACCGTCCTCATTAGAAGGAAAAAACCTGTAAATATTTAAAACATATCTTAAGTTCAAAATACTTAACATTAAATTAGAAATAACTTAAGGTTATAAATAACTTAATAAGGTTAATTAAGCTTAATTATAATTACCGTAATATTAGGTTAACAATGAAACACTTACCAAACGAAACAAATCCCTCCGCACGCACAACACCGGGAACCCCTCGGTCAAACTGACCGGTGGGAGGATAAACACGGGAACCCTGGGAAAAATACTAGCCGCCGTACAACCAGATCCAGAGCCCCGGGACGCACGCGCACAACCGTATCCCTGGCACCACGGCTCGAAAATAATACCCTGACCCACCGCCCGATGGCGAATCTCCACGAGTAATTCTCGAAAGCGAAGTTACACCTTGCGGATATATAAGCGACAACGCGAACGCGAAAAAATGAGATTTTACATCTCACACACTTTCCAACGGCATGTTGAAAAACTACCGAAGGGATAAGACGACTTCATAGAAGCCTATACCTGATTTTTAAGTGCTACTTTGCATTGTAGATTCACTGCATTCATGAAAACGCCTTCTGAAAAGGAGCGTTTACACTAAGCGTCTTTCCACACAGCGACACTCTCTACGACGAATCGCTGCTTTGGAAACGCCCTACTGACAAGGATTGTTTCCAACGGAAGGCATTCGTCGTAGAAGCAAGCAAACTACCCGAAAAAAATCACACACACACGCACACAGTTTCTGCAGAGGAAACGTCTACCTGAAAAGAGGAGCATCCTGAAAACAATACATAGCCGATAAAAACTTTTCGCATAATTATTTGTGTAAAACATTTTATTAAAAATTTATCTATATCAAAATTTAATAAACAAAGAAATTCAAACACAATTCACAGGGAATTGTGAAAAAAACACCCCCGCTCAACAAGAGCCTGCAATTGGATAGAGGGCGGATTCAAGTACGCTTACTGTCTGCTACTCCGCGTTTTTAACAAGTTGGCACCTCGAAAAAAAAGCGCGTCGGTGGCCCCGGTGATTTTGGCTCTTGATGTTATCTGAAATCAAAAATTCTTGATAATTCTTAATCTATAGACGTGTCATTCTGGTCGGAACTACCGAAGTTAAATTTCATGGATAAATAACAAAATGGAATAAGGACGTTTTTTTCCAAAGTCCGCCATTTTGTTATTTATCCATGAAATTTAACTTCAGTAGTTCCGACCAGAATGACATGTCTATAGATTAAGAATTATCAAGAATTTTTGATTTCAGATAACATCAAGAGCCAAAATCACCGGGGCCACCCACGCGCTTTTTTTTTCGAGGTGCCAATTTCGATCAATAATAATAATAATAATAAACTATTAAATTTTTTCAATAAAATTTTTTTTTGTATCTTTAATATGTAAATAAAAACATCCTAAATATCCAAAACGATTCATTTATATTTTCCTACAGAAAAACGACCTCCAAAAAAGACATGAAAATCGGCTTAAGTTACCACACTACTACCTTAAACACGATGCTTTTGGCTTTTTTGGCTCGTTGCTCTGCATTCATGGACATTTCAGTCAAATAAATTCTAAACATTGCGTTGAAAATAACGCTTAAATTTTCAATTTGCTATCGGGCATTGCGAGGAATCGCGCAAAGTATTTACAACGGACTCTTTTGTATTTTATGCACGATTTTACTTCGTACAGTAGGTACGAATGTTGAATGCGCGACGCGTTGCGAACTTTAGGGATTATAATTTTAATAATGACGACAAATACACGTGTGAACTTTAATAAGTAGATTGCACAATCTGGCAGTGAATTATTGAAAAATATGTAATGTTCAACGAAAAATTAAATTAACGTATGGAAATAAAGATGCGATACTTAACGAGAAAAAAATAAAATAATACTCAATAAATTCCCACGATTTTATTTCTTTTCCTTTCATCTAGGAACTGAATTATGAAGAAAAAGAATGCACTGCAGTGTAGATTAAATAGTTGTTAAATAAACCCGTCATTTTTCCCTCACTGTTTCTTCCTCTCTTTCTCTCTCTCTCTTCTCTCTTCGTCTATGATCCAATCGTGTATAAACGTTACACGTGAGACTCTCGCACTCGGTGCCATCCTGGGGAGCATGGTTAATCGAGTGTTTCCGGTTTATATTCTGCAATTTATCCTTTTGAGATCTCTCGTTACGCCCCGAGAGCCTTTCGGTACTGAGGAAAATTTAAATCTTTTACACCTCCTCTTTGTTATCCGGCAATTGGATTTTTTTTCCAAACCTTCATTCGGACCCAAAACAAATTAATGAACGTTAAAAGTCTTTCGAAACTTTCGTTTGACGATAATTTATCTTGTTAACGCACGTTGTTTCCAACCATTTTGTATTTCACATATTTTTAATTTAAGGACTCACCGCTGCGCGCGCTGAAAACTAAGTAAAGTTGAAAAATTATTATGACGGCTATATGATGAAAAAAAATTTAATTGTTGATTTCACATTTTTTATTAACCTTTCAACTGTAAGAAAAAAAATTACAAAATTTTATTTTTTTAATATTAACATTATATTTTTAAGGGTATAAATGGACTACTGATGAAAATCATGGCGCCTCCTTGTCGACATCATAACTTCACCAAAAATTATCCAATCTGCAAAAATAAAAAAGAAGATAGTAAAATAATGTAGCAGTAATAGTCGGACGGAGGGAATTTTCTTCTTTTTTTTTTTTTTCAATAATAAATAAATGACAGTATTTCAAACTTTAGTATGGAATTTAAAACAAAAATTAGTTTTTAATAATTTATAAAAAATTGTCCAACCAAAAAATTAAAAAAACGTCTCGTCAGACAATAGAAAAAATAATTATCAAGAATTAAAGAAAAAAAAACGTTAAAAAATATCAAAAATTAACTGAGTCATCGTGCTGAAACTGTCTAAAAACATAGTTTCCAGAAAAGCGCGTTTAAGGATGGAAATAGGTTTAGGACAGCGTTTTCTCAATGATTTACGTGAATTTTTTTATAATATAAAAAATGAATATAATTTATTGAAACTTTGAGAATATTTTATACATATATTTAAGTATATACTATAGAATTTTTTAAGAATTTCCTTGAAAAACACCGACCCATATTAGCGACCCCATATTGCAGGTCACAATCAGACTCAGCATTTTGCGTACATTCTGGAAGCCGCAATTTTCATCGGAAGTCAAACGAGGTTGGAATTTACTTTTATTATATGTCTCTCTTCTATATGAACCTAAATGCTATCAAAAAAATAGAAAATTGAATTTTTTACAGGGGTCAAAACAAAAAAGCATGATTTTTTGCCATTTTTTACAACTTTATTTGCAAAAAAACATTATTTTAAATAATGATAATATTCCGATTTTAGGTTCATATAGAGCGCAATACTATGAAGAAAGTAACTGCCAATTTTCAAAACGATTGATTGAAAACTTTTCAAACTAGCGTGTACGCAAGTTCAAAAAAAGTCTTTTTCAGAAAAACGCGTTTGAAAAAATAGTACCAAAAAAAAAAAACAAGCAATATGGGGTCGCCAATATTTTATAGTATATACTTAAATATATGTACAAAATATTCTCAAAGTTTCAATAAATTATATTCATTTTATATACTATAAAAAAATTCATGAAAATCATTGAAAAAACGCTGTCCTAACCTTTCCCCCCTCAATGGCTTATAACAATCGAACGAGTCGGAATTTTCATTTAAAATTTTGGGAACATATTTTTCAATAGTTTTACTAACAATTTATGAAATAAAAAAAAATCGATTTTTTGAACCGTCTAACCCTATTTCCGCCCTTAAAGTTTCTGGTAGGGTACAACGTGAACCCGATGCCCGGTCACATTTATTGCTATAACTTTGCAACAGTGTGAAATTTTCTTAAAAGTTTTTTTTTTTTATTCTTAAAAGTATAAAGAATAAAAATCTGTAAAAGTAAAATGGATTTTTCGAAAATTCCCGGGGTATGTGAGCCCTTAAATTCGAATCTAACGTTATTAATGTTTCTTCAGAATTTCTGTCTTGTGCCTAAAAGTTGAAGCTATCTTGACCCCCTTTCTCGACATTTTTTTGTCCTAAATTGTCGACCATTTTCGGGACCGTGAAGTTAATCCTTTGAACAGGATAAAAAATGACTTTTTAGAGGACTAAAATTGCGGCACATTTAACGAATTTTAAAACGAATATGTTCTCGAAATGTTAATTTTGTCCTAATTATTTTCTCACCCCCTCAAATAATAGGCATTCGCGAGGAGCCATATTTTCTTCAACTTTCCCGCCATCGATGTCAATTTCGACTTTGATGTACAAATTTTCATCGAACAAGAACGAAAAAGAAACGTTTCTCTTTCATTGCAAATTTTCTACTCTCATCTTCGTGACACGAAAAATCTGACACCTCGCGTCTACGGCTCGTGAACAATACGTACCCGACTGATGCGCAACGGTGAGAAATATAAAGAAGAGCACGAATCAGCGTTTTTTTCCAGAGATTGACAGAGAGAGCAATCCTGCGATAACGAGCTAAACGAGAGCCTCGTTGCAAACTCCATCACACTGTGATAAGAGACTCGTCGGAGTGTCACTCTCAGTCGTTGCCTTCTCGAGTACGCGAGAGGTACTGTCAATTCATTTCTTTCTCAAGTTTTCACTCTCACACTACGATATCATGATTTGTTATTACTTTGTGTATTTTTTATTTTTTCGACACATTCGACAAATGGAAAATAGGTGTTTAACGGTAATAATGACCAACTGTGCAATTAATCGTGACTGGAGTTATTAAGAGTGATAGAAAAATTATTAAATCATCAATGATTTTCGATAATTTTATATGAATATTGGTTAGGACAGAAAAAAGAATCGAATTTTCATTTAGATTTCCTTCCAAACATCGCAAAACATTATATCATTGCTTAATTAACGATGACCTTTTTTTTCTCTTGATCGTTAGAGAGTATTAAAATAATCAATTTAATATTCAATCATCGAGCACGGGAGATAATAATTTATCTCGAAAATGTTCACCATTGCACAATCATATAACAAACAATATTACGATAGAAAGGAATTCATTTGTGACTGTGTGTGTGTGTGTGCGTGCGCGGAAGTGTTCTCTTGTGATCTTCCGATGATATTGGCAACGATACTATAACACGAGAGTCAAACAAGAAACGTCGGTTCATGACAAAATTACTGGCTATCTCGGTCGGTGGATTTTTTCTTTTTTTTTTTTTTTAGTATGAAAAATAAACAAATCTATAAATATAAGACAAACATTAGGGGAAAATAATAAACCGTGTTAGAGATTTAAACAAAAAAATGGTCGGAATGTAAAGTTATTTGAAACAAATTTTCAACGAAATGATAACAAGTCAAAAAAACAAGATTTATTGACATTTTTTTTATCATACATTTTTCCTAATTCTTTTTACTTTTTATTTTATTTTTTTTTCCAATTAAAATCTCTTATGTTTCGGTAAACTTTGTCGCTAAATAATAATTCTTTACAAACCTCGAATATACGACACACCGTATCGTCGATTCGAATTTTGCAATTTTTCTTTTTTATTCGCTCAATTATTTATTAAAAGCTTTTTGATCTTCTAATTATTGATAATTCATTTGTCGTTGAATATTACACGATTACAAAAAAAAGCTGATAATTACAATATTTTGGTGGAAATAAGAACAAAATGAGATCAAAGATTTTTTAACCGCGAGGGACGATTCGCAAATTGGCTTAAATTATTTTTTTCGTACGATCTTGACCGAATCGATTTACATATTCACCACAAATATCCTCGTGTGTAATACCTGACTTTGTCCCTTTTTTTTTTCTTTTTTTTTTTCTACAAACAGCCAGTGCAAACATTGTCGTACACGGTACTCCGTAAGTGACCGATAATAAGTAGGAAGGTGTTTTACTACCGACACTTTGAACGTATAAAAGAGAAGCGACCTAGTGTCGGTTGATCAGTATTACACAAACGATTGCTCTTCGCGCCGCGATCTGTAACGCGAGATCCGTATCGCGTTAACATTTTATCGTAATCATTTGAATTTTTTAAATATATTAAACGCGTAATTTCGCGAGCACGTCTCATTTTCCATATAAAACGAGAAAAAGTACTTTGAGATCGTGAAAAAGTATAGAAAAAAAGCACACACAATCTACGACATTTGTTACAACGTAAAAATGTCAATTGTTAATTTTATAAATTAATTTTATAAACAAAAGTTAATTTACAATTTTACAATTTTTTCATTCGCTTTTTTTCGCAAAGTTATTTCCCAAAGTGGTTAAGGAAATATTCAAAAATTTGTGTACCAAAGCTTTTTTTTTTCGAGATTCCCCGGAAAACACACATTTCGTTACGATTTTTAATAATCGATTCTATCGAGAGGCATAAGAATCATTTGAATTTTGTATATCATAATTTTGCAATACATGGATTTTCCATGAAAAAAAAAGGAGAAAAAAATACTTTCAGATCGTGACAAAGTACAGAAAAACAAAAAAACACCATCTACAGCATTTGTTATAAAGTAAAAAATGTCAATTGTTAATTTTGTAAATTAATTTTCTTATTTTAACACTTAATTTTTTTGAGAAAAATTCTTTTACTATTTTACAATTTTTTCATTCGCTTTTTTTCCCAAAGTTAGCTCCCAAAGTAGGTATGGAAATATTTTTAAAATTGCGTAACAAGGATTTTTTTAACGAGATTCCCCGAAAACACACATATCTCGTTACGATTTTTAATAATCGATTTTGTCGAGAGGTGTGGGAAAATTTTTCGAAACAAAAATCAATGCAAAACGAAGGGAGTGTGTGACGAGACAATCATGATACGTTGCAGCACATTGATTTTCCATGAAAAGCGAGAAAAAATACTTTCAGATCGTGAAAAAGTTGAGAAAAAAAAACACAATCTACAGCATTTTTTATAAAGTAAAAATGTCAATTGTGAATGTGATGAATTAATTTTTTAATTTAAAAATTGAACCTCTTAAAGAAAAATTAATTTACTATTTTACAATTTTCTCCACGCTTTTTGTCCAAAGTTATTTCCCAAAGTGTGTATGGAAATATTCAAAAACTTGTGTAACAAAGCTTTTTTTTCGAGATTCCCCGGAAACACACACATTTCGTTACGATTTTTAATAATCTATTTCTGTCGAGAGGCGTAGGAAAATTTTTCGAAACAAAAATCAGTACAAAACGACGGGAGCTCGGAGACGAGAAAATGATGAAAAAATTATACGTTGACGGATCCCACCGAAGAGATAAAAGACTGTGACGAGATAATTGCATAAAGCTTTAAAAAAAAAAAACAAAAACAAAAATACAATAGGATCGATTATACGGAATATACAGATATATATGAATTTTTGTACTTGTATATATCTCTGCACTGATGAAATAAACGCTCGGTGTAGTGAAGAGTAATTCAACGATCGGTAGCAAAACGTTTGCTCGCATCGAGAACGAGTATTGTGTATGAGGCGTTCCAGAACAAATCAACATGTCCGTTATTCTGACAATTTTTTTAATTTGTCTTTTTGTTTTTTTTTTTTGTAAATTATGGGAGAACTAGAAAAACACTTTTTACGAATTTTAAGATATTTTCGATAATCAATTTGACCCGTTATTAAGAATAGTGTTCAATTAACATTGTGGAATCGTTTCGCGATTTTTGTCAATTAAAAAAATTAATTAATGATCGAATTAACGTAGGAAGTATTTGTTTTATCGTCGTGAAATATCTTTTTTAAGGGGAGAAATAGGGTTAGGACAGCGTTTTCTCAATGATTTTCATGAATTTTTTTATAGAATAAAAAATGAATATAATTGATTGAAACTTTGAGAATATTTTATAGATATATTTAAGTATATACTATAAAATTTGTATACATATATTTAAGTATATATTATAAAATATTAGCGATCCCATATTGCAGGTCACAATCAGACTCAGCATTTTGCGTACATTCTGGAAGCCGCAATTTTCATCTGAAATCAAACGAGGTTGGAATTTACTTTTATTATATGTCTCTCTTCTATATGAACCTAAATGCTATCAAAAAACCAGAAAATTGAATTTTTTACAGGGGTCAAAACAAAAAAGCATGATTTTTTGCCATTTTTTACAACATTATTTGCAAGAAAAAAATTATTTTAAATAATGATAATATTCCAATTTTAGGTTCATATAGAGCGCAATACTATGAAGAAAGTAACTGCCAATTTTAAAAACGATTGGTTGAAAACTTTTTAAACTAGCGTGTACGCAAGTTCAGAAAAAAGTCATTTTCAGAAAAACGTGTTTGAAAAAATAGTAACCAAGAAAAACAAGCAATATGGGGTCGCTAATATTTCATAGTATATACTTAAATATATGTATAAAAATTTTATAGTACATACTTAAATATATGTATAAAATATTCTCAAAGTTTCAATAAATTATATTCATTTTTTATACTATAAAAAAATTCATGAAAATCATTGAGAAAACGCTGTCCTAACCCTAATTTCCTCCCTTAATGGCTTATAACAATATAACGAGTCGGAATTTTCATTAAAAATTTTGGGAACATATTTTTCAATAGTTTTACTAACAATTTATGAGATAAAAAAAATCGATTTTTTGAACCGTCTAACCCTATTTCCACCCTTGATGTAAAGACCAATACATTTAAAAAAAAGACAATAAATTGAAAACTGATTTTTCTTTGGAATCTATAAACAAGGCGATTTTTTCGAAAAAGTTTGAAAATCGTTATTTTTCATTCAAGAATTCATCGTGAAAAGGTCAGTCATGAATTGGACACTTTTGTTAACAACGACTGAACAAATGTGCGAGAAAAAAAAAACTGAAAGTCAGCATGAAAAAAAGAAGAGAGAAAAGTAAATAATTTTGATTATTGTCGATTTGGTATGAAATGCCCCATATATATATCATATATATCAGACATATACATATATTTGCATAAATATAAGTGGATGCATGATATATATTGTTTCTCGCATGTAGAATCATCGGTACCTTGTATACACAAGTACACGAGTTATATATTGTCAGACAAATGACAAGGGGGAGTCGTCAATCGTGTCGTTTTGAAACGCGACGTCGTTTCTTCGTCTCTTAATTCTCATTTCTCGTACCGATTTTTCGCCAAAATCCGATAATCTACGTAAATAACGCTCAAAAAGAAAGTGAATGTTTTTTACAAAAAAAATAATAGGGGACAATTATTACAGTCGTAAGAATTCAATGAAAGGAAGGGGTGAAAAAAAAACGATGAAATAAAAAGTACCGTCTATCGATGGGAAAAAAAGTGAGAGATCATTTGCAGCAGCGAGAAACACAGTGAGAGTGCACGATAAATTTCGGCTAAATTGCGAAAAAATCATCCGGCACCTCTGATTTACGTACACGAGTGATTATTTGTTGACGCAAAAAAAATAATAATACTCAACGACAGGTCAAACATTTTTCGGCCAGGTCCCGAAAAAATCTCGACAATACCGAACCGGAAGTACGTGAATCCACGAGTGAAGAAAATTTATAAAGAAATAAAAAAATCGAAATTGAAAGAAAGTTGAAACTACTGGGCCGAAAGTACGTCGGAGTAAACGTCGTTGAAAAAAAGGGATCAATTGGATCGAAGTGAAAAAATCTAATTGATAACAATAATTTATCAGAGAAAAACGGGGATTTTTCGAACGTTGGAAGAATGAACGGTGAATTAATGAAGAATGGTGAACCGAATGGTAAATCATTGTCGGCGGAGAGCGGCGATGATCAAAAACTCTTGCCATTTCAAGGTCTAACGCCATTCGTCGTCTGCCGATCACCCAAGAGCCCAAATCCATCTTTTAGAAGCAGGTACACCAGCTTCGATTATTATCGTAACAATTAATTGCCCACCTGTCATTTTCTTGATGCAAAAGAAAAAAAAAATTAAATCAACATTTACTCCGTTGTACTTTTTCTTTTATTGTTATTATTAGAAAAAATGATTGGCGGGTTGATTGAGGAAAAAAATGTAACACAATTTGAATTAAGATCTTTTGGTTCTTTAGTCTCGATGACAAGAAGTTTAATAATTACCATCCGTTCATTCATTTGTCATTGACTTTCGAAACGCTGCAACGTTTTGTCACATTATTCTGGACTTGTACATTTTTTTTCTGTCCAACCGGGACATTAATTATCCTTCGACACCGTGCAATGTTACATCGGGCAAACCGATGTATTATTGCATTCTAAGAGAATCGTTTCATTCGCGACGTCGATGCCCACACAGAGATGAGGTGCAAAGTTATCGCTCACAATTGCAATTAATGTCAGTCGTTCAATGAAATATCGATGTGTTTTGTTGGCCCTGAGAACGCACGAGAATTACGACAAAAAAAAACGTTTTTTATGCTTTTTTTTTTTCATGGAACTAATTGTGAATAGAAAAACAATCAATATTTACGGTGTATTGCCACGGTATAAAATCATGTGTAGATTTAACAATTTTTTTGTTGTATGAAAAAGTGATTTATTTATAAAATTAATTACACATCTACTAAGTATAAATACCAAGCTAATAAAAAATATTTTTTTTTTTGATATACAAAATTATCGACTAGTGCTATTTGTTTTTGGTATCTTGTTTTTTTGAGGCGCTCCGCGACGCCTCATTTGGCATCCACAATTTTTTATCTAGAACAAAAAAAAAACAAATTCTCGTTGATCTACATCAGAATACTTAGAGAAGTACGTACGGAATTTCTGATTATTTAAAAACTTTCCATTTTATGAGCAGTTTTATACGAAAATTTTCACTGGAAATTCACCCTTTAAGTTCAAGTGCTTACAATATTCGAATAAAACGATATTTTTCAAATTCCGTACGTACTTCTCTAGGTATTCTGTCTAGGTACCCTTTAAGTTCAAGTGCTTACAATATTCGAATAAAACGATATTTTTCAAATTCCGTACGTACTTCTCTATATATTCTGTATAAAATATTTTTGTTTGTTTTTTTTGTTATAGAAAATGGCTGACCACTGCTATTTGCTTTTACTGTCTTTTTTTTGGAGGTGCTCCTCGGCGTGACATTTAGCATCAACAATTTTTTATCTAGAACAAAAAAAAACAAATTCTCGTTAATCTACATCAGAATACTTAGAGAAGTACGTACGGAATTTCTGATTATTTAAAAACTTTCCATTTTATGAGCAGTTTTATACGAAAATTTTCACTGGAACTTCACCCTTTAAGTTCAAGTGCTTACAATATTCGAATAAAACGATATTTTTCAAATTCCGTACGTACTTCTCTAGGTATTCTGTTGTAGATTAACGAGAATTTTTTATTTTTTTTTCGTTCTAGGTAAAAAATTGTTGATGCTAAATGTCACGCCGAGGAGCACCTCCAAAAAAAAGACAGTAAAAGCAAATAGCAGTGGTCAGCCATTTTCTATAACAAAAAAAACAAACAAAAATATTTTTTATTAGCTTGATATTTATACTAAATAGATGTGTAATTAGTTTTATAAATAAATCACTTTTTCTTACAAAAAAGAATTTTTAAATGTGCACATGATTTTATACCCATAGCCGTGGCTAAACCCCGTAAAAAAAACATATTCGAAAAAAGATTTAATTTGACCGCAATTATTTATTATCGTTATTATTCATTTTATTAATTCATTCTTCGAGGCAATTTTTTATGAAAATATTCGCCATCCCTTTGACAACACATTTTCCATCTCTTACTCTCTAAGTCTCATTCATCGAAAACTGTTTAATTTATTGAAATCTTGATCGAGATACTCTCGTTATCCATCTGCTTGACATCTGGTGCCGCACCAGGTATTCGCACACGTAACGATGATCAGTAAAATAATGATCAGTAAAATGAAAATGATCAGCGAGTAAAATCCTTTTTTTTCGCAATCATTCTGGGCTCTCCTTCACTCTCGTGATAGGTCTTTATCTTCAAGAAGATTACTCGATGCCAAAGAATGAAAACATAAAGAGTTAAAAAAAAATCCTTGATAACTTGGTGCGATTTCGAATGATTTTATTTCATTTTCCCCTGATATCCAATCAAGATATTGGACGGAGGTAAAAGAACCAATTAAATGAACAATTCGACGAAACTGAGATAGATGTCGGCGTGTCTGTGGACATCGGTTGTGAATTGCGAAGATGTCTTAATTGTTGACTGATTCACGGCTGATAATAAATACGATACATAACGTACGTATATAGCACGCGTATGGGTGATAACGAGTGGTTTATTTGTCAGGTAATCAAAGTGGCCTCGAAATTTCAACGGTTTGAAAAAAATGACAGGGTCTCGAAGAGTACACGTATGTAGTTCAAGTTCGGTTACGAGCGTCGATAACCTTGAGAGACTCTTATTTCATTAGTCGTCCGTTAAAAGAGAAAAATAAAACAAAATTACTAATTCCAACAAAAAAAAAAAGTGTTCTCTCGCTTTGTAGTCTCATTCATTCTCGATGGACGGTCAACGAACCTTTCACATTTTTTTTTCCACTCACCAACGATACTCAAGTGGGACCCTGACAGGAAGACGATCTTTTTTTAATGCCATTAACGTTTTTTACGCGGTTATAAAAAGACAAATCGAGCTGGATGATGAAGGAGAATTAAATGAGAATTAGTGCTTCGTGAGTAATCTATTTATTCTTGGTACACGATTAAATTGCCAGAATCGAGGTTAATAGAATAAAATTGAAAGAGTTGGATTCCTACATCACTAAAATTGCCAGAATCGAGAACTAAGTCACTGGAAGGGCCAAAATCGAAGTCTACTTCACTAAAATTGACAGAATCGAGAACTGAATGATTAAAAGTGCTAAAATCGAGGTTAATAGAATTAAAATTGACAGAATTGGGTTCCTACATCACTAAAATTGCCAGAATCCAGAACGAAATCACTGGAAAGGCCAAAATCGAGGTCTACGTCACTAGAATTGACAGAGTCGAGAACTGAATGATTAAAAGTGCTAGAATCGAGGTTAATAGAATTAAAAATGGCAGAATTGGGTTCGTACATCACTAAAACTGCCAGAATCGAGAACTAAGTCACTGGAAGGGCCAAAATCGAAGTCTACTTCACTAAAATTGACAGAATCGAGAACTGAATGATTAAAAGTGCTAAAATCGAGGTTAATAGAATTAAAATTGACAGAATTGGGTTCCTACATCACTAAAATTGCCAGAATCCAGAACGAAATCACTGGAAAGGCCAAAATCGAGGTCTACGTCACTAGAATTGACAGAGTCGAGAACTGAATGATTAAAAGTGCTAGAATCGAGGTTAATAGAATTAAAAATGGCAGAATTGGGTTCGTACATCACTAAAACTGCCAGAATCGAGAACTAAATCACTGGAAGGGCCAAAATCGAAGTCTACTTCACTAAAATTGCCAGAATCGAGTACTGGATGATTAAAAGTGCTAGAATCGAGGTTTATAGAATTAAAATTGACAGAATTGGGTTCTTACATCACTAAAATTGCCAGAATCGAGAACTGAATCACTGGAAAGGCCAAAATCGAAGTCTACTTCACTAAAATTGACAGAATCGAGAACTGAATGATTAAAAGTGCTAGAATCGAGGTTAATAGAATTAAAATTAACAGAATTGGGTTCTTACATCACTAAAATTACCAGAATCGAGAACTGAATCACTGGAAAGACCAAAATCAAAGTCTACTTCACTAAAATTGACAGAATCGAGAACTGAATGATTAAAAGTGGTAGGATCGAGGTTAATAGAATTAAAATTGACAGAATTGGGTTCCTACATCACTAAAATTGCCAGAATCGAGAACTAAATCACTGGAAGGGCCAAAATCGAAGTCTACTTCACTAAAATTGCCAGAATCGAGTACTGGATGATTAAAAGTGCTAGAATCGAGGTTAATAGAATTAAAATTGACAGAATTGGGTTCCTACATCACTAAAATTGCCAGAATCGAGAACTAAATCACTGGAAGGGCCAAAATCGAGGTGTACTTCACTAAAACTGCCAGAATCAATAACTGAATGATTGAGAGTGCTAGAATCAAGGTTTCCATAACGGAAATTGCCAGAATCGAGATTTACATTCCTAAAAGTGTTAGAATCGAGGACAACTGAAGTTCCCGAAAAAAG
The DNA here is from genome assembly GCA_958009045.1 of Oxytorus armatus. Lineage (NCBI taxonomy): Eukaryota > Metazoa > Arthropoda > Insecta > Hymenoptera > Ichneumonidae > Oxytorus > Oxytorus armatus. Next base: position 11,516,540 of record OY253754.1, on the reverse strand, counting down.
AAGTATGTGCATTGGTGCAAAGAAAAAAAAATGGATTGCGCATTAACAATCACTGAATGATTAAACTGAATGATTAAAAGTGCTAGAATCGAGGTTAATAGAATTAAAATTGACAGAATTGGATTCCTACATTACTAAAATTGCCAGAATCGAGAACTAAATCACTGGAAGGGCCAAAATCGAGGTCTACTGCACTAAAACTGCCAGAATCAATAACTGAATGATTAAGAGTGCTAGAATCAAGGTTTCCATAATGGAAATTGCCAGAATCGAGGTTTACATTCCTAAATGTGTTAGAATCGAGGACAACTGAAGTTCCCGAAAAAAGAAGTATGTGCATTGGTGCAAAGAAAAAAAAATGGATTGCGCATTAACAATCACAATGTAAACATTCTCGAAATTGAAGATTTTGCTGAGCGATGTACGTCTCGCTCTGAGCGTTGACGTAAAGTGATAAAACAGCTCATGTGTCTCTCGTAACGAGTCTTATGATGCCGCACGAAAGCTAGACCTCGTACGCTATATACTTCACGTGTTGTCCCAACTTATCTGTAAGACCATATTTCACGTCGCACTTATGTATCGCAGAAATGTTTCATGTGAGTGATATATCGTCACAAATTGTGGAAGGTTCGTGACAAGTTCGAGGAAAAATCGTTATTTGTTAACAATGATGACCTAACGCACGATTTGGACTGACGAGATTTTTATTTATTTATTTTTCGTCAGATAAGCTTCGTGAGAAGAACGAGACTTTTTTGCCTGTAGAAGATACTGTATCATTGGGAGATCTGAGAGATTTCAGGCTGATTTGACGAATTAATCGATTAATTAAAGAACTAATTCGTTAATTAACAAATTAATCAATTGAATAACGAATTAATCAATTAAACAATAAATTAATCAACTAATTATGAAATTAATCGAATAATCAACGAATCAACCAATTTGTTTACAAAATAATGCCACTAAGATAATTAATATCATTTTTTTCTGATAGTTCGACCTATTTTTCTCACGCGACGAAATTAAATACTAAATCCATAGGTGATATTACTTTTTTTGTTTTTAATACAGATCTCACGAAACTGCGATGCAAAGATACCGTGGATTTAATGACTTAAACAAAAATGATATACGCCCACGCATACAGCAGACGCTGGCATTGTTTTACTTGCAATTGTATTAGCAATTGTTCGCGTAACGGAGGCGCGTGACAGCGAGGTGCCATATTTATCGCGCATGAAGCGAAATATAATGAGCAACAACACACGTCTCGATTTGCAATTCAATGCAACACTTGTTGCTCTGATCTCGGAACAATCTGCGTCGGGAATAGCGAAACAAAAAGAGACCAAAAAAAAATCTCTCTCGTCGGAGACATTCCTTCGTGAAATCCATGCCATTTCCAGCGTTAAGAATGAGCGCCAAGAGGGTCGATAATGTAATCCTTAGAAAAATGACGATTTTTTAGCGATAAACAATCGTCATTCTATCTACACGAACACAGGACTATTAAACATTAACAAAAAGAATGTAACCCATTAAGGTATTCTCAGCCAAATAAAATATCAGTCATTCTTGTCCCCCAGCATCAATTCTCTAGAATGTGACACTCGATAAAACTGAACATTTGCGGTAACTAGATCAATGATAGATATTTTTCGTAAATTTCAATATTTTTGACAGTCCAACACCCTTATGTATTTTCAACGAAAAATAGCAGTGATCGAAAGGGTCTTTCATCCTCGAAATTTCCACAAAGTTTCAGCTAAGTCGGTCAATTAGTTTTCGAGATACTAACATTTGAATTTTACGAGGTAGTCTCATCTTACGAGGTAGAATCCATGTTCAAAAAATCCATTGAGGGAGGAAATAGGGTTAGGACAGCGTTTTCTCAATGATTTTCATGAATTTTTTTATAGTATAAAAAATGAATATAATTTATTGAAACTTTGAGAATATTTTATACACATATTTAAGTATTTACTATAAAATTTGTATACATATATTTAAGTATATGTCTATCAGACTCAGCATTTTGCGTACATTCTGGAAGCCGCAATTTTCATCTGAAATCAAACGAGGGTGGAATTTACCAGGGGTGTTAGTTGAAATTTGCCGGTTTTTTCGATAAAGAAAACACTTAATTTTCAGAAGAATCTCAAAATGTTTTTATTCAAAGTATTGACCATTGGTTTCTACACATTTCGCCCATCTCTCAGGCAAATTATGGATACCATCCCAAAAAAAACTTTTCCTCTTTCGAGGTAAACCATTCGACGAGCCATTTTTCGACTTCTTCAAAATTAGCGAAGCACTGCTCTGCAAGGGAGTGTCCCATCGATGCGAAAAGGTGATAGTCGGGCGGGGCGAGGTCTGGAGAGTACGGCGGGTGTGATAATATATCCCAATTAAATGTTTTTAATGTGTCTGTCACCAGTTTAGCGGTATGAGACGGCGCGTTGTCATGTTGCAAGATAACTTTGCCATGTCTTCGGGCCCATTCCGGCCGTTTTTCGATCAACGCATAATTCAAATTGATCATTTGTTGTCGGTAGCGATCCTTGTTCACCGTTTCACCAGGTTTTAACAACTCGTAGTACACCACACCACACTGGTCCCACCAAACACAGAGCATTGTCTTACGGCCAAAGCGATTTGGCCTTGCAGCCGATGGGCCGGCTTCACCAGGTGAGAGCCATGATTTTTTTCGCTTCGGGTTCTCAAAATAAATCCACTTTTCGTCCCCCGTGACAATTCGATGCAGAAAAGATTTCCTTTCGAATCGTTGAAGCAGCATTTCACAAACGGTTTTTCGATTTTCCATTTGTCTATCGTTCAGCTGGTGTGGCACCCATTTTCCATACTTTTGGATCTTTCCCATGGCTTTTAAACGTTGGCAAATTGCTGCTCGAGTCACATTTAGTGTTTCTGCCAATTTTTGTTGCGATTGGGTTGGATCAACATCCAATAACGCCTGCAATTCCTCGTCTTCGAACTTTTTCGCTGCACCAGGATGTTCATTGTCTGTCAAATCGAAATCTCCACTTTTAAATTGACGAAACCATGTCTCACATGTTCTAATCACTGGAGCATGTTCACCATAAGTTTCTACCTGCAACCGGTGAGCCTCAGCTGCTTTTTCCTTTTGATGAAATAAGAAAAGCAACGAATGCCGCAAATGCGATTTACTTGGAACGAAACTCGACATATTCACTGAGGTAAACAAATATGACGCTATTATTTTGGCGGAATGTGACTTGCGTATTTTTGTAGGTTAATGCCAATAGAAAAAAATGACATACATGCCAAATCATAGAAATGTATACATATTGCTAGCGACATCTACTGGTAAAACCGGCAAACTTCAACTAACACCCCTGGTACTTTTATTATATGTCTCTCTTCTATATGAACCTAAATGCTATCAAAAAAATAGAAAATTCAATTTTTTACAGGGGTCAAAAGAAAAAAGCATGATTTTTGCCATTGTTTACAACTTTATTTTCAAAAAAAAAATTATTTTAAATAATGATAATATTCCGATTTTAGGTTCATATAGAGCGCAATACTATGAAGAAAGTAATTGCCAATTTTCAAAACGATTGGTTGAAAACTTTTCAAACTAGCGTGTACGCAAGTTCAAAAAAAGTCGCTTTCAGAAAAACGCGTTTGAAAAAATAGTACCAAGGAAAACAAGCAATATGGGGTCGCTAATATTTTATAGTATATACTTAAATATATGTATAAAAATTTTATAGTATATACTTAAATATATGTATAAAATATTCTCAAAGTTTCAATAAATTATATTCATTTTTTATACTATAAAAACATTCATGAAAATTATTGAGAAAACGCTGTCCTAACCCTATTTCCTCCCTTAATGGCTCATAACAATAGAACGAGTCGGAATTTTCATTTAAAATTTTGAGAACATATTTTTCAATAGTTTTACTAACAATTTATGAAATGAAAAAAAAATCGATTTTTTTAACCGTCTAACCATATTTCCCCCCTTAAAGCTTACAACCTATTCTAATGAGTTTCGGGCATCATTAGAACCGGATATAACCTTAAAAAGCCCTCCCCCGCCCCTTCGTTGGATATAATCTTCGTAAAGATTGAATGACTCGTTCGAATTTTGTACGATTTCAATGGTTTTTCTCCCACAAATATCGCAAGAGCGGGTGCAAGTTTAAAAAAAAAATGAAAAATGAAAGTCAACATTTAAGGGCTCACCATACCCCTGCGCGCGCTGAACACCGAGTAAATTTGGAAAATTATTATAAAGGTTATATGGTGAAGAAAAATTATTTTTTATTAACTTTTCAACTACAAGAAAAAAAATTAATTTTTGTTTTTTTCAATATTAACATTATTCTTTACGGGTATAAAAAAATTAAATTGTTGATTTCACATTTTTTATTAAATTTTCAACTACAAGAAAATTTTTTTTCAAATATTCTTTTTCAATATTAACATTATTTTTTACGGGTATAAATGGACTACTGATAAAAAACCATGGCGTTTCCTTGTCGACATCATAACTTCACCAAAAATTATCCGATCTGCAAAAATAAAAAAGAATCTAGTAAAATAATGTAGTAGTAATAGTCTGACGGAGGAATTTTTTTTTTTTTTCAAAAATAAAGAAATTGCAGTACTTCAAACTTTAGTATGTAATTTTAGAAAAAAAAATTAGCCTTTAATAATTTATGAAAAATTGTCCAAGCAAAAAATGAAAAAAACCTCTTGTGAGACTATAGAGAAAATAATTATCAAGAATAATTATTTTCAATAGTTTTACTAACAATTTATGAAATAAAAAAAAATCGATTTTTTGAACCGTCTAACCCTATTTCCCCCAAAAAAACCCCAACTTCCACTTAATATCTAACACCATGTTTGGCCGAAATTTTTTGATTTCAGGAGCCGTTACCGAGCGGGTCCGGTGCGTAAGATACGTCGACGTGCGGTACTGAAGAGCGGCGAGTGCAACGTACTGCAATCGAGAATATCACGTCGTTCATTGCGTTTTCTCCAGGACATATTCACGACCCTCGTCGACACCCAATGGCGTTGGACTCTATTGTGCTTTACGCTTAGTTTTTTACTATCCTGGTTGGGTTTTGCGGTGATATGGTGGTTAATTGCGTTCACCCACGGCGACTTTGACGAGAAACATTTGCCACCGGTACAGATTAAAAACGACTGGACGCCATGTGTCTACAATATATTCTCGTTCACGAGCTGTTTTCTCTTCTCGATCGAGACCCAGCACACGATCGGTTACGGCAGTCGTTCGACAACCGAGGAATGTCCCGAGGCAATTTTCGTCATGTGCATACAGAGCATCGCCGGCGTTATGATACAGGCATTTATGGTTGGCATTGTTTTCGCTAAAATGAGCCGTCCAAAACAACGAACGCAAACGTTGCTTTTCTCGCGCAATGCCGTTATATGTCAGCGGGACGGTGAATTGTGTCTGATGTTTCGGGTCGCTGATATGAGAAAATCTCATATTATCGGCGCGACTGTACGCGCCCAAGTGATAAGAACCCGAATGACAAAAGAGGGCGAAACATTGTCGCAGCATCAGCACGAATTGGCCATCGGTACCGACGGTGAAAATGGCAATTTGTTCTTTATATGGCCGACAACGATTGTCCATAAGATCAACGCCGAATCGCCGTTTTACAATATGTCCGCGGAGGATATGCTGACCGAACGTTTTGAGGTTGTCGTCATACTCGAGGGAACCATTGAATCTACGGGACAAACGACTCAAGCACGCTCGAGCTATTTGCCACAGGAGATACTCTGGGGTCATAGATTCGAGTCGATGGTCTGTTATTCCAAGGAACGACAGGGTTACGAGGTCAATCATTCGTTGTTCAACAGTACCGTTCAGGTCGACACGCCGCTCTGCTCCGGACGCGAATTAGCCGAGTTCTACAGAGTGCAGGATGACATTCGTCATGGTACAGGTATGTTTTGGATTTTTTAAGTCTGAAGTGTAATGATCGTAACGTGTTTAGACAATTTTCGATACACTTGGTCACCGAATGATGATTCCTATTTTTTTTCTACGCTTCACACTAATACCAGGACCAAAGCCAGTAAAGTATGTGGGAGTAGAAACTCTATTCGACGACACAGACTACTTATCGTTAGAAATACACGTTGCACTGGTTCTCAATGCTTGTAGTCGGTCCTTCTTTGTCAATTAACATTTTGCACGCTCGCTTTTACTCACCAGTTCCATAGCGTTAGTTCGTAACGAGACTCCGTCGTAACTAAGGTTAGAATCTCGAAATGGCGGTGCTGATGCCACAGAATGGCGGACTCGCGGGGATCAAGCTGTTTAGTGCGAAAATTTACCGCTAGATGTCAGAACGTCATTCTCGAGTTCCTGATACGTCGAGTCGTAACTGCATGTCGCTTAATTTGTGTTTATTGAATCTAAGTGACGGGAATTGGAACGTACGTGAAATGGACGAAACGTACCCTTTCAAACGATCAACTTTCCGGCTCCGTCGCGTAATTCCAATGCCCTGTTATAAATATATTGTGCTGTACATTACCTTCGCTCCTAAATTCAAAATCACTTTACTCCTTTCGCTAAATCCTTCTTTTCATAATGCAAACTTCCTCATGTTGTCTTGTCGTGATCGGTGCTGGTGTAATCGTAGATGGACTCAGCCTGAGGAAAGTGCCTAGCGAGCCGAGAACCGTTCCCGTAATACTGACAACGTTGAGTCAGACCGACGGCTCGGGATATTTGATACCACCTGGCCAACAAGGACCACAATCACAGGGATCCACGTCGCCGAAACTTCACATTGACATTCCACTGATCGACGATGTCCAAGGAGTTTAGAAAACGTAAAAATAAAAACAAGAGCTTCCTATTGAAACACAAAAGTAGAAAAACAGCAACGGCGAGAATGAAGGAGTAAAATTGTTGGCCTCAAAGTATCGTTAGCCTATGAAAAATGTCTCAAAATGGTAATCGTAAAGTGCATGTGTCCTGTAACTATGTCCCGTTGGTGTCAATCGGTACTGTCTTGTATGGGATAAATATAAATAACTGGAAGCTATTATTTTCAAGGTTATCGAAGCTAACGTCACGGTCGAACACGAAGAGTACCAAGCATGTTGAAAAAGGTGGCATTTAGGAAAGCAGTGTCACTTGGCTTTTTAATGACGATTATTTTTCTTTCAAGAATCCTTCATTAAAGTATCGTGTACAACAGCGAAACATTGTATTCTGGTGTCTGACCTTTGATATTCGCTCCGAATCCTTAAAATCTCGAACTCTGCGTTACTGTGGGTTGTCTTCTGGGGTAAAACTAAACAACAACAAGAAAAAAAAAACACTACATTCACTGTATTGGCAAGTAAACTCCCTTTTTCATGGCTCAAACTGGTCCGCATTTGTTTTAACTGGTTTTTCATTGATTCTCATCGGGTCCGAACAAAAGTTTAACCCAATTTTCCGCGCCACGATCGAATCTCGTGTCCGCAGGCTGTACGATTAAGTGATGGAAAAAAGAAAATTGTCATCACGAACGTCCTAAGAGATTGGTACTTTGCAGGTTTCCTAGTGGACGAGGACGGATTGTTGCTGGATCCCTATCACGATACCGCTCATCATCATTATTCCCACGTAGGTCATCATCGACCATCGACATGTCCGGGTCACGTGAATCGCGCCGAGAGTACCAGAAGCGACAACAGTCTCGACGATCATTCGATTCCACGTCATTCCCAAAGAGAACCACACTATACTCTGGCAAATCCTCAAAATCATCGCGAGCCGAATAACTACAAAATCGTCGATGTCGATCCTGACGCCATACACGTGATCGGCGATGTCGAACTTCAGCATTTGCCCGAGGCCGTTAATCATGAAATACTGAAGAACAGCCGCGAGATAATTTACGAGGAGGATCAACGTGACAGCGAGACAACGAGATACGAAAATTTACCATTAACCGTGCGTACGACGAGTAACAGACGAAACAACGTTAGATCCAATCTGTTTGACGAGGAGAGACGATCGTTGAACGGTTCAAGGCGAAATCTAACTAATCGGAATTGTCAAAACGTCGTTGACGACGAGAAGAGATCGTTGAACGATTCGCGACGTAATTTAAGCAATAAAAATGTAATTCAAATCGAGGACGATCGTGCAAACACGCCAAACGGTTCGAGACGTAATTTAACGAGTTCCAAGAGATATATCCTTCTGACGCTCGACAAAACCGACGGTTGGAACGGTAGCGCGAAAAATCTTCACGTCGGTAGCCGTGAAAATCTCGTTGTTACGAAAAGACGGCATACCGGAAGTCGAGAACGTTTGAACGTCATGAGACGTAATTTCGTTGGTAGCAAAGGTTCGACGGAGAATCCTGAATTGCGGACGCGTAGGAGACAGTGCGAGAATGTCGTTGAGACGTTTAAAGATGTTCGCGTCGACATTGAGATCGAGAGGAAAGCACGAAGAATGTCGGAGGTCGCGGAATCTTTGGAGAACAATGAGAACGAATCGTTGTGCAATGATATGACAATTTCCGAGAATTTTAACCCTAACAATTCGTCAGCGTGCGATCACGTTGACGTAACGAGAAATAACGAGTCCGTGACGACACCGGAATCGGGTTTCGCTGAGATGAGCAGCAATCAATCGAGTCCAAGTCCCGAGATGACGAGGAACGAGCACGAATTACCCGTGAACTCGATGTTAACGAGGAATCGACGTAGTTACGAGCACGCACAGTTGCAGGACGTTAATGAGGCATTGACAACGAGCTCGTCGAGCGACAGTACCTCGTCGGACAGTGATTCGACGGGATCGAAGGACGTAGTGACGAAAAAGGCAATGCTGAAGAAGGACGTAACGAAATGTGATCCCCGACACACGATATCGTACACCAGTGTTTGACGATTGTTAATCATTCGGGCATGAGAACGATGGTGCCAGGCGTATCGCGATTTAGGACTTTAAGGTACGATACTCCCCGCACTTTAAAGCCGTAGTCTGGTCTAGAGCGAGATTTTTGACGTCATTTCTAATGTGCAATAACGTTCAAACCGTTGAAGTTGTCTTGATGAAAATTTACACGTGCATTTATTGATCCTTAGAGAATAATTGTACATTAACAAAAAAAAATTATTTTAAATATTTTCATGTAGTTTTTTGCCTTGTTGCAACATGCTGCGCCGAAAGCCGCCTCAATCGGCGCCCACCCTAGACGATGTTAGATGCATCTGAAAAAAAATAAAAATATATATTCTCAATCTGTATGAGTATTCTGAGCACTGGTAGCAGAATTGGTACTTAAAAAAAAATTTTGACAAAATGGCGGCCTGTTGAACTTTTATTAATGATATTTCATACATTTTCGGGTATTCGACGAGTTATAAAATTTCGGGTAAATTATTTTTCGACACAATAAAAAATTTTTTAAGTACCAATTCTGCTACCAGCGCTCAGAATACTCATACAGATTGAAAATATATGCTTTTTTTTCAGATGCATACAACATCGTCCAGAGTGGGCGCCGATTTCGGCGCACCATGTTGCAACAAGGCAAAAAACTACATGAAAATATTTAAAATAATTTTTTTTTTAACGTACAAGTATTCTCTAAGGATCAATAAATGCACGTGCAAATTTTCATCAAGACAACTTCAACGGTTTAAACGTTATTGCACATTAGAAATTGACGTCAAAAATCTCGCTCTAGACCAGACTACGGCCTCAAAGATTCAAAGTTACAATATTTACTAGGGAATCAGGAGTATGGGGGGAAAAAACCGTTTAGGGCAATCAAAATGGCGGTTCTGATGCCACAAAATGGCGCGATTACGAACATAGACGGTATTACGCGTGCAGCGTCATCCAGCGGCAATTGGAGATACTGCGCGAACATTGTCAGTCGATAATATAGAAAAAAAAAATTTTTTCAAAGTGGAATCGTGCCTCTAAAACAGTGAATACTTCCGTGAATTTTACAGCCGTGACGAAGTAATAAAATTTACGACGATACCCACAAGTCGTGAGACTAACTCTTTGATAGATATTCTCGTTACGAACTGAAAGTGCAACGAAAATAAAAAAGATACTACAATAAATCTGCCAATATACGAAACTATATATATATATGTGTATATATACGCTAGGGCGATTTTTTTTTCGACTATTTTTTTTTTTCAGTCCCCACCCGAAATTTTGTTGGATATGTCGAAAAAGAAATTCCCTGAAAGTTACAGCCCTTAATATTAATTCTAAGTACTCTCCCTTAGCGTGAAAAGATTTTCCATCTAAAATACACGTAAATCGAATTTTTTTTTTTCAAATTTCTATAACTCAGCCGCATTTTATGCTATGATATTGTTTTTTATTTTGATTTACCCAGAATAAAACAATCTAAAAAAGTGCCTTTTGAGGCGAAAGTGTAAATTGTACTGGTGAGTTGGTACGCGTCACTGAAGTCGATTTTTACCCTAAATTCTCGTTTTTTTGCTGGTATCTCCGAAACAATTAACTTTACGAAAAAAATGTAAAGTAAAAATTTGTTGGAAATTGAATTTCCTACAAAAAAGTTCCTATCGACCCAATTGCTTAGATTAATGTTTCTTGAGATATTGAACTTTAACTTATGAGTAGTATAAAATTTATAAAATATGAAATATTAAATAATAAAAAAAATAAAAAAAATAATGTTCAATATCTCAAGAAATATTAATCTAAGCAATTCGGTCGATGGAACCTTTTTTGTAGGAAATTAAATTTCCAACAAATTTTTTATTTACATTTTTTTCGTAAAGTTAATTGTTTCGGAGATAACAGCAAAAAAACGAGAATTTTGGGTAAAAATCAACTTCAGTGACCCGTACCAACTCACCAGTACAATTTACACTTTCGCCGCAATGGGCACTTTTCTAGATTGTTTTATTCTGAGTAAATCGAAACCAAGAACAATATGATAGCATAAAATGCGGCTGAGTTATAGAATTTTGAAAAAATAAATAAAAATCGATTTACGTGTATTTTAGATGGAAAATCTTTTCACGCTAAGGGAAAGTAGGGGTAGAATTAATATTAAGGGCTGTAACTTTCAGGGAATTTGTCTTTCGACATATCCAACAAAATTTCAAGTGGGGACTGAGAAAAAAAAATAGTCGAAAAAAAAAATCGCCCTAATATACACACACGTAGTACGCATATTTTATTGTAACGAGCATAATGATAATAATAAATAAACTCGACTGCTGGACGGTCATCGTAATAGTTGTCTGATTGGTCGACAATATTATTTAGCGAATATGTGAAAGGCGGACGGGAGAGCGCATTTCAATTGTTGTTCAATCGATCGATTATCGATATTATGGCCAATGATTTTTTTTCTGCCTCATAGATTACATGAATGCATTTTAGGTTTTGTTGTAAATTTTTTTTTTTTTTTTCGATCAATTCAAATCATAATTACAATTTTAGTCACGATCGTACGGATAATTTTATTACAAATGTTTAAATAAAAATGAACAATTTCAACAACGAATTATTCGCTCGAGCGTAAAATTACATCGAAAATATAATAAATCATTAATCGGACGTTTTGTTATATCGTTCCCCGCCCGATTAAGCGGCTGTAATAGTTAAAATCGAGGTATAAAATGGCTTTGATCACAGAGACCACGCTATCATTTCGTATCGATGAAAAAAAAAAAAAAACAAACGTATTGTACATAGACGGAATTGTGATTTTTCTTAGATCGTTATTTATGAGAAATGTTATTTTTAATAAACATACCAATGTACCCAAGATTCCAAAAAGGGCCAATGAAAGAATTCCTTTTCAGCCAATTTCCTCCCATTGTCGTTTTTTCTTGAGTTCGTAAGCATGAAACGTATTCTCGATGCTCTATACTTGAATGAACAGACCGATCGCCTCTGTTGCGAGATATGCTCGTTGTTTTGGCCATCTAGCGGCGATTGTCCGAACTACACACAAGAGCGATAATTTGAAATGAAAAATTTTCTTCTCAATAATTCCCTCGTCAGTTTTTTCGATAATCAATCGTTTGGAAAATATTTTTTGTGAAATTTAAATGATTATACTCTTAGATTCATTGCCAAAAGTGGCCAATTTTAATTATTCACCCATCGCTATGATATTAAATATTAAGAATTATGAAAATTAACTAAACCCCCCCCCCCCTTGTTTTGCGTCGCCCAACTGTTCGCAATGTTTTTCGAACGGAATATACATTCTTACATCGGTGTTATTGAAAATGAATTCATATACAACAATATTTTTATGATTATTATGACTGGGATGAGTCTTTAAAAAGAAACAAATATTTTTCGAAGATAACGACGATAAATTGTTGTTTCATCGCGAATTGACGAAATTCGTGAGACACAAGGACGGGGAATTGTCGGTGGATGTATTTTGCACGAAAAGGAGAGGCACAGTGACAGTCTTTTTTTTTTTTTCCTTCAACGTCAAATACCTCGCGGACATTGCGACAGATCTGACGTCGGGGGTTTGTATGGAATATTGAACGTTTATTGTAACAGCTCGATGAATCGTGCTCCGTTTTACGTATATGTGTTTATATACACGTATATATCGTGTAACAAACAAATTCAGCGTTTGTAATATATTGCAATAAAATTCGCTGACTTTGCTCGCGCGCCTCCCTCCTCCTCGCGATGGACTAATTTTTTAAAAATTTGTGGAGGAAAGAAACAAGAGGAAAAAGTGGAACGTTGTTGCTCGACGACACCGGAATAAACCGCGATGCCGATGGTAAAACGTGAGTATATTGTATTCGACAGTATTTCACCACGAATTAATACCTGTTCATTGATATTTTTCTGTTAAACGGTTAGGGACAAATTTTTGTAAGATAATTTGAGATTTTTCTTCGATAAATAATAAAGTTATACGTTTTTTTTTTTTTTGCGAGAATTTGAAATAATAAAAATACAATCTTGTTTAATGAAAAGTTTACGACTGTCGTGAGGTGATTAATTGTTTATCGCGATAACTCTGAATCGCAACAGGGTAATTAAGAAAAATGACATTGATAAGTAACTCGGATTGAAACGATTTTGAGCAGTTTATTTTTTCATTTTTAGTTATTTTATAATTGCAGTACTAATGACAATAAATTTGTTCGTCCACTACTATCGTTCAAATTCATTTAATTTATTTTTTTTTTCATATAATTTTATTTTACGGGTGACGTGATATCGATGATAACGACAAATTTTAAGTTCAATTTTGTTGAATTACATTGTTTTTGTTTTTTTTTTTCAGTAAATTGTGAACTTAAATTATTTTGAAATGAAAATTTTTGCGCAGGAAGCTTCGAGGAGGAGCGTTCTATGTTGCTCGCGAACGAGGATGGCTTCGAAGTGTTACAACGTAATTTTAATTCGGCATTCGAGACTGCAATAGCCAAGGGTGTTAGTAATCACGTTGGTAAATGGCCGTCACACCTGTTTGCGGCTTTTCTCGCTGCCAGTCTCGTGTTTGCCGCTTTTATCATATTCGCACTGGTCACAGCATTGTTTTGCAATCCAACTGACAACCACAGATGCCGGTAAATTTTATTTACAAAAAATAAAACCATTATTTTTATTTATCAGAAATTTTTACTCAATTAACGAATAGACGTTAAAGTAATAAATACAATTTAATAAAGTTATTTTTACTTGATCTGAGTATGTAAATAGTTTTTTAGACTTTAGATTCGAATTATTTCAGTTTAAAGTATTTTCTAAACAAAAAATTATTTGTCTCAATCATTTTCCTCAGAACATCAAGAAGTGCTGATTTCGCGAAATTTCCAAACGTATATTTCGTCAAACACGCTAATCGCACATGGTCCAGAACAGAGATGTGCTACGTTGAGTCATCGGCACGAGATAATCCGGATATAAACGTAATTTATGAAATTTTTTGAAAAATATTAAGGTAACTGTGCTCTAGCCAGGAAAATCAGTACTAAATTTTCCAAGTCCTTTTTACAAATTATTCTTTTCGTTATATTATTATTATTTTTTATGCCATATGGTTTTGTAGTAATTTTGTATTTAAGTATGATCAGTGGGGAAAAAAAACTTGAAAATAAAAAATTTTTTTGCATTTCGGCCAAACAGCAGTGGCTTCACTAAAATCGTTGTAACTCTGCTTCCCGATGGAGTTGGAACTCCACTCTGTGCTCATTCTTTTCGTGATCGAACACCCTTTAAAATGGCGCTTGAATCATTGTGCTAGCATTATTTTTCGATTTTTCACAGATTTTTTAAGTCGGACCATCGATTTTTGCGAATTTTTCCATACATACCCCTTCTCATTTTTTTCGCCGATTTTCAACCTGCTCTCACGGCTACAATAATTGAGATATCGGGATGATCCAAAATGCATTCTCTAAGTTTACTCGAGACGTTTTGAAAACGCTCGTCAAAACCCAAAATCGATGAAATGGGAGCCAAGTTATGACCATTTGAAATTTCGAGATTTTTAGGTTTCCGAAAAGGTGGGCCAAAAATTACAAATATTTTTTTTCCTTTTTTTTCAATATTTCGATACCCTATTCGATCGGAAATTTTCCGCTGATTACGAATAACACCGAATTTTTGTCGAAAACTCAAAAAATCAATGAGGGAATCGCGAAAATGGAAAAAATCAGGACTTCGACGATTTTTAATGGAAATTTTCGTTTTTCCATGATGACGATTAAAAAAATCCATGATAATTTGTAGAAACGCATGTTAGCACTGATTAAAGGTGGCTAACTAACATTTTTTTCTTGCAGGTATATTTGATAAATCTATTGACCGATACACACGATGAAAATGATTTTTCCACGATGAAAACTGTGAATCATGATAAAATTGCGGCCAACAAGAGAGACATGATCGACATGCTCGTAATGTGGGAACAGACGAATAATTCAATCGACGCAATTGATTTATCAACGAATATTACGGACGAAACGAGAATACGAAAGAGGCTTAGTGCACGTTATGAAAATGTGAGAAACGTCGACGTGACGGTGGATGACTTTTTCAAAGGGTAACAATTTACATTTTTTTGTCTCCATTAAATCACATCATAAAAATATATCCAGAAACGAATCATTTGCATAATTGGAGCAGAAAATGATAGAATTTAAAAATATATAAAATTATAAATGATGAATTATGATCCTATATTTTAATGATCCAAAAATATTAAATTTTCCAAATTTTAACGTTTTCTAATGTGCTAATTTTTATATT
Source organism: Oxytorus armatus (assembly GCA_958009045.1). NCBI lineage: Eukaryota > Metazoa > Arthropoda > Insecta > Hymenoptera > Ichneumonidae > Oxytorus > Oxytorus armatus. The sequence goes on along the minus strand of OY253754.1, from coordinate 11,501,227 downwards.
CATATATATCCAGATCATTGCTCGCCCACGTGTGTCACGAGCTCGATATAAAAACCTTGGAAATCGCTGCAAAGGCAAATATATTATGGAACACACCGGGAATAGCACTTGATCCGTCTGACTTTTCTCATATACGAGATTCAAAGCGTTATTTGTGCAAGCAGGGATGTAAAGCAGTGAAAAACGCTGCGATAAATCGGGAAGGAAGTTTTCAAGCGTCCGGATTGCCCTGTCAAGCTTTCGTCGGTTATTTGATTCGTCAAATATCGATTAATCGTGTTTCGAGCGATCGAAACCTCGTAGCGAGAGCTCAAAACGCTTTTTGTCAAAGGTTTTTGCAGAGAAATGCTGTCGCAACATTTTTGTACTAACAGTATCAAAAATTCCCTAGAGATAATCAACAATTAGATGTGCGATGATATATTAATCGCAATAGATCATTAATTCAATAATTAATTAATTCATGAGATATTATAATTTTGCTTTTTAAATTAAACATTCTTACGATTCTTCATGACCAAATATTCATTTTTTTCTTTGCAGCCTTCGCGAATGTCCAGGCCTGGAAATTTACAACGATCGTGACTCGTCAAAACTTTCGCAATCGCCCTACTGTCCCACAATTTATCCCTCGGGAATTTCCTCAATAACGGAAAGCTTAAAGACCCGTAGAACTGGATTTTGGAAATGAAAAAAAATAAATAAAAATAAATAACGAGTATAGGACGTTTTGCGACAAGTATTTATTTGAAACGTGTACATACAGGGAACAAAAAAACTCATTCTTACGCAAGATATGTAAAAATATTATTAAAAAAAAATCACAAAAACGTGTGGTTTTTTGTTGTACAAAAGTCGAGATGTCACTTGATGAACGTTCGGTGCTCGTAGAGACGTAGCACACCAAGCCATATCCACAATTCGCCAGCTGTAATTAATTAATTTTTAAAAAACATCATTGACTTGAAAAATGATTCGCTTCATTTTTAAATCCATTACTCAATCACAAAATTCATTAAGTATCCGTGAAATTCATTAATTATTTAAAAAATTCATTAATTATTTTTGAAAGTCAATAATTATTTTATTCATTTTTCCTTGTGAGGAGTTTGAAAATTTTATTGCGACGTACTGATTATCAAAGCGGTGACGGTCGTGTACAGTAGAGCAGTCGATAGTTTCAGATGACCGAAAAAAAGCCAAAATGCTACGAGAGCATCGGCGACGTGACAGACGAGATCGGTCATGTAAACGATAATCGATGGCAAACTCCATCGTGGTTTTTTCTGTACGTAATTAATAATATTTCTTTCTCATTGACACGAAGAAAAAAAAACGTGAATCTTCTTCATTTTTTTTTATCGAATCTTGTAAAAACTCGCGAGAGCAAAATTTTTGGAGCAAAAAATCAATCGACGTAATTAAAATTTAATCGATAAAGCCAAACACACCTGACGACTTTCACGGTAGGAAAAGAAGTTTTTTTGTTCTCAATTTCGATAAAAAAAAATCGAATTTATCGCTGTTAAGGGATGTGGCCACGGTAGCAGGTATAAAATCATGTGCAAATTTAACGAATTTTTTTTTCTATGAAAAAGTGATTTATTTATTAAACTAATTACACATCGATTCAGTATAAATATCAAGCTAATAAAAAATATTTTTTTTGGCTTATTTTGTTATACAAAATGGCCGACTAATGCTATTTGCTTTTGGTATCTTTTTTTTTTTGAGGCGCTCCGCGGCGTGACATTTGGCATTTACAATTTTTGACCTAGAACAAAAAACGAAAATTCTCGTTAATCTACATCAGAATACCTGGAGAAGTGCGTACGGAATTTTTGATTAATTAAAAACTTTCCATATTATATGCAATTTTATAGGAAATTTTTCACTGGAAATTCACCTTTTAAGTTCAAACACCTACAATATTCGAATAAAACAATATTTTTCAAATTCCTTACGTATTTCTCTGAGTATTCTGATGTAGATTAACGAGAATTTTCTTTTTTTGTTCTAGGTCAAAAATTGCGGATGCCAAATGTCACGCCGCGGAGTGCCTCAAAAAAAAAAAAGATACCAAATGCAAATAGCAGTAGTCGGCCATTTTATATAACAAAATAAAACAAAAAAATATTTTTTATTAGCTTGATATTTATACTAAATAGATGTGTAATTAGTTTTACAAATAAATCACTCTTTCATGCAAAAAAAAATTGTTAAATGTACACATGATTTCATTCTCGCTACCGTGGCCGTACCCCTCAAGGAAAAATTCTCAATTTTTAATTTTTTTTTTCTTCTTAATAGTAACCAACCGATAAAATGGAATAAAGTAGCATGCAAGCGGCCAGTGACGAGACAAACGAATAAACGACCGAATAACCCAAACTGAATGTTATAACGGCTCGTCTCGCTGACACAAAGCCATTGACAATTTGACCATTCTCCAATACGCTGTACTCGTTTCTCCCGTGACGAAAGCCATGATAGCTCAGCACCAGAACGGAAATGGCCAGCAGTAGAGCTTGAAAATTTCGATAAGTCTCATTCTCCGTTGGCAATATTGTTTCGGTGATTTTTTCACTTCTTTCTCTTGTCCATGACTCAACGAGACCGCCCGTTCTCGTACGCCTTTTTCCTGGCTGAAGGCGTTAAGTCCAAAATATTTATTTTTTCGTTTAACGATCACGTGCGAATAAAAAAATAATTAATTAAAAACAAATTATCGTTGAATAAAATTCGAAAATTACTCACTGTCGATGGTGGCCTTTTCTCTTTCGTCGTTTCAATTTTTTCATCGCCCCCTTCATGATTTCTCGCACGATTAATCGTCTCGTTCATTGCCCGAATATCCAAACTTTTATTTTCAAGCTTATTACAACCGAAATTTGTTTATTTCCCTTTTCCCTATCGACAACCAAATGTCGTGCCTCAATCGCGAAAGGAAAAAGAATTAAAAAATAATAAGATGGGGAAAAGAAAATATTTTTCGTTGTTGAAATAAAAATGTTGACGACGAATAAAAGACCTCGACCGGATTAACACGATCGTGCCCACGGATTTATCGAGATCGCGGAGTGCCTTGAGAAATAATAATAAAAAAAAATTGATAACCTCGACAACACCATCGAACGCCTTATGGCGTTCAAACACGATTATTTAAATTAACAAAATTGAAAATATTTGAAGAAAAAAATCGACGAAAATTTCCAAGTTACAAATTACGACGATAAATAATTTGTTTAAAATTCCGGATTGAACCGCCGTCGGGGCGAAAAAAAAATCGACGATTATGGCGAGACATCACAAACGATGCCTGACCTGTCGTGTTTTCGCGATGTTTCACAAAAACAAGAAATCCGTGAGTTCTCATATAGCGATATAAATTTCGTTCAATTATTTATCATTCGTTTGTGTCAAATTTATTAATTCTCAATTATTGATTGATAATCAGTCAATTGATTGATTATCAATATCTTTATGCTATGAATATATTTTTTTTTCTTTGTGCTTACTCTTTTACGATTTTTTTTTTACTCGATCCGACATCGCCGTCACTGCCAATGTTCGGGTGAATTAAACAAAAATTTCACGTGCGAATAGTAAAAAGAAAAACCCGTAATCCGTCAAAGTTTTTTCGCGTTAACCAACAAATTTCGGGTGGGCACAGTTCCCGATCGTAAAAGTCCTGTTTTCGCGGTGGGATTCGAAAAGAAAAGCACAAGTTATCGTCGAAGGGGTGCGAACGAATAGGGTTGGAAATTTGCACAAGAAGAAGAATGAGGATACGAGGAAGACGGAAAGCTCTGAGTGATCATGGCGGTGGATATCTTGTTAGAAATTATTTGAAATTATCATTATTTATTTATTTATTTTTTTCATTTTTTTTTTTGTTTTTCATTCAATTCGTTAAAATTAACTCTGTCGATGGAAGACGTAAGAATGAGTTTTTTTTTTTAATCAATTAGCAGTATTGGGGGACAAGAAAAAATGCACTAAAAGTTGCAAGAATTCAGGGGGATGTTTTTACCTTTAAAAGTGTATAGACACGTTTTCTTTTTATTTTACTCAAAAAAAAATCGTATCGAAAATCCCAAATGAGGGATTGTTTCAAATGATTTTCTCGGAATGTAAATAAAAAATATTCAAATGTATAAAAAATTGTACGAGAAATTCTATTTTTGAAATGATTTTATTTGACAAAATGCATTGCCTACAATTTTCTTTTTCTATATAGATCTAAATATTTGTTTAAATAGTTGTGGAAGTATTTTCAATAATCGCTTGATTGGGGTATTCGTTTTTTTTTTTTTGTGAAGTAAGAAAACGTGGTACTCACCCTTAATACACGATTTTTGTGATTTGAAGTTTGTTGAATCATTTTTTTTTATTGTTTTCTTTTCAGCGAGTCGGACGTCTCGCTTGCAATATATGCGATCACTATCTCATGGGAAGTTCAGTCTACGTTATTACGATTGGCTTCATTGGGACCGTTAGTACGCATCGTAATATATATCTCTTAATTAATTTTTTTTTGTCAATAAAAAAGAATCAGTTTTCAGTTAAGGGGTGAAATAGGGTTAGGACAGCGTTTTCTCAATGATTTTCATGAATTTTTTTATAATATAAAAAATGAATATAATTTATTGAAACTTTGAGAATATTTTATACATATATTTAAGTATATACTATAAAATTTTTATACATATATTTAAGTATATACTATAAAATATTAGCGACCCCATATTGCAGGTCACAATCAGACTCAGCATTTTGCGTACATTCTGGAAGCCACAATTTTCATCTGAAATCAAACGAGGTTGGAATTTACTTTTATTATATATCTCTGTTCTATATGAACCTAAATGCTATCAAAAAAATAGAAAATTGAATTTTTTACAGGGGTCAAAACAAAAAAGCATGATTTTTTGCCAATTTTTACAACTTTATTTGCAAAAAAAAAATTATTTTAAATAATGATAATATTCCGATTTTAGGTTCATATAGAGCGCAATACTATGAAGAAAGTAACTGCCAATTTTCAAAACGATTGGTTGAAAACTTTTCAAACTAGCGTGTACGCAAGTTAAAAAAAAGTCGTATTCAGAAAAACGCGTTTGAAAAAATAGTACCAAGAAAAACAAGCAATATGGGGTCGCTAATATCTTCGGTGTTTTTCAAGGAAATTATTCAAAAAATTTTTCAAAATTTTGTAGTATATACTTAAATATGTGTATAAAATATTCTCAAAGTTTCAATAAATTATATTCATTTTTTATACTATAAAAAAATTCATGAAAATCATTGAGAAAACGCTGTCCTAACCCTATTTTCCCCCTTAATGGCTTATAACAATAGAACGAGTCGGAATTTTCATTAAAAATTTTGGGAACATATTTTTCAATAGTTTTACTAACAATTTATGAAATTAAAAAAAAATCGATTTTTTGAACCGTCTAACCCTATTTGCCCCCTTAAGGGCTATGGCCACGATGGCGGGTATAAAATCATGTGCGCATTCAACAATTTTTTTTTGTATGAAAAAGTGATTTATTTATAAAACTAATTACACGTCTATTTAGTATAAATATCAAGCTAATGAAAAATATTTTTTCTTGTTTTTTTTGTTATACAAAATGATCGACTACTGCTATTTGCTTTTGGCATATTTTTTTTTTTTTGAAGCGCTCCGCGGCGTGACATTTGGCATCCACAATTTTTTACTCAAAATAAAAAACAAAAATTCTCGTTAATCTACATCAGAATACCTAGAGAGGTACGTACGGAATTTCAAAAATATTGTTTTATTCGAATATTGTGGGCGTTTGAGCGTAAAAGGTGAATTTCCAGTGAAAACATTTCGTGTAAAACTGCTCATAAAATGGAAAGTTTGTAATTGATCAGAAATTTCATACGTACTTCTCTAGGTATTCTGATGCAGATTAACGAGATTTTTTTTTCTTTTGTTCTAGATCAACAATTGTGGATGCCAAATGTCACGCCACCGAGCTCCACAAAAAAAAAGATACCAAAAGCAAATAGCAACAGTCGGCCATTTTGTATGACAAAAAAAATAGTTTTTATTAGCTCGATATTTATACTAAATATATGTGTAATTAATTTTATAAATAAATCACTTTTTCATAGGGAAGAAAATTGTTAAATGTCCACATGATTTTATACCCTCTACCGTGACCAGACCCCTTAATTGCTATTGATTTTTCATAATGACACCTTCGGGATTGAATTAATTTGTTAAATTGGAAAGTGGAATAACAATTTATTTATCATTACTCAGGTTATAACCGCGTTCGATATAATTCGCATAATGAAGTACAAAGTACCAATGAGAAGTTCGTCACGAACCAAATCCGCTGACGTGGGTGAGTTATTTTTTTTATTACCAAAATAACTGAATTTTCAACAATTTTATTTGTTTTTTTAATACAAACTTAAACATTTTTGTGATCAATTATATTTTAAAAAGTGTTAATACCTGCAATGCTGTTTAATTTTACGTTCAGTACCGAGAGACGTTGAACGAGATCTCAAATTGATGACATCAATTCTTGGAATTGAGCATTACACATTGATAATGCTCGGAGCAATCACAGTAAGAATATTAATTTATTAATTAAAGTATTAATCAATAAATTGATTCCTGCTTTATTTATTATTAATTTTTCGTTTTGTAAAAATGCCTTATAGAATAATTTATTTATTATAAACAAAAAGTATTGGTTATTTGTTGTAAATTCGGGAAATATTAACTTTTACATTATTACTCGAAATGCCCAAAAAAAAAAATAGCCAATTTATTTTCCACTCACTTTCCTTAATAAGGGACGAGGGGGCTTTTACACGAATTTTTAATGTGTCGAATAATAAACATAAAAAATTCCAAAGTAACGATTATTGAAGTTTCAACGATCAGGTGAATAAATATTCAGATGTGAATTCCAAAAATTTAAGATGTTTCTAAAAAATTAAACAAATAATTAAAAAATGGAATTGTCCTTACAATTTTTTTTGTACAATTTGAATATTTTTTTTACACGTTCAAAAACGCGTCTCGAAGAATCTGTCGTTTGGGATTTTTCGATACGATTTTTCTTTTATCACAAATGAATAAAATCAAAAGACGTCTTTCCGATACTCCAAATTGTGAAGTCCAGCGAATTATTGGAATTTTTTTCTTCGTTTTTCAGGAATACCCTATGCTTCACACCCCTTGGCTCTTGATGCAACTCTGCGTTATAATAGTCGAGATAGTTGTTTTCTTCGTTAGACTATTCCTCGACGGACTTCACGTTAAACGCGACGAAATATTGAGCGCATTTATCGCGGTACTCAATTGGCTACAAGTTTTTTGTCTATTTCATCGACAGGCTCGTCATCCAGTATAATGAAAAATCGATTGTTCATTTTTTTAATAAATTTTTCCTTTCCGTCCGTGGATACAAAAGTATTCAAGAATTGCGTGAAACTTTTAAGAATTTCCAAGACCCTAATTTTAAATATAATAAAATGTCCAAACTCACCGATCAAAGCGTCATTCATTTGTTGCTTTCATAAATTTGTTAAATTAATGCAGAAAATTGATTGATCGGTAAATTAAATTTTTTTTACTTAATTGTAAAAAACAAAAAAAACGTTCTGACGCTCTTATTTTTGTTTTTCCTTTCAAATGACATGTCAATTACTGACAGAGCATGGCTGTCAAAAAGTTGACACGATAATACAAAAAATCTCGAATCAATCAGACTGGCCCGATGAATTTATAACGAAAAGCGAAATTATAGGAAAAAAAAAATTTGTTCGTTGCGACAAAACGATTGAGAAAAATTGTCTGGTTAAACGTCTAACAAAATTTTCGTCCTACGTTCGGTAAAATAATGATTTTTAAACGTAAAAAAAGTGATATTTCGTCAACTTCGATCGGTGATGGCGTCGACGAGAGGATCAATTCAAAGGTAAGAAAATTTCATAATTCTACCTGTGGTAGATTGAGGAAAAAATTGATGATTACAAAAACTATGAGGATTGAAATTTTTGTTAAAATTTTTTTTTTTTATTAACGATAAATATATTTTTCAGGCGGAGACTATGTACGTTGGTGTTATGTGTTTTGCTGCCGCTTGTCTCAGCTTCATGACGCTCGAAGTTGGCTCGAGATCCCCGCTCGGACAATCGGTCACTAAATCAGCAACTTTCAATGCCATTTTTCGTCGTAGTTACAGTAAGATTTTGTTCATTCAAAACAAACAATTTTCATTCAATTCTATGGCGTTTAATTGAATTTTACGAAATTTAATACATTTTAATGAATTTAATAAACTCAAGTACAATTTTATCTACTTCTTGAGGGCTCGCATACCGCTGAGCGCGGTGAAAACCGAGTAAATTGAAAAAATTATTAAAAAGGTTATATGGTGAAAAAAAAATTAAATTGTTGATTTCACATTTTTTATTAACTTTTCAAGTATAAGAAAAAAAATTAAAAACTGTTTTTTTTTCAATATTAACATTATTTTTTACGGGTGTAAATGAACTACTGATGAAAGCCATGGCGCCTCCTTATCGACCTCATAAGGTCACTAAAAATTATCCAATCTGCAAAAATAAAAGAAAATATAGTAAAATAATGTAGTAGTAACAGTCTGACGGAGAGAATTTTTTTTTTTTTTTTTTAAATAAAGAAATTACAGTATTTAAAACTTTAGTATGGGCTTAAAAATAAAAATTAGTGTTTAAGAATTTATAAAAAATAGTCCAACGAAAAAATAAAAAACAACCTCTTGTCAGACTATAGAGAAAATAATTATCAAGATTTGAAAAAAAAAAAAGTTAAAAAATATTAAAAATTGACCGAGTTATCGTGCCGACACTGTCTAAAAACATAGTTTCGAGAAAAACGCGTTTAAAGTTTCTGGTATGTAGCCGTCTCAACCCGATGTCCGGTCACATTTATCGCTATAACTTTATAACGGAGTGGAATTTTCTTAAATTTTTTTTTACTAAAAATTCTTAAAAGTGTAAAGAATAAAAATCTGTAGAAAAAAAACGACTTTTTGAAAATTTCCGGGGTATGTGAGCGCTTAATAGTTATTTAAAAAAATAATCCCGCTTTAAACTACTTGAAGCTCATTTTATGCTTCTAGGCATTTGATAAAAATGAACAATTTCGAATTTTAGATATGAAAATAAAAATTACGATAACAAACGTCGTGATGGGACTTATAACAACGATAATGTTGGGAATTGGCGATATATACGGTTTACCATATCTCTACGTGCCATGGTTGTTCAACACAATGAGAGGAATGATATTTTTCGAGGGTCCGGCGTTGCTCGGCTTATCCTATGTTTGGCTACCGGACGCTGGAGTCCCAGCTGGAGCTTTTATCTTCATAACATTGCTGTTGTTTGGTAATCGATTAAAAAATGGTCGATTCTTCAATATTTTCAAAGATTTATTTGATTTATTGTACGAAATAACAAATGGGACGTAAAACATTTCAGTTGAAGAGCTATGTCTCTGGTTCGATGTGTTTCTGAGTTTGAAAAATTGCTGGACCGAGTACAACGAACGAATGGGTGTGGCGGCCCTCGATACTAATAAATTATCGACCGATGATAACAAGAAAATGTACGATATTGCAGAGCAAAAAAATGTCGAACACGCTTTAGCAAAATCGAGATTCATGGATGACGATAAATTTGGATCGATTGTTGATACAACGAATGTCCTCGTTACCGCCGAATCTACTTGTTCTTCAGACGCGAATACAAGACTCAGAGCAACTAGAAGTTCGAACGACAGTAAACGCGGTGGTCGTTGAATGAAAAAAAAATTCAAAAACTCCGGTAATTCGACGATTGTATGCTGCGGAGATTAGAGAAAGTGCAAATTTCAATAGTTTTGTCTATGCTGACGAAGAAAAATAACAAAAAAAATGACGAGAATTAATTACTGTGAGTCATAATCTATTATTTTAATCCTAATTTAACGAGTATCAACCAATTATTAATAAATGTTAAATCGGTAGTCAATAAATGACAAAAGAATGATTGATTTATGAGTAATCAATAATCAGTCGATAACTAATCATTTATTAATCAATCGTCGGATGTATAATCAATCGATTAACCATTAATTAATAAACCATCAATCATTAATCACATGATCAATATTCGATCGATAAATCATCGAGACGCTCATAAATCAATCAGTCATCAACCCGATTTATCAAATAGCCCGAACGACAATTCAAAACTCCCGCTCTTATTTTCCCGCGGGTGGATACTCCGAGCTGCCACCAGAGTGCGCACTAGTCGTTCACGCGCGCGCGCGCTACTTGTACGCTCGTTTTATTTTCTCGCACACACACACCGGCGAATATCTCGCAGTTGCAGATTGGTGTCGGCGCTGTTCCCGTTTGGACGTTCTGTTACGAGCAAGAGGCATTTTGCACTACAATCGAACGTTCGAGGGGGGCCGGGTTTGTCCGCGCTCTCTTTCACGCACATAAAAAAAACGGTAACGGTCGTTTTCCCGGCTATTCAACCATATTTCACCAATCTTTCGCGATCCACGATTGTAGTTGCGTGGGAAAAATTGGTGATTTCACAAATCTCTCTCTCTTTCTGGATCGAGACGCCGGGGCAAGGGAAAAAAAAAACATCGCATAACAGGAGAAAAAAGGCGCTGAAGAGACGCTTCGACGTCGTGAAAACATCGTAAACGAAAGTTCAGTTGCTTTGTTATTGTTTTTTTTAACAAACAAATTTCAAGGTACGTGTTTATTTTCTCCTTCTTTAATAACATCGTACAACATATGACAATTTCGGTGATTTTGGACATCCCTAAAAAGTGTGCCTTTGCCTTTCCCATGACAATGAACTTTCGCTTTTTTTTTTCTTTTTAGGGGTTAGAAAATCACGTTTTTTTCGAGCGCTGTAGGTTGGATGTTTTTTTTTTTCGTACCGATGTTTTTGAGGTTATGAATGTTTCGGCAATTCATTGTTTACGACAATGTTTCGCTGGTCGAACAATCTCGTGACCCAAAGACCTTTATGAAAAATGGCGGAAAACGTAAACCGAATATCGTGTCGAACGTCCGTTTGTTTTGGAAATTTGGAAGCGTACATGGACGTTCGTTGGAAAAACGAAATTTACGCGTACACTGGGTATTGAGGTCACGTGACTTGATAACGCGTGTGTGTGTGTGCCTCCTCGCTGCCACTTGTGACTGCGAAATTCACGATATAGTTATACGTGTATTACGTGTCCCAGTTAATGTGTTTTATGCCAATTATTGAACGACACAAAACGCAAAATTTTATAACGAAAATTCATTCGTTTGACGGATTTTTGAGATATAAATTTGAGAGAAAAGAAGAAAATAAATGAATTTTGGTATGATGTTGAAGTTTGCATCGTTCGAACGCAACGTAAATAGATTTTTAAGGTAGTAGTCTGGTAACTTAAGTCGATTTTCATGTCTTTTTTGGAGGGCGTTTTTTTTTGTAGGAAAATAAAAATGAATCGTTTTGGATATTTAGGATGTTTTTATTTACATATTAAAGATACATAAAAAAATTTGTTTGAAAAAATTTTATAGTTTATTATTATTATTATTGATCGAAGTTGGCACCTCGAAAAAAAAGCGCGTGGGTGGCCCCGGTGATTTTCGTTCTTGATGTTATCTGATATCAAAAATTCTTGATAATTCTCAATCTATAGACGTGTCATTCTGGTCGGAACTACAGAAGTTAAATTTCATGGATAAATAACAAAATGGAAAAGGACGTTTTTTTCTTCCAAAGTCCGCCATTTCGTTATTTATCCATGAAATTTAACTTCAGTAGTTCCGACCAGAATGACATGTCTATAGATTAAGAATTATCAAGAATTTTTTATTTCAGACAACATCAAGAGCCAAAATCACCGGGGCCACCCACGCGCTTTTTTTTCTAGGTGCCAACTTCGATCAATAATAATAATAATAATAAACTATTAAATTTTTTCAAAAAAATTTTTTTTTGTATCTTTAATATGTAAATAAAAACATCCTAAATATCCAAAACAATTCATTTTTATTTTCCTACAAAAAATGCCCTCCAAAAAAGACATGAAAATCGGCTTAAGTTACCAGACTACTACCTTAAAGTAGTTCTAGCACAAATGAAGAGTAGAGCAAATTTAATGAATTTTTGGGAAAAACTATAAAGTTAAAAACGTACTGAAGAATACTTATGCGAAATTTGAGACTGTTTCACCGTACCGTTTTCAAGATATCGTTTATCAAAAATGGCTAAATTTGCATAAGAACGTATACCTATATCGAACGAAATGAAGCACTTTCCGGATATTTAGTCACCAAAATTCACGAAGTAGTGGATAAAAATTTTTGAAATTTAGCACGAAAGTAGTTTAGTAGATGAAGAATAACATATATTTTACAGTAAATTTTCAACCATACAGTAAAAAAGTATGGACTATTAAAAAAATATTGTTTTTCGGGCTAGAAGAACTCGTTAGTGAGCATGACAACGTCGCTTTATAACGACTGGCGCGAAATGCGTGTGCGTTTGTGTGTATGATACAAATCGACGCAGCGCGGCAATGCAAATTTTTCAAAAGGAGAATACTTCGGAGTTGAATGTATAGGAAGATTTTAACGGTTTTTCATTGAGATTCGAATAGAAATAAAAATATCATCAATAAATAATATGTTTGTCATAGAAATTGTATTTATTCAAATCATTATTGTTTTGAAATTTCATATATTTGGATAGAACGTCTTTCAAAGCTGATAATTGTTTTTTGTTTGATCCAACTTTCAATTTAGGCATAAAATCTTTCAATGACTCGACGAATATTATAGTATTTTCAAATATATCATCGAAAGTAAAATATTGCTTGATCAAATCTCGCAGAACGACAACATCATACGTAGCTTCATGAAAGTTTCCCGCGTATGAATTTGTGCCGAGAGAATCTTCCGCTAACTTGGACAAAGTAAACGCTCCTTTGCTTTGACGCCCAGGAAATTTTCGACTCAATAATTTCAGTGAATCTTTGAATCCATAAATGATTTTGCTGAATTCATTTTCTAGAGAATAATTCACAATCTCTCTTTTCCTTTTAATCTTTTATTAGACATCTTTTTGATGCTGTCTTTATTCGGCGTCACTGACATCCATAATCTCACTTTCGGCACGCATACATGCAGATAGATGAATCACACGGATATACGAGTAGAGCAACGTGTTAGAACTACGATTTAGTGAGCATGACAACGTCGCAGCGCGACGTGGCTGCCCGCCTCGCGCACCTCTCCTTCTATCCCCTCCCATTTCTTGTGCTAGAACTACCTTAACGGATTAAGCCACTCTAGAGGCCGAAAAAAAAGGCTTTTTTGGGGATTTTTTTTCATAAAAACTACGAAATAAATCGAGATTACAAAATAGGATGTTTATCATACATATCAGTGACTGTATACAATAATTTTTTTGAAGCGATTAATTTCAAAATGGCGGCTGCGCGGCATTTTTGCGGTGACGTCTCCGTTTTCGTTGGCCGGAAACATAACTCAGACAATTTTCAACCGATTCACTTGAAATTTTGAATATATCTTTAAAAATACATTGTCTATGGGAGTGCGTAGGATTTTTTTTTTTATATTGCATAGTTCATTTGTTATTAACAATTTTCTGACGATTTTTTAAGCAAATTTTCAAACTACGAAATAAATCGAGATTACAAAATAGGATGTTTATCATACATATCAGTGACTGTATACAATAATTTTTTTGAAGCGATTAATTTCAAAATGGCGGCTGCGCGGCATTTTTGCGGTGACGTCTCCGTTTTCGTTTGGCCGGAAACATAACTCAGACAATTTTCAACCGATTCACTTGAAATTTTGAATATATCTTTAAAAATACATTGTCTATGGGAGTGCGTAGGATTTTTTTTTTATATTGCATAGTTCATTTGTTATTAACAATTTTCTGACGATTTTTTAAGCAAATTTTTCACTTTTCACTTTAGAAGAGCGCCATTTGGCCAAAAATTAATATATCGAAAAAATCCTACGCGCTTCCATAGACAATGTATTTTTAAAGATATATTCAAAATTTCAAGTGAATCGGTTGAAAATTGTCTGAGTTATGTTTCCGGCCAACAAAAACGGAGACGTCATCGCAAAAACGTTGCACAGCCGCCATTTTGAAATTGATCGCTTCAAAAAAATGATTGTATACAGTCACTGATATATATGATAAACATCCCATTTTATAATCTCGATTTAGTTTGTAGTTTTAATGAAAAAAAATCCCCAACAAAACCTATGGTTTCGGCCTCTAGAGTGGCCTGACCCCTTAAATTTTCATTTTCGATATTGCGCTTGCTTCTCGTGGCCATTTAGGCCCAGGTCCTTGAAGAAGACCCCGATAAAACGTTTCAACGGTTTGTGTCATCGATAATGCATTCTTAAGGGGGATTAATGGTGTAAAAAATCTATTTTCGTTGCATTCCAACGATCCAAACTTCAACATCATAATTTTGTGGATATTTTAACGGCGTCGAGGAACCGGAAGTAATGAAAGAACGCGACAATTTTTACGCATTTCTTCATGATGCTGAAGTTTGCATCGTTGAAATGCAACGAAAATACATTTTTTTATAACATTCAGCCTTCTTAACGTTAAATTTTCCAAGACAAAAATCGGTAAAACGTTTTTTTTTTTTTTGGTCCCCTTTGAAGTGCTGAGCCTAAATGGGCAAGGGAAGCGGGAGCAATACTGAAAATGAAAATTAAAAAACCTATTTGCGTTGTGTTCCAACGATGCAACCTTCAACATCATATTTCTTCATCGTAATTTTCATTCCTTTTTTTTTCTCCATTTTTTATTAATCTTTCTTTCGTTCGTTCAACAATAGTACGTACAAAATGGCTCGGCGTCTAATGTTATTATTACCATTATTACAACGCGTTGTTCACTCGCAAATTTTGCTTCTGACACGTGTTAATCAGAAACAATTACTCTTTTACGAAAATTTTCAGTTGTCACATTTTATTCCTTTATTTATCCCCACAATAACACGGAGATGAATTTTTTTTTTAATGCAATCGGAAAAATTTGTCGTAATCGTTCGTGTTTACCCAAATAATCTACAAAGATGTCAAAAATGGACTCACGAATTTTGTTATTATTGAGCACGGCAACGAGCTGCACATATTTTTTTTGTTTTCTATAATTCGTCTAAAAAAATACAATACCAAAGTCTCGTTGATCTTTCTAATATCAGCGAGTATCAAGCTGCTGGGATAGAAAAAATTACATTTATTGCGATGATCAAAATTTATGTTGTCGTCGGCGGGGGGGGTGGGGGGGGGGGGGGGGGGGAGCGAACGTAATATTTCCAATAACAATTTTAACTAGATTAATTTTTGTATTGTCGAATTATAATTTTTTTTAATATTCGCTAAAATTAATAAATTATTTTGAACGAAAAATATTTGAAAAATGAAAAAAAAATTCTTCACTTTATTAATGATTACTTTGGAATTAAATAAAAATTACTTTCTAATAAAAATCTTAATTTTTATTTATTTGACAAGTAATTTTGTTTTTTCCTTCGTCCATGGGGAAAATTGCAATTGATGATATTTCGTGGTTTTTTTTTTTTTTCTATTCTCTGAATAATCTTACTATTGCACTATGATCGAATAATTCGATTCTTTTTTTTTTTTTTTATTTAAACACTTCCCTAGATCATGTGTGACGCACATAAATTATTTGCGTTCGATTAACGAGTGTCACTAAATTACCTGTAATTGACTAGTAACAAGCCGTAAATTACCATGCTTTGATTTGGACTTTGAGGTTTTTTATTTTGTTACAATTGTTAAATCGAGTTTGAGTTGTCGACCATTGTGTAATCTAAACGTGATTTCCAATCGAATTTTACAAATTTTTGCAGTTTTTTTTTCTCCATGTTTAACATTTTGTTAAACTTGTTGTTTATTCGTTGAACAGACCCGGACATCTTTCGTTCGAATAAAAAAATCATAAAAATTAATTTGTCAACTAAATGATAACGACAAAAATGTTGAATCTTGTCGTTATTTAAATAATCAATAGTAACAATTGTTATTATTGCAGGTAGTTGCTATGTTAATTATGAAACAAAAGTATTACAAATTATTCTTAATTATATGAGAAAATAACATTAACATTTTTCAAATTTCTATAAATTATTTTGGCAAAATCGTTTTTGAATAATATTCAATCGAAATTTAGCTCTTCTCTGAAGAGTCACCTGGATTTTTATTTGAGAAAAAAATTAACATTTTTTCAAATTTCTTTAAATTATTTTGGCAAAATCGTTTTTGAATAATTTTCAATCGAAATTGAGCTCTTCTCTGAAGAGTCTTCGGCACCTGGGTTTTTTTTCGCCTACTTCCCTTCCCAGTAACAAGACCTGTTTTTCTGTTACACGTACCCTTAGGGTCCTTCCAGCTGCTATTTCCAGCTCTCTTTCTCTTTCTTTTATTTTCTTGATCTAACGTCTATACGCGTGTAAATGGTATAAAAATCGAAAAAGCATGGAGGCCCAATGGAAAGCGAAAATTCACCAAAGGAAAAACAACATTCTCGAAATACAAAGGTGCTTGTGAGAATTTTGTTTTTGATCGGTTTTGAAAATGTTTTCGAAAGCGAGGAGAGCCCGAAAATACATCATATTCATAATATTATATATGGTATATCATATTTCTCTAATTTCGTAGAGAAAATTTTACATTTTCAACTAAACAAAAAATAAAAAATTTGTCCAAAATAACATTTTTTCCCATCAAATCGATTTAAACAAATTGTAATCAATCAAAAAATAATTAAGTATATAGCGTTCCTTAATATTAAGTCATTTTAGTATTAATTCAAATTTTTTTTCTAATTCAAATAAAATTTAAAAAATAATCGAACAAAGGCTTTTCTCATCGTCGCGTTTAATCTCCCTATTACAAGTATTACGAATTGAAATAAGCTAGAACAATATTTTGTGCGATATTTCTTGTATTATCCACTCTTCATTTTTCGCCCTCGAGATATACGTGTGAATTACGTTATATGCCGGCAAAAGAAAAAAAAACCTTTTTTTTTAATAGCAACTTTACGACAAAAAATTGCTTTCGAAAAACGTGCTGTCCTCCTGTTTCGTTTTTTTTTTTTAATAATTTTTTTCACCCCACGCTTCGTCGAATTTCATTCGTTTTTTTTTTAAGTGCCGAATAAACGTTTGTGTGTCCCTTATACCTCGAAGGCGTCCCACTGCTACGCTATCATCGTCGATATCGGACTAAATCTCATGATTTTGCTGAGTAAAATCCATGCTACCGATGCAAGTGCGCACAGGGTAACGCCACCCCAACCAAAATCCATGCTCCAAGCGGTTGTGAAACGTCGCGCGTTTAGAACGCTCTTCGGTGCCGAACCACCTATAACACCGTCCTCGGGACCGTCGATTATTCTCGCTCCCCGATCCTGTGCCCTCTTGAAGTATATTATCGTCAGTGTGAAGAGGGCGAATATTGCTGAAAATTACGAAATTTATCATTTCAATTGAAATCAAGAGTCGCGGCAGCGACTCGAGACAAGTGTTAAGCTTCTAACCACACAAAACGGTCCTCAGTCAAGAGTTTCCATCGCACAGGACGGGAATAAGAGATGAAAGGAATAGGAAAAGGAATAGGAATAGGAATAGGAATAGGAAAAGGAATAGGAAAAGGAATAGGAATAGGAAAAGGAATATGAAAACGAATAGGAATAGGAAAAGGAATAGGAATAGGAAAAGGAATAGGAAAAGGAATAGGAAAAGAAATAGGAAACGGAATAGGGAAAGGAATAGGAAAAGGAATAGGAGAAGGAATAGGCAAAGGAATAGGAAAAGGAATAGGAATAGGAAAATGAATAGGAGAAGGAATAGGAAAAGGAATAGGAATAGGAATAAGAAAAGGAATAGGAAATAGGAAATTATACTGAAATTCATATAGAATCCTTGGACTAGGGGTATCGCTCTCTGAATGCTCGCACTTTATATCCTTTAGTTCTGCTATCAGTATTGCATACCTGCCAAAAGATACATTACACCAGTTACGAGAACCGCCGATATTTGATGTCTGCAGAGACCAAAAAAACCCACGAGTACGGCACTTCCCAGGATTATCAAGCAGACCAAAGAGCACGAGATACTCAAATTCTGCATACCTGCAAAAAATCAACAAAGAAAAATAGGCCAATGAGTAATTAAGAATAAGAAAAATTAGGAATTAAAAGAAAGAGGATCGATTATCAGTCTGTCAAGTTTTTCAAAATTTTCGATGAAATTTATTTCGCGATTTTATGGTATATGAAATTGAATTCAACTACTTTATTTATATATTTTGCAATGTGTTGTTTTTAAATCATGAACTTAACATAAATCTTTATATAAATAAAGGATCGTTACACTTTGAAAACACAAATATATCACGCCTTCTAGCATCGAATATAAATTCATTTCGATGAATCTATTTATTTACTGTATACATTGAGAATCGGTTATTCGAGAGGTCAAAGGAGAGGACTGAAAAACGATTTTTATCGTTTCGATAGAATTTTCATTACAAAACAGGTCTTTTGATCACGAACGTCTACGTATGTATAGATATACAACATGGAGGCCGGACACACGACC
The DNA here is from genome assembly GCA_958009045.1 of Oxytorus armatus. Classification (NCBI taxonomy): domain Eukaryota; kingdom Metazoa; phylum Arthropoda; class Insecta; order Hymenoptera; family Ichneumonidae; genus Oxytorus; species Oxytorus armatus. Next base: position 11,482,476 of record OY253754.1, on the reverse strand, counting down.
ATTCTAGACGTGACAATCGTGATTCGTTGAACGAATTATTGATCGAACCCTGTGACTATCCGGAATCCAGAAGTATTAATACCTTTTCAATATTTACGACGAAAAATTCGTATATGCTCGTTCGTTTTTTATCACCCATCTCAACCTTTTTCAGAAAGTGGCGATGAAAAAATCAATAACAAAAAAATTTCCTCATAAATAAGGATACAGGACTTTGCACATTGATTTTTTTTTCTTTTGGGTCGGCCGGTTACAATTTTTGTAATTTATCTTTTGAAGTCACCATTTGCAAATTGCTTTGATCCTCCCAAAAGTCGTTACATTTTATGTGAATTGCCTCACGTATATTCACACACACACGATATCAAGACTTTTTTTTCTCACTTTTACTGTCCGGTCTATAAAACGACGAAATGGACAAAAGGGATCCTTTGTCCCTGAAGCTCGAAAAATAAAGTACTTTCGCGGTAAGGTCGCGGATATTACGATATCTATAGAGGGGGAATATGTGAAGTGCACGACGAGGAGGAAAAAGTGGTAAAAACCATTTTATCTGCTTCTCACGAATTTTTTTTTCTTTTTCGCGATTATACCTTTTTGCCGTGTACCGTCGTTCTCATTTCTCGCGGGCATTTGTTTCGCCCGTCGAATAAAAATGTCATTTGTCCCGTGCAGCTTTTTATGAGGAATATTTCAGGATAAAGGAATGGAAGTTACGTTTTTTTTTTTCGAATTTTACGTTTCATTGAATATAATCGTTAAAGGGTGTTTTTTCGGCTAATTTTTTTGTCTTATTTAGCAAACGAATTTATGTTTAATAAATCATTTTTATAGATAAAATTTACGCATCATTATCCCAAAAGGATATTGTTCATTAGACAATAATAATTTATCCTGACTATTTCGCCATTCAATGATTTTCAATGGTTTTTCGTCATTGACTTGTCAGTCGATGATTTTTAATGATTTTTCGTCATTAATTTATCAATCGATGATTTTTAATGATTTTTCGTCATTGATTTATCAATCGACGATTTTTAATGATTTTTTGTCATTGATTTATCAATCGATGATTTTTAATGATTTTTCGTCATTCATTTATCAATCGATGATTTTTAATGATTTTTCGTCATTAATTTATCATTCGATGATTTTTAATAATTTTTCGACATTGATTTATCAATCGATGATTTTTAATGATTTTTCGTCATTTATTTATCAATCGATGATTTTTCGTCATTAACTTATCAATCAACGATTTTTAATGATTTTTCGTCATTCACTTATCAATCGATGATTTTTAATGATTTTTCGTCATTAACTTATTAATCGATGATTTTTAATGATTTTTCGTCATTGATTTATCAATCGATGATTTTTAATGATTTTTCCTCAATGACTTATCAATCGATGATTTTTAATGATTTTTCATCATTCATTTATCAATCGATGATTTTTAATGATTTTTCATCATTAATTTATCAATCGATGACTTTTAATGATTTTTCATTATTCATTTATCAATCTATGATTTTTAATGATTTTTCATCATTCATTTATCAATCGATGATTGTTAATGATTTTTCATTATTAATTCAATGATTTTTCATGACTTTGTAATAATATGTACTCACGACTTTGCCATGCTGTTCTTATCTCTTCGTGCGCCTCGTCAGGTGTCAAATAATTGATGCATCGCTCCTGCGGAAAGCCAACCTGGCCGAGAAGACGTATTTCCTCCTCTGTAACGTTTAATATTGATACGGATTAAACATCCGATTTAGCTAAATCCCAATATATATATATTGGGGGGGTGATGTCAAAAGCTAAATTGCTGGGGGGGGGGGGGGGGGGGGGTGGTGATGTCAAAAGCTAAATTGCTGGGGGGGGGGGGGTGATGTCAAAAGCTAAATTGCTAAAGCTCGATAAAAAAGCCCCATGGGTTATACGATTACGTATATGTGCGTATACAAGGTAAATATGCTTTTCTCCCCTCCAGGAGTAGTACAAGCTCGAATTCATAGATCGATAAACTTTTCGACCTTCGTTTTCCAAACGTTTTTTTAATTTTATTCTTCTTTTACGAATTATTCAAGTTTCAAAAGAACGTATTCATTAATTTATCACTTTTGTCTATATATTTTTTGTTTTTTTACAATTTGTAGATCAAATAAAAAGTATTTATAAACTGAGAAAAAAAAATGGATATATTTTAAAAGACCGACGTTAGGAAAAATCTTTAAATACGCGCTTCTCGTCCAGACTTCAACCGTACAGTGAAAATAAACGGTGATTGTCGGTGCTTGGCGTGACGAAAAGCAATAAAAAGAACAGAGAAAAAAAAACGATATCTTGTTCTCTATCTTCTCTTTTCTCCCCGACCCTTCTGACACTGGGCAAATTACCGTCAAGTCCAAAGACCAAAGCTCAGAGGCTCCTGTTGGCAAGGTCGATATTATGTACCTTGAAAAGTGACTTCTCGATTTGAGTTTGTCCTTGTTACAAAAATTATTTAAATAACGATTAAAAAAATCATTGCGTATTATTAAAAATCATTAAAAATCATTAAAACAAATTGAAAATCATTAAACATCATTAACAATCATTAGAAACCATTTTTTAAAATTATTTTAAAAATTTGTACAAACAAAAATTTGAAAACTAATTGTGGATTGTTTTTCCATTGTATTAATCTATAAAAAAAATACTCGGAAGAAAAGAAGAAATAAATTAGAAATCTTAAGGGTAGTTTTTTTTACACGGAAAGCCCTATATATCAGCGAAGGATCGTTGGCAAATGCCGGGGCGGGAGGGGGATAAAATTGTATTCGCGCGAAGAAAACCACTCGACCTACCTTCGTCGCACACCTTCTAAATACTAATGAGGCTGCACGCGTGTTATTTAAGTTGCAACGACGAAAGGACCATTCCCTCCCCTCCCACTCCCCCCCCCCCCCCCCCCCCCCCCCTCGCCGTTAGTTAGAACTACCCCCTGCGACCGTCGTATAATACAATTTTATGCGAGGGGATATTCTCTTTGAATTACGAGCGAACTGCAATTTCGCCAGTTGCAACGCATTTCGTTTTCCTCTAGCTCGAACGCTCTTTCGTTTTATTAAAAAAAAATTTATTCACTTAATAGTAACTTTTCTACGAGGTAATTAGGGACAACAACGAGATTTTAACTTTTTTTTTTTCGAATAATTAAAAATAGTTTTCTTGAATTACCCTTTTGTAGTAAATCATTTTGTTTTTAATTAATTATCATTAATTACTTTGTCAGGTACGTGATTTTTTTATGGATTTTAATTTTGCCTCCTGTGCTTGACGCTTTTTCAAACCTTTGAAATTTTTTAATTTTTTTTTCACCTGTCGCTACTTCGGCGGAAAATTTGAAAAAAATACACAAAATATGTCATACAATTTCACACGAGATAATGTTCAAAATGCTTTTCCGGTCGTGTTAGAAGAAAAAATTCAAGATTTTCCTTCGTTCGTTCAAGTTGAAAAGAATCGTGAAGCGGTTGTCTCCCCTGATAGCGGAATTCCTGAAAAGTTCGTCCGATCATCGTGGCATGTTACCTTTCTCATTTCGCTTAAATCTCCTTTTTTTTTTCCTCTCCCACTTCCAGCTCGCAAACTCGTTAAAAGCCGTTACTGTCACCCTCCGACCGAGGGAATATTTTACGATTTTACACGCGGACGGATTTGCCCCTTCGAATTTTCTCTCGTCGCCGTCTTTTTCACTTTTTTATTTTCCAACCGGGATGGAAATTACATTTCCATGCCTCGAGAACGGACTCGTGTCATTCTATTTGAAGTTTTTTTTTTTTTTCATTTTTATTACCAACTTCTTTTTACACTCTTTCTCAGTTGCGGAAGACGCTAGGGGTCTTCTGAAAGAAACAGTGCTCCCATTTCGCGAAAAGCGAGAAAAAAAAAGTCTCACGACCGATGAATTTTTAGTATCGAGAACCCATCGATTTAATGGGAAAATTTTATGCTCACGAATCGATTATTTTCGATGGTAGGGAAAATTGAAAATTTGTGCCAAACACTTTTATGGGTCGAACATGAAAATGTTTGGAAATCGCTAACATAGCTACACCAAAAATTGCAAAATTTATCTGAACAAGTTTTTTTTTTTTTTTTAATATTTGTCGAAGAATTGAAACTTGTTTTTATCTTTTTGAAATACGTGTCTGTGTCACGGTGCAATATGCAATTTGTTTGATACGCCAAGAAGTTTGTGGAAAAGTTTATTTTCATCCCCCTCGCTCTCGTCTTCCTGTCTTCTTCGCGCTTGCAGCGAAAACTTTTCACTTAATCAGAACGTCAAAAACGTATATACGTGACCGCCCCCCCCCCGCCCCCCCCCCCCCCCACAGCCTTTTACCCCCAAAGTTTTCCAGTTTAATTATTCTCTGTAATTTGCGTAGAGACGTTCGAAGCTTCGGTTATATTGGGACGATAGAGGGATAAAATACACGCGAGATCGTGTTAATTAACGATCAAGAATGGATGTGATATCAGGGAGTCACGTTGACGAGAATTGACAATTTTAACGATGTATTTCGAGCTTGAAATTCCTCCCTCTCTCCCTTGCACCCTTATCGCTAATTATTTGCGTAAATCGTGATTGAACTAGAGCCAAGAGCTTTCGAGAGTAATAATCCCGCATATACAGGGAGAATCAAATGCTTTGCATTCGTGAAATTCAACATCAGGTTATTATCTCCCTACCACTCCCTCTCGAATATCAACGGATTAATTTCGCTCAGCATTACAACCCTCTTTTTCCCCGTCCTTTCCGTCCCCTTTGACCTTTCAACGCGATCGCGTGATTTGTTCAAATCCCATTTAAAATACATTTCGGCTTTAAATTATGTCGAAATGTTTGCAACAATTGCTCGTAACTCACGGGAGAATAAAAAATGGTGTAAATATATGAAATATCGATGAAAAATATATATATAAAATATACGAGGCCGACCTCGATTCTTCGTTTTTGAGGTCAAGGCAATTTCGTAAATTCAATACCAACAGCAAAGTCTCCCTGTTGTCATGGTAAACGAAATAGCAGTGAGTGACGAAAGAAATTTACTACCCTTACCAACAATCGATTTTAATCGATATAATTTCATTTAAATAATTGTAAATTGTGAAAAGATTCATTTTAAAAAAATTCGTTACAAAAGGATTTTTTGAGAAATATTGAAAAAACATTTTTACGAATAATTTTCAATAGTTTAATTACTTTTTTCTTATATTTTTGTTTTTCCTTTCGTATTTCCAAACTTCAGGAGGCAATTACAACGAAACGAGAAAACGACAAATTTAATTAATCTTCGAGTAATACTCCTCTGAACTGCGTATAAGATTTTTCCATGCGTTTGTTATTTTTCGCAATTTCATAAATTCAATACAAACAGCAAAGTCTCCCTGTTGTTATGGTAAACGAAATAGCAGTGAGTGAGGAGGGAAATTTACTACCCTTACCAATAATCGATTTTAATCGATATAATTTCATCTAAATAATTGTAAATTGTGAAAAGATTCATTTAAAAAAATTCGTTACAAAAGGATTTTTTGAGAAATATTGAAAAAACATTTTTACGAATAATTTTCAATAGTTTAATTACTAATTTCTTCTTGTTTTTTTTTTTCCTTTCGTATTTCCAAACTTCAGGGTGCAATTACAACGAAACAAGAAAACGATAAATTTAATTAATCTTCGAGCAAAACTTCTCTGAACTGCGTACAAGATTTTTCATGCATTCGTCATTTTTCATTGTAGACCGTTATCTTAACGTATTATTAATGTAAATGGGTCGGAAATTTAACGGTCCCCCGTAGGGATTTAACATGTTACGATGGAAAAAAAGGGGCCAGAGACGCGATTTAACTTCGCTCGGAAACGATTTCATCCCCCTCCTGTTATAACACCCAAGAGGGATGACAAGACAGAACGTTCGTGTTTGTTGTGTATGTGTGTGTGTGTGTATATATCAGTCATTTCACGTCAAATTGATAACCCGCCCTCTTGGATTTTATCAACAATTTTCCATAATATTACAACCTTAAAAAAACGTGTAATTAAAAAAAAAAAATTTCCCCTCTAACCGCTATTAGGTAATTGTTTAAAAAATAATATCTAACGGAAAGCAAAAGGTTCGGGATAATTTAAAAATCGGAAAAATCCTCATCAATTTTAAGGGGTTGTAACGAGAGTTGGAAAAAAAATTGTTAACCAAATCCCAGAGGGGATGAGAAAGAGAGATACGTTCAGGTTGATTTCACGTAGAATGCCCCATATATGTGTCTTGGACGATCGACAGTGTCGGGCAAGTTGCCAAGATTTCTCGTGTCAGTCTAGAGAGGGAAACAGCCCTTTGCTGGTCGATAACCCTCGTTTCCCGTCTCTTAATAAACAATTTATATTTAAAAAATGAGGATTTTTCATATCTTATCGAAATTTTTCCTATGGCGCTTTTCCGGCAATGCCGAAATATTGTTTATTAACATATATTTCTTTACTTTCATTATTTTGTTTAATAAATATATCAATATAAGAAGTTTTTTTACCTTGATCTTTTCTCACTACCGATTCGTAAGTTGAGGGATTATACGCAATCAGGATTAAAAAAAAAAAAAAATTCCATTTCATTTTAGTAATGTACCTATATTCATGTATATACACAGAAAATTTCATGTCAATCCGACAAATATTCTCGAAGTAACACGCATATTTGTAAAGACGTCTCGGGAGCGTTTAAAAGTAGCGTTGTAAGTTTGAATGCGTTTTTCTCAAAACTGTGTTTTTAAAGTCGGCTCAAATTTTTACACGAGCTTTATAAATATATTTTCTAGTGATTAATCTAAGGTTTTTCCTCGCCGATAAATACTTTCCATTTTACAAACAATTAAAGGCGAAAACTTTTGTCGAAAATCGAAGTTCTTTTTTTTAACCACTATTTTGTTAAAAATTAATATTTTGCTTATTCTTTAGTTTAAGTACCAGACAATATTTTACATTAACGAAATGTTTTTTCTTTTTTCATTTCAAATGATCCAATCCAGAGATATCGTGCCCACCGCGCAAGACATCTTTTTTTTTTAGAGGAGCTCCCGGAGATCGGCTATAGCAGCTTTAAAAATCATTATTTTTACGAATAAAAAATATGAAAATAAAGTTAAGAGTTGCCGCAATATGTATATAAATATTTACGTTAATCAGTTGAAATGTTTTTCCAGGGAAAATTCTTGAAAAATCACTTTTTTTCGGTAGCCTGACTGCGTATAACTCCTTAATATGGATAAGGGTTGAATTTTCTTACCCGCGAGAGAAACGCACATTGTCCATATTCCACCGTGCATCGGCACGAGAAACACCGGTTTACGATGCGAATAGCCCCTCTTACGATCAACCGGTCGATCCAACATCACAACTTGACCGTCCAAGTACCATGTTGGACTGATGTTCGCCCTGTTCAATGCATCACGATCCCAGCCAACCTCCTCCCAATGATCGGACATAATTGCACCGCACAACAAGCCCGTGGCTGTAAACAATCGAGAACAATCGATGATGGAATTGAGCGAAAAAAAAAGAGTTTATTCAACACTTAACAAATGTTCAATTCGCCATGAAGGATATTAACGAAAAGAAAATATTTTCTTGTCATTGATACATTTTATATTTTTTTTTTATTGAGCCTTTATTGAAATACTTGGATGGGTGATCGTTTTTTGGCCACACACCGATTTTTATACATCAACTGCTGCCGATGTGAAAACAGTTTTTGCGAGTTTATGACGATGATACAACTGAAAATCAGTTAATATATAGACCGTCCTGTATCGGACAGGTTTTTTGCGGTTTCCCTGTGCCCTTGTGCAAATCCGTTACACCGATGCATCAGGAAAAAGCTGCAGATACCAAGTGGCAGCCGCGGGGGGGATTACGTCCCTTATGATTAAAACACTAAAGGAAAGGAATTTAACTTTTTTTTTTTAATTAATATTTTGTTAAAAATGAATTACAAACGATTGTAAATTATATCGTAATTATATCGATATTTTATCGTTATAAAAATAGAAAATCCTGAAAAGATTTTTCCGTTCCTTACGATAAAAACACTAAAAGAAAGGAATTTAACATTTTTTTTAAACTCATATTTTGTTAAAAATGAATTACAAACGGTTGTTAATTATATCGTAATTATATCGATATTTTATCGTTATAAAAATGAATAATTAATAATTAACGATGATTGTAATATTAATTATTAATACACAATTTTGTTGTTAATATTTTGCGCTAGCGTTGTCGCAATAATTCTCGTCAGCCGCTCGCTATATCGTCGTTCTAAAAATCGACCTAAACTCTACGTAATTAAATGCCGATTTAAAAAAGCTATTTTTATCCGTTAGATCGCTCTCATTTTTTTTTTTTATCATTCGTGATCGCGCAACAACTAACAATCAACTAGTGGCCAAGATCGTTTTTTTTTTTTTAAGCAGCGAGCTTCTGTATCGAGAAGCAATGGCGAGTGGTACTGAATGTGATTCTTTTTTGAGTTAAAATTGTTCACGAATTTTGTATGGGACTCAAAACTTTGAAATTCTATCGATGCTTTGGAAAAATCAAAAAATTAACATTTATTTTTAATTCATAGAAAGGGAATTATTTTATTGTTAAACAAATTCAGGGTTAAATGTATTTTTATTAAAAAAAATAAGCGATTGGAAATGATGTATTTCTAATTTTTCTTGCCAGCTGATTCTATGCTCGATCAAGCCATTTTTCGTTGATTTTTTTTCTCGTTTTTATTTTTCTGCGTTTTTTTGTTTGTTTGTTTTTTTTTTTAGTTTGATTGGGTTTACCTGCGACAGAGAGTATCAGTGCGACGTTCATTACGACGAATTTCGAACTCGCGCATCTTTGCAATGAGGAGAATACTCTTATACCACCGATGATCGTTCGGCCGCCACTCGAACCACCAACAACCCCTCGTCTCCTCGTACGTCCGCTAAACACCCGCGTCAAGTGACTCATTGGCCGTGTCATACTCGTCGATTTATTCGAAACTTCGGTACAACGAACGATTTAAACGCCTCACAATCAACAATTTGTTCATGTGGAACTTGTTTTTTTTTTTTTTCTCTCGCGAAGGATGAAAAAATCGAAATTAGAAGAAAAAGTCGATGTAATCACGATAATTCGTCTCGTCGTATCGTTGGCAGAGCGAATTCACCAATGAATTACGAGCGAACGTAAAAATTACATGTCCGAACGGGTAGATTGGATATTTAAAAGTCTTTTTATAAAGCGATATATTTCAATCGCAAATTTTAACTGCTTATTTTTCTTCGTGTATAATTGTAATTGGGAATTTGTCGGTTTTATTCAATCGGCCAAAAGTTGTATTTGTTTTTAAACATTGTCCTTTGCGGTATAATATTTTAACGACAAGTCATAAACTTTTAACGTATAATTGTAATTACGTGATGGTGACGCATTGAAATTCCTGAAAATTCAACAAAATTCAACAAAATCCAACAAAATTCACTGTGAATTGTTTATTCTTTCAGTAATAAACATTTTTTGTATTCTTTAACGGTAAGTTGGAGCGCTTCGCAATTGTCAAACGAGCGCTCTACATTTTACCATCGTTAATACAAAGTCACTTGCACAAATAGACCGTCGTACATTGTGATTTAGTATTTCAAGCGTATATTCTTGATCATGAGAAACATTAATAATGGATTTGCCAAAAATTATTAATTGCTTTGTGTGTCAATTTTCGAAAATGTCAATTTTCAAAGGAAGACACGGAATTGATAATTTTTGCAAGTACATCCCGTCGCGAAACGCCGCACGAAAAATGTAATAAAAATATTAAAAAAATTTCCAGTCGATTGGTTCATCCGTTCTGCCAGAAGAAAAAAAATTCTCGAGAATATTTCCCTAAGTTTCAGCAAAAAAAGAAAAGAAAAAAAAACTAATTAATTTGTATCACCGTTCGTGAGTGCACTAAAAATGTTCTCTAAGTTTCTCGTTGAAAAACAACAACAACTATTCCCACCCCCTTTGTTCACGTTCGTACGAAAATTCGAGAATTTCTCTCCGCACACATTTCGTCCTCAATGTTAAGTGCGCACGTGTGTGACGAAATCGCGTTGATTTTTTTTTTTTTTTTACCTGCGAGTGTGAGTGCCAGCGTGGCGATGAGAAAAACGAGGCGCGGCGCAGGGCTCCTGGGTACACGAGTCGGTTCCATCCTCGGTCGTGCCCAGGCGCCCACTGAAATAGTCCGCCGAACCCCCAACGAAACACCGAACTTAACGCCGCGCGGCGAACTCCTCTCACTGTGGCCCACGATCTCCTACTAACCGATTCGCGATAGAGGACTCTTACGAGTGAAAATTTTGTGGTTGTGTGTGTGTGTTTGTTTGTGGGAGAGAGAGAGAGTTCGACGACGTGATCACCCAACCCTCATCTTCTCTGACTTGATCGTGTCGCGGTTCGCAATTCCAACGAGCATTTGGCGCCCTCTCAAATCCTCCTATCCACCCCCTGAGATTCTCTGTGTTGCGACGCGACGACGCGCGCTTTCACGGATCGACCGTTGTGAAAGTGGGGTTGTTTCTCTATCTGCGCACTAACGTTATTTAGTGATGCCACATCAATGAGAAACCAAAGTCACAATCATTCCTCGACCGATGACCCCTTTAATCACTCCTTAACAGAGATCACTCAAGAACAGAGTGTCGTTAACACTCTGTTATTCTCGAGGAATCACGAAATTGATTTTTGTGAACGTTAAACAAAGCCACCTTCCTTGATGCTCACCCTTAACGAACCCGTTCTTTTTTCGATGCTCGTGACTTCAGAAAATAGCTTTTGAGGCTTTTGGAAGTCGGAGAATGGTCCTTTGAGCTTTTGGGACATTGAGAAAGAACTTTGCACGATCCACGTTCGTTACTGTCCCAATTTCAAAGTGAACATGTTTTCGAATTTTCGGATCGTGAGAAATAAGTTTTGGGTGATTTGGATTTTGTGAAACGGGTTCTAGGCCTCGTTGTACGAATTCGAATCGGTCCGAACTTCAAGAAACGCGGTTTATACCGTAAGAACTTTAAGAAGTACGTCTTTTACCGTTGAAACTTCAAAAGAGCATGTTTTGCACTGTCCGAACTCCTAGAAACACATTTGTTACTGTCCAAACTTTCAAAAACGAGTTTTAAAAAATTCATCGAAACGGTTGACCCGATTCCTTGAATTTCCGATGAACAACGCTTCAATATATAAAAATCGTAAAATGGGAAATATATCCCAGGTACCAAATGAATAACTCATTAGTTAAGGGGAGTGGGTAAGGTTAATTCGTACGAAAAAAGGCATGTTTTTGTGATTTTTTTGTGACGACGCAGTTAAAATCTCTTTATTAAAACTAATGGTACAGTAAAATATGACATTCGAAGAATATTATATAAAATTTTCACGAAGAAATATTAAAAAATACGGCAATGGCAGCAATTATTCGGACGTGTCTCGGAAAAAAGTAGAATTGCGGTGTCCCTCATAACTTGGTGCTGGATCATCCGAAATGAAAAAATGAAAGTTCATTTGTTAGATAATAGTTTTCCCCCGGTAACGCTTCAATTTCGATTTTTCAATTTTTTGGAACGTTTTGAAGGGAAAATCGCGATTTTTACGAAAAAAAAAAATCGCGTTTTCCCCTTAAAAATGTTCCAAAAAATTGAAAAATTGAAATTTCGAAAAACCCTCCCAGCGTTACCTGGGAAAAACTATTATCTAACAAATGAACTTTCATTTTTTCCGAGACACGTCCGAATAATTGCTGTCATTGCCTTTTTTTTTAATATTTCTTCGTGAAAATTTTATATAATATTCTTCGAATGTCATATTTTACTGCACCATTAGTTTTAATAAAGAGATTTTAACTGCGTCGTCACAAAAAAATCACAAAAACATGCCTTTTTTTGTACGAATTAACCTTACCCCCCCCCCCCCCCCCCAATCCTGTTTAACAACCTACAAACCTCAACGTACGAAAGGCAGATCCCACGATAAAAAAAAATAAACAACACAATCGATTTGTTAACATTTTGTTTATCTTTCCATTTGCAGATGGCCGACGTAGCGGAAAGTGGAACGTACACGGACGCCGCGATGGCGATATCCCAGGGTAAGCGTCATCTTCTCGTGCAAGATTACACAGCGGCTGTGACGGCGTTGGCCGAGGGTCTCGAGATGATGTCGAAGAAGCACAATGATTGCGACGACGAGCTCGGCGAGCCATATTTACTCTACGGCCGTGCATTATTGGGTCTTGCACGCGAGGAAGTCGGTGTACTTGGCGGTGGTGTGCCGGGATCGGACGAGGCGGACGACGACGAAGAGGAGATCGACGATGACGACGCGGATGAGGATAAAATGAGCGAGACCGAGGAGAAAGACGAGGAAATGGATACGAACGAGTCGGAGGAAAAGAAGGATACAATTGAGAACGAGAAGAACGAGATGAAAGTTGAGGAGACCAACAAAACCGATGATAATGAAAAAAATGCGGCAACGTCGAACAAAACCGACGACAAGAAGATCGAAGAGAAAAAAGTCGATTCCACGAATGACGACGATAATTCACGTACAAAAGATCACGAGAGTGTCGCCGGTACGAGCAAAGAGACACGGGAGAACGGTACGAAAAGTCAAAACGGTAAAGCGGAGAAATCGAACGATGAGGACGAGGATGTCAATAAGGACGACGACGAGGAAGATCCGGGACGTGGTATTGATCTTCAGGTTGCCTGGGAAGTATTGGAATTGGCGAAAATTGTATTTCTCAAACGAGGCGAGGCCGGTCACAAACATCTCGCTGAGACTCACAGATTGCTCGGTGAAGTCGCGATGGAAAGTGATAATCCGCAGGGGGCGATTGCCGATCTCGAGGGTTCGTTGAAACTATTGGAAAAGCTCGAACCCTGCGAACCGCGTGCCATCGCCGAAATTCATTATCAGCTCGGTCTCGCTCACTCGTTGGCCAATGACTTTGACGCCAGTATAAAGCAATTTGGCGAGGCGACGAATTTACTCGAGGCGCGGATAAAACAGCTCGAGGATTCGCGCGAACACAGCGTCAAGAATGACGATCCGTTTTATACCCCCGAGGGCGAAGTAAAAGAGCTCAAAGAATTGTTGCCCGCTATACAGGATAAAATTACCGATATGAAGGACTTCAAGGAGGAAGCTTGCAGACTCGTTATCGAGGGTATAAAGAATACAGTTGCGGCCGGTGGCTGCACCAATGGCGCTGGCACTAGCACCGATTCCGGACAATCGTCGTCGGCCGGACAATCCAACGTCACGACGATCGTTACAAAACCGACGAGCGATATTTCACATTTGGTGAGGAAAAAACGTAAAAACGAGGAGAACGAAGGGACCGCCCAGTCGCCGTGCAAAAAAACAATGCCATGAGAGGGAACGAGGAGAACGTGAAAGAGAATACCATATTTTTATTATACGATATTAAGGACGTGAGAGGGAAAAAAAGCACTTGTAAGATTTTTTTTCGATATACCCTATTTCTTTTCGTCGATTAACCGGAAAGTTTTTGTCAATTTTCAATAGACTTTTTTTTTTTTTTGCACTTTGAGTTCTTTTTTTTGTTTTTTTTTTCTTTTCTTTTTTTCTAAGAACATCGTTCTGTATTCTCTTAGCTATTAATTTTCCATTTTCACTCCCATACTGGTTCACGTTGATGCGTTATTTATTTTCTTTATCGTGATAGGCCCCCCCCCCCCCCCCCCCCGAGATAAGCAGGCTTTGACGCGTGCGTCTGTGTGTATTTAATTTTTAAGCGAAAAAAAGTAAAAAAAAAAATAACCGCCCCTGCCAGGGGGATTGGCAATTTTTGAAAATTGCGAGCGGGGATTGGAACGTGTAAGTCGAGGGCGAAATAAATATTTCGTTGGCACTTTTTTTATCGAATTTTATTTGTTTTATTTTTTTTTCCGTTACGTGCTAATTCGCGGATTTGACTCGTCCGATATATCACAATTGGGTGATTAAAATAAAAACAGGTGTCTTCACTTGGGATCAAACTGACACCAATTTTGACTTTGCAACTATATGCAAGTTAATGCGGGGCCGGGTCGAGGTTTCGAACCGTAAAAGCTTCGACGGTGCAAAACTCCGAATTTTAATAGTACGAATTACATGATTCATTCCGACGACAGTTTGAATAATCGACCGTAAATAACATCGAACGGGTATGAATCCGATATCAAAAATGATACGAATTTAATATCGTCGAGTAAATATTTTTTCGAAAGATTACGCAGACGACAGAGCAATTTATCGAACGGTCAGTAGTATTACTTGGAAAATTCCGAATTGGTGATTTTTAGAGATCCGCAAAGTTCCGAAAATTATATTATCGAACAAGAAACTGTCGGAAAGGTGCGAACGTAATAAAATTGAAGAAAAGAATTCTCGGGTATACGGATTTTTCGGAATCCGAAAATTACGGCGTCGACGATGCGGTATTCCGAAAATAAAAGTTCCGAAGGGGCAAAATTCCGAAAATTTGCAATTCGTGCGTTTAGATGGCAGCACCACTGGTGTTATGTCCTATGGACCTTTTTTCACGAGCGAGCGTCAGAGCCCACTAGTACCGCTAGTTTTACTCTCTTTCGAAATTTTGCCCCGTCGAATTAATACACCGTCGTCTGTTTACCCTTTTCGGGACATACAAATTCTAATATATTTGATTTCGAACTTTTTTTTTCTGAACCTTTTCAGGTATAAAACTTGACGGTTCGGCAACTCGAGTTTCTAACACCACAATTTTTCGGAACTTTACGTTTTTCTAATTATTAAAATACGATTTTTTAAGTAGTAGGATTTTTGATTTTCGATACTTTTGCAGATCGGTCCCATAACTATTCTTGTCATTTAATCCTCGATGTATAACTATTATTCGCAATGGCATTTCTGTTTTAAAAAGGACGGATTTGAAAAATTTCGTAAAGTTCTAAGATCGTCCCGCATAAATTCGGAGTTTTGAACCGTCGAAGCTTTTACGGTTCGAAACTTCGACCCCGCCCCGTTAATGCCTAACAAACGAGGTTTTATTCTGTATCTACGGGTGGTTCGAAGTTCTCTCTTCGGGTGACACCTTAAACGGAACACTTTAGGATTAATATCTTCTTTTTGGGGAATTTTCTAAATTTCAAAAATCCTTTCTTCCAGTAGAAAAAAAAATCGTACGAAAGAAAAAAACATCGAAAAATCTATTTTTCAAACCACTCTACGCGATATCGAATAGTGCAAAAGTACAGAAAATTCAATGCTGTGTTAAAAATTAATTTTCGATAAAATCACATTCGTGGACGGAATTCATTGTATTTGCTGATGCAAAATTCCTGTTTTGTTTTTTTTTCTTTACTCTTAATGAAAATTACTCTCCCAAAAGTTCTTCGATGACGTCGTCCTTGTCCAGACTATCGTCGCGCTGTACGTTTATCTTGTAACCGAGTGCCTCCAATAGATTGACGTTGTAATAATAACTGAGATTAATACCGGGCACAAGACGTTTGAGCTCTTCGATCGTCGCTCGTGCCTTTTCGGTATCGCCGATATTAGCGTAATGCTGCGTTATCGTGGCGAATAAATCGCCGCGTCTCACCGATTGTTCCAAATCCGCACCGCACGAATCGAGAAGTTGTCTCACTTGCGTTATCGCCATTTCCGTCTCGCCCCTCTCGAAAGATCTGCGAAGGAAATTTTCATTTAAAAAACGTATTTTTCGTTAAATGACGAAGAAAAGAAAAATCGTACCGACAAATCCCAAAGGAATTGCTCGTCCTGATTATGTAAAAAAATATTCATGTCGATATAAAATAAAAATGGAGGTAGAATTACAATTTTTTCAAATGGATCTAACGGAAAATGGAACCTCGCTTGCAATTTTTCACACATCGAACTGAATATTTTTTTACAAGACCGGAATATCAGCTCGAACAATATCCCGTTTCGGGATTTTCGATAGAGCTTTTATTTTCTGTCGAAATAAAAAAATAAAAGCTTTATTTCATTGAATTTTTCTTTAAATAACAATTCGTAGCTCGTTAGCAAGAAATTTCTTACTTTTTTATATCGAGATAACGTTTTATCGTCGTCATTCTGTTGTTAACGACGTCAATAGCTTTTTTCTGTATATCAGGATCTCTGGGCGAGGTGACTTTCGTCAAGCAGCGATTAGCCTGATTGAGTGCATCAAGAGCTTTTTCATAATTCTGATACTCGTCGATCTCGACTTGGGCGCAGGCAACATAAAAATTTGCCAATAAATCCATAGCTTTGCCCTTTGAATAAAAATTAATAATATTCTTCAATACATCCGGTTGATTTTGCCAGTCCAACGATTGTAAATAATTTCCGGCCATGATGTAAATTTCACGCTGACGCGAGACCTGCGCGAAGAAACATATTTTCTCGGTATCGCCGGATTTCAAAAGAGCCTTCATCGCTCTCATTTTGTTGCCAGCTTGGGTAAATTTTTTCGTCGCTAAATGATAATTTCCCTGTTCAAATGCAATTTCACCGATTCTCTCCATCGTCGCGATTCTCATTCTCTCGCTATCGCTGTCCTGATCGATTCTCGTTAATGTCATTTTTTCCGCCAATTCCTCGCTCATATTTATATTATAATCTTGCACAAGTTTCAACGCCTCGATGTAACGTTTACCGGTCGCCAAAAGATCGACCGCCTTTTCGATCTGTTCGTTATTGACGAAAAAATCGGCGCAACGTTTTATCAACGCGGGATCGGAATCGGCGTTAACGTCCACGGTTATTAATTGCAGTGCGTTGTACTGTTGCGTTGTAAATGCGAGATCGAGCGCCTTCGAGAGTAAACCAGCTTTGTGATACAATAATACCGCTTTGTCGGATTGATCGTTGTCCTCGTAGTACTTGGCAACGTCTATTTTCGTCTGTCTCGGTGCCAACATCGAGAGTGGCCAGAGTTCCTCGCTCATATCATTTTCCTGATGATTAAACAATTAGCTTTATTTTTTTCTACTCATTTTTTCACATTTTTTTTTTCCGTTCCATCCTCGGGCATTACTTTCGAACAATATCTCAAGTTCTCAATTTTTATCGTCTAATTTGATTTCTCACGAATCTCGAAAAAAACCGTATTGTAAAAAAAAATACCGAGAGGAATTACCTTGCAAAGGCGAATTGCATTTGTGTAAGCTTTTGCCATTGTATAAAAATGTACGGCCTGCGATACAACGTTCATCGACTCGTAATGAGCTGCCAAGTGATAAGCCGATGCCGCGTGATTTGTTCTCATTACTAATTCGCAGACTTCTTCGTCGCGGCCGAGATAACAGAGTAATCTTGTGATCGCCAGTGTGTCATTAGCGATTTCATAAAGACGCAAAGCACCCTCCATATCGCCGGTCGACTCGGTATACTGAGCGTGCCAATTTTTTATCGCTCTGAACGAAAAAACATAATCGTGAATTATTTATCGTTGACGATGGACAGACAAAATTTATGTTTAATCGACTAATTCGAAGAAAAAAGTTTTTTTGTTTGTTTTAACGTAAAGAAAAATACACACGGATCATCGGAACTCGTGAGATACGCTTGAAGATCACGATTCTGCGAGAGTAACATTCTCGGTACTTCGAATTTGTGACAATCCGCTTTGGTATACATGTCAATCGCTTTTTCGATTTTTCCCTCAGACTCAAGCGCTTTCGCGTAATTATAATACGTCACTTTTTCCCTTATTTTATTCTCGCTGGACATTAACTTTATCGCCTCGGGATATTTGTCACGGGCCTCAAGGAGCGAGCCCAGAAGATCGAGCCTTCGGGCTTCGCGAAATAACCGCTCGGCGTCGCTCTGGAAAAACAACGAAAATCTACTTTAAGAAAACGAAAATTAAAAAGAAATTCTCATTTCATTCGATCCTTAAACATCACAAAACTTTTTGTTAACTTTACAAAAATCTTAAAGTCACATTGGATAAGAAATTTCCCGCTGATTACGAATATGGCATTTCTATTGATATCTAGAAAAATAATAATATCGGAAAAATGAAGAGAAACATGTTCACAAAAATTGAAAAAAAAATTCGATTCTTTATCAGAGTCAAATTTCCGAGCTAAGAAGTCTCTATGTCTGGTTTTCGCTAAGTTACTGTACGAAAAGTGAAAAATTTTAATCAAAAGTGCGACTAAAGCAAAAAAAACACAATATTTATTCGAAATATTGGTACGATAAATTTGTACAGGTAAAATTTTTTCTAATATGTTTTTTTCTCACGTGCAATCCCAATTCCACGGCTAAGATGCCAACTTTTGCCTCGAGATTCAGCGATTCATCCTGAATGGCTTCTCTCAATGATCTCGCTCCTCTCGCGTGTTTCATGTGACCCAGGCACAAAACCGCCATGTCCAATTGTTTCGTCTTAACGCACATTCGAGCGAGGCTCTTCCACACCGCCTCATTTTTAATTGTTTTTATCGACTTAAACGCCTCGTCCATGTTAGCCATACTAATGTGAAAGCTAAAATCGAGTATGGCCCTTTTCGTCGGTGTGTCGCAGTTGCCAAGCTCCTCGAATTCTCTCATCAACGCGCGAGTTATTTTACTACCGCTCGGGCTCGGTATCTCCGGATTGAGAATTATCACGTGCGGCGATTTAACGCCCAATAGACGACAATTCGTGTCGGCGATCGGACGTACATCCTGTATCGCTATGCCGTTGTCGGGAGTCGCGAACATCGAGACGAGTACCACAGCCGCGCTTGTTTCCTTCATTAAAAAAATTTATGGAAATTATCAGCGAATGCGAAGTATATGGAATTTTTAACTTTTTAATATTGTAAACATGATTTTGGGTCTTTACGTTTTACAATGGATTTGCCATTTAAAAAAATACTTCAAACATCATTTTAGTTTTTCACTGCACTCTATCCGTTATCCTACAATTTTCATATTTCATAAGTTATTCGAGGGTTTCTTTTTTTGATTTTTCCTAATGTAGAAAAAATACTTGCCCGTTCCTCGTTCGTCAATGCTTTGTTCTTGCTCTCTCGTCCCTCGATTTTTTGCGCACGGCATACGAGGACTCGCGGATCGTTAGTGTCCCAACAATGAGCGGTTACCAGTCTCCCACGTGACTTTGATTTTCTACAGAACGCAAACGTTGATTATTCAGTATTGTCGTAAAAAATCTCGTGAAACAACAAGTAAGAATCTATCAACCCTCTCCCTATAACATATGAATCATAAAAATAATCTTATTCCCATATTAAAGTAAAAAAAAACAAGATAAAATGTAAAGAAAACATCCGACGAGTTTTTACATTACGATGTAACTGTTTGTTCACAAGTTGAAAAGTGAAATCCACCCTTAATCGCGATAAAACTAGAGAGTTAAAAAAAAAACTAATGTCATACATCGGCGCTTCGTCGTCGTTGGTGTCGTTCATTTTGCCAAAGTCATACTCGTGTATCTGATCACCCTCGATGTCCCAAACGTAGAGTATCGAGCTCGGCATTAAATTTGACATTGCAACGGTTATCGAGACGCAACGGCAATCGGCATTACAGCGCGCCTCGATTATTTCGGCAAAATCATTGATAGCCTCGTAAGCTGTCATCGCTCTCGTGTGTAATTTTGCCTCGCGTTTACCAATGTCCCAAATCTTAAGTATACCATTTAACGAGCCGACCGTTAAATACTGTCCGGTCAATTCCATCGTAATGGGCTCACCCTCTTCCGGCAATGTCGGCAAACTTTGCACAATCGTACCGTCCATTGATCTAAGTTGTATTATCGTTGGCGTTAAAATAACGAGGGTGCCCTCGTGAATGAGAATTTTTTCATTCTCACAGGCGAAAGAACCGACGGTGGTGGTGGTGAAAATAGTGGAATCACGTGTTATACGATAACTCGTAACTTGACGACCCGACGAGACCGTGACGTAATCCCGGTTCGTCGCTAATATTTGTACCTGTATTTCGGTTTTTAAGGTACAGGACTGATCGCCAATTTCTACGAGCAATTGAGTCGGTGTTAATTGCGAGACGCACGTATCGTCGTTAAATACAGCGCACATTTGTTGCTGATAAAGGACGAACACGTTTGTTATGCAATTTACAGCTAGAAGAGGATTTCTCAGCAACGAACCGCCCCACGTTAATTGCTTCACGGTACCGTGTATCGTGCAAAATTTTGGATTGAACGGCCAACCGTTGTCCTCTCCTTCCGTTATTGCCCGACGCTTCCACAGATATATCGTTCCCAAATTTGTACCAGCTGCCAATGTATCTGCCGGAGAGGTGATGAACAATTTTTCCATTATTTCGTATTACTACGTGGGCAAAAGCGCTTGTTGTATAATTACAATTATAAAATTGTAATATTATAAATTATTAGATATTTTGATAATTATTAAGGGCGGGGTAAGGGTTTTCACTTTCGAAAAATCGAATTTTTTTTTTGTCTTATCTTATTGCTTAATATTTCAAGAATATGTCCTTAAAATTTTAAACCGATCTAAGCAATATTCTTGAAGTTATTGTCTTATTAATCTCCTGGCCTTTAACGATATACCTCTAACAGCTGCGGGCGGTCGGGCTAGCAGTGCAGCTGTCGAACAGGTATACAGTTTATTCATTGCTATTGTGTATATAGTATATGGTGTATACTATACACTACAATATTTTAAAAGAAGAATGGAGCTGGAATCGATGATTCTGTGTAAGTTGGAAAAAAAAAAATTTTTCTTCACTTTTTTACTTCATAAACTTTAGACGCGTTTTTCTCAAAACTACTTTTTCAAAGTCCGTGTTCACTGCCATTTAAAAACTGATAGACCGATTCATTTCAAACTTTGTACACATTTTCTACATATAAAATACCTCCCCCCAACGTTGAGTTAAATTTTTTTTTTTTTACATTAAGGGTGTAACCCTTAAAACAACAGTTCACACTTTAGACAACAGGAAAATAACAGTTCACACTTTAGATGGCCGCCAAAAATTTTTAAATGAAAAAAAAATATTTCAGAGAACGTTGGGGGGAAGATTTGATTATAATTTGACTAAATTTTCATGGTTTTTCATTTTCAGATAATTTCCGGCCGAGTTATAGTGAACACCGCAAATTGTTTTTTTTTCCAAGACGTTCTGGGGGAAGCTCTGTTACGGGCTTATGCTTCAATATTTCTGCATGAAAAAATTACACAACATTGTCAAAAGTATGCTCAATAATGTACAAAAGGTTCGAATAAAATTGCTCAATCCATATTTGAGAAAAAAAATCGCAAAAAAAGTGGTTTTTTTACGCTGAAACCCTTACTCCTCCCTTAATGTCATTACGAATTATAAAAAATTACAATTGCATTATAATTTTGATTCCTCATAGAGGAATCATCGTTTTCGCGAAAAATTTCGCTACTCTTTCAGTGTTAATAATTGTGAACATACGCAAAAATTATTAGGAAGCGATACGGGGCGTTTCAATTTGTATCATTTTTTATTGTTCTTGGTAATGCATATTCTAGATTACTCTTTCTTACCATTATTCTTGCAATACGAGAGACTCGTGCATATTTCCTGTGGTGTAGCCATATTACCGTTTGTCGTCTCGGGTGGACTCAACACGTAGGTATCACCGGTTTGGAGATCCCAGCATCTAACGCTCATTTCACCGGTAAGCACGGCCAGTGTATTGCCACCGACCCAACACAATGCCGGACCGGTTCGTGACATGTCGCTCTTACCGCTCAATTTTACCTGAATAACAATATGTATTCATGAAAAAAATTGAATTGTTTTGTTTCGATTAAAGTTTATGAAGTATGAGACAATGAAAATTGGCTTCCGAAGCGAAAAAAATCATACATTGAAAAAATAACAGTAGTATAGTGTTCTCGTACTCGTGTCAATTCTGTGAGACGTCCGGTGGTCGGATCAGCTTGAAAATGTCCAATGTTCAAGCCTTCGGTCAATACAACGAGCGAATCTCTCGTTGTATGATGAAGCAAACAATGTAGAGACATTCCATCGGTATTTAATACTTCCTTGCATTGACCCTGAGCATCGATGTAATAAATTATACCGCTTGTCGAACCAATGTAGAACGAAAGATCGTCTTTACGAGACGGATGGGCGATTGGTGCGGCGGTTCTTGGACGCCAAGAACTAAATAAATCGAGAGCTCTCTCGTCTCCTGCAACCGCAGCTTTTGCTAAATCACTAGAAAAAAAAAATGCCAATGAAACAATGGAATTACTTAATGATTTAATATTTTTATGAAATTTTCTGACAAATTATCAGACTACATATGCCGCGATTGGTTTATTTTCAAAACTAATTAATTAAATATTTTACGAAATTTCTTTGGAAATGATATAACAAAAAATTTTACCAGAATAATTATATTAAGGGTGCGTCACTTTTAGATTCACAGCCAAAATTGAAATTCAATGAGAATCTTGAGTGAAAAAAATTAATGATATTGAAGATATTAAGAAAATTTGTTTTAAGTTATAATTTTTCCAGTTTTTCATCATATCACGAATGCGTATTATGATCGAATCAAATTATGATCGAAATATGGATAATTAGATAATACCTCAAATCCACAGTAGGTTTTGGTGGAGCCGTTTTGAATGCAATATGAGCGAAAGATTCTTTCAGCTCGTGATGAAACGTAACGAGAAGCTGACCCCTTGGATCAATTTTCCAACCGACTACTGATCCGACCGAGTCGGCGGATACTAAACGACCGCCGTACTGGCTCCATTGCAATATCGTTATCGGATCTCTGTGCGGCGTTATAGTGATGTTGAACTCGCTGCTACCAGAGTCACCGGGCCATATCTGAAAAAGTGAATTACATTATTTTAAACACAAATATCGTGAATTTATCCGTAAATTACGAAGTTCCACAATTGACAGAGTAAAATTTAGGAAAATTGAATTTCTTGTTATTGCGTTTCCCAGAATTTTTATGCTTTTTTCGTTAAATTCCAGACGAAACATTGCAAACCCTTATTTCTCCAGTTTCCCATCCGGCGACGAGCCATCTTCTCTCAGGATGCCAGCCAAGAGCTGTAACTTGAGCGACAGAGTGTCTGGGTGATTCAACATCCTGTAGAGGTTCGCCCTGATCATCGTAGATCGTAACGAAGCCACCTTTGTCCTGTGAATAAGCGGCGACTGCGAGAAGTGGAAAATTCGCGTGCCATGTTGCGATAGTGCTTATCGAAGCGGTCTCAGGATTTTGTACACGAGTATCAAAATACAGTGTCATTTTTATAATGTTTATTCTCAATTTTTCTTAGTTTTTATTATACACATGATTAAATGCCCTGATATAGAGTCATTAAACACTTTTTGTGAATCGTTAATACATTTTCTTATCGACAAACTTTGGATACAATAATTAGTACTTTTGTTTATCGTCAATGACAGATGACAATGGACAGCTATCAATCTCCATTTTGACACATTTACGAGGGTCAACGCCGGTACTTAAAATAATCGATTTTATATGATCGATTATGACTTTAATTTTTTTTGTACGCGCAAGATGACGCTACTGTCGAGGCGACAGTGGCGCTATCTGTAAATCTGTATTACCCAAAAGTGGCTCATGGACACAAAAAAGCACAATCTAATGTTTATTCTGTTTATAAATAAATAATAAATGTGCTTGAGTTTGAAAAAAAAAAATATGAAGAGAACAATAATTATGAAACGTTTATCGTTTTTTTTCGTCTCACGAGATCTATGATTCTCTAATTCTCACGTGTTATGAGTTATAAGAACGGATCTGATCGTCAAACCTGTTAATGTTCAATTCGTGGATTGTTGATTTTTCATTGTATTTGTTAAATATCGTGCATCAATGATTAATTAAGGGATAATTCTTTGAGAATGAAAATTTAATTCTATTAATAGAAGAACATTTCATTGAGAATACTTGCAACATGGACGAGGACAGTAAGAAATATATACTATTATAATTGCACGATTTATCAATTTTTTTTTTTCACTTTTGTTTACAAAATGATATTTTTGTCTATCAAATGAGTTATGACCAAACGACGTAAAAATTTCCTGTTTCTCAATTTTTATCCAGGACTGGTTAAGCGAAAGCAAAAAGCAAAGCGCGACAGTAACGTCGTACAGCTGGCCCAATTCTCGAAAGAACTGGGCGACATGTATTTCGAGACGGGACGTCTCAAGGACGCTCTACTCGAGTATAACGATCAACTAATGGCTTGCGAAATATTGAACGAAAAGCTCAATTGTGCCATAGCGCACAGAATGATTGGCGAGGTTCACGCCAGCCTTGGCGATTACGAGGAAGCTCTGACCCATCAAACTCTTCATCTGGGTAAATTACAATATACTTTTTTCCCAGAAATTGTATACCACCACACTGGATATCGTTGGGACAGTCAGTAACGACAATTTTGCCACGTTAGTACAGAAGGAGCCAGAGAAGCGGAGAATGTACTGGAACAGCAGAGAGCTCTCGCTACCATAGGCAGAACTCACTTTTGTCTGAGCGAAGCGCTCTCCGAAGAATCTGCGGAGAGAAGAGAAGCTTTGTTGGCTGCCAAAAGAGCTTACTCAAAGAGTCTCAAACTTTGCAATCAGTGAGTTTTGTTTTATCATAATTTTCAATAGTTTTATGTTGAGTTAGCATTGTGTTGGTGCAATTTTTATTGTTTGATAGGTCATTGAAACAACAATTGAACCAAAGGTGTGAATTATTCTTTGTAAAACCGAGAAAAAAAAAAAACCTAAAAGAATATGTAATTCCTGAAAAATTGATGAAAATTAGAAAAATTTGAAAATAAATCGTTTTTAATCGTTTTGTATATCGAACACACATTTCTAGAGTACTCGCAACAGCTCATTATTGTCACGAATAATAGAACCAATTATTAAAAATTGTACACTTATTCTACTGATACCCAGCTCTTTAATTACGTTACAATTTTTTTTCGCGTTTCACAGACTGGAGAATACCGGCATTAAATTCGCCGAAATGATGACAATGAGAGCGAGACTCTTGCTGAATCTTGGCCTCGTTCTCGAGGAACAAAAAGAGCCTCAGCAGGCGATCGAGCTTGTCGAGAAGGCCGCCGAATTGTGCAAGAAGCACAAGCTCGCTGAAGATTTGCACAGAACACAAATTGCCCTGGGCGCTCTTCACGAGCGTCAGGGACACTTTGGTCTCGCACTGAGACACGTTGACGAGGCAATTGCTATCGACGATTCGTCGTTAAAGACCGTCGGTCAATTGACCAAAGCCGAATTATTATTGCGTCTTGGTCATTGGCCCGAGGCTCGTGAGATTTTAGTCACGCTGTATCTGTCGAAGAATGTTTCGCAAACGACGTCACAACAAATTCAGAGATTACTTCGAATCGGTAATTCATAATTGACGATAGTATTAACGGAGCGGGGGGGGGGCGGGGCGGTCAGCACAAAAGTCCGAAAAAGATGTGCTTTGTTTTTTTAATTTGCTCCCAAAAAATTGTAGTGGAAATGCCAAACGAGATTCGTACGAAATGTTTTTATGATTATTTTAAAAAAATATTGAGATCGGTATGTGAATAATTTAAAGATAAATTCTAATATATCTCAAATATTAGTTTTATCTGCAAAAATATCAATCGGCTTCTACAATTTTTTTGGATTCAAGTCTGAATATTCGTTAACATTTTCGGACACGCATTCTCAACAAACGCTAATACAATAAATACAAATAAAAGTTATCTTTAAGCATGATTACAAATTAGCAGGTTTTTTTGTTCATTTTCAGTCGTAACGATCTCGCGCGCCGAGGACAGTCTTGACGTCGAAAGCGATCGTGAAACACGTCAAAGGCTTTACGAGAGTCTCGGCGATGCCGCTGTGGCTGTTCGTTCGTACGACAAAGCGTTGGATTATTATCGCGAAATGTTATCATACGCGGACGAGGATAATTGTAACGAGCAAATATCCGCTGCTCTGGTGAGTCTCGTACAGACGTATCGCGATGCGTCACGTTTCGCGGAGGCAATACCGTACGCCCGTCGTGAATTACGTTTGTCGACCGAACCATCGGAAATTTGTCGTTCGGCACTAAATCTCGCCGATCTTTTACATCTGACAAAAGCCCCAAAAGCCGAAATAATGGAAATTTACGATCTCGCCACGTTGAACGCCCGTAAATGTGACAATCGTTTGTTAGAAGCGTCGGTGACGAAAGATCTTATAATTTATCTCGAGGATATCGAGGAATTCGAGGAGGCGGAGAAAATTAAGAAAACATTGGATCAACTACCGGAATCGCTGATCGACGCGACAAGCGAGACCGAGTCCGACAACGCGAACATAGGCGCTGATATATGTCTCGAGGATTTGTCGGACGTTGAGGCGGCGATGAGAAAGAAGAATGAAAATTCAACGCGCAATACACGACGTACAAAACGCGCTCTCGTTGTCAAGAGAAACGACAAAGGCGAGACGAAACTTCATGTCGCCTGTATAAATGGTAATATCGAAGAGGTTGAAAAATTACTCGAGGCGAATCATCCGACAAACGTGAAAGATCATTGCGGCTGGACACCGCTTCACGAAGCTGCCAATCATGGTTACGCGGAGATTGCACAACTTTTGATAAAATCCGGCGCGAATGTCAATGATCCCGGTGGCGCGATGTGCGGCGGTGTAACGCCACTTCACGACGCAGCGTCTTGCGGAAATTTCTCGATAATATGTTTGCTGATGAAGCACGGAGCTGATTTGTTGCTGAGAACGAGAGACGGCGATACGGTGTTGGATTGTCTCGAGGGTTGGAAAAATCGCGTTGGAGATTTGTCGTCGTCCGAACAAGCGGAATACGACAATTTGCACGATACACTCGTGGCGATAGTGCCGAGAAATCGAAAAAAATCGCCGCTGTCCTCGGGCAAAAAGGTTATTAACGATCTAACGGACGACGACGACATTCAGCCGGAGGACAATGATGTCGGGAGGATATCAGCTAGCGAGGATTATCGTCGTACAATAGAGAATTTGAAAAATCGCAGTAGAACGATCAATTCGACGACGAGACGCTCGTCTTCAGTGGCGAAAAAACAATCGGCTCCTCTGATCGATAGCGAGGAAACATTGGTCGATGATTGGCTCGAGGATGATTTGAATTCTACGATAATAGATAGAACGCTCGTCGAGGAACGTTTGGCAACGAGTATCAAGAGAAAATCCAGCAATTCCACGCCGGATGTTGAGAAAATTGTCAAACGTCCGAGAATCAAGTCTACGGATAATACGAAGACAATTGAATTGTTCGTTGATGAAAATAGTCGCGAGAGTAACAACAGCGATTCGTCGGATATTTTTGAGCTTCGGACGTTCGGTAAAGTGGCGAAAAAATCGAAAAAACGACAAATGTCACTCTTAAAATCGGGATTTACAAGAGATTCGTTATCGCGCACTCCATCGCCGTTGTTCAATTATAACGCTGAGTGTTCGAATAATTTCGAAAGAATTGACAATATTCCGTGCGAAAACGTGAGATTGCAAATTCGCATTGGAGAAAAATTGATTAATTTGAAATTACGATTTCCCGAACAACGCGAGACCACGATTGCCAGTCTCGTCGACGATGTCGTTGACAAATTTCAGGATGAAACTGGCTGCAAGGTCCAAGTCACGCTCGCGACAATGAGTGGTGAAATTTTGTTGCGCGAGGATACGCTGATGAAAGTTCGAGCGGTCGACGGTGTTGTACGATTGGTTGCCGATATCGTTGAAACTAGGATACCTCCGATCGTCGAGAGATATGAGAAAATTTGCAAAAATCATCAAATTCGTGAGTTCATGATTGCAGTTTTTTTTAATGCAAGTTAAATGACTGGTTAACGGGATTTCGTCGTGTCGGTTAAAAAAAAAGCATAATAAACCCATTTTTTTAAACGGATAGTAGTAATGATACCCGTGATCTGTTTTTGAACAAAAAAAATGGACCAATGAACTCCATTCGTGCATTGTCAATTTCTTTTTAATAGATAATGGGGTTCAGCTCCGTTTTTCAATTTTTTTCAATAAGCACCAACGGAGCTCACCTCGTAAGCCAAATTTAAAAAAAATCGTTAACGGACACGAACTGCATTTATAATTATAGTTATTTTTGAAGTTTCTTTTTTAAATAACATTGCTGACTATCAAAGTAACAGAATATGCAAGATTCAATTCAGAATTCACTAATTCTGATAATTATTGATCTTTCGCAAAACTAGCCATTCACTGATCCGAACCCACGAACCTACAATAATCCTCAAAATAATTTCGCAATTAATTCGTAATATTAAGGGAGGGGTAAGGGTTTCAGCGTAAAAAAAAAAAACTTTTTTTACGATTTTTTTTCTCAAATATGAATTCAGCAATTTTATTCGAACCTTTTGTACATTATTGAGCATACTTTTGACAATGTTGTGTAATTTTTTCATGCAGAAATATTGAAGCATAAGCCCGTAACAGAGCTTCCCCCAGAAAGTCTTGGAAAAAAAACAATTTGCGGTGTTCACTATAACTCGGCCGGAAATTATCTGAAAATGAAAAACCATGAAAATTTAGTCAAATTATAATCAAATTTCCCCCCCAACGTTCTCTGATAATTTTTTTTTTTCATTTAAAAATTTTTGGCGGCCATCTAAAGTGTGAACTGTTATTTTCCACGAAAAATTCCGCCATTTTGTGGGTGGGAAACACCCTTAATGTAAAAAAAAAAAAATTTTACTAAACGTTGGGGGGAGGTATTTTATATGTAGAAAATGTGTACAAAGATTGAAATGAATCGGTCAAGTAGTTTTTAAATGGCAGTGAACACGGACTTTGAAAAGGTAGTTTTGAGAAAAACGCGTCCAAAGTTTATGAAGTAAAAAAGTGAAGAAAAAATGTTTTTTTTCAACTTACACAGAATCATCGATTCCAGCTCGTTTCTTCTTTTAAAATATTGTAGTGTATAGTATACACCATATACTGTATACACAATAGCAATGAATAAACTGTATACCTGTTCGACAGCTGCACTGCTAGCCCGACCGCCCGCAGCTGTTAGAGGTTTAGCGTTAAAGGCCAGGAGATTAATAAGACAATAACTTCAAGAATATTGCTTAGATCGGTTTAAAATTTTAAGGACATATTCTTGAAATGTTAAACAATAAGATAAGACAAAAAAAATCGATTTTTCGAAAGTGAAAACCCTTACCCCGCCCTTAAAGTAATTTTTTGTGTTTTTTTTTCTTTCAGAATCACGTGAGCAAGTATCGAAGTGTTTAAAAATTTGCGAAAACACATCGACATTACGGATTAAAGCGGGCGAACTTATGGACAACGAGATAATTCCTCTCGTCAAGTGTATCGAGTATCAGGAAGAATTGCAAATTCTCCAATTGTCCGGCGCGTCGTTGTACGACACCGGTGAAATATTGAACAATACACTAAAACGCTTGACAACGTTGCAAGAATTACATCTACGAGGATGTGACATAGATGAAAATTGTTTGCTGAGAATCGAGCGTTTACCGAGTCAATTGAGAATCTTAGATCTCAGTTACAATCCACTGGGTGTGCGTTGTCAGGAAAAATTTTACAAACTAATATCTCATCATCGTCATTTGCAAACGTTAAATTTACGTTTTTGCAAATTAACGAATTTTCCATCGTCCGAGGAGTGGATGAGTTTGGTAAATTTGGATCTATCGTCGAATCCTTTGAATAGCAACGTAACAACGCGTTTTCTACGACGTCAGATGTTGAGTTTAAAACTCTCGAGTACGGGAAATTCTTCGTTAATACGTGAAATTATCGATATCACGAGAATTTCATTGACCACCCTCGAAACCCTTGAATTGTCTTGTTGCGACTTGACGGATATCGATGTTCTCGCGATAGTCGCGCGAGCAGTTAATTTGTCAAAATTTGTCGCAAGTGGTAATGGAAAAATGACGAAAAGAAGCGTGGAAACGTTGCTGAAGCGTAAACCATCGTTGTCGCAAATAGAGGCGAGCGGTTGCGAAAAAATTTCGGATATTCCTAGTAACGATGTTCACATTGATAATCCAGGTATTTGTAGTCTTACGGTCAGTATGTCACTGGGAATGGAACATTTATGGCTGAGATTGTGGCGCGGTACGGCGTATATTCGCGCTTTACCTCACGACGTTATTACATTCAAGCCAATTGTTCATTAACATCGTGATAATTCCAAATATCCTCTCCTAGTTATTTATTTATAAATTTGTTTTTTTTTTGTTTGTTTTATGAAAAAAAGCATACAATTTCTTTTGAAACGTTCAATGACGAGACTAAGCGTTGTTTTCGTCATTTCAATTGAAAAGCATACATTTTATTTCCTATTTTGCAATGCAATTGATCGATCGTTATTCGACATCCCGAATTTTCCAACAAAACATTGCCGAGCGTCATTGTCAGCGATGGTATGAAGGGTTTCAGTCGTTCCTCCACGTCCCCGTTGTTCCACATAAAACTAATGTGAAAGGAGGCGTCCTTGGAGAGAGAACAAACAAATTCGTGAGTTATATTGTCTTTTTATAAGAATAAAGGGCAAACGATACGTTTTGTTGAAAAAAAAAAAAAAAAAAAATGTAAGATAATTACAAATACATTGTACATTGGTTGTAATGGGATTGTGAATTTTATAGTCTATTGGTGGAAAAAAAAATAGATTAACGAGCCTGATGGCGAGAACCGAGAAAGATTGTTATGATTTACCTCGTAAAACGGTGGCAACTGATAATCGGCCAATAATTTGTTCAATCCATCGGTGAGTCGTTTTAACGAATCGTCGGTGGTTGCGCATCTTATAGCGAGAAATGTACGTGTTCTATCGTCGTTGCAATACACCTCAACGTCCCGTAGTTCGATCGTAAATCTGTTTGTATCTCTGCATAGATTTTTCACGCTGTCCACAAATGATTCGATCCAGTGAAACTTAAGTATCAGTGTTCGCGTCAGACTGAGATGAAACTGACGAAATAGGTATTTACCTTGGACTGGCAATTCCGAGCTCACCGATTTCATCCACGATATCACCGATTCCTCGGGTTCGTCTAAATTAAAATTGTATTCCTTCATTAGAATAATTGAGCAAAAGTGTACTTAGAATCTAACTCATTCAAACGCTGTGCGGAAATTTCACCAAGAAGTCAATGATATTTTGCTTCATTTTCGATTTAAATGTTTTACCAAAGAGTAATTACTTTTAAACCACCTTTTTAACTAATTGGTTCAGTGAGGAATTTAGAAATACTTATCAACTAGTATTACAGTGATTTTGTGAATAAGATATTTTTTTGAAAAAAGCAACATTTTTGCTCAATTGATTTTGCTAGGAATTTATAAAACCTACATTCTGCATAGATGAGCGTAGCCCAATTGCCACGCTCGTGCTTGAACGATCTCGTTCGACCATCGTGATCTTTCGGATTGTCGTTTACTTCCTCGTGATGATCGACGCCCTTCCACGTTAATATGCTCTGTGGCAAGGGTAAGCTGTTAAAGATCGATCATTTGAATGTTAAATAAACTTTTCAAAGGCCTAACGTTACGTTTCCTCCAAACACAAAGGTATTTACAAAATATTTACTTATTTACCATAGAGAATTGAAAAAATAAAATAAATGTGATTACGCACTATGAACACTTTCAACCATAAATATGATTGTGATAAATAATAATTTATTAAAACTTTGTAATTTTTGTTTCAGGCAGTTTTTGTACGACTGATTTCCGCTCATTAGATTTTTTAATTTCTTCAATTTGAATATTTGAACGACCATTCTGTCTATTTCTCGATTTGTCCACCAGGTGCCGAATTATTTTTAATTTTTTTCTTACCACAAATATATGCAAAGTCTTAACGAATAAATAAAACTAATCTCATTCGAATGGCAATTAAATTTCATCGTAATGAATCTCAGTTTTTCGAAATGATGGGGGTTAAGGCCATTTACAATTTCGAGCTAGCTGTAGTTTTCAAATCAATGCCATTTTCGAATTATTGATATTTCTTGCATAGAATCATTAAACGACAAATAAACTCTACGTTTAACCTTTCCGCGTAGTATCACCAATTAAATTTGATTGTTTTTTTTCGAGGTTATGTCATTCTGTCACCTCTGCGATCGAAACTTACCTCTGTTCGTGTTTTCCATTATTTTCGCGTGTATCACGAGGATCATGAAAATCTTGATCATCGTTTTCCGAGTCGGAAGAATAAGTTCCTATCAAACTTAATCCTGCCATTGTTGTTAAACGTTTTGTCTGTTTTTAATTACAATCGCAGCATCTCACGATTTTCTCACTGCACCTTATTCTAAACACGAACAGCTGATTCCGAAATAAGGTGCATTGCAGATTCCTGCATAGCCCACTCCCTGATTTAAAAAGAGCAAAAAAGTAGAAATGGCCAATTCTTTTCGAAATTATGCGTTGGTATTGGGAAATTTTCGAATAATAAATCAGTTTTTGAAAAATTACTATAGTTGAAAAAATTTGTATATATTATGTAAAATGTATAGGATGGAACTGCTTGCACCAAAATTGCATTTGTTTACGCGTCAAAGACAGTTTGATATGTACAACTGCCTTTTTTTTTCAAATTACCGTTTTCCATTGTTGCAAATTTATTTTCTAGCGCAAATCATCTTGTTGTATATCGAAAAAAGCTTTTTATGCAATATGTCTTAATTTAATTATAGTGGTGAGATTACCCACTTTAATTTTGGCAAAACTTCACATTTTTTGTCACAGCGGTGTGTGTAAGGAAGGATTTGACTTTAAAGGTTTAAAAATGAAAAAAAAAACAATAAGAACACAACGCTTTGTCGCAATAATACCACATAAAATGTAATTGTTGTTCTTTATCCTTCTGAATATATTAATATTCAGAAGTTTAGTTTACAAACAGGCGCGTTTGGGTTTGTTCGACTTTGATCAACTGAATTTTTCGACCGCACAGATAAATTGTCTCACTAGCTGTTTTGCAAGGGGCCCCCCACGAAACGTCATCGCTGAATTCTATTCCCCCATTTTCGGTACTTTATTTTTAATCGTTAATTTTTTAAATACGTCCGGGGAAACGATGCTCCTCGATTTGTTCGTTCCATTTCTCTATCCAGTTGTTCGGGCATAACGATTGGTAGGTCCTCTTAAAGTACTGGCAAGCCTCATAATCAGCACCGCGGACCTTCGAGCAGCGATGAAAATCCAAGTAATTCTGGTAGCAATTCCTATTTTACGTTTTTCGAATTTTATTAATAATTCAATTCCCGTTTTAAATCAATTTGTTGTTTTTTTTCTTTCTTTTCCACAAAACTTGTTAATGAAGAAAGAACAAAAATATGGAAAAACGAAATTTTTCGGATGATTCGCCAAGAGTACAAATTTTATTATTTATAGTAAAACATATAACCGACCTTTCATCTTTTCATTAATTCTTTTTATTTCTCATTGCCGACAAAATAATAAATAAAAAAAAGAATAATAATGACGCAACAATATACTGACAACTGTGATGGATTTACCTTGTCTGGTTTTGATTCGGGAATCTCGGATCAAACGGTGGAGTTTTGATCTGGTCGAGAGAAGTAAGCTCAGGCATGGTTGTGTTTATAGCTCGCTGCTTAACAGGATTATTCACATATTACTTATAATAATCAATGTTATTATAATATCTATATATATATATATATCAATGGAAAGTTCTTAAAATCTTAAAATCGACTTCCCCCTTCAATTTTTTTCAAAATCTCATCTCGCTCCCGTGAAAAAAAAAATCTCGCTCTCTCGCTCTTGTCCATTTTCCTTTCCGTATCACTCGTAACACTTAAGCACAGACAACAAAAAGTTCTCTCGTTTATCTTCTTTGTACGTTTTTTCGCCTCTCTCTTTCTCACGCCACCTTCAAAGCTCCTCGTCTCTGTACACCCGGGCTTACGGCATTGTTTTACGCTTAGAAGAAAAAAAAAACGAAAAAAAAAACAACCGCGTGACTGTCGTAAATTTTGACGAAATAATGCGGATTACCGAGGATCTTTTTCGTTTCATTAAGTGATCTCGGAAGGTAAGGCCATAAGATCGTTTTAAGGGCAGGAAAAAAAATAGGCGACGAAGATGCGGAAGAGGCGGAAGAAAAAAAAAAGTCGAATTTTGCCTTATTTCACAAGTGGCCTTGTATTGTCCTCCTCTTGGCAACATACTTCGCGATACTTCTTAACTTCCGCCATGTACAATGACCACGCGTCTTTGGGCTGATCGACAATCTGTTCGGTCTTTTGTTTCGCTACCATACCGGTTTTCAATATTCTACCGCCGCGTCTCTTGCCGACCATCAGCGGCGGCGGCGCAACCGGTTTTTCCTCGAGTAAGGAGGTCGTCGGTTTGCACGGTGGTTGCATTTGTTCCTGCATCTTTTTGAACATTTCCATAAAACTACCGTCGTTCTTAAAAGCGTTCGATTGCGAGGCTATAATTGCCTGCTGTTGTGCTATCTGTTGTTGTAGCGTGATCTCGTTAATGTCGTCGGTATGATCGGAATTGTACGAGGTACCGCGATTGTGACGACGATTATCGCGATAACGATGCCGCTCGCGACTCTTGTTACGACTACGACTGCGTCTTCTTTCGCGCGATCGTGAACGTCCGCGGGAACGTGATTTCGATCTTTCTCTGCGGGAATACTTGTGAGCGCGCGTTCTCTCGCGATCATTGTCGTTTCTCTCGCGATCGTTAGAACGTGATTTTCCACGTCCACCGCGACTCGACGTTTGCGGCGATGATCTTGACGAGCTTGTTCTTCGTCGACGTCTCTCCGGCGTCGTGTCTTTTCGTGATTTTCGACTTTTCGTATGTTGCTCATTTCCGAGACTCGTACCGGCGACACACGGCGATGTTGAACGATTTGACGAACGGCTCTTCAACCTATCGTGAGCCGTTGGAAATGTGCTGAATGTTGGCGGTGAGGGTGGCGTCGGTGGTGTTAACGACCTCGTTAAATGACCTTGACGCTTTGGATCCATTGCTTCGCCGGCTTCGTTCGCCAACACCCTTTGTGCGTCCAATGACGAGCTTCACTTTTTGTTTGTCTCTTTCTTTCTTTTTCTTTCCGTTTTGGCTTTTTTGTTTTTCGTTTCTGCGTGTATTTTTTTTGTTTGTTTTTTTTACTTTTTTTGCCCACCACCGGCCAGGCTGAGACACTCGGTATCGGGATACCTATAAGGATAGAAACTACCTTCTATAAGTAAAACAGCCCGAGACGACTCGTATATTCCATTTTTTTTTTAATTTATCATAATTTATACGTGTTTATGGATTTTTCTTTTTTCTATATTCTTTTTCGAGAACAAGCAAGAGTAGACTCAGAGCGAGAGAGTGATGTGAGAGCGAAACGGAGAAGTATTCAACGAATTAATTACTAGAATTATCTCTATGTACCTAATAGCGTTCTTTTTTTTTTTTTTTTTTTTTCGTTTTTGGATATACAAGAGTGCGGGATGAGCCTCCATATTTTCTCTCGAAAATAGGAAGGCCGATAGGTGTTTTTGAGAAAGAACGAGCAAGGCTGATTAGAGAAAATTGATAATAACGATTGAAAGTATGTACGAGAGGGAGCGATCACAAAGAAAAATTCATATCAATTTAATGTGTATGGAGTATGTTTTTTTTGCAATTTTGAATCGTCCCAGCTGCCCGCTTTTAAGTGAAAAAAATCTGTGACTCGACGGTGACGATATTGAATATTGGGAACAAAACAAATAGCCGATAATATTGAAACGATTGATACACAAAGTTGATGCAATTTTCAATGGAATCGTTTGGAATTTTTTGACTAAGCACGTGTTCATATAAACGGTTGAAAACAAAAGGCTATCCAAAGTATGGACTTTGCCGTTAAAGAATACAAAAAATGTTCATCCTGACCGATGTGAAACCATGCAAATTATCAATATCAGATAATTGTATATTTTCTGGATCTAGAAATGTCGGTAAATGATCGGAAAATCGACGTGGCAATTTGATTTTGTAAAGAAAAAAATTTTTTCACAAAAGCATCAACACACGATTATGATTTACAAAAGAACGCAGTCTCGTTATCAAACGACCGAATTGATGACACAAGGAAATTGTAAAAAGGGGCGGGAGGGCGGTGAATGACAAAAAAAAAACACCTTTTAAATTCTCCAATTTACAGCTCAGGGTCGTGCGATCGACACGTCAGGTGCACGGGAATGGGAGAGAATGAGAGAAAACGAAGAACGAAAAAACTTCACTTGCGAACCCTTACCAATCTGCTAAAGCCTTTTTTTTCTCTTTCTATCTTTCTTATCCTTTCTTTTTCCGGAATAACCCGTAGGAAAAACAAAAGTATTACGCTAATGCTTCGAGATTATGTCGGAGGCTCGTTTTTTAACGTTTATTAAACGCTATACCCTAAAATTAGATGGATTTATCTTTGCGTGTAATACCTGGATTCGGCTCTGCGTTGAAAACAAAATGGCCACTGAGGAAAATCGTAGCCGAATTTCGTTACGTCATGGAGGGGGATGTTTGATGCGGTGCACTGCGGGGCTCTCCCTCATACGGGCACTGGAACGCCACGATATGATCGAACGGCAATTGACTCAACTAATATGACAAAAGGTCCGTTTTTATCTCTTGGGCACAAACCGTCTTTACCGACGGTTCATTCTCTCGTCTCTGTCGATCATGTACCGACTTTTATCTCTAATTATTTTTTATTCATTTATATATTTATCTAATTAGTTATCAGTTAACTTAGTTATCAGTTAATTGGTTAGTAAGTCAATTTGGCATGAATATTCATATTCATGACATATTAAGATGAGCAATTAAATACTACAGATAATTTTTAAAAAATGTCAAGTCCCTTAAAAACCATACCGTTTGAATAATTCTCCGCGGCAAAATGTCCCTTGAGGCTGTGAAACGAAGGCATCGACGCGGAAAAGAGCAAAATTCAATCAGAAGATCCGTTTTTATCTCTTGAGCACAAACCGTCCTTACCGACGGATCATTCTCTCGTCTCTGTCGATCATGTACCGACTTTTATCTCTAATTATTTTTTATTCATTTATATATTTATCTAATTAGTAATCAGTTAACTTAGTTATCAGTTAATTGGTTAGTAAGTCAATTTGGCATGAATATTCATATTCATGACATATTAAGATGAGCAATTAAATACTACAGATAATTTTTAAAAAATGTCAAGTCCCTTAAAAACCATACCGTTTGAATAATTCTCCGCGGCAAAATGTCCCTTGAGGCTGTGAAACGAAGGCATCGACGCGGAAAAGAGCAAAATTCAATCAGAAGATCCGTTTTTATCTCTTGAGCACAAACCGTCCTTACCGACGGATCATTCTCTCGTCTCTGTCGATCATGTACCGACTTTGATCTCTAATTATTTTTTATTCATTTATATATTTATCTAATTAGTTAACAGTTAACTTAGTTATCAGTTAATTGGTTAGTAAGTCAATTTGGCATGAATATTCATATTCATGACATATTAAGATGAGCAATTAAATACTACAGATAATTTTTAAAAAATGTCAAGTCCCTTAAAAACCATACCGTTTGAATAATTCTCCGCGGCAAAATGTCCCTTGAGGCTGTGAAACGAAGGCATCGACGCGGAAAAGAGCAAAATTCAATCAGAAGATCCGTTTTTATCTCTTGAGCACAAACCGTCCTTACCGACGGATCATTCTCTCGTCTCTGTCGATCATGTACCGACTTTTATCTCTAATTATTTTTTATTCATTTATATATTTATCTAATTAGTTAACAGTTAACTTAGTTATCAGTTAATTGGTTAGTAAGTCAATTTGGCATGAATATTCATATTCATGACATATTAAGATGAGCAATTAAATACTACAGATAATTTTTAAAAAATGTCAAGTCCCTTAAAAACCATACCGTTTGAATAATTCTCCGCGGCAAAATGTCCCTTGAGGCTGTGAAACGAAGGCATCGACGCGGAAAAGAGCAAAATTCAATCAGAAGATCCGTTTTTATCTCTTGAGCACAAATCGTCTTTACCGACGGATCATTCTCTCGTCTCTGTCGATCATGTACCGACTTTGATCTCTAATTATTTTTTATTCATTTATATATTTATCTAATTAGTTATCAGTTAACTTAGTTATCAGTTAATTGGTTAGTAAGTCAATTTGGCATGAATATTCATATTCATGACATATTAAGTGAGCAATTAAATACTACAGATAATTTTTAAAAAATGTCAAGTCCCTTAAAAACCATACCGTTTGAATAATTCTCCGCGGCAAAATGTGCCTTGAGGCTGTGAAACGAAGGCATCGACGCGGAAAAGAGCAAAATTCAATCAGAAGATCCGTTTTTATCTCTTGAGCACAAATCGTCTTTACCGAGGGATCATTCTCTCGTCTCTGTCGATCATGTACCGACTTTGATCTCTAATTATTTTTTATTCATTTATATATTTATCTAATTAGTTATCAGTTAACTTAGTTATCAGTTAATTGGTTAGTAAGTCAATTTGGCATGAATATTTATATTCATGACATATTAAGATGAGCAATTAAATACTACAGATAATTTAAAAAAAATGTTAAGTCCCTTAAAAACCATACCGTTTGAATAATTCTCCGCGGCAAAATGTCCCTTGAGGCTGTGAAACGAAGGCATCGACGCGGAAAAGAGCAAAATTCAATCAGAAGATCCGTTTTTATCTCTTGAGCACAAACCGTCTTTACCGACGGATCATTCTCTCGTCTCTGTCGATCATGTACCGACTTTGATCTCTAATTATTTTTTATTCATTTATATATTTATCTAATTAGTTATCAGTTAACTTAGTTATCAGTTAATTGGTTAGTAAGTCAATTTGGCATGAATATTCATATTCATGACATATTAAGATGAGCAATTAAATACTACAGATAATTTAAAAAAAATTTTAAGTCCCTTAAAAATCATACCGTTTGAATAATTCTCCGCGGCAAAATGTGCCTTGAGGCTGTGAAACGAAGGCATCGACGCGGAAAAGAGCAAAATTCAATCAGAAGGTCCGTTTTTATCTCTTGAGCACAAACCGTCTTTACCGACGGATCATTCTCTCGTCTCTGTCGATCATGTACCGACTTTTATCTCTAATTATTTTTTATTCATTTATATATTTATCTAATTAGTTATCAGTTAATTGGTTAGTGAGTTAAGTTATTTATTTAACTGATATTGTTTGGCATTAATATTCATATTCATGACATATTAAGACGAGCAATTAAATCCGACAGATAATTTTAAAAAAATGTTAAGTCCCTTAAAAACCATACCGTTTGAATAATTCTCCGCGGCAAAATGTGCCTTGAGGCTGTGAAACGAAGGCATCGACGCGGAAAAGAGTATAAAATTCAATCAGAAGGTCCGTTTCTATCTCTTGAGCACAAACCGTCTTTACCGACGGATCATTCTCTCGTCTCTGTCGATCATGTACCGACTTTTATCTCTAATTATTTTTTATTCATTTATATATTTATCTAATTAGTTATCAGTTAATTGGTTAGCGAGTTAAGTTATTTATTTAACTGATATTGTTTGGCATGAATATTCATATTCATGACATATTAAGACGAGCAATTAAATCCGACAGATAATTTAAAAAAAATGTTAAGTCCCTTAAAAACCATACCGTTTGAATAATTCTCCGCGGCAAAATGTGCCTTGAGGCTGTGAAACGAAGGCATCGACGCGGAAAAGAGTAAAATTCAATTTTCACAATCGAAAATGACTCGGAATATACAAGTTTTATATTTCGCCAAAAAAAAAAAAAAAAACCTGAAAGTAAATTTTACATTTGGGAAATGAAACATTTTCAATTTTCATTTCATAACGATGTAAACGAGCGACGCCGAAGTACTTAAATTAATAGCACCACCGACCGCGCATATACCTCATTGATAGGGTGGTCACGATCAATAAGGTAGTCAAGGGGGTTGAATTTTTTTTTTTTTTTTCTTCCTCGCAGACAGTCCGCTTGACTGTGACACACCAGCGGGTGCAGAACCGTTCAATGTCGTGCAATCATTATTATTGACCGAAAGACCCTATGTGGCGGGATTTGTTGATAAATTTAGTTTGGAAATTATTCATACGTCTGTCTTAACGAAGAGTACAAAATAAACTGTGAGTATCGATTGTGTTGTGTATTGGTGAATGAAAAAATAAAAATAATCTGTACACATGATCAAATGTTTGTGCATAACATTTCTTCCCAAAAGCAGCGATAATGGACGATAAACTCAAAATAATTTCTTGTATTCAAATAGCTTAGAGAAATTTTGTTAAAAAAAAATGGTCGAATAAATTAATCATTGTGACATTCTGTTTTATATTTTCCAAGTAGTAGTGAAATTCTTATGAAAATATGGGATGGGACTTGCAGGGATGTAGATTGGGGTAGAAAAAATAGGGATGTAGACCAGGGAATAAAAAAAAACAGTGATGACAGATCCATTGTCATATCGACATTATTATATTGCAAATACCTTAATCATTGTAACATTCTTTTTTATATTTTCCAAGTAGTAGTGAAATTCTTATGAAAATATATTGAACTTTTGGGATGAGACTTGGACGGATGTTGATTGGGGTAGAAAAAATAGGAATGTGGACTATGGAATAAAAAAAAACAGTGATGACAGATCTATTGTCATATCATCATTATTGTATTACAAATACCTTGATCACTGTGACATTCTTTCTTATATTTTCCAAGTTTAGTGAAATTCTTATGAAAATATATTGAACTTTTGGGATGAGACTTGGAGGGATGTAGATTGGGGTAGAAAAAATAGGTATGGAGATCAAGGAATAAAAAAAAACAGTGATGACAGATCCATTGTCATATCATCATTATTGTATTGCAAATACATTAATCATTGTGACATTCTTTTTTATATTTTTCAAGTTTAGTGAAATTCTTATGAAAATATATTGAACTTTTGGGATGAGACTTGGAGGGATGTAGATTGGGGTAGAAGAAATAAGGATGGAGATCAAGGAATAAAAAAAAAAAGTGATGACAGATCCATTGTCATATCGACATTATTGTATTGCAAATACCTTAATCATTGTAACATTCTTTTTTATATTTTCCAAGTTTAGTGAAATTCTTATGAAAATATATTGAACTTTTGGGATGAGACCCGAAGGGATGTAGATCAAGGAATAAAAAAAAACAGTGATGACAGATCCATTGTCATATCATCATTATTGTATTACAAATACCTTGATCACTGTGACATTCTTTCTTATATTTTCCAAGTTTAGTGAAATTCTTATGAAAATATATTGATCTTTTGGGATGAGACTTGAAGAGATGTAGATTGGGGTAGATAAAATAAGGATGGAGATCAAGGAATAAAAAAAAAACAGTGATGACAGATCCATTGTCATATCATCATTATTGTATTGCAAATACATTAATCATTGTGACATTCTTTTTTATATTTTCCAAGTTTAGTGCAATTCTCATGAAAATATATTGAACTTTTGGGATGAGACTTGCAGGGATGTAGATTAGGGTATAAAAAATAGGGATGTAGATCAGGGAATAAGAAAAACAGTGATGACAGATCCATTGTCATATCGACATTATTGTATTGCAAATACATTAATCATTGTGACATTCTTTTTTATATTTTTCAAGTTTAGTGAAATTCTTATGAAAATATATTGAACTTTTGGGATGAGACTTGGAGGGATGTAGATTGGGGTAGAAGAAATAAGGATGGAGATCAAGGAATAAGAAAAACAGTGATGACAGATCCATTGTCATATCGACATTATTGTATTGCAAATACATTAATCATTGTGACATTCTTTTTTATATTTTCCAAGTTTAGTGCAATTCTCATGAAAATATATTGAACTTTTGGGATGAGACGTGGAGGGATGTAGATTGGGGTAGAAAAAAAAAGGATGTAGACCAGGGAATAAGCAAAAAAACAGTGATGACAGATCCATTGTCATATGATCATTATTGTATTGCAAATACATTAATCATTGTAACATTCTTTTTTATATTTTCCAAGTTCAGTGAAATTCTTATGAAAATATATTGAACTTTTGGGATGAGACTCGAAGGGATGTAGATCAAGGAATAAAAAAAAACAGTGATGACAGATCCATTGTCATATCATCATTATTGTATTACAAATACCTTAATCACTGTGACATTCTTTCTTATATTTTCCAAGTTTAGTGAGATTCTTATGAAAATATATTGAACTTTTGGGATGAGACTTGGAGGGATGTAGATTGGGGTAGATAAAATAAGGATGGAGATCAAGGAATAAAAAAAACAGTGATGACAGATCCATTGTCATATCATCATTATTGTATTGCAAATACATTAATCATTGTGACATTCTTTTTTATATTTTCGAACTATTTTATATTTATATATTTTATATATCTTTTTTATATATCGAACTTTTGGGATGAGGCTTGCAGGGATGTAGATTGGTCTAGAAAAAATAGGGATGGAGATCAAGGAATAAAAAAAAAACAGTGATGACAGATCCATTGTCATATCCACATTATTGTATTGCAAATACCTTAATCACTGTGACATTCTTTCTTATATTTTCCAAGTTTAGTGAAATTCTTATGAAAATATATTGAACTTTTGGGATGAGACTTGGAGGGATGTAGATTGGGGTAGAAGAAATAAGGATGGAGATCAAGGAATAAGAAAAACAGTGATGACAGATCTATTGTCATATCGACATTATTGTATTGCAAATACATTAATCATTGTGACATTCTTTTTTATATTTTCCAAGTTTAGTGCAATTCTCATGAAAATATATTGAACTTTTGGGATGAGACTTGCAGGGATGTAGATTGGGGTAGAAAAAATAGGGATGTAGATCAGGGAATAAGAAAAACAGTGATGACAGATCCATTGTCATATCGACATTATTGTATTGCAAATACATTAATCATTGTGACATTTTTATTTATATTTTCCAAGTAGTAGTGAAATTCTTATGAAAATATATTGAACTTTTGGGATGAGACGTGGAGGGATGTAGATTGGGGTAGAAAAAATAGGAATGTAGACCATGGAATAAAAAAAACAGTGATGATAGATCCATTGTCA
This sequence comes from Oxytorus armatus, assembly GCA_958009045.1. Classification (NCBI taxonomy): domain Eukaryota; kingdom Metazoa; phylum Arthropoda; class Insecta; order Hymenoptera; family Ichneumonidae; genus Oxytorus; species Oxytorus armatus. The sequence goes on along the minus strand of OY253754.1, from coordinate 11,439,142 downwards.
TATCATCATTATTGTATTGCAAATACTTTAATCATTGTGACATTCTTTTTCATATTTTCCAAGTAGTAGTGAAATTCTTATGAAAAAATATAAAACTTTTGGGATGAGACTCGAAGGGATGTAGATCAAGGAATAAAAAAAAATAGTGATGACAGATCCATTGTTATATCATCATTATTGCATTGTAAATACCTTAATCATTATAACATTCTTTTTTTATATATTTCAAGTATTATTGAAATTCTTATGAAAATATATTGAACTTATGGGATGAGACTCGAAGGGATGTAGATTGGGGTAGAAAAAATAGGGATGTAGATCAAGGAAAAAAAACAATGTTATTGACACTTATAAATATATTTATTCGTCAGAAAGTTAAATATTTTCGAAAATACATTTTTTTTCCTCGGGTGAGGGTCTATTTTTTTTTTCTTTACAGGGGAATATAGAAATTATGGCATCTCTGGAGGACAGCTGGAAAGAGGCAATCGAAGGATTTGATGGAGATATTTGTGACAGTTGGTTCAATCGTCTTAGCGAAGTTTATTCGGAAGAAAAACGAACGTATCACAATTTGAGCTCGCTCAGCGAAAAATTGTCTCACTATTACGAGATTAAGGACAAATTGAAAAATCCTCAAGCCTTGCTGCTCGCTGTATTTTTCCAAAAGTAAATGAAATTCTTATATAAAACACTGAAAACATTGAGGGATATAATTGATAATTATTGTAATTGACTCAGCGATTGATTTTTTGATCTTTTTGTAATTAATGTTTTCTCTTTCGCAAGCTTTGAGTATGATCCCAAAGCGTTGGACGGTGAGAGTCAAAATCTAGATCATTTCAATACATTCGCCGACGAAGCTGGTATTTCACCTGTAAGTCTTGTTTAAAAATAATACAAAAAACAACGAAATATCGTAAAATCATCATCTAGGAAAATTCTCAACAAAAATTCGTTAACAATTCACAAATAATTAAGATTATTAATGGAAAAATTTAATTCTCTGCAGGACAACGAAATACGTATGGAAACTAGTGCTCTGCTGAAAGTCGCCAGTACCCACAGTACCGAAGAGCACAAAGTTGGCGGTGCCTTTGGGGGTGAGGATGCTCACTACCTTTTAGACTTAGATATGGCTATACTGGGATCTAATCCGGAAGCTTATGCCGACTACAGGGATAAAATACGCGGCGAATATTCGTTTCTCAGTGAACCAATGTACACCGCTCTGAGACTCAAGGTACAATTCTTCTTTTTCCACAGACAAATTACAAGCAAAAATAAATAAACAAAATGAATCGTTATTGAAATAATGAAAAAAAAAAAAAAAAAAAAAAAAACAAGAAACGCAGAAATTCTACGCTAAACGAAGGTCGAAAGGTGTGCAAATTGAAAACTGCTTCCTCATAATTTTTTTCGAATTTGAGCATTAATGTACGTTTGAGAAAAAAATGATCTTTTTACAAAAAATTGAGGGATATGGTCAGGGTAACGGGTATAAAATCATGTGCACATTTAACAATTTTTTTTCGTATGAAACTAATTACACATCTATTTAGTATAAATATCAAGCTAATAAAAAATATTTTTTTTTGTTTTTTTTTGTCTTACAAAATGGGCGATTACTGCTATTTGCTTTTGGTATCTGTTTTTTTTTTAGGCGTTTGGCACGACATTTGGCATCAATTTTTTACCTAGAACAAAAATAAATTGTCGTTATTCTACACCAGAATACTTACAGAAGTACGAACGGAATTTGAAAAGTATTGTTTTATTCGTATATTGTCGGCATTTCAACTTAAAAGGTGAATTTCCAGTGAAAACATTTTGTATAAAACTGCTCATAAAATGGAAAGTTTTTAATTTATTAAAAATTTCGTACGTACTTCTCTGCGTAATGTAATTAGAAACATAATTTAAAATGTTGAAGTCAATCGGGGTAAAAATTGTCAAAGTTATTTAGCACGCCAATTAAAAAAAACTCTATGGCCGTGCCAGAGGTAGGCTTACGTTATACGCTCAAACTAAGGTGAGAACAAATTTTTCTCGCTATAAATCGAATAGTAACTTATTATTATGACGATAAAGCATCGTTTAAGCAAAAAAAAACATTGATTTTTTGAAAATTCTACCGTGGCCATACCCCTTAAGAGATTCTCGCCAAATTCAATATTAAGGTAGTAGTCTGGTAATTTAAGCCGATTTTCATGTCATTTTTGGAGGGCGTTTTTTTGTAGGAAAATAAAAATCAATCGATTTGGATATTTAGGATGTTTTTATTTACATATTAAAGATACAAAAAAAAAAATTTTTTTTTTAATTTAATAGTTTATTATTATTATTATTATTGATCGAAGTTGGCACCTCGAAAAAAAAGCGCGTGGGTGGCCCCGGTGATTTTGGCTCTTGATGTTATCTGAAATCAAAAATTCTTGATAATTCTTAATCTATAGACATGTCATTCTGGTCGGAACTACTGAAGTTAAATTTCATGGATAAATAACAAAATGGCAGGCAAAATAAAAGGACTTTTTTTTCCAAAGTCCGCCATTTTGTTATTTATCCATGAAATTTAACTTCAGTAGTTCCGACCAGAATGACATGTCTATAGATTAAGAATTATCAAGAATTTTTGATTTCAGATAACATCAAGAGCCAAAATCACCGGGGCCACCCACGCGCTTTTTTTTCGAGGTGCTAACTTCGATCAATAATAATAATAATAAACTATAAAATTACAAAAAAAAAAATTTTTTTTTTGTATCTTTAATGTGTAAATAAAAACATCCTAAATATCCAAAACGATTCATTTTTATTTTCCTACAAAAAAACGCCCTCCAAAAAAGACATGAAAATCGGATTAAGTTACCAGACTACTACCTTAAGCAAAAAAAAACAGATTTTTTGAAAATTCTACCGTGGCCATACCCCTTAAGAGATTCTCGCCAAATTCAATATCAAATATTCCAATCTCTCGGTCTATGTATACAAAAAGGTTTAGCTCGATTGGTCGAAATTTAAGATACAGAATTGAGGTGTTTAAAATTTTTTTTTTTATGTATAAAAAGTAAAAATCTTGAGAAATTTTCGACACATTCAATATCAAATATTCTGTTAATATTCTAGATGTACATAAAGTTTCAGCTGGCTAGACGCACATTTATTTGAATTGGAGCATAAGATGATGTTTTAAAAAAAAAATTCAAATTTTCATGAGGAAATCTCATGAGGAATTTATTATGGAATACTCACTGATCATTGAAGGCTTAAAAATTAATGAAATATCGATTATACCATTTTTTATTTCATTGACAATTGAATTATTTTGAATACTAGTAGAAAATTTAATTTTTCAGGTGCTGCAGAATTTTGTACAAATTCCTAATATTTTTGCAACGAAAGAGTTTCGTGATAAATTCGAGGAACAAGCACGACAGAACATCCAGGCCGAAGTTGAATTGCTATCTTAAGTATATATAAAAGTATACTCATAAATGTGCTCCGCTCACAAAGCCACACATTCACATACACATACACGCGAGTCCTGCAATTGACTCGATGCTATTATGATTTTTTTCGAATTTCTCAAATTTTTTTCCTATTTTCAAAATAACAAATTGATCGGTGATCAATCAAATAGTATATAATCTTCAAGTTCCTCTGCGTGCGCCAATGTAATACATGCCAATTTCGTCGGGAATATGTAGAGCACAAATAGGAATAATTTTTGCAGTCAAACCGTTTTTATTTTTTTTTCGCCTCCTTTCAATATTTAATTGTGCTCGAATTGTGCTGTAATTCGATCAAATCAATTATTTTCCGTTGGGTCAGGTTGTTTTTTCTTTTGTAGTCAAGCTATTTGTGCGTTTTACCCCTTGGTTAAGGGAGGATTTTTGTTATTAGCGGTTATAATTAGTTGCTTATTCATTCACTAAAAACAAAAATCACTCCTCATAGATTCGAGGATAATAAAAAAATAGATATAAATACAATTGCGAAATGAGAAAAAAAAGGTAGAAAGCAAAACGCATTGTCGATTCGTATTCGAACAGGTTTATTGTTTTTCCTTGTTGATTAATTTCGTAGGAAATCTTTTTCGTTAACTTCGACAGTGAACGAGATAAAGGAGAATTCTAAAATTACGCTGGACAATATGTAAATAAATTCAAACGAGCACTAAAGATTTGTAAACTTTTTGCGTATATATATGCGGGCTCGTATTGTCACGACAAACGTTGTTTCACAAAAGCTCTTTTCAGTTTTTAAATGTTGACCATTATAACGTGCGGAAAAAAACAAAGTCTGTTGATCTTCTAATCACGATGAATTATATATATTATATGTAGCTTTTCGCTCTATTGACAAAAAAAAAAAAACGTGATGTATACGAGACATTCCGAGCCAATTCGATCTACGTTCGACTCTCACCGTTTGGAATTTGGTCCACCATGTTTTTTATCTTATTTTTCCAATTCCAAAAAACGATTCGGTTTTTTTTTAAACATTCTTTCGCAAGTTCCTACGTAATAATAACGTTTTTTTTCAAACAAATTTTCGACCAAACAAAAAAGTTGTTCGAAAGTACAAAAAATTGCAAAAAAATGCCATGTGAAATGAAATGTTTGCTTGTATTTAAAAAAAAACAAAATTAATTGTTATCGTGCTAAAAATGGTGATTTCTCAGTGCAGCACATTTCGAGAATATTTTTTTTCATAGTTTTTCAAACGAACTTAAGGAGTTAGGCCACTCTAGAGGCCGAAAAAATAGGCTTTTTTTGGGATTTTTTTTCAGAAAAACTACAAAATACATCGAGATTACAAAATAGGGTGTTTATCATACATATCAGCGACTGTATACAGTAATTTTTTTGAAGCGATTAATTTCAGAATGGCGGCTGTGCAGCATTTTGCGATGACGTCTCCGTTTTTGTTGGCCGGAAACATAACTCAGACATTTTTGTACAGATTTACTTGAAATTTTGAATATATCTTTAAAAATACATTGTCTATGGAAGTGCATAGGATTTTTTTTGTATTCCATAGTCCATTTGTCATTAACAATATTCTGACGATTTTTCAAACAAATTTTTCACTTTTCACTTTAGAAGTGCGCCATTTGGCCAAAAATCAATATATCGAAAAAATCCTATGCTCTTCCATAGACAATGTATTTTTAAAGATATATTCGAAATTTCAAGTGAATCGGTTGAAAATTGTCTGAGTTATGTTTCCGGCCAACAAAAACGGAGACGTCATCGCAAAATGCTGTACATCCCTCATTTTTAAATTAATCGCTCCAAAAAAATTATTGCATACAGTCACTGCTATGTATGATAAACACCCTATTTTGTAATCTCGATTTATTTTGTAGTTTTTCTGAAAAAAAAAAAATCCCCCAAAAAGCCTATTTTTTCGGCCTCTAGAGTTGCCTGACCCCTTCAACGTTTTCTTTGATATAAAGATTTGTGAATTTCACAAAAATGCTTATCGAGCAGTGGTTGACGTTAAAAAAAATATAAACAAAAACTCGAAAGCTTTTTGCGGTCAAGAGAACGATAGAAAAAATGTTGAATCAAACGCGAGATGGTAAAAAGATGTATGTCGATTTCGCATTGGAATACTCGTATCGTGAGCTATGTGTTAAAAAGAAAATCGTGATTTTACGAATATTAATATCACGATGAGTGATGCGAGAACACGTGTTCCTCGGGGTAGAGAAAAAAAAATTGAAGGGTGCCGCGAGAATGTCTTTTAAAACTTTGGCCACGTTTTCGGCACTTCAGGCATGTTTCGATGGCGAAAAAAAATTCGAAAAGTGTCGTAGAAGTGTCTTTTAAAACTTTGGCCATTTTTTGGACAACTTTAGGCACGGTCTCAATTTTTTTTTTCGCTATTTTGACGTATACCTCACTATATAGGTTGTGTACGATGCAGTTAAGGTATATAAAGCACTGTGAAAATCAAATATAATCTGTACGAATGTTAAACCATAAAAAAAAATGTCTTTTCCGTGAAAAACCTTTCTTACCCCTTCTTCGAATTTTCGTAAAATCGCTTCTTAACGTTGCAACGACGTGGATAAAACGTTACAGACGTGCAAAACCCTGTTAAGCTCCAAAGAACGTGCGATATATTACGATTCCGTACCAGTTCGTGAGAGAACATGTACGCGAGTTTGGCAATATGCCTCGATCGACAAACTTTTCGTCTCTCACACGCAAATCGAATATATCAAAGCGAAGCGTCAAACACACGTATAAAAGGAAGGAAAAAGCTTTGATATGTTCGGCGTCAGTTAGAAACCACTGGCGTGACAGCCAACAATTGGAGCAAACACGTATTGTCGATACGACGATGACCGCGGGAATTGGACAATTTGTGCTCTTTCATCGTCATTTTAGCGAAACGTATCGTTTGCCAAAGAAATTGCCACGATGCAATTTTTAAATAATAAAAAATTCGTTTTTTTTTCACATTTTTCTGTTGTTGGGGGCATGTTTGAAAAAATAATTCAAAACGTACATCGAAATTCCGTTCAATAGTTAATTACTTGAACATTACTATTTTTAGGAATTACAAAAGTACTTCGAAGGTATTTCAAAAGTACTTCGAAAATATTTCAAAAGTAATTCGAAAATATTTCAAAAGTACTTCGAAGGTATTTCAAACATACTTCAAAAATATTTCAAAAGTACTTCGAAGGTATTTCAAACATACTTCGAAAATATTTCAAAAGTACTTCGAAAATATTTCAAAAGTACTTCGAAAATATTTCAAAAGCACTTCGAAGGTACGCCAAAAGTGCTTTGAACGTTTAAAAGCACTTCATAGGCATTTCAAAAGTACTTCGGAGGTATTTAAAAAGTACTTCAAAAATTTTTCAAAAGTATTCCAAAAGTGCTCCGAAAATACTTCAAAAGGACTTCGGAGGTATTTCAAAAGTACTTCGAAAGTATTTCAAAAGTACTTCGAAGGTATTTCAAAAGTACTTCGAAGGTATGCCAAAAGTGCTTCGAACGTTTAAAAGTACTTCATAGGCATTTCAAAAGTACTTCGAAGGTATTTAAAAATAGTACTTCGAAAATATTTCAAAAGTGCTTTGAAAATACTTCAAAAGTACTTTGGAGGTATTTCAAAAGTACTTCGAAGGTATTTCAAAAGTACTCCAAAAGTATTTCAAAAGTGCTTCGAAGGTATTTCAAAAGCACTTCGAAGGTATTTCTAAAGTACTTCGGAGGTATTTCAAAGATGCTTCGAACGTACCTTAAAAGTGCTTTGAGAGTAGCCCGCGGGTATTTGTATATAATCGAAGTAATCAAAATTACTTCGAGAGTACTTCGGATATACTTCAAGATTAGTTCGAAGTTATATCAAAAGTACTTCAAGGGTACTTTGAAGTTATTTCTCAAGTACTTCGACGGAACTTCAAGTGTGTTTCAAAGGTACTTGAAAAAAAAATGTATTTCGGATGTAATTAAAAAGATACTTTAACATTTCCAATTGCCTCTAAAGAATTTTCGAAATTTCAAATTCACCGTCTCGGGATAACAAATGACTAGTGTACAAGACAGGGTAATGTCACGCATCAAACTCTCAAATTGTATTCGTGATTCCTGATGGGCGGTTGTATATTCGCTTATGTTACTACCCTCGTGTGCCTCTGATTTTCTTGTCAATTCAGCACGAGCGCGTTCCTAAAGGTCGTTTTCATTTTTTACGATTTGCCATTTCTTCGTTTCGACAAAACGCCAGGACGCCTCGGTCGGGTTCATTGTTATCGGGAGCACTATCGCGGCAGCACCGATATGGCGGTTAACTTCTGGAAATGCGTGAGTCGTAGGATTGATCCAAAAAAATTTAAATCAAATTATCACTATCGATAGTGACATTTATAAAATAAATGTATCATTGTTTTTGAATCGTCAATTGTCTAACACGTGCAAATTCGTAACTTGTTTATTTTTAAATCGTTTGTGGTTATTTTTCGTACAAAATTATACGTCAATTTTTCGAAATCATTCGATTTTCCAGAAATTCTTAGCCCCCTCCCCAACAAAAATACAACCCTTAACGTTCAAATTTGAGTGATTGAGAAAAAAACCTTTTTTTTCCCGGAAATCAAAGTTGGAAAAAAGAAGCGATGGACGACTAAAATTTCAACGTTCGTCGCATCATATCACCTCGGACGATGCATCAGCAATTTCGAAGGTAATATAAAAATTCCGAAATTACAAAAGAATGTAGAGAATTGAAAGGGAAAAATGCGTTGGAAAATAAATTAAATCTACGAAATAAATCGCTTTGAACGAAAAACTTTTTGTAATATTTAAATATTTAAAATATACTTTTCAACAGATTAATTATTGAGCATTTAAAAGAATCGATAAAAAAATAATGAAGGCTTGGAATGAAAAAAAGAAAGACGAGAACAATTTACGTTCTTCTTTGTCGTAAATTCAAGCTACCGTCGCGCTTTCGCGGTATTTTCTCCGAAGAACAATAATTCACGATCGATCGACCGTTTGTTTGGGTACCTAAGTAACGCAGCTAGTTTGCACAGTTGTCGGGATTTTTTAATTTTTTTTTCTTTTGTTGCGGAGTACTCATCGCAATTTTCACATGTTCGCGACGAATATTCGTTGTCGAAAGAGGAAGAAAAGAAAAAAGAAAAAAAAGAACGAATAAATTAATAAATTATCGATTGTGGGGGAAAAAATTGGTTATGCCATTGCATTTTGATATTTCCGATCGCATTAGTGAAGATCTCGACAAGGTTGCTATCTTAATCCACATCGAGTGATAATTCTACGAGCGTTTCAGAGTTGATTACATTTTTTTTTTCAGACCCCCAAGTATCAGAATACCTATAGACTGAATTCCAAACGGCCATTCAGGATCGATCCGGTCGACAAAATTGTCAAATCAGTTATGGTTAATCGTCTCGAGGATGCGGCTTATGACGTCAACGAATGTCCCAAATTGTGCAGCCAAGTTGCGTCGGAAATTCGTAAACGAATATTAAGACTCGATTTCGATAGGTAATATAATTATTATTGAGAATGATTATGAATTTTTATGAATTATTGTGAATTTTTATGAATTTTTATGAATTCTTATGAATTTTTATGAATTTTTATGAATTGTTATGAATTTCTATGAATTTTTATGAATTTTTATGAATTTTTATGAATTTTTATAAATTTTTATGAATTTTTATGAATTTTTCCGAGCAAAAAATAAAATGAAAATCCATTAAGATTTGTAAAAGTCAAAGACGTGACTTAAAACGACGGCTCTTTTCGGAGGGTTAACAAGCTGAAATGAATTTTTTTTCTCAATCGACAATAATTTATCAATTAAATCTATGAAAATTCGATTTAATCTCTAATTTTGCAGGCACAAAATCGTCGTCTTAGTGACAATTATCGAAAAGTCCAGTCAGTCGTTGGAGACGAGCATGGGATTCGTATGGGACGCCGAGAGAGACAATTATTCCACTTATACCTTCGAGACGCAAACGTTTTTTGCATATTGCATTGTAATTGGTACTTATTACGAGTAAAGATTGAAAGCAAATGTCGCGTCACTTGTGATAAATTATTGTACAGATATTTAAATGTATTTTTGTTCAAAGCGCACCGACGACGAGTCGCACGTTTGTCAGGGCGTTGCCCGTCGAAATTACAATATACTTCTAGTAGTTAAGGAAGTGTTGGTCAGACCACAAAGCGCAACGTTGTCCCCGTACACTTTTAGGCACTTTAGCAACGTACAGTTTTCTGTTTTTTTTTTCTTTCTTAACTTTCATAGACTTATCGTGCTTGTAACGAATAGACAGTCGAATGTTGAAATATATTTACAATACATATGGGGCATTGCACGCCAACTTGACGTTCGCGAATTTGTTTCAGAAATTTTTTTTTACCATTCTTCCAAATCAATGTTTATTCCATCAGATCTTTTTACACTTAGGCAAGAGTATTTTTGTGATTTGTTTTTTCAGACTTCATTTGTCTATCGACAAATATTTAAAAAATTATTTTTAAATAGCGAGTTAGTGAAACAAAAAGCTGCAAAAAATCCCTATCTTTTCGAGTTGTAAAAATGATTAAAAAAATATGATGATACAAATTTATAACGATGTCGATCGTAGACAAAGTTTACAAGGAGTGTTTCATGCATAAAGAGAAGAAAAAAAAATCAGTGATTCCTATAAGAAATAATTGTGTAGCTTCGAGTGTTAAACTTGGCTTCATGACGTCGTTGCTATTGCCCAACTCCCGTTGGCACACTTATTCTCGACAATGTATACGCGACAATTTTGCCGTATTACTGTTTTTCATTGTTACTGAGCAATAATTTGTTTTATCGTCTTTTCTAAGCTCGCACGTCATATCTACTGCTGGCGGTTGAAAATCGTTTTTGTTAGGCGGTATTGTAAGAATAATTTGTCGCTATTGTCAACCGGAAACGTGCGGTAGCAAAAGGAACGAAAGTTTCGCGCTAGTATCTATTCGACAATTTTCCAAAAGCTTCAATTTGTCTTTTATCTCTTCTAAACCATTATTCACAACTTCCAACCACTTCCCACTATTCTCAACTATTATTAATGGCTCGCATACACCTGCGCGCGCTGAAAACCAAGTAAATTTGAAAAATTATTATAATGGTTATATGTTGAAAAAAAAATTAAATTATTGATATTACATTGTTTATTAACTTTTTAACTATAAGAAAAAAAAAGATACAAATTTTGTTTTCAATATTAACATTATTTTTTACGGGTATAAATGGACCACTGATGAAAGCCATGGCGCCTCCTTATCGACATCATAACTTCACCAAAAATGATCCAATCTGCAAAAATAAAAAAGAATCTAGTAAAATAATGTAGTAGTAACAGTCTGACGGAGGGAATTTTTTTTTTTTCTTCAAAAATACAGAAATTACAGTATTTCAAACTTTAGTATGTAATTTAAAAACAAATATTAGTGTTTAATAATTTATGAAAAAAATTGTCAAATCCAAAAAATTAAAAAAACCTCTCGTCAGACTCCAGAGAAAATAATTATCCAAATAAAAAAAAAAAAAAACTCAAAAAAAAATTAAAAATTGACTGAGTTATCGTGCTGACACTGTCTAGAAACATAGTTTCGAGAAAAACGCGTTTAAATAATAGTAATATTTTTTTTTAAATAAAAAAAAAAAAAATTTTCATATAGTTGAACAGTTAATAAAAAATATGAAGTCAACAATTTAATTTTTTTTTCACCATACAACCTTTATAATAATTTGTCAAATTTACTCGGTTTTCAGTGTCACCGACGATTTTTCACCGTACTCGCTTTCGGTTCTAGCCGATATCTCGTTCACGAGGAAATAAAAAAAAAACGAAACGAAACGCGATACGACAAAAAGCGTAGAAGCGGAATAGTGAAGAAAAGGGGGAAAAAAAAAGAGTCAAGTCTGTGAGGCCACGGTGTACCATTGACGAGAGTAATAGTGAATGGTGGTGGGGCAATGTCTATAAAACGGAACAGTGGTATGATGCAAGCAGCTATGTTTTGCCTTCGCTGTGTGTAACGTCGTTGTTAGAATGTGTACGGTAACATTTGGTAGGGGAACCTTGTTAATGCGCGTATATACCGGACCGTGCAAACGGAGAAATAACGCTGGAAGGTGGAAGAAGGGTACAACGGCGAAGGTTTAAACAACGTGTTAAATCCCAAAGTGAGAGAGAGTTAACGTTACAACAGAAAGATCGTCGAGCAAGAGAGAGTTCCTCGGCGACGATCTCTACCGCATCTTGTGGACAAATAGAATTTTTTCATTTATTTATTTTTGCAATTTTGTTAAACGACAGTTTTCTAACGGAGTTTGTTAAGCATCGTTCAGCTCCGGAGTGAAATCATTCACGTTCGTCATTCAGGATATACATTGCGATGATGTCACTGTAATTATCGTTCATGTACAAACGTTGATTTTTAATTTTTTCATTTATGTATGGAATTTATCGCGCGTCTATTTTGTAATTTTTTTTTTTTACCTTTCCTACAAAACGCACAGAACTGTTTGCCCCTCCCTCCTGCCTTTCTTTCATTCACACACAGCTGTGGAATACAAATATTCGAGAAAAAAAAACAACTGTACATCGGTATGATATTCTCAGGTGTTGGACACTTTTGCCTTGCTCGCGTGTAATTTAATACTTTATTCGTTGCCTGACAGTGACAGTGAACGAGCACACATTTTTCATCGACTCAAACTCGTGTGTAAAGGTTTCTTTTTTTTATTTTTCCGATTGTGACTTTTTAGTGTTATAATTATTCTTTTTAAATTGTCCATGTTCGATATTTTCTGGACGGTGAATTGTCGATCTTGGATTTATTTGTGATTAGGTAAAAATATTCTTTTTTTTGGCACCAAGAAGAAATTTGGAATTTGTTTTTTCGCTTCGCGGGCCTCGAGTTCGAAAATTTGAGGGATTTTCGTAATTTTGGAGATTTGAAATACATCAAACGTTCGTGAAGTTTCAAGGCTTTGGAGAAACATGTGTGTGTGTGTGTCACAAGTGTATTTTCAGTCAATGTGCGGGACTAAAAATTATTTCGAAAACGTCTGGTGCATTATAAGCTACGGTTGAATGTTAGTACGAATAGAAGAGAAAAGAGAATTTATTATTTGTCAAAATTTTGCCGGAAGTCAATGGGGCATGGCCACAGTAGCGGGTATAAAATCGTGTGCACATGTAACAATTTTTTTTTTTTATGAAAAAGTGATTTATTTATAAAACTATTTACACATCTATTTAGTATAAATATCAAGCTAATAAAAAATATTTTTATTGTTGTTTTTTTTTCTTGTACAAAATAGCTGACTAGTGCTACTTGCTTCTGGTATCTTTTTCTAATTGGCATGATAAATAACTTCGACAATTTTTACCCGATTGACTTCAATTTTGGAAATTATGTTTCTTATTGCATTTCTCAGGGAAGTTCGTACGGAATTTCTGATTAATTAAAAACTTTCCATTTTATGAGTAGTTTTATACGAAATTTTTCACTGGAAATTCACCTTGCAAGTTCAAACGAGATTAACATTTTGTATAATAAAAAAAAACGAAAAAAAAAAAAATTTTATTAGCTTGATATTTATACTAAATAGATGTGTAATTAGTTTTCGAAATAAATCTCTTTTTCATAGAAAAAAAAATTGTTAAATGTGCACATGATTTAATACCCGCTAATGTGGCCGTGAAAACTTTAATTGGCTTTTATTTCAATTATCAATGACAAATAATAATGATTCTTTAACTATTAATTACTAATTATTAAACAGCAATAGTCTTTTCAATAATAAATCGTTAAAAAAAGTTAGTTTCAGAATTAATTTTATGCATTTGAACGTATGAGTTCTTTTTTATTTTCGTTTATTGACAAAGTGACGACAATTTTTCAACATTCCTCGTTATGAAATTTGAAGTCCTTGAAATTTCACGACGTCGCAATCATAATAAAATGATTAAATCTTCACGACCACGCTTAACGAGTTTAACGGCCTCTCGTTCATGGGAATTATTTAATTTTTTTTTTCTTCTCACAGTTGCTCAAATATTTCTTTCGCTCTGTCCTAGCTTGAATAATTTTGTATTTCTTTTTTTCTATACCAATGCAACACTCGTGTGCTGCAAGGTGAAATTGATCGAAACGAAGCGTGTTCTTTTATAACACCGGTGGCCTTCGATCTCGTTAACGGTAAAAAGGACGACGTCTGTTCGTTCAACGTTGAGATGCACCTGACGTGCACGTTGAATTATTTTGCTTGATCGGTGTATAGTACTTCATGGTCAAACCGGGAAAAAACCTTCGTGAATCTCGTGCAGGATAGATCTCCGGTTTTTTTACATTATTACTTCGGTTGCCTTCGATGTGATCGATTTTTATATACTTTCGTCAATGTTCGTTACACTTTTGTTGCCTAATCGAATAGTTGCTTTATCGTTTGACGAATTAATTATTATTAAACATTTTTTTACGATCCTGTTGACCATTCATGAATTATTGAATTTTTTAGACTTTAAATTTGATTTTTACGTTCAAGGGATGGCCACAGTAGCGGGTATAAAATCATGTGCACATTTAACAATTTTTTTTTTATGAAAAAAGTGAATTATTTATAAAACTAATTACACATCTATTTACTATAAGTATCAAGCTAATAAAAAAAAATTTTATTTGGTTTTTTGTGTTACACAAAATGGCCGGCTATTTGCTTTTGGTATCTTTTTCTAATTGCCGTGATAAATAACTTCGACAATTTTTTACCTAGAACAAAATAAAAAAATTCTCGTTATCAGAATACCTAGAGAAGTATGGATGAAATTTGAAAAATATTGTTTCATTCGAATATTGTAGGCGTTTGAACTTAAAAGGTGAATTTTCAGTGAAAAATTTCGTATAAAACTGCTCATAAAATGGAAAGTTTTTAAATGATCAAAAATTCCGTACGTACTTCACCGCGAAATGCAATTAGAAACGTCATTTTTAAATTTGAAGTCAATCGGGTAAAAATCGTCGAAATTACTGATGATACCAAAAGCAAATAGCAGCAGTCGGCCATTTTATGTAACAAAAAAACAAAAAACAAAATTTTTTATTAGCTTGATATTTATACTAAATAGATGTGTAATTAGTTATATGAATAAATTATTTTTTCATAGAAAAAAAATTGTTGAATGTGCACATGATTTTATACCCTCTACGCTGTGGCCATATCCCTTAAGGGAGAGTTGACGATTAAAATTCGAAAAAGACGTGTTCTTTCAATTTCTTAAAATATTTGATATTATTTTTAGACATTGTTCGCAAATGTTTTTTTTGGGTCGTGTGAAAAAAAAATTTAGAACGATATGATGAGAAATTGTAAACGGAGTATTATTTTTTAACTATGAATATTATTCTGGAAATAAAAAATTTTATTTTCGTTCACAAACTTTTAGATTCTCATTACCCGTAGAAACATTAACGAGATGATAATTAATGGATAACCTTGTGTGATAAAAAATATTTTTCAGACAGAAATAAAATCGTGAAGCTGACGTAGGATCACCGAGCGAGAACGATTGTCATCTTGCTCACGTTTCTCGACGCGCTATTAACCAATCGTCCCACCGGATCATTAAACAAACGACGGAAAAGAAAAAAATGCAGTTCATTGCACTTTTTTTGGCTCTTCTCGCGCATCTGGTAGCATGTCGACAAACTGACTTTTGTTACGCGGATGATGACGATCCCTACTTGTATCTGGCATCTAAAACCTCGTACCATTTTGTGCACGGTGGTAAAACGCGTTTTCAAACGGTTCCAGGTGTGTTTGTGTGTGTGTGTGTTCACAATGTGTGACATAAGGTCATTAAACGTGGTTACGAGATGATGCTCGACAGTCAGGCACAAACGCATGTGACTCTGACAAGTTAAAATACATTATTACAATTTTAATTTCCACAATTGTTTGTTATATTAATTGAGCAGAATTTAAAAAATTCGTAACGACACAAATTGTTGCATCGATTTAAAAAAATTATTTTTAACAATGTTGGAAAGCTTTACTAATGTTTTTCTTTTAACAGGGAATTACAAAAGTTCATTATACTGTTAGAGAAAAATTCATTAAGCTTTCAAACATTATCAAAATTTAATTAAAAACTGTTGATCTTAAGGAAAAAAAATTAAAAACTTTGTATCGATATATAATTGAGGAATGATTTTTTAAAAATAATTTTCAACAACGTTGGAAAGCTTCAATCTATTTTTTTTAACAGGGAACTGAAAGACTGATTACACTGTTAAAGAAGAATTAATTAAATATTTCTGACATGAGGGAAAATGATATTGAAAAATCATTGCTCGATTATGTTACCTTACGATTTTTTTTCTTCTATTTTGCTCTTTAACATAATAATTGCAAAATTAAATTCGCGAGGAAAGCAACAAAAATGTTGAAAAAATAATAAGAATAATAATAATTCGTCACTGATTATTTTATAGATTGTCAGCCTGTGCAGATATGGATGACGAGCAGGCACGGAGCTCGTTATCCAAAAAGTGATACAGTCACGAGATTTCTCGCTCTGCCGAAGCTCCGTGAACAAATTGTCTACAATCATGAACATCGAGGAAGTGGGTTGATCTTTTTTTTCTCTCTCTCTCTTTTCAAAATACCGACATTATATATTTGCTCAGTAATTTGTCAATTATCATAGCACAGACGAGTGTGTGAGCTGACTGAAAATGGGTCAACGTGCTAATAATTGAGTGCTAATTGAATTACGAAGTTGAAGAATAGATTTTTGTCTCATATACGTGTCAAACGTATTGTTTAAGGTAGTAGTCTGGTAACTTAAGTCGATTTTCATGTCTTTTTTGGAAGGCGTTTTTTTTGTAGGAAAATAAAAATGAATCGTTTTGGATATTTAGGATGTTTTTATTTACATATTAAAGATACAAAAAAAAAAAATTTTTTAATTTAATAGTTTATTATTATTATTATTGATCGAAGTTGGCACCTCGAAAAAAAAGCGCGTGGGTGGCCCCGGTGATTTTGGCTCTTGATGTTATCTGAAATAAAAAATTCTTGATAATTCTTAATCTATAGACATGTCATTCTGGTCGGAACTACTGAAGTTAAATTTCATGGATAAATAACAAAATGGCGGACTTTGGAAAAAAAAACTTTTTTTTCCAAAGTTTTTTTTCGAGGTGCCAACTTCGATCAATAATAATAATAATAATAAACTATTAAATTTTTTCAACAAAATTTTTTTTTGTATCTTTAATATGTAAATAAAAACGTCCTAAATATCCAAAACGATTCATTTTTATTTTCCTACAAAAAAAAGCCCTCCAAAAAAGACATGAAAATCGGCTTAAGTTACCAGACTACTACCTTAAGCTTTAAATCGAGGGCTCACATAGGTTATTTAATTTTTGTTTAAAACACTTTACGGATCATTGAAACAGACGGCCATCTTTGCGATCGGGATTTGGACAATTTAAAATTATGGAATCCAAATCCGAATTTATCGTCGGAAATGTCGTTACGATTGACGGCCGAGGGTGCCGATGATATTAAGCTACTTGCTAGAAGATTGCAGAGCAATTTTCCCGAACTTCTTCAACCGAATTCGGCTGACATAAATCAGGAAAATTACAAGGTACAGATCGATAAATTTTCGTTCGTTTCTTCGATCAATTTAATTTTTCATTATTCCGTAATATAGCTGCAAAATTTAAGTTGAGACCAACTTGACCGCCCCTGTTACAACAGAGGGTTAATTCTTCATTTTAGCTCGTCATAAAAATTACAATAATAATTGTCGGTTGTGTTTATTTTATTTTTTCAAATTTTTCAATGCAGTTCCGAAGCACGAGCAGTGAGCGTACGCGATCGAGCATGGAAGCATTTATGGAAGGACTTTTCGGCAGTAAGAATGCAGTTAGTCCGATTGAAGTGCCTCAGGGAAAGGACAATTTGTTAAAAGTAATTATTCAAAATAACAGAACGTTCGTCTTAAAAAAAAAAAAAGAAAAAAATATCAGCTGGATATTTAAAAATTGATAAATGTGCTATTTTTTTCTCACTCAATTGCAGACATACAAAAATTGCACAACCTGGCAGGACGGTATGGAGGATGATCCTTCGTCGGTCGAGGAACGCGACAAATTTTTGGCCGGACCGGAAATAGCCGAGATTACGCAAAATGTTAGTCGCCGATTGGGCTTTCAGTACACACTCTCAGTCGGTTCGTTCAATTTCGTTCATTCAATTTTTTATACACATCAATTCGTTTCTGTATACCGGACACTTCATGACAAAATCGACAGGACCGCAAATTTATCCGAGTTTCTCGTTCACAATTTTTTACACCGTCGTTACGATTTTAAAAGGCATGCAACTTTCTTAAAAATTAAAAATTACAATTACAATTAGTGGGTGATTTAAAAACAAAATTTGAAAACGATTTACAAAAATCGTGGAATTGATTAAAAAATTTTTCAGTCATATTTCTGAGTGCTATGGCGTTCGCTTGTAGTAAAAAATGATCAATCTTTACTTTTACGCACGGGTTTTAAATTCGATTTATTTAATCTTTAAAGTGAAAACTCTACGAAAAAGCTGTGTGCTTTTTAGTATTTTAATAACAATATAAAAAATTGTGGACCAAATCCCAAAGGATGAGAATTGCGAATCGATTTTATCTGAAAGGTCCCATCCACACAAATGCCACTAATTAAATATTTATGGAATTTTTTTTTTGTATTTCTCTTTTACAGCAACCATTGATCTAATGTACGACATGTGTCGTTTTGAAAAAGCTTGGATGATCAGCGAAGTATCCGCCTGGTGTGCACCATTCGCCAAAGACGAACTTCGCGTTTTGGAATACGCCGAGGATATATATTACAATTATGGTGCCGGAAATGGACGAAAAGTGAATAAACGTTTGGGTTGTCCACCGTTACAGGATATGTTCAATAATTTTAAGTGAGTTTCGGGAAAAATTGGTTTATTTAATTTATTAAAATCAGCGATGCCTCAACGTGACGATTATTATTTTTTTTTTAGACAACTCGAGAGAGGCGATTTGACCGGTAAACCAAAAGGAATTTTTTATTTCACTCATGCCGTTACGTTGATGAGCTTTTTGACCTCAATGGGCATTGCCGACGATCCGGAACCGTTGCTCGCAACGAATTACAAACAAATGGCAAAACGACAATTCAGAACGTCGCTCATAGCGCCGTTCACCGGAAATCTCGTTGCGGTCTTTTACAGGTGAGTAAAATCGTTAGGGGCTCTGATCGGTGAGATTCGATCCCAGGGGTCGAAATGATTTCGAAAATTATCGATATTTATTCGTGAAAATTCTGGCATCGCGTAACTACTAATCCCAAAGTAAATCATTCGTGACAGATTTTCAAAGTTCTTAATTTTCACAAATTCGACAAAAAAAAATTATTTCACCCCGAATAATATTTTTAGTCCAAGTCCCGTGAGTCTTTATTTATTTTTTGTTCGTTTGGAGTTTAAACAAAAATTGAATCTAACGAAAAATGGCCACAACTCACATTGTTGATCGTATAATGGGACTATTTTTTCTTTTCTTTTTTTTTTTTTGGACTATTTACAGATGCAAGAATTCCGACGGACCGAACAAAGTGATGTTTTACCTTCAGGAGAAACCGTTGATGTTCGAGGGTTGTCAAGTGGGTTTGTGCGATTGGGAGTATCTTAAGAACAAGCTTGGAAGCGTGGCTTTCGATTGTGATCCGAATTTTTGCGCGAACGGAAATGACGCGGTATCTAATCGCCCTTGGAACACAATCAACGTATTGATACCAACGATTTTTCTAGTCCTGACGAGTCGACTGAGTCGATTTTAAATATCGTCGTGAGCCAACAGAATTAACGAACAATCATTAAGGTTTGTAAGCTCCACGATACTCTTCAAATTGTCGAATAAAAATAAAAAATAAATCGTATCGAAAATGCTTGTGCGATTTTAAAAAATGTTTCTACGATCATCCAAAATAATCGGATCGAAATCTAAAAAAATTATCGGAGTTGTACATTGTTTTTTTTCTTCTCGAAATAAAGCAATTATTTCGTAAATAAAAATACTCGACAAATTCTCGCCGGATTGATCCGAGAACTGTATTACATGATCGATAAAGGATTTCGAACAATTCCTCGTTTGGGATTGTCGGAGTAATTTTTTGGCAAAATGAAAGTAAAATTGGTGTTTTTATCGAATTTTAATTGAGGAACTTTTAAGCGTAGAATCGAATTCTCTTGCGACTTTGCGATAAGGCTTTTGAAACGTGTCTCTCGTCGGTTTTGCCACGATTTTTCGTCCATTCTGTCACTATTCGGATATTTCATAATTTTTCCGTCCATGTGTGTTTGTGCGATTGTCATATAATTTGTCATTTGTGTACTCGGTTACAAATATACACGATTGTATGGATAATTGTAATAAAATCACTTATATAACTGTTAGTATTTGTAACTGCAGGATGGGTGTTATTGAAAAAAATTCCCACAAACAGTCTTTTATGGTAAAACTCCGATATTCATCATTTTTGCAAATGCGCACAAGGGTAGCTTCTGAACTCCGTTGGATAAACGGGGCGGGGTCGAAGTTTCGAACCGTAAAAGCTTCGAAGGTTCAAAACTCCGAATTTATGTGGGGTGATCTTAAAACTTTTCGAAATCATTAAAATCCGAATCATCGAATCATTGTGATGTTAGAAACTCGAGTTGCCGAACGGTCAAGTTTTATATCTGAAAAGGTTCAGAAAAAAAAAGTTCGAAGTCAAATATATTAGAATCTGTATGTCCCGAAAAGGGTAAACAGACGACGGTGTATTAAGGGCGGGGTAAGGGTTTTCACTTTCGAAAAATCGAATTTTTTTTTGTCTTATCTTATTGTTTAACATTTCAAGAATATGTCCTTAAAATTTTAAACCGATCTAAGCAATATTCTTGAAGTTATTGTCTTATTAATCTCCTGGCCTTTAACGCTATACTTCTAACAGCTGCGGGTGGTCGGGCTAGCAGTGCAGCTGTCGAACAGGTATACAGTTTATTCATTGCTATTGTGTATATAGTATATAGTGTATACTATACACTACAATATTTTAAAAGAAGAAACGAGCGTCAGTTTGTCGTTAGACGATGATTCTGTGTAAGTTGGAAAAAAAAAATGTTTTCATCACTTTTTCACTTCATAAACTTTAGACGCGTTTTTCTCAAA
Source organism: Oxytorus armatus (assembly GCA_958009045.1). Taxonomy (NCBI): domain Eukaryota; kingdom Metazoa; phylum Arthropoda; class Insecta; order Hymenoptera; family Ichneumonidae; genus Oxytorus; species Oxytorus armatus. Next base: position 11,418,324 of record OY253754.1, on the reverse strand, counting down.
ATCTACTTTTTCAAAGTCCGTGTTCACTGCCATTTAAAAACTACTTGACCGATTCATTTCAAACTTTGTACACATTTTCTACATATAAAATACCTCCCCCCAACGTTTAGTTAAATTTTTTTTTTTTACATTAAGGGTGTTTCCCACCCACAAAATGGCGGAATTTTTCGTGGAAAATAACAGTTCACACTTTAGGTGGCCGCCAAAAATTTGTCAATGAAAAAAAAAATTATCAGAGAACGTTGGGGGAAGATTTGATTATAACTTGACTAAATTTTCATGGTTTTTCATTTTCAGATAATTTCCGGCCGAGTTATAGTGAACACCGCAAATTGTTTTTTTTTCCAAGACGTTCCGGGGGAGGCCTGTTACGGACTTATGCTTCAATATTTCTGCATGAAAAAATTACACAACATTGTCAAAAGTATGCTCAATAATGTACAAAAGGTTCGAATAAAATTGCTCAATCCATATTAGAGAAAAAAAATCGCAAAAAAGTGTTTTTTTTTTACGCTGAAACCCTTACCCCTCCCTTAATTCGACGGGGCAAAATTCCGAAAGGGCAAAATTTCGAAAGAGAGTAAAACTAGCGCTACTAGTGGGCCTGATGGTCGCTCGTGAAAAAAGATCCATAGGACATAACACCAGTGGTGCTGCCATCCAAACGCGCGAATTGCAAATTTTCGGAATTTTGCCCCTTCGGAACTTTTATTTTCGGAATATCGCATCGTCGACGCCGTGATTTTCGGAGTCCGAAAAATTCGTATACCCGAGAATTCTTTTCTTCAATTTTATTACGTTCGCACCTTTCCGATAGTTTCTTATTCGATAATATAATTTTCGGAACTTTGCGGATCTCTAAAAATCACCAATTCGAAATTTTTCAAGTAATACTACTGACCGTTCGATAAATTGCTCTGTCGTCTGCGTAATCTTTCGAAAATATATTTACTCGACGACATTAAATTCGTATCATTTTTGGTATCGGATTCATACCCGTTCGATGTTATTTACGGTCGATTATTCAAACTGTCGTCGGAATGAACCATGCAATTCGTACTATTAAATTTCGGAGTTTTGCACCGTCGAAGCTTTTACGATTCGAAACTTCGACCTGGTCCCGGATAAACGTGCAAGGGACACTGAGTAGGTAATACGATGATCGATTTCATACCTGTTACGAGGATCATTTCTTCGAACGCGAGCAATAAGCCTAAGTGACGTCCAAAGATCGAAGTTTATCCTTCTACGAGGTCACTCGTAGACGAGGGTGTTTGCTCATTCTGATACTCTCGGTCGTGTGAAAAACGCAACGAAAGCAAGTGCTCGGTTTTCACTAAAAAAAAATAGAAGAAAAACAAAATTACAATACAAAAATAAATCAGTATGAATATCTCGTGGATATATCGTGTTTTTTTGTATTACCTCATGATCGTTGATTTCGTTAAATCGGAAAATTGGTTGAACGGTCTGTTGCGGCATATCGTCGAGGACTCGAGCGTGCGTCAAGTGATTGTCGTGACGAATATTCATAAAACTGATGACTCGATGAATCCAGGATTAAACGTGATATTTCGTAAATTAATGAGAATCATTCCGACCGTAATAATCGATGCAATCGCCGTGACGAATAATTCATGGTCGAACGACATTATCGCGGACAATCCAATGAACGATAATTCAAAAACATTTTTTCTCATTATCGATAAAAAAGATAACTTTGATGATTTACGATCGAAGAGAACTATCGAGGGTTTACTAAAGATTACACAATCACAATCACCGCAATTTTTGCTTCTACTAACGACCGAGAAGACCGGAAATAATTTTGACGAATTGTTAAAGTACAGTTGGACGAAAAAATTGCTCGATTTCACGATAATCGAGTTGTTCGTTACGTCAGTAACGGACAATTTTTTGAATTCGAATTATTCAATCGTTCCACCGATTATTCACGAGTACGATCCATTTCGAGGAATATACACGAGGAACATTTGGACCACGAATAAAATGTGGTATCCGAAAAAAGCGAACAACATGCATGGCTATCCAATGAAAATTGGCGTAATAAATATACCACCATTCTCGCTGGCAAAGTTCGACGATATTAACGTAGAACCGATCGAATTAGGCGGCGCGAATATCATTTTGATCGGAGCAATAGCGAAAAAAATGAATTTCACGACGCGGTGGTTACCGGTTACGAATTTTATGGAATTGAAGCGCGATCCAACGCCAAAAGGTTTTCACGCTCTAATGGCCTCGGGTAAATTAGATTTACACTCGTATCCGATGCCACAATTGACGAAATCCATCGAACATCGCGTTGCAACAACAGCGACGATTAAATTCGAGAGTTTGTGTCCGGTAGTGCCAATTTTACCGAGCATCGAAATGCCGCTACCCGTGGACTTCATTGAGGCATACGTAATGTGTTTTCTCATTGTCATCACATTTTGGCTTCTGCGAAATTTATTGAAATTTCATCCGGACATATGGAGCGCGTTTAACGTGATAAAAACGTTACTCAGTGTGCCGGTGACACGTCAACCGACGAAAAATAACGAACGCACTATGTTCGCTTGTCTTCTCGTTGTATCGGCCATTTACTCGTCGCACATTTATTCCGCACTGACGAACATAAGTTTACGAACAAACGCCGAAATGATTATCCATACTTTCGAGGATCTCGATAAATCCGGACTTTTACCGATCATAAGTTCGTACGATTACAACAAAACGTTCGTGCGAAAGGAGTCTAATTTGTCGAAGATAATGAAGAAATGTCACGTTGTCGGTAGTATGGAATCGTGCCCGTACGAGGTAGCTAGAAACAAAAATGTCACGTGTTTCATGAGAAAGACGGAGATAACGTTGGAGATACGAAGGAACGTGAAATTTTATAAAATCATTAAAGTCACCAAACCGTGCTTATGGTCGGACGGTACGAGCTTTTTATTGGCCATTGATTCACCTTATCGATCGTACATCGATGCCGTTATATCGCATTTGCATAATTCCGGTTTGGTGATCAAGTGGTACAATGACAGGGATATCAATTATTTCGATCGATCGAAAAATACGAATGACGAGGAGGACAATGAGGATGATGACGAGTCGTCGGACAATTTAACGACGGAGAACAGCAAAGCGCTTCATTATCAATTATTCGCGGTGGCCATTGTCGGTTATACTTCGGCTTTGTTAGCGTTCTTCGCTGAATTCATCGTTTATCGTGCCGTACGATCGAGAAATCGAAAATTAATGGCGTTTGGAAATTTGAGGAAGAATAAATAAAACGAACAACGATGAGGAATCGTCGTTTTACTGATTTTACGATCTTATCTTTCTTTTTCCTCGAATTTAATCAATTATTTCATCGAGAAATATCGGACCGTACGAAAAGTAATAGTTTCGGTCTTTGGTAGAGGACAATGAATTTTTCTAGTCGTAATCAGTGATTGGAGCCATTATTCAAAAAGAAAGTTCAGTTGGAGTTGAACATTTGCAACAAAAAAAAATGTTAATTTAACAATTTAACGTTACACGTCTTTATCAATGACCGGCGTCTGTAAAAACACGAAAAAAGAAAAAAATGCTGACGACGATTTTGAGATTTTTCTTCGAAAATCATTGTAGTCTCAATTAACCAACGAGGACCATCGACAATTTTAGTAAATTCCTTGATGGAAAATAATATTTTTTAAATGAGCGCTATATATGCATGCCCATATATGCACGTGGGTCATTCCATGTCTAATCATTTTTATTTATTTTTCCTTCTAACGTTTGCCTTTAAAAATTCTATTTCTATTCTATTTTTATAAATTTGCAAACATTTTATTTACCATCAAGGAGTTTACTAAAATTTAGGAAAAATAAATAAATAATGATTAGGCATGAAATGCCTCATACACGTTCGGCTCTTAACGCGGACCTTAAAAATTTCATTTTTCATCAAGGAATTTACTAAAATTGTCGATGGCCCTCGCTGGTCAATTAAGGCTACAACGATTTTCGAAAAAAAAATCTCAAAATCGTCGTATTGTTTGAAAAATACGCATCACGCAGTTCCCGCAAGTCCGTTGGAATAAAAATGTCTTTTAGTGAAATAAAATATTGCCGTTCGGCTGTGTTTGACCTTTTTTTTTTCATCCCCATTGAATTCTCAATTCGTCGAAACCACGACGAATTGAGAATTCAATGAGGATAAAAGATTTTGTAAATTTCATACACTCATCGGCACATCTTCAACGATTTTTCGTTTTCCCTTCCACGAGTCTCGCTGTACTTTGACAATTTCTTCTTCTTTTTTTTTCATATTCAAGTTTCATCCATGCTGTAAGTAAAACGTAATCTCACCGTCTGGTCATTTCGTCGCGACGATGTTCTGATGTTTGAAAAAAAAATGAATATAAAACTCGATCCATAAGTGCGAGGGACTTCTAGTCATCGATGAGCTTTGCGTGTTCCATGATTTTGTAAGAGGTTAACGTTAAAAACGATTTTTAACGTTTCGAGATAGCGTCGAGTTGATCTACCTGATCCAGCTGATACCTGCGTGAAATCGAAAGGTTTATAACTTGAAAATGAAAAAGCACTTGTTACGAAATACTTCAAAGTTGATTCGCGCCATTACATACCGCAGAAAGAGGGCGAGTGTCTTTTCCGAGAAAATTACGGTGCTCGAACGAGAGTGGCATGTCGGGAAAACAATTGTTACGTCGAATTTCAGAGTCGAGCTCGGTCTGAGTTGTATCGATCGATTTTTATTTCCTGCAATTCCACTTGAAACGATAAAAGCCATCACTACGATCGATCAATTTCCGTTATTTCTGCTCCAACTCTCTTCGTACCGACGAAAACTCTAAATGGCACTACCCTTGAAGTTAAATTGATCAAAAAATATCCTTGTACTTTTATCTTATGTGAAATGAGGGATTTCCATCCCTATCCCCCGTGGCTCGCTGTAGGGACGGAGGTCGAAATAGCGAAACACCAAAAAACCGTAACAATGGGTCGTTCGAATGTGCCCATTGGTATTCGACTTTTTCGTCTTTCCTTTTATCGACCGTTCGACTTTTTCGTCTTTCCCTATTTCGGTCGTACGATCATTCGAATTTTCGCTATATCGATCGTTCGACTTTTCGATGTTTCGCGCTATTTTCACCGACATCCCGCTTTAGGATTTAAATAACAATTGGCAAACTTCGAAATATAAACTTTCTCGTGATTATTTACATCCTTCATTTATCGTTTTTGTATATCGTTAATAAATATATATGACATTGCGCCATAACGAGTTATAAATTATAACAATAGTTGTCTATCGTACACACGTATTTCTAGCGGTAGAAAATGAGATTGTGAACAAAAAAAAATGTACAGCTATGGGCAATCTCCGTTTAAAAAGAAAGAGATGAAAGGACATCAACCTCAAGGACATCAAGGAGGATCGATGCTTTAAATAAATTTGTCAGTCTTCGATCTCCACGTAAACACTTACGGACGTTTCGAATAATCCAAGAATCATAAAAATTAAATTTCTTTAAAGTAACTCATGTTTTTTTACAACTTTTTTTATTATGATTTTTGAATCTTTCGATTTCACGCCCTTAAGGAGAGGCGCAAGCACCCTCCCCCTCGCGCATGGAAGTGCGACAGAAATAGAGAAAAACTTGCTAACCCATTTTTCTTAAAAACGGACTTAATCGAATGGAAAAAAATATACTGGGACCGTCTGCGTTTATCAATTACGCAAACAGCCCCACTATTTTTTTTTAAATTCGAACAAGCCATCGGCAAGAAAACTGCGTTAGAAATTTTTTGACGTTATGTTGATAGCCTCCTCTTAACGATACAACGATCGTGAGCGCTTGTTCGCGGAATTCTGTCATCGGAAAATATAATCACTAAATCGTGGAATCGTGTTATTGAAGAACGGAGAAGAAAAACAAAAAAAAAAAAAGCCCAGAAAATAGGAACGTGATGAATTTACATGATGTTTGAGAGATTTTTCCGATCAACGGATTAACTCGCACTCGATGGCTTTTTTTGGTCACGTAGTTTCGGACATTTTTCTCGCCCGATTAGTCTTCTTTGTTTTTACAGTCTCGTTCGCACTGTCGTCCGATACCGAGGAATCCCTCAAGGTTTTACGTCCCCTACCGACGTTACGTTCCTCGTTCTCCGAACCGATCGACTCACGATTTGACTTTCGTCTCTGTCGTTGAGACGGCTGATTTTGCGTCTCCATCACTTCGCGAAGATGCTTACGCTTCGCTTCCCAGAACATGTCCTGGCGTTGCGCTATTTCCGGATATCTTTCCGCAAAATCTTTGTTCACCGGCACTATCAACTTCCAACCTTTTTTCGGCTGATGACGCGCCAAATTTACGAATATTTCCTTTATCTCCTCGGACGGTAATTTAATTATTGACGACACTGCCTTACGATCGATGTACTCGTGCTCGGTAAACGATAATAACTGCAAACATTTTTATTAATTGTATTATCTATTTCTATATATTACGAAAGCGCCAAAATTTTCACGGATTTTTCGTTTTGCGAATGAAAGAAAAAACGGTGAAAATGAAACTTGGCAGATTTTTTTTTGTCTTACAATAACTCGATATTTATTATACTCACGATGTAATCGCGCGCGCGACACATCAAATCAGCTGCAATACCGCTGTGCGACGATATCGTATCTTTGGGATATATTAACTCGCTATTTACGACCCAATTGCCCTGTACCAAAACGGCAACTTGCTGAAGATACTTTATAATCGCCGTTGCGTCTTGATCCGGCGACAATATCGATCTCAATTGCCCGAAAGATAATACTTTTGCTGAAAGTAAGACATTTGTTTTAGTTTTAATACGATTTATTTCCCTTTTTTTGTTGGTTTTGTTATTTTTATTTATTATTACCGTCTTTCATGAGAATTCGTATTTGATCGAGAAGCGGCAAAGTTCTTATGTAAGCGAGCGATGTTCCGTGATTAGTTGCGTTAGCAGCGGCATATTGTTCCTCCTTCATCGGTGGCGCTAATACTTTCAGATAATCTTCGCGCGACAGTTTCAACGTATTTACGGATTCGTCCGTCGACGAACAAAACATATCTAGCCTCATTAACTGCAATTTTTATGTTTTTTCAAAAATATTCACAATCAGAAAGAAGAAATGATAAATATTGTAATATGTTGTTTTTTTGGTCTATTATTATAAATTTCGTACTTCCGCCTGTGAACTGTTTGCCTGTTGATATTTCGTTGGTATCCATTGTTCCTCGAGACTCTTTTTAGCTTGTTCTTGAAATGATTGCTCGCGCATTTTCGTAAAAAAATCAGATTTTTGTCGTGCGAACGTAACATTCACTTGTCTCACAGTCTCTTCCTCCTCGTTGCCGTCTGCAAAAAAACATTGGGGCTTAAGAATATTCCCAATAATAATCGGAACTACTGAAGTTAAATTTCATTGGTAAATAACAAAAAGGCGGACTTCGGAAAAAAGTCCTTTTATTTTAGCAGACGGGGTTGTAGAATAAAAAGAAATTTAACTTGAGTAGTTCCGACCAGAATGACATGCCTATAGATTAAGAATTATCAAGAATTTTTGATTTCAGATAACATCAAGAGCCAAAATCACCGGGGCCAACCACGCGCTTTTTTTTCGAGGTGCCAACTTCGATCAATAATAATAATAATAATAATAAACTATTAAATTTTTTCAAACAAATTTTTTTTTGTATCTTTAATATGTAAATAAAAACATCCTAAATATCCAAAACGATTCATTTTTATTTTCCTACCAAAAAACGCCCTCCAAAAAAGACATGAAAATCGGCTTAAGGTACCAGACTACTACCTTAAAAACGGCGAATAAATGTTACTTATACTATTTGTAAATTTTTATTTCAACTATACAAATTGACTTGTAGCAGAAATTACGTGAATGTCCAAAAAAAATGATTTAGACTGTATTAGGCAAAAGAGTTTAAGATCGTAAATCGATGTTTTTGTTATAAATGTTAAATCCGGTATATAAAAAAGAATATGTTGTAACATCCGATACCTTCGCCAGGATTTTTAGCTTCGTCCTTTCCTGCCTTTCCGCCCTTGTCGAGATAATTGAATTGCGGACGCATCTGTATGATGCCCTTGAGCGGAGTTATGTGCAATTCGCCGTCTTGATAAACGCCTATAGAATAATTGGAGCAATCGGGCAGCGCCCTCGAAGATTGAAGAACAGTTTTGTCCATGAGAGAGCTTGAATGATTTTCGAAATTATTCAAAATTCGTCTCCGTTGCTCAATTCATAAAACAGTCTTTCCCCGTAAATGAATGAATTTTTCCAAAACTTTTCTTTCAATTACTCGACAGTCGAGATAGCTGCGCTTGATAAACAGAATGAATTACCTTTCAAAAGTTCTCTCCTCGTTTGTTTGGTCCCCTCTTGTGTGAGGTCCGTCGGCGTTCAAAGCTATCTGTTCGCCCTTGCTCTGATCGTACGTAACGCTACACGACTCAATCTCAACTTCGATGTGTACTTCTTGATTTTGTGGTTTTATCATTGTTTTCACGAATTTTGCATTGTCATAACCCTCGCCGGCTGGTCGTATGGGATATTGAAAGACGAACAATTTATCAGCGAGATTTTTCGAAAGATACACCGGAATCTGGAAAAGAAAAAGCCCAACGAAACCCGAGTAAATGAAAATTTGTGATATTCGAAAAAAATCGTTCGTTTTTGTCACGTTCAATATGAGGTTAGTGTACGTGATATTAACATAGGAACAAGTAGTTTGTTAGCGCAATAGGGAATTGATTATTCGCAAGGCGCACGTAAATTGTCAGCGAAGCAAAATTTCGAGACCAAATGTTTTATTCTATAAAACTTTATTCTTAAAGAGAACGTTATTTTGTTTTTTTTCAGACATACTTCTTTGACTACAGGATCATCCTCGGTCTCCATAGCACTGGAATCCGTCATTCGTATTAAAAAAAAGACGTTTCTTAAAAAATCGTACAAATTGTAACAAACTATAGTTGCGTGTACTATAAAAATTCTTTTGCACACACCACGTTTTTGACTGTTCAAAACTCGAGATAACACAGAAACAGAGCATGGAAAAACAGGTAATTATTATCTCTCGTAATGACCGTAGATGGCGCTGAAATCGAGATAAGATAATGTTGTTAGTTTCAGCTCGTTATCTAAAGCAGTAGAGCCAACGCAGGGGGTGTTCACTTGCATACAAAAACCACCGGCTCTATTTATTAGTTCACGTGAGAAGGAACTTGTCCAGAGTGCGCCACTATCGACGCGCAGCTAGCGCGCCTTACATGGTAAGAGCGAAAAGTAGAACTAGAATATCTGGCAAGCTTTTATCCGTTTTACCGACTTATTTAGTCGTAACAGTAGCGCCAGTGCTGCGCGTGATTCGAGGTTATACTCGCAGCTGTCGTCGTTTTGTTAAAATATAATCGAATATAAAAAAATTGTTAAATATTTCGTTATTTATGATTATTGTAATTTCCTCGAGGCGTGTCGTGAAAATTACTCGGCGCGATCTTCTAACCGTGTGTCTCGATGAAATTATTTTCATCGAAAATCTTCCGTTTGAAAATTCCCAAAGATTTTCTCTAATAAGTTACAATTCAGTAATTTTTCGTTTTCTTTTTAAGCATAATCCACTTTGATATTTCAGCTATTGGGATTTATGTTCAGCTGGTTAACGTTCTATCGTCAGGGTCACGAAGTTGCCAAAGACTTCAAGCTGTACATGACGGAATTGCAATTGAACATACAAAAGGTAAAATATACTAAGTAAACATTGTAAAAATTTTGTTCATAGAGTCGTAACATTTTTTTGTGAATACCCGAATTAATGAATCTTGAGCCAGTAAGTCAGTATTTATTTATGAAGCGATTTACATCGATAGTTTTAAGTTGAACATCCATTTATGTGAAATTGTAGTATCGTAACATTGACCATGTGGCTAGGATCGGAAATCTTGTTACAACAGAAAAATTGAATTTCTTTTCAGACTCACGCTCTGCAAGGTACATCGGACTATTCTTGATGAAAATGGCTCTTCATTTGCTTCTAGATGTATCACTGCTCTCGAAGATAAGGGTACGTCTGTTATTTCACATCTAATTTTTAATTATGAAGTTATTTTTCCGAAGCTTAAGCATTATACAATGTTCCAACGAACAAAACTTATTTAATTAAAAATTAATAATTAACGAATAAATTCCTTTCAGCATCGCGAACAAGTGCAACAAGAATCTGATGACCGTGGGGAATTTGGTGGTATGTTTTGGTCCGATTTGTTGCGACCCGAGGAGGAGACGGTAGCTTCGATAATCGACATCAAATTTCATAATACAAATCACATTTTATCCACTTAATATAAATGAATGTAAATAAATACATGTATATATACATTTATACATATATAAATGATTTGAAAATAAATCATTGGAATAACTTTTTGTTTTTTCTTTCATTTCTTGAAATATCCGTCTTTGATCTACTATACCGACCGACTATTCATTTTCATGCCCACTCTTCATTCAAATAGCGCGCCACGGTTGGATGTATATCTTTTTAGTTCCGACTCCAAGGAACGTGCATAGGTAGCGCTACAAACAGTGGCTGCGATGCTTTACATGGGAGTTTCCATCTCCTGAGATAACACAGAAACAGAACATGGAAAAACAGGTAATTATTATCTCTCGTAATGACTGTAGATGAACCTGAAATCGAGATAAGATAATGTTGTTAATTTCAGCTCGTTATCTAAAGCAGTAGAGCCAACGTGAAAAATAAGCGAGAAACGTTCGGAAAACTTGGGAACTGTCAAAAGTGTCAAAAAATGTATTTTTTTTAATCGTATTGATTAAATATAACGATTGATTATGAGATTATTCGACATTTTTATGTAAATGTCATTGAACTGTGTAATATTGAGTTTATCAGGAATATTTCGTGATAATTAAGCAGCAAAACGTAGATCGGCGCAAATTTTTAGGTTAGAAAAAGTGTTGACGATACAAGGAGCGATTAATTCGTGTCTCGTTACGATTTCTATTCATTGTTAGTGAAAATTAGATAATTGTCACGTAATAATAACAATAGTACAATGGTTTATAGAGTTTCTTTTTTTTTGGAGCAAACACTAAACTCTTTTTAACTCCATTATGATTGCAATATAAAGCGTTGGTCAATTACTATTTTTGTTGAATTATTGCGATAATTTTATTTGTAATTATTACTTGTAGACCGAATTGGAATTGTTCAAAATATCAGGATCATGACGTCAATGTTTGATCAGTACGAGAGGGCGTCTCAACGTTCTAAACAAACTGTTGCCGTTCCTTTGCGACCTGATATTGTAAGTAATGAGAAACTGAAGATATGAAAATTAAATGTACGCTTCAAGAATTAGAAAAAAAATATGACGAAATTTTGTATCATTTTCAGAGTACCGCTGGTTTCATTCAAATGAAACTACAGGATGACGGACCAATTTTTATTAAGCAAAAAGTAAATTTTTTGCCTAGTGACAAAATTCTTTTTCTTGCTGCCAGTAGCAACTACATCGTTATTGCTATGGCGAAGAATATTATTCTGAGAATCGATATGAAACATCCGGACAAGCCGGAAGGTTGGAAATTCTATGTCTACACAATAATGATCAATTTGTCAATAATATAAAATTATAATAATGCATCGTGTTGTCAATAATTTTAAATATTGTTCATAATATAATAGAAAGTGTCTGTATATTTTTGTTGTTATATCTTATATTTTTCAATAATTGCGTTTTACTTATAGAAAATTTTAGCGTGTTTTGTTTTTTCTTTATTTCCCCCCTTTCAAGATATTCAAACTCTTGGTTATTAACTTTTACAGAAATAGACATCTCAAAGTACACAACAAACATGAAAATGTCCGGAATATTTTTGGATCCGTTGGGCAATCATTTGCTCATTGCTCTTTTGCCCCGGAATGGCGAAACTCCACCTGCCGATTTGTTCTATCTGCACAGAAAGACAACAAAATTGAAGCAGGTAAAAAATAATTTTAGCTGCTTTATATTCTTTCGATGCGGACTTAAGGACATTTATTATTTTTTTTATTTAAAAAGTATTGGGACAACAACAGTTTTTCCGAATTTTGAAAATCTAAAGATTTTTCTTTTATTATCGATAGGCTGGAAAATTTCGAGGTCATGAGATAACTGCCGTTGGATGGAACTTTGCGAATACATCGGAGACAGTTTCGGGACCGATATTGCTAGGAAGCTCAAAGGGTTTGATCTTCGAGACCGAGATTGGTCTCGATGGTGATAAAATATTTAACACAAGCCTAGAGCAATACTGGAAGCAGGTGATTATTAATATCATTCGTTGTAACGTCACGAATTTAAGTTTTCTACGGTACTGAACTTAATCATATTATTTCCCAATTCCAAAAAAAATCTCATTACTAAAATATATTCTTGAAATAATCATCCCTCAATGCATTTTTCTCCTCTCCACAAAACAAAAAGCTTCCTAATTATTTGCCGCTTTACGGCAGTAAGGAGGTAGACGGATTGGTGAGTTAAATAAATCATTTCCACTTCATTACACTTCATAAACGTCATGAAAAAAACGAAAAAAAAAAAAAAAACGATTTTCGAGCTAGGAATTTGTGTGTAACGAAGATTTTTTTTCAAAAGGTATTCGATATAGGAGAGGCGAGCAAACCTCCTATAACCGGCATAGAGTTTCACAGAATATCAAATACCGACAAATATATCGTTATAGTAACGACTCTGATACGAATTTATCAGTATATAGGAACGGTCACAAATCCACAGGAAAAACCTTTGCTCCAACAAATTTTCAGCAAATATCTCAACGTAAAAGGTATCGTTAATTCATTCAATTGCATGTTTTTTTTCTTTTTGAAATTTTGTGAATTAGGCAATTGTTGAAAAAAACATGAATTACTACTTCTCAAATTTTACTATACTCCATGTCTGTTGTTTATAATTTAATGGTTTCAGAGCGTTTCAATCAATTGGAAAGTTCATTGCCATACTCAAAAATGCAATTTTATTACTCGACACCGAAATCCCTGCCAAAATCATTCGGATGGCTGACGGAAACCGGAATAATGTACACACAGGTGAATTTTACGTCTGTCCCGATTTAAAAAAAAGTCAAAAAAAATTCTGTCCGATCATATTCAATGAAATTTTTATTTCTTTTCAGATTGATGCCAAAGCCGATCCCGAGAACGTTTTGGTCAATCAACAAATGTTGACCTGCCCGGAAACTAGCTTGATAGGAAGCTCAACGGCACAGTCGGTCGCTCCTCTTAATTTTGTTCTCACGGAATTTCACGCTCTGTTACTCTACAGCGATCACGTTAAAGGTGTCTCGTTGTTGAATCAAGAGCTTATATTCGAGGATAACTACAACGATGTACGTAGAAACGTACATAAATAGCATCATTCAATGATGATTGATATCGAATTTGTTCAGAATCGATAATACAATTTAGATATTATGAAATTTCGGACATTATCGCAAGAATTGAATATAATTTTGTGAAATTTTTTAGTCATTTGGAAATTTGGTAAATATCACGAAAGATCCGATAACCGGTTCGATTTGGGCATACAGCGAGAGAGCAGTTTTCAAATACAAAGTAACGAAGGAGGATAGAAACGTTTGGCAGGTAAAATTGTATTTTTTTAAAAATCGTTTCATCAAATTAACAGCAAGCCATGTAGTACACTCGAAATTGACTTTGTATCATTTTTTTTCGTTGACAAAAGGTGTACGTGGAGAAAGGAGAATTTGAATTAGCGAAGCAGTACTGCAAAGGAAATCCTGCTCACATTGATCAGGTTCTCGTCAAACAGGCCGAAATGTTGTTTAAAAATAATGAGTAAGTAATAACAAGTAAAAATTTAACGAATTTAATTCGATGATTCATTAATAAAGTATTGTTCGTCCTGCTACAACGAAATATTAATTTAAAAAAACCGTCGAAAAAGAATATTTGTAATGATCGCTTGTCTCGTCTCAATTGTTGATTGAATTTCTGTAAATTAGGGTTTACAAAAAATTCAAATTTCAATATTTAAACTAGAGCTTGAACTTTTCCGGGTATCCGGATACCCGAGTAATTCGGGTTTCACGGATCCGACGCTTCAAATCCGTATATCTCGATAACTCGATAAAATCCGGGTAATAACGGATTCGGGTATCCGGATAGTCTCGGGGTATCCGGGTACTCGGATAATAACAGATAATATCGGGCAATTACCGCCGATAATTGATGCCGAAAATGCTGACAAAAATTGTTCAATTTACACAATTTGTGAGGCACGCGTAGATGTTGCCAAGAACAATGTTTGCGAAGTACATTTATAAGACGAATAATAAATCATTACCGGAAGATTGAGAAACCGGGATTATATCGGTGTTCATGTCCGATCATTTAGTTGACCATTTTTTATTTTTATCGACTGATATCAATATTAAACAAATTAGATTATCATTATAACGAAGATTCTTGGAAAGAATCTTGCAGGCGTATTTACTATTATTACCAAACTATTTCTTTACTGTAATTCACATCCGACAAAAACTACAATTTCAATAAAACATTCTTGTGTAGATTAAAAAAGCAATGACATAATCTTCTATACAATGTTAGGAAAACACATGATCATTTCATAAGAACTTAATCAACATTGACCTGCACTATTTGCATCTTTAATATTATTTTTTCATCACGATTTATTATTATTTAATAAATATCCTTAGTTTCTGAAATGTATGTTTGTTTTATGGGCGTGTGTGCAGTTTTTATGAACTTTAGAGTTGGAGAAAAAATATAGAATGTGAAGAAGCGGATCTCGGGTATTTTTAATATGCGCAGGCAAGAAATTGCGATCGTAACAGCAGATTCTAAAAAAATGTGGGAGTCACATGTAAAATGTTTTCCCGAGTAAATACACAATTATTGTAAATTGGAAAACCGTGACGTATGATTCGTCAACACTAAGTTCTCATTTTTACCGTAGTTTTGCACAATTTCTTTGAACAGAGAAAATTTTTTCAATGGTAACTATTAACGCCCTATATTTCGGCTTATTTGATGACCAGACTAATACAATATCATTATTTTTTTTACGCCGGCGGTCCCATTTGAGCCTGTACGCGAAAAATCGGGTAATTACCCGACATTATTCGTTATTACCCGGTTACCCGGATCCGTGATTATTCGAATATCCGGATACACGGATACTCGGGTACTCGAATACCCGGATACCCGGATATTCGGGTATTCGAATCTGAAGTGTTGGATCCGATTTCCCGGATACCCGGATACTTTCGGGTATCCGGCTAACCCGGATAAAAGTAACAGGCCTAATTTAAACATCGATTCCTGAATTTCGTTTTCCTCGAAAAATTTGTTAAATAAAAATTACGTAAATTTACGTAAAGTCGTTTAATATTTAACAAATGTTGTGGAAATTATGTGATTTCATTTCAGATACGAAAAGAGTGCGACAATTTACGCCGACACTCACTCGTCGTTCGAGGAGATATCGCTGAAGTTTCTTCAAGAGTCACAGATCGAGGCGCTAAAGACATTTTTGCAGAAGAAACTCGACGGCCTTAAGCAACAGGACAAAACACAAATAACGATGATTGTCGTGTGGGTCGTTGAATTGTTTATGAATCAATTGGGCTCGTTGCGCAGTAGTCAATTGTCGTATCATCATAATCCACGATACGCCGAGTTACGGCAGCAATTTGACAATTTTCTCGCTGTACCAAAAGTCGAGGTAACATTCGAGTATTGCGTAACAAACAAACAAAAAAATGGTGTAAATAGAAATAACTATTTTTTTCTCCCCGTTTGCAAATCTTCGTTTATGAGATAAGAGCTTTTTTCATATTTTTACCATCTCATTGAGTCTTTGTGCAGCAATGATCAGGTAGCAATGTGCACGTTTTAATTTGAACCATATATTTTTTAATTACTCATTTGATAGCGTAACTTTTTTTTAATTTTGAACGTTAGAGCATTTAAAAAAAAACAATAAAAGTGCAACGGAAAAAACAATTAACGACGATCGTTGAGTGAAAACAAAAAAATTGGTTCATTGCAGGAATGTATAAAACGAAATTTGAGCACGATACACGGTTTAATGGCGAGTCACGGTGACAAGGACAATCTTATAAGGCTAACGAAGATGTACCGTAATTACGAGGAAGTAATACGTCAGCATCTTTATAAAAATAATTACCTCGAGGCTCTCGAGGTTCTGAAGTATCAGGGAAACAAAGATCTTTTTTATCAGTTTGTCGGTGTGCTTTTGCAAGAATTGCCAAAGCCCACGATCGCCGCTGTTATATCCCAGGGCTCGCAGTTACAACCATCGAGATTATTGCCCGCTCTTGTGTCGTGCAACAGTGACGAGAAACACGTGAGAATTAATTTTTCACCAGGTTACTTTTTCGTTTAATTTTGATTTTTTCCGGGTTTTTTTTTTCTTGTCCGAGAGACAGAGCAAATTTGTGACTCATTTTCTTTTTTCTCTCAGGCTAAGGAAGTTATACGATATCTCGAATTTTGTGTCTACAAGCAGGGATGCTCGGAACAAGCGATACACAATTTTTTACTATCTCTGTACGCCAGTCACAAGAGGGACGAAGTTATGCGTTACATCGGTTCACAAGGTAAGTTATTAAAAAAAAAAACACATATTAACTCTGCTTCAGTTTTTAAAGATTGTGTTTAAAAATCTGATGGAAAATCTGCCGATTCACGTGTCGTTTCACCCTCCGCGGTCACACTTCTGGTCAATGCCTCGGGGCAAAGGGAGGGGGTGCAAATTTCCAATTTTGTGATCTTCAGGGGTAAGCTGTTAAGCTGGAATTTTGTATTAAAAATTCTTAGATCGAAAGGCCGATTAAGATTAAATTGGGTGAGAACTTCTTGAGGGAATACAATTTTGAGTTAAAAAAAAAAAAAACGGCCGTTGAACGATTTTTCAAATTAATACAGTTGAAATGGAATTTTTTTTTGTAGTTTTGGCGAGGTAAAATAGATTGGAAATGGCATTTACATATTGTTTATGGAAATCGTTATTTTTCATTGTACAACAAAAGTCGCTAGAATGAAAAATTCCAAAATGATTAATATACTTTGTTTTTCCATTTTTTTTCTCAATCTACTAATGTTCACCCCTTCTTTTCTCTCTCGTCAGGTCAAGACATAACGATGGTACACTACGACGTTCATTATGCTCTGCGTTTGTGCCAGGAGGCAGGTTTGACCGAGGCTTGCGTTCAACTCTCGGCGTTACTTGGACTTTGGACAACCGCCGTTGATCTTGCACTGACGGTCAGCGTAGATTTGGCAAAACAAATAGCCGGCACGCCGTCATACAATGACACCGAATTGAAGAAAAAATTGTGGCTCAAGATTGGTAATTAATTGATAGTTATGAAAATATAATTTCTTTTTTTAATGGAGAATTTTCTTACCCAACGCCATTTTTGTTGATAAGCCGAGCACGTTGTCCGCGAACGTGACGACATACAGCAGGCAATGGAGTTTCTTCAACATTGCGATTTAGTCAGAATCGAGGATATATTGCCATTTTTCTCCGACTTCGTTACCATCGATCACTTCAAGGATGCAATTTGTAACTCGTTGCAGGTACTTTCTTAAAAATCAATAAATTTTATGAGACATAATGTTGAAAAAACGAATTTTTTTCAGACCTGAGATATGATTTTTTTCGACATTTAGTTTTTAAACCTGAGTAATTTGAAATTTGATTTTTTGTGTGTTAATTTATCAATGAAGAATGATTTAGTTTACCTAAACAACGTTCGTTGGACTACGAGAATTTGTAGTAACTTTTTTTTGTTCAAAAATTCATTACTCAACGAATTCTCGATCACTTTCAATCGAATTTCATCGTTGTGAGCAAGTCTGGAGCTTTTTTTTCTTTGACTCTCAATAATTCATTTCACGTTGAACAATTTCGTTAAAATTCAACTTTTATTAATGGTACTGTCAACAAAAATGTACAGCGAATCAAAAAAAAAACGTGTTGAGCATCGAAATTCTTCGATATTACAAAAAAAAAATCGTATCTCCCAAACGTTTGAAGATGAAAATCCGAAAAAAATTGTCAATGCCCCGTGAATTCTAAGAAGCATGACGAAAAATGGACAGCAAAATTCCAAGACCTCCAAAGCCCGAAAACAGTCAATTTTGCGTGTGACACAAATTTCATGGAAATGTAAAGAAAAAAAAAACGTATCCTCTTACTACAGGAATACAATCAACACATTCAGGATCTCAAGGAGGAGATGCAGGAGGCGACGAAATCTGCAAAGCTCATAAGAAAGGACATTCAGGAATTTCGTACTCGTTGCAATTTTTTACACGTTCGCGACACCTGTAACGCCTGCGAGGTGCAATTGCTTCTGAGGCCATTTTACGTGTTTCCATGCGGACACAAATTTCACAGCGATTGTCTCGTTGCGGCAATAACGCCGATGATGTCGATCGAGCAACAGAACAAATTGGCTCAACTGCAGTCACGACTGACGTCAGTATCGAAAAAGCCCGACGATACGATATTAACGGGTACAACGTCAATGTCGATGAAGGAACAGACAAAAGCGGACATCGACGAGCTCGTTGCCTCGGAGTGTCTTTACTGCGGTGAACTTATGATCGAGTGAGTAACGAATGCATAATTCCTTTGTTAGTTATTAAGCCTCCGGTGGTTTTATTTTATTACATTATTCGTCGATTGGACGAACGAAAAAAGGAGTTCGAAAGTCGGATTTGAAAGTTTGGTTAGTGGTTGAAATAATTTTGTTTTCTACATTAACGATTTTCATATCGACTCATTATTACAGATCTATCGACAAACCGTTCATCGAGGAGGAAAATTACGAAAGGGTCATGGCCGAGTGGGCTTGAATGAAATTTATATTGTTGTTATAAAAACTCACGAAGGCCTCAGTGTTCGTGTACATAGATAATTTATATGCAAGAATATAAAAAGAATAAAATAATTCCTGATAATTCAGTGATCCAAAGATTTTTACGTTTGTGTATATCAAATATCGTAAAATCGAAGCGTGCAATGGTTTTATTCGTTATTTTTTTATCAATCATTTCCACTAAATTTAGACTGCGATTTGAGTGAAAAAAATATGTTCCAATTCTTTTTTTCTTCTTTTCATTATTATTTAGTACTCGAGTATTTTTAATAAATAAAGTTATCGATAAGTACACAATGAAAATGTTATCCTACAAGTAGAAAAAATATATTTTAGAGTTTGTTTTTTTTTTTCATGCAGTTACAACTCCAGACTCGTTTATAATTTATAAATAACCCACGTTCATATAACTTACATCCAAAGATAAATAAATTTTCGCATTTTTCACGATCATTCACCGCTTATAAATTCACCCTCTGCTTTTTTGTCTCTCTTGCTAACCGACGTATTACCATAAACGTAATATCTCAATGTTTTATTTGCCCATTCAGGCCCGGCACTGTCAATGCCAATTCTCGTTGATTCGACGATTTTCAAATCTTCGAAAATCTCATCGTTCTCGATCCACATATTTTTGAAATTACAAATCGAATATTTGCAATGAGCACGGTCGATTTGCAAAGCTATACAGAGCTTCGATGGTCCATTGCATATTTCATGCTTTACTAGTATCTTCGGGATTCTCGTGGGATCCTTGCGAGATTTCAATTTCGTAACTCGATGTGATCGCATTTTTTCGATACCGTCGATTGGCTCGAGACCTCTCAACAGAACGGCGCATCCTTTACCTAAATATAGATTTGACGATTATTTTTATTTACTGCGAGGAAAAAAATTTTCGAATAATAGAATGTAATAGAATATCTATTTTTTGTAAATTTCTTCTCTACGGTCTAAATTACAAAACATACTGCAAAACGTATGCTCGATCTTCGTACTCGACGTCGCGTTTTCCTACGCAGGGATTACCGAGTATGTAATAACGCAAAAGTTTTTTGGCGCATGAATTAGCGTGCAAATTACTCGTCGGTGCATCGACGATAAGCAAGGGATTATTCGAGGTCAAATCTTTTTCCAACCATACAAAGTTAGAATTCCATACTTTTTTGCTATTCAAATCGTCGACGTCGATGGCAAATGCTGTACAAACTTTCCACGGCTCGTTGCAGAGTTCTCGTGGCTCGATAATTTTTACATTGTCGATCATTAATTTTGCACTTTTGCCAATTTTCATTTTCGAATTTCTCAACAACTCGACGTACTCCCTCTCGTTCAAGACTTCGAGGGCTCTTATCATTACGTGAGAATTGGATTCTATTTTTTTTTTGGACAATGGATTAACAAAGGGGTTTTTTTTTTTTTTTTTTTTCAAATTCTTTGAGATGTGGTCGGTGAAAGTGTTTTTCCTTGATAAAACTAGGATTAGTTGTTGGTGATTTCTTTAGATACCTGCGCTAGATATGTTGAAACAGTGATACATTCCGTACGTGAGATAAACATAAATTGTTCCCGGCGACATGTACATTGGTAAATTTCTCGTTGTTACTCTTCCCTGATAAGTTTGCGAAGCTTTGTCAATCTCTCCTAGATACGCCTCGGTCTCGACAATTCTCCCTTTTAATATTGTTCCATTTTCCAGACGACGTACCAGAATTTTTCCTGATAAACGGAGAAATTACGTATTCTAACAGTGCATCGGGACGATTAATGTAGTTTTTTTGCGGGATTTTGATCATTGATGAATTTTTGAGGTATCTGCGATGTTAAAATTGACAAACGATGTTTAGAAAGTTTAATAAATAGTAATCAAGCAATCACCGTTTGGAGAGATTGAAGTAATATAATTTTGTAACTGAAAATTGAATTTTTCATTCTGCCATAGAATCGTTAGTTTGTACAGTTCAGTTTCTTAAAAAAAAAATCTATCTTGTACGTGAGAAGAGGAAGAATTCATTTTCTTAAAGACAGAATACCAAAATTTACCCAATAATTTTTTTGCCAAGTCTGTGCAGGGCACGTCGAAAAAAGAATACGGAAGTTTCTTGGAGCAAATCTCTTTTTCTTCCTCCGTAACCGGAGGATCTTCCAGCTGTTTCAATTCCTCCTTCATCATTTCCAGATCTACGGTAGCCCTCAATTTTTTGCTCTTAGGTACTTTCGATTTCTCGTCTTTAGGATTTAGCCCTGAATTATAACGTGTCTCGATAGAGTGCTGCTAAACCAATTCTTATAGAATTGCACTCAGGTAAGAAAATCATGTTTTATTTTTGTATTGTCAAAAAAAAAAATTGTATCCACAATCCCGAATGAGAGATTGTTCGAAATGTTTTTCTGGTTGTGTAGAAAAATTTTCAGATGGATATCTAAAAAATTGTAACAGGAGTACTATTTTTCAGATATCTATTATGTTTTCATAAGGTAAGAAAATCATGTTTTATTTTTGTATTGTCAAAAAAAAAATTGTATCGACAATCCCGAATGAGAGATTGTTCGAAATGTTTTTCTGGTTGTGTAGAAAATTTTTCAGATGGATATCTAAAAAATTGTAACAGGAATACTATTTTTCAGATATCTATTATGTTTTGAAAAAAAATGCATTGCTCGTTTACCATTCTTATTGCCAAGTTATTTAATGGAGCTATATTAAATGGAATTATTGAATGGAGCGTAGAGCTCCCCTTAACGAAAGCTATCAAAATTTACAAGAATACTCACGATTACGCGATAAATTTTCGTAACATAATTTACTCTTCGTTACGGTCGTCGGAATGTCTTGTTTCTTGGACGAATCATTCTCAGATATAGAGATTTTTTCAGGTGCAGCGGAACTTGCATTTTTCACTTGACGCTGCAGTAGAGTTCGCTTCATGTTTAGTGCGAATCGAAAGTTTCGATTTCCTTATTTATATAGATGGGAGAATAACTTCATTCGCTATATCGTGTTACTTATTACTTTTCTGTTATTATTAACTTACATGCTGAAAATAATTATTTATATCACGACTGACGAAAAAATGGAATTTCTGACAGTCGCGACGTTTTTTTTAAATAAAAAGCTTTTTGTTAATACGAAAATTAATATGTTTAGTGTGTTTACATCGCTCGGCGTGATGGAAAACCTCGTGGAAACATGAATTGATGACTGAAGTTCGCGTTAGAGTTTCAAAGGAACAGAATTGCCAACGTGTCGTATGAAAAATTCAGATGATTTTCGAGGTTGGAGGTTACGAGATAATTCATTACGGGCACATTTTACTCGTAGGGTATAAATTTGAATCGAGGTTTTAGTTGAGATTTAATAAATAACAATTGATATTATCATAAGTACTTACTCATTAGTGCTCCGGGAAATTCTCTTGAGATCACAATTTTCAGAAACGATTCGGTAAATATCATTTTTTTCATAAATCGTAGTGTGACAGTTCTTGTCAATGTGAAATATTATCAGAAAACAAGTTTTTGACCGGTAAAATAGATCTCTATACGATAGATCAATGACCGAGGTTCTCTTTACATTCTTGTTATTTAAAAACTTGACAGGCAAATGAAAGAATAATGACTGGATACAGTGGAATAAATTATAATTGTAGACTTTTGGAATTTAGTATGCAATCTTTGTTTTTTTTTTATACTTTTTGTTTTGTTGAACTTTTTACTTTCTGTCGATACGTGAATTAGTGTTAGCATCGCACCGAGAGACTGCAAACCTCGTGAAAATGTGATTTGATGACGGAAGTTCGTGTTAGAGTTTAAGCGAGCAGGATCATCAACATAACAGTGATATGAATTATTTTTGTACATACTTTTTTATTGACAATTCTGTATAATGTTACAGGTGCAGACATTCAAAAAGTCTATCCTAGAGATTATGGAAACATCCGCTATACGGCGTGCAATGCCTTTGGCCGCCATATTGATACACATGTATATTTGAATTTGAAATAGAATTCTCATTCGTCTGTATGCAGTTGTCGCAATAGTGCATAATACGATGCTGCTGTGTTGAATACCTGGAAAAATAATGATATCGTTGTATCAACGTTTGTTTCTTTAGAATCGCGGTCCACAGCCGAGGCATCAGCTGGCTTCCCCCGTACAATTCAAGCTTGAAATCAATTGTACGCCAATCGTGTGTATTCCCTCTTGCAAATGAAAATATTAAAAAGTATACAAGACAACTCACACTTGACAGTGTCCTAATTGACATTGAATGAAATGACATCGCCGTTATTTGGCATTCCCTCTGCGATCTAGCAATAACGATGCAGATGTCCATTCTCAATTCCTTGGGAAACTCGTACCACAGTACATCCATGTAAAGGGTCTCACCGATTGCTTGACTCTCGCGATTTAATATCTCACCTGGCCAGCACCATACGACCAATTGACAAAGCGCCGTGGCTAAAAAAACCATCGATTTTAAAAGTTCGGGGACGCTCGATCCCGCATTCGTAACGTTAAAACCACTTAGGCATATCTCAATGCCACTCGTTGCGAATTGCACGAGTATAACCGGATTCAAGAGATCATCGACATCCTCACTAATTCTAGAACGATCGTCAATTATGGGGAAAATAGTTGTTAGCCATTGATATTGAGATTAATTATCGAATTGAATTTTAGTTATTGTTTTCATTGAACAAATCTTACAGCAACATCCTTTTGTGATGCTCGATGCATTTGCCAATGTCACGACGAATCTTATCGCTGAATAAGATCGACGAATTTGTGTGACCTCCTGTCATTAGATCGTTATTAATTTGGTGAGCAATTTTTCTAAACCAGCATTGAATGAGACAAAATTGGCTGCACATGTGGAGAACCAATGTCATCATCGACGTATCAACAGCGACTATACCCACGACACAATACGCCACTGCGAATGTCTGACAACAGAATGCTAATTTTAAATGTGCCCAACTCAGAGGATCATGTCCGTACCTGCGTATTTAAAGTTACTATCTTTAAATCTCATGAATCGCCATAAAAAAAAAACGATTATTTGAAGATCGAATTCAGTGGGAAAGAAAATGGTATTGGAAAGATTCACATTTCAGGAATTGGAAGATGAAATGGGTGCAAATAATGGTTAATTATATATTTAGTTCGGGTCTTTAAGAATTGCTATGAAACAAAATGTTCATGTACCCCAGGAAACAAACATCTCTCACCAAACATGTAACGGCATGCCTTCGATGTAATCGGTCTGGTTGTCATGATTTCTTCGCATCTCGAACACATTAATTAAAGGCACGCCAATCATAGTCCCAACGTTCCCATAACCGATAATTGATAACATAGTCGTGAATTGCTTTGCCTGACTCGCGTATTTATCGATCGCAGTCGAATCCTCACGATCCTCACTCATGTTCCACAGCTGATTGACAAGCTCGTACATTCTCGTAGCTCTGTCTCGTTTCCACAGGAGATAATATATTTTGAACACTAGCTGTGATATTGAAGTTATTATGCAGCCGGTACCTGTTGAAAGTTACGAAATAATATTGCCCCCCGATAATATTTATCTGTTGATTTTACAAAAAAAAAGAAAAAAAACAAAGTTCGATATACGAAAGTATGTGAATAGTTAAGGGGTATGGCCACGGTAGCGCGTATAAAATCATGTGCATATTCAACAATTTTTCTTGTATGAAAAAGTGATTTATTTATAAAACTAATTACACACCTATTTAGTATAAATATCAATATAATAAAAATATTTTTTTTGTTTTTTTGTTATACAAAATGACCGACTACTGCTATTTGGTATCTTTTATTTTGGGCGTGACATTTGCATTCCACAATTTTTGACTCAGACCAAAAGAAAAAAATTCTCGTTAATCTATATCAAAACACCTAGAGAAGTGCGTACGGAATTGGAAAAATATTCTTCCATTCGAATATTGTAGGCATTCGAACTTGAAAGGTGAATTTCCAGTGAAAAATCTCGTATAAAACTGCTCATAAAATGGAAAGTTTTTAATTAATCAGAAATTCCGTAGATAGTTCTCTGCGAGATGCAATTAGAAACATAATTTAAAAAATTGAAGTCAATCGGGTAAAAATTGTCGAAGTTACGAGGTCTGTTAAAAAAGTATCTCGCATTTTGAATTTTCGCGGGCTACGGATATTCGATTTTCGATTTTTTTGTGGCGTTAGGTTGGTACTCTTGTCCCTCACTTATGCTGAAATGATCGGCCATTTTGAATGTGTAGTTAATTGTTGACAGCTGTTTTGGTTAGACGTGCTTTGGCTTGTCTTCGATTTTTGCCTATTCCAAAATATGGATCAAAGAATCTGTATCAAATTTTGTGTGAAAAACAAAATTAAGTGCGCGGACGCATTCCGAATGTTGACTGTGGCATATGGTGCAGCTACCTTGGACCAAAGCAACGTTTATCGGTGGTACTGAATGTTCTCAGAGGGCCGAGAAGATGCGAACGACGAAATGCGTTCCGGACGACCGAGCACATCAACAACAGACGAAAAGATTGATGAAGTGAAGAAAATAATATTGGCCAATCGTCGAATCACCGTTAGAGAAGTTGCCGAGGAACTAAACATATCGATTGGCTCGTGGCTATTCGATTTTTACCAATGATTTGGGCATGAGACGGGTCGCCGCGAAATTCGGGCCAAAATTGCTCAATTTCGAACAAAAACAGTGTCGCGTTAACATTGCTAAGGAGCTGTTGGACTCGGTTCACGACGACCCAAATTTGCTCCAGAGGGTTATAACCGGTGACAAATCATGGGTTTATGGTTATGACGTGAAACCAAAGCTCAATCATCGCAATGGAAGCTGCTTTTTTGGAATAGGCAAAAATCGAAGACAAGCCAAAGCACGTCTAACCAAAACAGCTGTCAACAATTAACTGAACATTCAAAATGGCCGATTTTTTCAGCATAAGTGAGGGACATGAGTACCAACCTAACGCCACAAAAAAATCGAAAATCGAATATACGTAGCCCGTGGAAATTCAAAATTCGGAAAATCAAAACAGACCTCGTATTTATCGCGCGCCACGCTCGGGTAGTCTATGGCCGTGCCAGAGGTAGGCTCATGTTATACGCTCAAAGTCGGCGAAAAAAAAATACTAACTACTACCTAAACTTATTACTAACTACTAACTACTAACTCAACTTATTTTTATGATGATGAAGCACCGTTCGAGCGAAAAAAAAACATTGATTTTTTGAAAATTCTACCGTGGCCATAGTCCTTAATAAAGTGAACACGCGATGCGAAATATTGATTGATATAATTTTCATCAATAATACACGAGCGACGAATTCTAGAAGCAAAATATGACTTTCAAATTTCCCACTTGGATTCATGGTAGACTCGATTTTTTGACGCAATATTAGGACGGCCATTGTATCACACGGCGTGGTACTTTTATTTTTACGTTGTTAACGATTCTTTTGCAGAACTGGGCAGTACTTTAAGCACAGGATACTTAGTACTCACAGTACGGAACTGGAAGTACTAACTACTGAAAGTATATCGAATTATTCAATTTACTACCAGTACTGAGTACAGGAAGTATTTTAAAAAATCCATTGTACCATGATACTGGAAATACTTTGTCCAGGTCTGTTCCCTTGTCTTATTACGTGCTTTCCTTTTTGTGTCAATGTTTGAAAAAAAAAAAGCAACATCACTTACTCGTCAGAAGTGCAATGTCACCCCAATTGAATGCAATTAGCAAAACCTGTGGCACGATCAAGCTAAAGCAGGCGGAAGTAATCAATAAAATTCGAAAGTAAACGGTACACTGTCGAAGAATCGAGATCGTTGACAATCGCGTCGGCATTATACCGATCATTTCGCACCAAATTTTGTTGGGACCTATGAACTCGTCAATATTCTTCATACTCTCCACCGGATTCTTCTCCATTGTGTAACGTGTGCTTATTATTATTTTCTCTCAAAGCTCGAAACACTTCAATATCTGCTCTTCGGTAAAATAGTTTTACAGAGCTCGGCACTGCAACGAGTGACGACGCGATGTACGTGCGGAACAAAGTGAGTAAATGAGAGAAGGGGAAAAAATCGAAAATTGCGAATAGTACGACAGTGGAGGAGAGAACATGTATGTGTGGCGAAGAGGACCAAAGACGAGCCAAGGAATTACCGTATTTTCTTCTTTTCTAGAAAATTGTTAGACACGACATTTTTTTAAATCAAATATTCGCTGGATTATACGTTTAAAAGAGCAATAAGCGTTTGGTACCAAAGAAAAACGACTTTTCCTCGGACAATTGTGAAACAAATTGCAGGTATGGTACTAGGAGTGATGGACGGATGTGTTGTTGGCGACGTCGTGGAATTCGAACTCCACGGAATATCGTTAAACCTTCTCTCTCCTCTAGCTGTTACACTGTGTTTCTTTGTAAGAGGGTTGTAATTTTCGACGATCGAACGTAATACGGTATTTTCTTCTTTTCAAGAAAATGATAGTGTACGATGGATAAATTGCGCTACAACTGATACTGTCCGTCTTGCCACTCGATGTCGGGAAATAAAATTGTCGTTCTTCCCTCTCTAATCATCATCCAGGGCGAAAAAAAAATACAGTCGTCGAGTTATACGCGTAAGGGTATAGAAGCGTTTGGGCCAAAGAAGAAAGACTTTTACTAGCAATAGTCGAGAAGTAAATTACATATTTGGTATCGGGAAAAATACAGGAAAGTGTTGTCCCCGACGAAGTGGAATTCGTATTCGTAAACTACCGACAACCCTTCTCCGTACTGTCTTGCTTTACCCGTAGCAATTTGCGCAAATTGCTGATAGCACGTACATTGCCGTAGTATTTCATTATCATAAAGAATGAACGGAAGACTACTCGCAACAGTCGTGAAGCGCGTTAGTGTGACGTCTTCCGCTTCGTCACAGAAACAAAATAAAGTACAACGACTTTTCGATAATCCAAAGACGATAAGAGTCTAATATAACACTATCAACTCTTCTTAGCTGTTCCAAAGCTGGATTCTTCGAGAATGATTAACAGTTTGGTAATGCCAAATTTTGTTACTGCATTCGAAATGAGTAACTTCGGAAGCTTCACGGTATTTATTTTCATTACAATCTGAACACTATTTTGATTATTTGTTAGCTCATTTTGAATTGTACAGTTCAATTCAATGTTTATTGTTATGTCTGTATGAAATCGTTGTATCAAAGTGGAAAGTCTGCGAATTATGCCAATAATGATGATATCGATAATAATAATGTAGTAGGTAAATGAAATAACCGACTTAAAAATATGAGCCAAAGCTTATTTCGACACGTATACCATGTTGCACAAGCGATAGCGAGCTAAGATATTTTTCAGAATGTCCGTTCGTCTAATATAAATTGATGATCTACCGAAAGTGTAACGATCGGTATATTAAAAATTGTAATAGAAGTACTATTTTTTTTTAAGATATTATGTTGTCTTGAGGAAAATGCGTCGATCGTTAGGAATTTTGTATGCAATCTTTTTTTTAAATACAGAACTTTTGTAGTTTTTGTTGATACGTGATTCGGTGTTTACGTCGCTCCGAGAGACCGCAAACCTCGTTGAAATGTTAATTGATGATTGAAAATCGTGTAAGAGTTTAAATGACCAGGATCACGACCGCAACAGTGAAATAAATCATTATTGTACTGTAATGTTAAAATTAGATCTACTGATTGTCCATGTTTTTCGCTTCGACTGTTTGTGTGTACGTTTGCGAGTTGACGAATTCGCGCGCGCGTCGATTGACGAAGAATGAGAGAGCAAAACGATTATCGATTAGCAGTTCGACCCGAGATCTCGAATGAATGAGACACGATAACAGATATAGGACATTGTGCGAAATAAAACTTTTCTTTTTCATTAAATTGGCTTGCATCCTGAAAGTTGATTCCTTCGTAATTATTGAAAGAAAGTAAACCCTTACACTACATACTTTATTTTGACAATTCTGTATTGTCAAAATAACCTGAGAGATAATAGAAGAATCCGTCATGCGACGCGAAATGCCGTTGACCGCCGTATTTATACAAATGTATCCGAAGTATGTGATTGAATTTTAAGTGAAATGCTCATTGGTATAATTGTCGCAATAGCGCAAAATACGATGCTGCTGTATTGAAAATGTGAAGAAAAAAATATTATTGTTGCACTTCCGTAATTTTTTCGTTTCATACCCGAGACATCAGCTGTTTCCCAGCCTTTTAATTATATATCCCAATTCACTATAGCTGTTCATCACCAAAAACTT
This sequence comes from Oxytorus armatus, assembly GCA_958009045.1. Taxonomy (NCBI): domain Eukaryota; kingdom Metazoa; phylum Arthropoda; class Insecta; order Hymenoptera; family Ichneumonidae; genus Oxytorus; species Oxytorus armatus. The sequence goes on along the minus strand of OY253754.1, from coordinate 11,388,947 downwards.
CTTCTTTTTTTTCTAACACATTTCATGGATAATTTTATAAATGCGTTTGAAGTAGCGGACAAGTTTTTAATCCAAGTGTTGTCGATGAAAAACCGTAAATTTGAATTTTAAGACTGGCACAAAATCATGAAGAATTAGAGATATTTGTAATTGTGACTTTTGTTTCTTGACGAATAATATATTTATTATTTAGGGTAGCTTTTTTTTTGGTACGATTTGTTATAAAACTGTCGTAGCGAAAACAGAGTTGATGCCTCGGCAGTGCGTAGTATGGAAGCTTTAGGAATCACTAAAGTTTTTCGTATGCGACACTGGCGGTCGAGATATGTACTAATCAATATGGCCGCCTGAAAGTCAATTTCTTACCTTCCCCAGTGTCCTAATTGACATTGATTGAAATTGCATCGCCGTTATTTGGCATTCCTTCTGCGATCTAGCAATAACGACACAGATGACCATTCTCAACTCCTTGGGAAACTCGTCATATAATATTCATATATTTTGATTGTTTGTTAGGTCATTTTTAATTGTAGAGTTCAATTCAATGTTAAGTCTGTGATAATTCACAGACTTTCCATTTTGAAAGTCAGTGAAAGTCTTTGAAGGTCTGAGAGTCATTTAATATCTCGATATCATCATTATTGGCATAATTGCTAATAATGATAATATCGATAATAATAATGTAGTGGGTAAGTGAGATAACCGACTTGAAAATATGAGCCAAAGCTTATTTCGAAACGCATATTGCAGAAGCAATAGCGAGGTAAGATATTTTTCAGAATGTCTGTTCGTCTAATAAAATTGATGATCTACCGAAAGTGTAACGATAGGAATATAAAAATTTGCAAGAAAAGTACTATTTTTATCAGATATGCTGCCTTGAGCAAAATGCATTGATCTTTAGGAATTTTGTATGCAATATTTTTTTTTTCTAATACAGAACTTTTGTAATTCTTGTTGATACGTGAATTTGCATCGTTCCGAGAGAACGCAAATCTTAGTGGAAACGTGAATTGATGACTAAAGTTCGTACTATAGTTTAAATGAGCAGGATCATCAACATAACAGTGATATCAATCATTATTGTACATATTTTTTTTATTGACAATTCTGTATAATATTAAAGGTGCAGACATTCAAAAAGTCTATCCTAGAGATTATCGAAACATCCGTTATACGGGGTGCAATGCCTTTGACCACCGTATTCATACATATATTTGAATTTGAAATAGAATTCTCATTCGTCTGTATGCAGTTGTCGCAATAGTGCATAATACGATGCTGCTGTATTGAATACCTGGAAAAGAAATGATATCGTTTTACCAACATTTATTTGTATAGAACCGCGGTCCGTAGCCGAAGCATCGGCAGTTTTTCCACCGTATAATTCAAACTTGAAATCAATTGTACGCCAATCGTGTGAATCCCCTCTTGTAAATAAAAATAGTAAACAGAATGCAACTCACACTCGACAGTGTCCTAATTGACATTGAATGAAATGACATCGCCGTTATTTGGCATTCCCTTTGCGATCTAGCAATAACGATGCAGATGTCCATTCTCAATTCCTTGGGAAACTCGTACCACAGTACATCCATGTAAAGAGTCTCACCGATTGCTTGACTCTCGCGATTTAATATCTCACCTGGCCAGCACCATACGACCAATTGACAAAGCGCCGTGGCTAAAAAAACCAAGGATTTAAAAAGTTCGGGGGCGCTCGATCCCGCATTCGTAACGTTAAAACCACTTAGGCATATCTCAATGCCACTCGTTGCGAATTGCACGAGTATAACCGGATTCAACAGATCATCGACATCCTCACTAATTCTAGAACGATCGTCAATTATGGGGAAAATAGTTGTTAGCCATTAATATTGAGATTAATTATCGAATTGAATTTTAGTCATTGTTTTCTTTTAACAAATCTTACAGCAACATCCTTTTGTGATGCTCGATGCATTTGCCAATGTCACGACGAATCTTATCGCTGAATAAGATCGACAAATTTGCGTGACCTCCTGTCATTAGATCGTCATTAATTTGATGAGCAATTTTTCTAAACCAGCATTGAATGAGACAAAATTGACTGCACATGTGGAGAACCAATGTCATCATCGACGTATCAACAGCGACTATACCCACGACACAATACGCCACTGCGAATGTCTGACAACAGAATGCTATTTTTAAATTTGTCCAACTCAGAGGATTATGTCCGTACCTGCGTATTTAAAGCCATTATCTTTAAATCTCATGAATCGCCATAAAAAAAAAAAACGATTAATTGAAGATCGAATTGAGAAAGAAAGAAAATGGTATTAGGAAAATTCACATTTCAGGAATTGGAAGATGAAATGGGTGCAAATAATGGTTAATTATATATTTAGTTCGGGTCCTTAAGAATTGCTATGAAACAAAATGTTCATGTACCACAAAAAACAAACATCTCTCACCAAACATGTAACGGCATGCCTTCGATGTAATCGGTCTGGTTGTCATGATTTCTTCGCATCTCGAACACATTAATTAAAGGCACGCCAACCATAGTCGCAACGTTCCCATAACCGATAATTGATAACATAGTCGTGAATTGCTTTGCCTGCTTCGCGTATTTCTCGATCGCTCTCGAATCCTCACGATCCTCGCCCATGTTCCACAACTGATTGACAAGCTCGTACATTCTCATAGCTCTGTCTCGTTTCCACAGGAGATAATATATTTTGAACACTAGCTGTGATATTGAAGTTACTATGCAGCCGGTACCTGTTGAAAGTTACGAAATAATATTGTCCCCCCCCGCCCCGATAATATGTATCTGTTGATTTTACAAAGAACAGAAAAAAAACAAAGTTCTATATACGAAAGTATGTGAATAGTTAAGGGGTATTGGCCACGGTAGCGCGTATAAAATAATGTGCATATTTAACAATTTTTCTTGTATGAAAATGTGATTTATTTATAAAACTGATTGCACATCTATTTAGTATAAATATCAATATAATAAAAAATATTTTTTTTGTTTTTTTTGTTATACAAAATGACCGACTGCTGCTATTTGGTATCTTTTTTTTCGGGCGTGACATTTGCATTCCACAATTTTTGACTCAGACCAAAAGAAAAAAATTCACGTTAATCTATATCGGAATACCTACAGAAGTACGTACGGAATTTGAAAAATATTCTTTTATTCGAATATTGTAGGCGTTCGAACTTGAAAGGTGAATTTCCAGTGAAAAATCGCTTATAAAACTGGTGATAAAATGGGAAGTTTTTAATTAATCAGAAATTCCGTAGGTAGTCCTCTGCGAAATGCAATTAGAAACATAATTAAACAATTTGAAGTCAATCGGGTAAAAATTGTCGAAGTTATTTATCACGCGCCATGCTCGGGTACTCGATGGCCGTGCCAGAGATAGACTCATGTTATATGCTCAAAGTCAGCGAAAAAAAATACTAACTGCTACCTTAACTTATTACTAACTACTAACTTAACTACTAACTTAGTAGTTAGTAGTTAAGTAAAAAATCAATGTTTTTTTTGCTTAAACGGTGCTACATCATCATAAAAATAAGTTAAGTTAGTACTTAACTTATTTTTATGATGATGTAGCACCGTTTAAGCAAAAAAAACATTGATTTTTTTTTAAATTCTACCGTGGCCACAGCCCTTAAGGCCGTAGTCTGGTCTAGAGCGCGATTTTTCACGTCATTTCTAATGTGCAATAACGTTTAAACCGTTGAAGTTGTCTTGATGAAAATTTACACGTGCATTTATTGATTCTTCGAGAATACTTGTGCATAAAAAAAAAAATTATTTTAAATATTTTCATGTAGTTTTTTGCCTTTTTGCAACATGGTGCGCCGAAATCGGCGCCCACTCTGGACGATGTTGTATGCATCTGAAAAAAAAAATATATACATATTCTCAATCTGTATGAGTATTCTGAGCACTGGTAGCAGAATTGGTACTTAAAAAAATTTTTTGACAAAATGACGGCCTGTTGAACTTTCATTAATGATATTTTATACATTTCCGGTTAATCGACGAGTTATAAAATGTCGGCAAAATTATTGTTCGACTCAATAAAATTTTTTTTTAAGTACCAATTCTGCTACCAGTGCTCAGAATACTCATACAGATTGAGAATATATATTGTTACGTCCGGGGTTTTCAAATCATTGGGAAATCCCATTGGTCGTTTCATCTTTTGATCTTTTTTTCATTTGCTTGTTTTCACACGCTTGAAAATAATTTTTTTTTAAACTGGAGCGCGCCTATCGCAGGATGTGGTCTAGACGCTGACTTAGATGTCAGCGTTTTCATCACTGTGCGCGTTCCCACGACAAGGGCTTGTATCCGGAGCGGAATTCTGCGGACATCTTGGCTAAGCATAATTTCTTGATAACGGAGATATCGAGGCGTGTGGGAACGAATCATCCCCCACGTGCCGGCATCTCCCACTTCGTTGGCAAGATTAAAATGCGCCTATTGTTTTAAGATCAATTAGAAGTAAGTCAGTCCTTTACGAGAGTTTGACCACTATGGTCAACCTCGAATATTAATCCGGTTACTCCGTGGTCGATCAGTAAGATCGATCACGTTAAAATAAAGTTCGGTGTTTTCATTTCGTGGATCGACCAGTATGGTCGACCGCGTAAAGTTCCGTTTTTCGCTAAAAATATAGAATAATAATAAAAAATTTATAAACTCAAGTTTCACGACCACGTTAAAATACAAGGTTTTGTTCCAAATGTAAAATTGTAAGTCAGTTAATCATCGCTTTTCGGAGATCGTTAATCTAGACCGTTTTTAGCGACGGTCTGGAGTAGATCCTCCGAGAGCCCGTAAATCGCGCACCGACCATAGGGCGTTCGACACCCGTCATAGAGCGGGCGGCTCGGTACCCTGAAATAAAACAGGCGGTATAGCACCGGTACAAGATGTCGTTGTCGCAAGTGTTTCGGTGGCGTCGAAGCGGGCAACGAAATTTTTATAATTTCTTGTGAAATACGAGAACCGAAAATGTTGTAATTTGCAAAACGAAATTTGAACATCAAATAAAAACGTCAAACCGATAATGTAAATTGTTAAACCGAGAAATAAAACAAGATTGTAAACATCATCAAAATGTTAAACTAAGCGAAAACAAAGATTTGAACATCAAATAAAAACGTCAAACCGATAATGTAAATTGTTAAACCGAGAAATAAAACAAGATTGTGAACATCATCAAAATGTTAAACAAAGCGAAAACAAGGATTTGAACATCAAATAAAAACGTCAAAGAGCAAACCAAAATTGTGAAATTTTAAAATGAACAAAAGTGTTGGAGTAAAATAAATGACATATTATTCGTTAATTGTAAAATGTTCGACGAGTTTTCATTTTATTTTGAAACCCGCTACGCCCTAACGCTCCTGTTTTTTTTAAATCATTTTCATTGCGTCGACGATCACCCTCGCTGTGTCTCGATCCCTGACCGGCACATTCCGGTCTAAATAAGAGTCAACCCCATATTCAACCGGGACTAGTTACGCTCTCTCTCCTACTCGACATATCGGGACGTGACAATATATATATATATTTTTTTCAGATGCATACAACATCGTCCAGAGTGGGTGCAGATTTCGGCGCACCATGTTGCAACAAGGCAAAAAACTACATGAAAATATTTAAAATAATTTCTTTTTTTTATATACAAGTATTTTCTAAGGATCAATAAATGCACGTGAAAATTTTCATCAAGACAACTTCAACGGTTTAAACGTTATTGCACATTAGAAATGACGTCAAAAATCTCGCTCTAGATCAGACTACGGCGTAATAAAGTGAACACGCGATGCGAAATATCGATTTATATATTTTTCATCAATACACGAGCGACGAATTCGAGAAGCAAAATATGATTTTCAAATTTCCCACTTGGATTCACGGTAGACTCCATTTTGTGGCGCAATATCAGGACGGCCATTTTATCACACGGCGTGGTACTTTTATTTTCACGTTTTTAACGATGCAGAATTGGGCAGTACTTTAAGTACAGGATACTTACAATTAGTCAGTACTCACAGTACGGGACTGGAAGTACTAACTACTGGAAGTATATCGACTTATTCAATGTACTATCAGTACTCAGTACGAGAAGGACTTTAAAAAATCCATTGTACCATTGCAACCGGAAATACATTGTCCAGGTCTGTTCCCTTGTCTTATTACGTGCTTTCCTTTTCGTGTCAATGTTTGAAAAAAAAAAATGCAACATCACTTACTCGTCAGAAGTGCAATGTCACCCCAATTGACTGCAATGAGCAAAAACTGTGGCACGATGAAGCTAAAGCACGCGAAAGTAATCAATAAAATTCGAAAGTAAACGGTACACTGTCGAAGAATCGAGATCGTCGACAATCGCGTCGGCATTATACCGATCATTTCGCACCAAATTTTGTTGGGACCTATGAACTCGTCAATATTCTTCATACTCTCCACCGGATTCTTCTCCATTGTGTAACGTGTGCTTATTATTATTTTCTCTCAAAGCTCGAAACAGTTCAATATCTGCTCTTGGGTAAAATAGTTTTACAGAGCTCGTCACTGCAACGAGTGATGACGCGATGTATGTGCGGATCAAAGTGAGTAAACGAGAGAAGGGGAAAAAATCGAAAATTGCGAATAGCACGACAGTGGAGGAGAGAAAATGTATGTGTGGCGAAGAGGACCAAAGGCGGACCAAGAAATGACCGTATGTTCTTCTTTTCTAGAAAATTGTTAGGTAGGACATTTTTTTAAATCAAATATTCGCTGGATTATACGTTTAAGGGAGCAATAAACGTTTGGTACCGAGGAAAAACGACTTTTCCTCGGACAATTGTAAAACAAATTGCAGGTTTGGTATTAGGAGTGATGCACGGATGTGTTGTTGGCGACGTCGTGGAATTCGAAATCCACGGAATATCGTTAACCCTTCTCTCTCCTCTAGCTGTTACACTGTGTTTCTTTGTAAGAGGGTTGTAATTTTCGACGATCGAACGTAATACGGTATTTTCTTCTTTTCAAGAAAATTATAGTGTACGATGGATAAATTGCGCTACAACTGATACTGTCCGTCTTGTCACTCGATGTCGGGAAATAAAATTGTCGTTCTTCCCTCTCTAATCATCATCGAGTGCGAAAAAAAATACAGTCGTCGAGATATACGTATAAGGGTATAGAAGCGTTTGGGCCAAAGAAGAATGACTTTTACTAGAAATAGTCGAGAAGTAAATTACAGGTTTGGTATCGGGAAAAATACAGGAATGTGTTGTCCCCGACGAAGTGGAATTCGCATTCGTAAATTATCGACAACCCTTCTCCGTACTCTATTTCTTGCTTTATCCGTAACAATGTAACAATTTGCGAAAATTGCCGATAGCACGTACATTGTCGTAGGCTTTCATTATCATAAAGAATGAACGGTAGACTGGAGGGGCAGCAGACATTCAAGAGAAGGGGTTGTAAGTCAGTCTACTCGCAGCAGTCGTGAAGCGCGGTAGTGTAACGTCTTCCGCTTCGCCACAGAAACAAAATAAAGTACAACGACCGTTCGATAATCTAAAGACGATAAGAGTCTAACATAATACTGTCAATTGTTCTTCTTAGCTGTTCCAAAGCTGGATTCTTCGAGAATGATTAACAGTTTGGTAATGCCAAATTTTTATACTGCATTCGAAATGGGCGACTTCAAAAGCTTCAAGGTATTAATTTTCATTACAATCTGAACACTATTTTGATTATTTGTTAGATCATTTAGAATTGTAGAGTTCAATTCAATGTTTATTGTTATGTCTGTATGAAATCGTTGTATCAAAGTGGAAAGTCTGTGAATTATGCCAATAATGATGATATCGATAATAATAATGTAGTAGGTAAATGAGATAACCGAATTGAAAATATGAGCCAAATTTCGAAACGTATACCATATTGCACAAGCAATAGCGAGGTATAAATTGATGATCTACCGAAAGTGTAACGATCGGTATATAAAAAATTGTAATAGAAGTACTATTTTTGTTTAGATATTATGTTGTCTTGAGAAAAATGCGTCGATCATTAGGAATTTTGTATGCAATCTTTTTTTTTTAAATACAGAACTTTTGTACTTTTTGTTGATACGTGAATCGGTGTTTACGTCGCTCCGAGAGACCGCAAACCTCGTTGAAATGTGAATTGATGATTGAAAATCGTGTAAGAGTTTAAATGATCAGGATCACGACCGCAACAGTGAAACAAATCATTATTGTACTGTAATGTTAAAATTAGATCTACTGATTGTCCATGTTTTTCGCTTCGAATGTTTGTGTGTACGTGTGCGCGTTGACGAATTCGCGCGCGCGTCGATTGACGAAGAATGAGAGAGCAAAACGATTATCGATTAGCAGTTCGACCCGAGATCTCGAATGGATGAGACACGATACAGATACAGGACATTGTGTGAAATAAAACTTTTCTTTTTCATTAAATTGGCTTGCATCCTGAAAGTTTATTCCTTCGTAATTATTGAAAGAAAGTAAACCCTTACACTACATACTTTATTTTGACGATTCTGTATTGTCAAAATAACCTGAGAGATAATAGAAGAATCCGTCATGCGACGCGAAATGCCGTTGACCGCCGTATTTATACAAATGTATCCGAAGTATGTGATTGAATTTCAAGTGAAATGCTCATTGGTATAATTGTCGCAATAGCGCAAAATACGATGCTGCTGTATTGAAAATGTGAAAAAAAAAATTATTATTGTTGCACTTCCGTCATTTTTTCGTTCCATACCCGAGACATCAGCTATTTCCCAGCCTTTTAATTATATATCCCAATTCACTATAGCTGTTCATCACTAAACACTTCCTCTTTTTTTCCAATACATTAGATGGATAATTTTATAAATGCGTTTGAAGTAGCAGACAAGTTTTTAATCCAAGTGTAGTCGATGAAAAACTGTAAAATCAATATATTTATTATTTAGAGTAGTTTTTTTTTGGTACGATTTGTTATAAAACTATCGTAGCGAAAACAGAGTTGATGTCTCGGCAGTGCGTAGTATGGAAGCTTCAGGAATCACTAAAGTTTTTCGTATGCGACACTGGCGGTCGAGATATGTACTAATCAATATGGCTGCCTGAAAGTGATTTTCTTACGTTCCCACAGTGTCCTAATTGATATTGATTGAAATTGCATCGCCGTTATTTGGCATTCCTTCTACGATCTAGCAATAACGACACAGTTGTCCATTCTTAACTCCTTGGGAAACTCGTCATATAATATTCATATATTTTTATTATTTGTTAGGTCATTTTGAATTGTAGAGTTCAATTCAATGTTTATTGTTATGTCACTATGAAATCGTTGTGGCAATATGGAAAGTCTGTGATAATTCACATAATTCCATTTTGAAAGTCTGTTAAAGTCTTTAAAGGCCTGAGAGTCAATTAACGTCTCGATATCATCATTATTGGCATAATTGCTAATAATGATGATATCGATAATAATAATGTAGTAGGTAAGTGAGATAATCGACTTGAATATATGAGCCAAAGCTTATTTCGAAACGTATAGCATATTGCACAAGCAATAGCGAGGTAAGATATTTTTCAGAATGTCCGTTCGTCTAATAAAATTGATAATCTACCGAAAGTGTAACGATAGGTATATAAAAATTTGCAAGAGAAGTACTATTTTTAGGAGATATGCTGCCTTGAGAAAAATGCATCGATCTTTAGGATCTGTATACGCAATCTTTTTTTTTAAATACAGAACTATTGTAATTTTTGTTGATACGTGAATTTACATTGTTCCGAGAGACCGCAAATCTTGGTGGAAATGTGAATTGATGACTGAAGTTCGTGTCAGAGTTTAAATGAGCAGGATCATAGACATAACAGTGACATCAATTATTATTGTACATACTTTTTTATTGACAATTCTGTAAAATGTTAAAGGTGCAGACATTCAAAAAGTCTACCCTAGAGATTATGGAAACATCCGCTATACGGCGTGCAATGCCTTTGGCCACCATATTTATACATATATTTTAATTTGAAATAGAATTCTCATTCGTCTGTATGCAGTTGTCGCAATAGTGCATAATACGATGCTGCTGTATTGAATACCTGGAAAAGAAATGATATCGTTGTACCAACATTTATTCGTAGAGAATCGCGGTCCGTAGCCGAGGCATCGGCAGTTTTTCCCCCGTACAATTCAAACATGAAATCAATTGTACCGCAATCGTGTGAATTCCCTCTTGTAAATAGAAATATTAAACAGAATACAACTCACACTTGACAGTGTCCTAATTGACATTGAATGAAATGACATCGCCGTTATTTGGCATTCCCTCTGTGATCTAGCAATAACGATGCAGATGTCCATTCTCAATTCCTTGGGAAACTCGTACCACAGTATATCCATGTAAAGAGTCTCACCGATTGCTTGACTCTCGCGATTTAATATCTCACCTGGCCAGCACCATACGACCAATTGACAAAGCGCCGTTGCTAAAAAAACCATGGATTTCAAAAGTTCAGGGGCGCTCAATCCCGCATTCGTAACGTTAAAACCACTTAGGCATATCTCAATGCCACTCGTTGCGAATTGCACGAGTATAACCGGATTCAAGAGGTCATCGACATCCTCACTAATTCTAGAACGATCGTCAATTATGGGGAAAATAGTTGATGGCCATTAATATTGAGATTAATCATCGAATTGAATTTTCGTCATTGTTTTCTTTGAACAAATCTTACATCAACATCCTTTTGTGATGCTCGATGCATTTGCCAATGTCACGACGAATCTTATCGCTGAATAAAATCGACAAATTTGTGTGACCTCCTGTCATTAGATCGTTGTTAATTTGATGAGCAATTTTTTTAAACCAGCATTGAATGAGATAAAATTGACTGCACGTGTGGAGAACCAATGTCATCATCGACGTATCAACAGCAACTATAGCCACGACACAATACGTCACTGCGAATGTCTGACAACAGAATGCTAATTTTAAATTTGCCCAACTCAGAGGATTATGTCCGTACCTGCGTATTTAAAGTTACTATCTTCAAATCTCATGAATCGTCGTAAAGAAAACGATTATTTGAAGATCGAATTGAGAAAGAAAGAAAATGGTATTGAAAAGATTCACATTTCAGGAATTGGAAGAGGAAATGGTTGCAAATAATGGTTAATTATATATTTATATCCGAGTCCTTAAGAATTGCTACGAAACAAAATGTTTATGTACCCCAAAAAACAAACATCTCTCACCAAACTTGTAACGGCATGGCATCGATGTAATCGGTCTGGTTGTCATGATTTCTCCGCATCTCGAACACATTAAGTAAAGGCACGCCAACCATAGTCGCGACGTTCCCATAACAGAAAATTGATAACATAGTCGTGAATTGCTTTGCCTGCCTCGCGTATTTCTCGATCGCTCTCGAATCCTCAAGATCCTCTCCCATGTTCCACAGCTGATTAACAAGCTCGTACATTCTCGTAGCTCTGTCTCGTTTCCACAGGAGATAATATATTTTGAACACTAGCTGTGATATTGAAGTTACTACGCAGCCGGTACCTGTTTAAAGTTACGAAATAATTTTGCCCTCCGATAATATTTATCTGTTGATTTTACAAACAGAAAAAAAAACAATGTTTCATATACGAAAGTATAAATATCAATCTAATAAAAAATTTGTCGTTGAAGTTACGAACGTTCTGGCAAAAAATAAATAAATGTGCTTAACTGGAGAAAACTTACTCCTCAATTGTACGGAAGTATATGGTATGCGTACAAAAATCACATGATTTAGCCTGTTAATAGGCTTAAGACACGATAAAATGAAACTCCGGCTCGGTTCTGTTGAAAAAAAATGGTTTATCGCATTCCAAGCTCGTGTTCTGTCATTTGATTATTCGAGAAGACTGGTAGGACTCTTTAGTATGTAAGAAAATACGAATCAAAATATTTAGGAAGAGAACCTTCATCAACACCGGTCAGAACGATCATATTCCGGTCGGGTGTTCATCAAGGTTCCTTTTCGAAATATTTCGGTGTTTATTTTTTTAACACAATAGAGAGTCCTATCAGTGTCCTCGAAAAATCAAAAAAATAAGACACGAACTTGGAATCTGAGGAACAATTTTTTTTCAACAAAATTGAACCGGACCTTCATTTTATCATCCCATTTTATGTCTATTAACAGAATAAATTATGAGATTTTTGTACGAATATTATGCTCCCGTTCATTTAAGGAGTCAGTTTTCTCTAATTTACCACATTCAATTTTTTTTGCCAGAACGTTCGTCACTTCAACCACGTAAAAAAATTTTTTTTTTGTTATACAAAATAGCCGACTACTGGTATCTGCTTTTGGTATCTTTTTTTTCAGGCTTGACATTTGGCATCTACAATTTTCGTTCCAGAACAAAAGGAAAACATTCTCGTTAATTTATGTCACAATACCTAGAGAAGTACGTACGGAATTTGAAAAATATTCTTTTATTCGAATGTCGTAGGCATTTGTACTTAACAGACGAATTTCCACTGAAAAATCTCGTATAAAACTGCTCATAAAATGGAAACTTTTTAATTAATCAGAAATTCCGTAGGTAGTTCTCTGCAAAATGCAATTAGAAACATAATTTAAAAAATTCGAATCAATCGAGTAAAAATTGTCGACGTTATTTATCACGCGGCGCGCTCGGGTACTCCATGGTCGTACCAGAGGTAGGCTTATGTATACACTCAAAGTTGGTACAAAAAATGCTACCTTAAATTAACTCATTTTTATGATGATAAAGCATCGTTTAAGTAAAAAAAAATATCGATTCTTTGAAAATTCTACCGTGGCCATACAGCTTAAGAAAGTGAAGACGCGATGCGAAATACCGATTTATATATTTTTCATCAATACACGAGTGACAAAATCGAGAAACAAAATATGATTTTCAAATTTCCCGCTTGGATTCACGGTAGACTCCATTTTGTGACGCAATATCAGGACGGCCATTTTATCACACGACGTGGTACTTTCATTTCCGTTTTACATTCCCACTTTACATGCAGGGTACTCAGTCAGTACTTACAGTACGGGACTGAAAGTACATCGAATTATTCAATGTACTGCCAGTACTCAGTACTGTCAGTACTGTCGGTACTGAGTAAGGAGAGTACTTTAAAAAATCCATTGTACCATGGTACTGGAAGTACTTTGTCCAGGTTTGTTCCCTTGTCTTATTACGTGACTTCCTTTTCGCGTCAATGTTTGAAAAAAAAAATGCAACATCACTTACTCGTCAGAAGTCCAATGTCACCCCAATTGAATGCAATGAGCAAAATCTGTGGCACGATAAAGCTAAAGCAGGCGAAAGTAACCAATAAAATTCGAAAGTAAATGGTGCACTGTCGAAGAGTCGAGATCGTCGACAATCGCCTCGGCATTATACCGACCATTTCGCACCAAATTTTGTTAGCACCTATGAAATCATCAATATTCTTTATACTCGCCACCGGATTCTTCTTCATTGTGCAACGTGTGGTTATTTTTTTTTCTCTCCAAGCTCGAAACACTTCAGTATCTGTTTTTTGGTAAAATAGTTTGACAGAGCTCGGCACTGTAACGAGTGACGACTGCGATGTACGTGCGGATCAAAGCGAGTAAATGAGAGAAGGGGAAAAAATCGAAAATTGCGAATAGCACGACAGTGGAGGAGAAAAAATGTATGTATGGCGAAGAGGACCAAAGACGGGCCAAGAAATGACCGTATGTTCTTCTTTTCTAGAAAATTGTTAGGTAGGACATTTTTTTAAATCAAATATTCGCTGGATTATACGTTTAAGGGAGCAATATGCGTTTGGTACCAAGGAAAAACGACTTTTCCTCGGACAATTGTAAAACAAATTGTTGGCGACGTCGTGGAATTCGAACTCCACGGAATATCGTCAACCCTTCTCTCTCCTCTGGCTGTTACACGGTGTTTCTTTGTAAGAGGGTTGTAATTTTCGACGATCGAACGTAATACGGTATTTTCTTCTTTTCAATAAAATGATAGCGTACGATGGATAAATTGCGCTACTGATATTGTCCGTCTTGCCACTCGAAGTCGGGAAATAAAATTGTCGTTCTTCCCTCTCTAGTCATCATCCAGGTCGAAAAAAATACAGTCGTCGAGTTATACGTATAAGGGTAGAGAAGGGTTTGGGCCAAAGCAGAAAGACTTTTACTAGCAATAGTCGAGAAGTAAATTACAGCTTTGGTATTGGGAAAAATACAGGAATGTGTTGTCCCCGACGAAGAGGAATTCGCATTCGTAAACTATCGACAACCCTTCTCCGTACTCTATTTCTTGCTTTATCCGTAACAATGTAACAATTTGCGCAAATTGCCGATAACACGCACATTGTCATAGGCTTTCATTATCATAAAGAATGAACGGTAGACTGGAGGGGTAGTTGACATTCAAGAGAAGGGGTTGTAAGTCAGTCTACTCGCAACAGTCGTGAAGCGCGTTAGTGTAACGTCTTCCGCTTCGCCACAGTAACAAAATAAAGTACAACGACTGTTCGATAATCCAAAGACGATAAGAGTCTAAAATAACATTATCAACTGTTCTTCTTAGCTGTTCCAAAGCTGGATTCTTTGAGAATGATTAACAGTTTGGTAATGCCAAATTTTTATACTGCATTCGAAATGGGTGACTTCAAAAGCGTCAAGGTATCCATTTTCATTACAATCTGGTCATTATTTTGGTTATTTGTCAGGTGATTTCGAATTGTAGAATCCAATTCAATGTTTATTGTTATGTCTCTGTGAAATCGTTGTATCAAAGTGGAAAATCTGTGAATTAGTAGGTAAGTAAAATAATGGACTTAAGGGATATGGCCACGGTAGCAGGTATAAAATCATGTGCACATTTAACAAGTTTTTTTTGCACGAAAAAGTGATTTACTTATCAAACTATTGACACATCTATTTAGTATACATGTTAAGCTAATAAAAAATATTTTTTTTTGTTTTTTTTGTTATACAAAGTGGCCGACTATTGCTATTTGCTTTTGGTATTTGGCTTAGAACAAATGAAAAAATTCTCGTTAATCCACATCAGAATACCTAGAGAAGTACGTACAGAATTTGAAAAATACTGTTCTATTCGAACATTCTAGGCATTTGAACTTAAAAGGTGAATATCTAGTGACAAATTTCGTATAAAACTGCTCGTAGAATGGAAAGTTTTTAATTAATCCGAGATTCCGTACGTAATTCTCCAGGCATTCTGATGTGGATTAAGGAGAATTTTTTTTTGTTCTAGGTCAAAAATTGTAGATGCCAAATATCGCACCGCGGAGCGCATAAAAAAAAAAACGATATCATAAGCAAATAGCAGTAGCCGGCTATTTTGTATAACAAAAAAAATATTTTTTATTAGCTTGACATTTATACTAAATAGATGTGTCATTAGTTTTATGATTGAATCACTTTTTCATACAAGGAAAAATTGTTAAATGTGCACATGATTTTATACGCGCTACCGTGACCATATCCCTTAAAAATATGAGCCAAAGCTTATTTCGAACCGTATAACATATTGCACAAGCAATAGCAAGGTTAAATATTGTTCAGAGTGTCCGTTCATCTAATATAAATTGATGATCGACCGAAAGTGCAACGATCGGTATGTAAAAATTTGTAAGAGAAGTACTATTTTTTTTTAGATATTATGCAGTCTTGAGAAAAATGCGTCGTTAGGAATTTTCTATGCAATCCTTTTTTTTCGATACGGAACTTTTTACTTTTTGTTGATACGTGAATTTACATCATTACGAGAGACCGCAAAAATTGGTGAAAATGTGAATTGATGACTGAAGTTCGTGTTATAGTTTAAATGAGCAGGATCATCAACATAATAGTGATATGAATTTTTATTATACATACTTTTTTATTGACAATTCCGTAAAATGTTAAAGGTGCAGACATTCAAAAATACACATGTACGAAAACATATATGTATATCTGTAGTATGTGCTTGTATTTGAAACAAAATTCTCATTCGTCTTCGTGCAGCCGTCGCAATAGTGCATAATACGATCCTGCTGTGTTGAATACCTGGAAAAAAAATGATATCGTTTCACCAACATTTATTTGTTTAGAATCGCGGTTCACAGCCGAGGCATCGGCTGTTTTTCCGCCGTACAATTTAAACTTGAAATTAATTGTACGCCAATCGTGTGTATTCCCTCTTGTAAATAGAAATATTGAAAAGTATACAAGACAACTCACACTTGACAGTGTCCTAATTGACATTGAATGAAATGACATCGCCGTTATTTGGCATTCCCTCTGCGATCTAGCGATAACGATGCAGATGTCCATTCTCAATTCCTTGGGAAACTCGTACCACAGTACATCCATGTAAAGAGTCTCACCGATTGCTTGACTCTCGCGATTTAGTATCTCACCTGGATAGCACCATACGATCAATTGACAAAGCGCCGTGGCTAAAAAAACCATGGATTTCAAAAGTTCGAGGACGCTCGATCCCGCATTCGTAACGTTAAAACCACTCAGGCATATCTCAATGCCACTCGTTGCAAATTGCACGAGTATAACTGGATTCAAGAGATCATCGACATCCTTACTAATTCTAGATCGATCATCAGTTATGGGGAAAATAGTTGATAGCCATTAATATTGAGATTAATCATCGAAGTGAATTTTAGTTATTGTTTTCTTTGAGCAAATCTTACAGCAACATCCTTTGGTGATGCTCGATGCATTTGCCAATATCACGACGAATCTTATCGTTGAATAAGATCGACGAATTTGTGTGACCTTTTGTCGTTAGATCGTTATTAATTTGATGAGCAATTTTTTTAAACCAGCATTGAATGAGATAAAATTGACTGCACATGTGGAGAACCAGTGTCATCATCGACGTATCAACAGCGACTATACCCACGACACAATACGCCACTGCGAATGTCTGACAACAGAATGCTAATTTTAAATTTGCCCAACTCAGAGGATTATGTCCGTACCTGCGTATTTAAAGTTACTATCTTTAAATCTCATCAATCGCCGTAAAAAAAAAAACGATTATTTGAAGATCGAATTGAGGAAGAAACAAAATGGTCTTGGAAAGATTCACATTTCAGGCATTGGAAGATGAAATGGGTGCAAATAATGGTTAATTATATATTTAGTCCAAGTCCTTAAGAATTGCTATGAAACAAAATGTTTATGTACCCCAGAAAACAAATATCTCTTACCAAACATGTAATGGCATGGCATGGATGTAATCGGTCTGGTTGTCATGGTTTCTTCGCATCTCGAACACATTAAGTAAAGGCACGCCAACCATAGTCGCAACGTTCCCATAACCGATAATTGATAACATAGTTGTGAATTGCTTTGCCTGCTTCGCGTATTTCTCGATCGCTCTCGAATCCTCACGATCCTCGCCCATGTTCCACAGCTGATTGACAAGCTCGTACATTCTCGTAGCTCTGTCTCGTTTCCACAGGAGATAATATATTTTGAACACTAGCTGTGATATTGCAGTTATTATGCAGCCGGTACCTGTTGAAAGTTACGAAATAATATTGCCCTCCCAGCAATATTTATCTGTTGATTTTACAAACAACAGAAAAAAAAACAAAGTTCTATGGACGAACGTATGTGAATAGTTAGGGGATATGGCCACGGTAGCGGGCATAAAATCATGTGCACATTTAACATTTTTTTTTGTATGAAAAAGTGATTTATTTATAAAACTAATGACACAGCTATTTAATATAAATATCAACCTAATGAAAAATCTTTTTTTGTTTTTTTTTTTCGTTATACAAAATGGCCGACTACTGGTATCTGCTTTCGGTACTTTTTTTTTCGGGCTTGACCACAATCAATGAATTTTTTTTTCGGGCATCCACAATTTTTGATTCAGAACAAAAGAAAAAAATTCTCGTTAATCTATATCGGACTACCTAGAGAAGTACGTACGGAATTTGAAAAATATTCTTTTATTCGAATCTTGTAGGGATTTGTACTTAAAAGACGAATTTCCAGCAAAAAATCTCGTATAAAGCTGCTCATAAAATGGAAACTTTTTAATTAATCAGAAATTCCGTAGGTAGTTCTTTGCGAAATGTAATTTCACAATTTAAAAATTGTACATAATAAAAAAAATTTCAAATCAATCGGGTAAAAATTGTCGAAGTTATTTATCACCCGGCGCGGTCGGGTACTCTATGGTCGTACCAGAGGTAAGCTTATGTCATACGCTCAAAGTCGGTAAAAAAATACTACCTCAACTTAACTTATTTTTATGATGATAAAACATCATTTAAATAAAAAAAAAAAATATCGATCCTTTGAAAATTTTACGGTGGCCATACCGCTTAAGAAAGTGAAGATGCGATGCGAAATACCGATTTATATATTTTTCATCAATAAACGAGTTAACAAATCCAAGAAACAAAATATGATTTTTAAATTTCCCGCTTGGATTCACGGTAGACTCCATTTTGTGGCGCAATATCAGGACGGCCATTTTATCACGCCACGTGGTACTTTTATTTCCGCGTTTTTAACGATTCCTTTGCAAAACTCGGTAGTACTTTACGTGCAGGGTACTTAGTCAGTACTTGAAGTACGGGACTGAAAGTACATCGAATTATTCAATGTATTGCCAGTAATCAGTAGTGTCAGTACTGTCTGTACTGAGTACGGGAAGTACTTTAAAAAATCCATTGCACCATGGTACTGGAAGTACTTTGTCCAAGTTTGTTCCCTTGTCTTATCACGTGGCTTCCTTTTCGCGTCAATGTTTGAAAAAAAATGCAACATCACTTACTCGTCAGAAGTGCAATGTCACCCCAATTGAATGCAATGAGCAAAATCTGTGGCACGATGAAGCTAAAGCAGGCAAAAGTAATCAATAAAATTCGAAAGTAAACGGTACACTGTCGTAGGGTCGAGATCGTCGAGAATCGCCTTGGCATTATACCGATTATTTCGCACCAAATTTTGTTAGCACCTATGAAATCATCAATATTCTTTATACACGCTACCGGATTCTTCTCCATTGTGCAACGTGTGGTAATTTTTTTTTCTCTCGAAGCTCGAAACACTTCAATATCTGCTCTTCGGTAAAATAGTTTTACAGAGCTCGGTACTGCAACGAGTGATGACTGCGATGTACGTGCGGATCAAAGCGAGTAAATGAGAGAAGGGGAAAAAATCGAAAAAAAAGACGGGCCAAGGAATTACCGTATATTCTTCTTTTCTAGAAAATTGTTAGGTACGACAATTTTTTTTACATAAAATATTCGCTGTATTATACGTTTAAGGGAGCAATAAGCGTTTGATATCAAAGAAAATCGACTTTTTCTCGGACAATTGTGAAAAAGATTGCAGGTTTGGTATTAGGAGTAATGCACGAATGTGATGTTGATGACAACGTGGAATTCCAACTCCACGGAATATCGTGAACCCTTCTTTCTCCCTGTTACATTGCGTTGCTTTGGAATAGGGTTATCATTTTCGACGATCGAACTTAATACGGTATTTTCTTCTTTTCAATAAAATGATAGCGTACGATGGATAAATTGCGCTACTGATATTGTCCGTCTTGCCACTCGAAGTCGGGAAATAAAATTGTCGTTCTTCCCTCTCTAATCATCATCCAGGGCGAAAAGAATACAGTCGTCGAGTTATACGTGTAAGGGTATAGAAGCGTTTGGGCCAAAAAAGAAAGACTTTTACTAGCAATAGTCGAGAAGTATATTACAGGTTTGGTATCGAGAAAAATACAGGAATGTGCTGTCCCCGACAAAGTGGAATTCGCATTCGTAAACTATCGACAATCCTTTTCCGTACTCTATTTCTTGCTTTACCCCTAACAATGTAACAATTTGCGCAAATTGCCGATGGCACGCACATTGTCATAGGCTTTCATTATCATAAAGAATGAACGGTAGACTGGTGGGGCAGCTGACATTCAAGAGAAGGGGTTGTAAGTCAGTCTACTCGCAGCAGTCGTGAAGCGCGGTAGTGTAACGTCTTCCGCTTCGCCACAGAAATAAAATAAAGTACAACGACTGTTCGATAATCCAAAGATGATAAGAGTCTAAAATAACACTATCAACTGTTCTTCTTAGCTGTTCCAAAGCTGGATTCTTCGAGAATGATTAACAGTTTGGTAATGCCAAATTTTTATACTGCATTCGAAATGGGTGACTTCAAAAGCGTCAAGGTATCCATTTTCATTACAATCTGGTCACTATTTTGGTTATTTGTCAGGTGATTTCGAATTGTAGAATCCAATTCAATGTTTATTGTTATGTCTCTATGAAATCGTTGTATCAAAGTGGAAAGTCTGTGAATTAGTCGGTAAGTAAAATAATGGACTTAAGGTCTATGGCCACGGTAGCAGGTATAAAATCATGTGCACATTTAACAAGTTTTTTTTGAACGAAAAAGTGACTTACTTATCAAACTATTTACACATCTATTTAGTATACATGTCAAGCTAATAAAAAATATGTTTTTTTGTTTATTTTGTTATACAAAATGGCCGGCTGCTGCTATTTGCTTTTGGTATTTGCCTTAGAACAAATCAAAAAATTCTCGTTAATCTACATCAGAATACCTAGAGAAGTACTGCTCCATTCGAACATTGTAGGCATTTGAACTTAAAAGGTGAATATCTAGTGACAAATTTCGTATAAAACTGCTCGTAGAATGGAAATATTTTAATTAATCCGAGATTCCGTACCTACTTCTACGCATTCTGATGTGGATTAAGGAGAATTTTTTTTTGTTCTAGGTCAAAAATGGTAAAAGCCAAATGTCGTACCGCGGTGCGCCTCAAAAAAAAACCATACCATAAGCAAATAGCAGTAGTTGGCCATTTTGTATAACAAAAAAAATATTTTTTATTAGCTTGACATTTATACTAAATAGATGTGTCATTAGTTATATGATTAAATCACTTTTTCATACAAGGAAAAATTGTTAAATGTGCACATGATTTTATACCCGCTACCGTGACCATATCCCTTAAAAATATGAGCCAAAGCTTATTTCGAAACGTATAACATATTGCACAATCAATAACAAGGTAAAATATTGTTTAGAATGTCCGTTCGTCTAATATAAATTGACGATCGACCGAAAGTGCAACGATCGGTATGTAAAAATTTGTAAGAGAAGTACTATTTTTTTTTAGATATTATGCAGTCTTGAGAAAAATGCATCGTTAGGAATTTCCTATGCAATCCTTTTTTTCAATACGGAACTTTTTACTTTTTGTTGATACGTGAATTTACATCGTTCCGAGAGACCGCAAAACTTGGTGGAAATGTGAATTGATGACTGAAGTTCGTGTTAGAGTTTAAATGAGCAGGATCATCAACATAATAGTGATATGAATTTTTATTATACATACTTTTTTATTGACAATTCCGTAAAAGGTTAAAGGTGCAGACATTCAAAAATACACATGTACGAAAACATATATGTATATCTGTAGTATGTGCTTGTATTTGAAACAAAATTCTCATTCGTCTTCGTGCAGCCGTCGCAATAGTGCATAATACGATCCTGCTGTGTTGAATACCTGGAAAAAAAATGACATCGTTTCACTAACATTTATTTGTTTAGAATCGCGGTTCACAGCCGAAGCATCGGCTGTTTTTTCGCTGTACAATTTAAACTTGAAATTAATTGTACGCCAATCGTGTGTATTCCCTCTTGTAAATAGAAATATTGAACAGTATACAAGACAACTCACACTTGACAGTGTCCTAATTGACATTGAATGAAATGACATCGCCGTTATTTGGCATTCCCTCTGCGATCTAGCGATAACGATGCAGATGTCCATTCTCAATTCCTTGGGAAACTCGTACCACAGTACATCCATGTAAAGAGTCTCACCGATTGCTTGACTCTCGCGATTTAATATCTCACCTGGCCAGCACCATACGATCAATTGACAAAGCGCCGTGGCTAAAAAAACCATGGATTTCAAAAGTTCGGGGACGCTCGATCCCGCATTCATAACGTTAAAACCACTCAGACATATCTCAATGCCACTCGTTGCGAATTGCACGAGTATAACCGGATTCAAGAGATCATCGACATCCTCACTAATTCTAGAACGATCGTCAATTATGGGGAAAATAGTTGATAGCCATTAATATTGAGATTAATCATCGAAGTGAATTTTAGTCATTGTTTTCTTTGAACAAATCTTACATCAACATCCTTTTGTGATGCTCGATGCATTTGCCAATGTCACGACGAATCTTATCGCTGAATAAGATCGACGAATTTGTGTGACCTCCTGTCGTTAGATCGTTATTTATTTGATGAGCAATTTTTTTAAACCAGCATTGAATGAGACAAAATTGACTGCACATGTGGAGAACCAATGTCATCATCGACGTATCAACAGCGACTATAGCCACGACACAATACGTCAATGCGAATGTCTGACAACAGAATGCTAATTTAAAATTTGTCCAACTCAGAGGATTATATCCGTACCTGCGTATTTAAAGCCATTATCTTTAAATCTCATGAATCGCCGTAAAAAACAAAACGATTATTTAAAGATTGCATTGAGATAGAACGAAAATGGTCTTGGAAAGATTCACATTTCAGCCATTGGAAGAGGAAACGGGTGCAAATAATGGCTAATTATATATTTAGTTCGAATCCTTAAAAATTGCTATGAAACAAAATGTTCATGTAGCCCAGAAAACAAACATCTCTCACCAAACATGTAACGGCATGGCATGGATGTAATCGGTCTGATTGTCATGATTTCTTCGCATCTCGAACACATTAATTAAAGGCACGCCAACCATAGTCGCAACGTTTCCATAACCGATAATTGATAATAGAGTCGTGAATTGCTTTGCCTGCCTCGCGTATTTCTCGATCGCTTTCGAATCCTCACGATCCTCGCCCATGTTCCACAGCTGATTGACAAGCTCGTACATTCTCGTAGCTCTGTCTCGTTTCCACAAGAGATAATAGATTTTGAACGCTAGCTGTGATGCTGAAGTTACTATGCAGCCGGTACCTGTTGAAAGTTTCGAAATAATATTGCCCTCCCCCGATAATATTTATCTACTAATTTTACAAACAGAAATAAAAACAAGCTATATAAGAAAGTATGTGAATAGTCAAGGGATACGGCCACGGTAGCGGGCATAAAATCATGTGCACATTTAACAATTTTTTTTTGTATGAAAAAGTGATCTGCTTATAAAACTAATTACACAGCTATTTAGTATAAATATCAACCTAATAAAAAATCTTTTTTTTGTTTTTTTTTTTATACAAAATGGCCGACTACTGGTATCTGCTGTTGGTATCTTTTTTTTCGGGCTTGAAATTTGGCAACCACAATTTATGATCCAGAACAGAAAGAAAAAAATTTTCGTTAATTTATATCAGAATACCTAGAGCAGTACGTACGGAATTTGAAAAATATTCTTTTATTCGAATCTTGTAGGGATTTGTACTTAAAAGACGAATTTCCAGTGAAAAATCTCGTATAAAACTGCTCATAAAATGGAAACTTTTTAATTAATCAGAAATTTCGTAGGTAGTTCTCTGCGAAATGCAATTAGAAACATAATTAAAAAATTTCAAATCAATCGGGTAAAAATTGTCAAAGTTATTTATCACTCGGCGCGCTCGGGTACTGTATGGTCGTACCAGAGGTAGGATTATGTCATACGCTCAAAGTCGGTAAAAAAAAATACTACCTTGACTTAACTTATTTTTATGATGATAAAGCATCGTTTAAGTAAAAAAAAAAATATCGATCCTTTGAAAATTCTACGGTGGCCGTACCGCTTAAGAAAGTGAAGACGCGATGCGAAATGCCGATTTATATATTTTTCATCAATAAACGAGTTAAAAAATCCGAGAAACAAAATATGATTTTCAAATTTCCCGCTTGGATTCACGGTAGACTCCATTTTGTGGCGCAATATCAGGACGGCCATTTGGGACTGAAAGTACATCGAATTATTCAATGTGTTGCCAGTACCCAGTACTGTCAGTACTGTCTGTACTGAGTACGGGAAGAGATTTAAAAAATCCAATGCACCATGGTACTGGAAGTACTTTGTCCAGGTTTGTTCCCTTGTCTTATTACGTGGCTTCCATTTCGCGTCAATGTTTGAAAAAAAAAAAAAATGCAACATCACTTACTCGTCAGAAGTGCAATGTCACCCCAATTGAATGCAATGAACAAAACCTGTGGCACGATGAAGCTAAAGCAGGCGAAAGTAATCAATAAAATTCGAAAGTAAACGGTACACTGTCGAAGGGTCGAGATCGTCGAGAATCGCCTCGGCATTATACCGATTATTTCGCACCAAATTTTGTTAGCACCTATGAAATCATCAATATTCTTTATACTCGCTGCCGGATTCTTCTCCATTGTGCAACGTGTGGTAATTTGTTTTTCTCTCGAAGCTCGAAACACTTCAATATCTGCTCGTCGGTAAAATAGTTTTACAGAGCTCGGCACTGCAACGAATGATGACTGCGATGTACGTGCGGATCAAAGCGAGTAAATGAGAGAAGGGGAAAAAATCGAAAAAAAAAAGACGGGCCAAGGAATTACCGTATATTCTTCTTTTCTAGAACATTGTTAGGTACGACATTTTTTTTACATCAAATATTCGTTGGATTATACGTTTAAGGGAGCAACAAGCGTTTGGTACCAAAGAAAATCGACTTTTCCTCGGACAATTGTGAAATAGATTGCAGGTTTGGTATTAGGAGTAATGCACGAATGTAATGTGGGTGACAACGTGGAATTCGAACTCCACGGAATATCGTGAACCCTTCCTTCTCCCTGTTACATTGCGTTGCTTTGGAAGAGGGTTATAATTTTCGACGATCGAACGTAATACGGTATTTTCTTCTTTTCAATAAAATTATAGTGTACGATGGATAAATTGCGCTACTGATATTGTCCGTCTTGCCACTCGAAGTCGGAAAATAAAATTGTCGTTCTTCCCTCTCTAATCATCATCCAGGGCGAAAAAAAATACAGTCGTCGAGTTATACGTATAATGGTATAGAAGAGTTTGGGCCGAAGAAGAAAGACTTTTACTAGCAATAGTCGAGAAGTATATTACAGGTTTGGTATCGAGAAAAATACCGGAATGTGTTGTCCCCGACAAAGTGGAATTCGCATTCGTAAACTATCGACAACCCTTCTCCGTACTCTATTTCTTGCTTTACCCGTAACAATGTAACAATTTGCGCAAATTGCCGATAGCACGCACATTGTCGTAGGCTTTCATTATCATAAAGAATGAACGGTAGACTGGTGGGGTAGTTGACATTCAAGAGAAGGGGTTGTAAGTCAGTCTACTCGCAGCAGTCGTGAAGCGCGGTAGTGTAACGTCTTCCGCTTCGCCACAGAAACAAAATAAAGTACAACGACTGTTCGATAATCCAAAGACGATAAGAGTCTAACATAATACTATCAACTGTTCTTCTTAGCTGTTCCAAAGCTGAATTCTTCGAGAATGATTAACAGTTTGGTAATGCAAAATTTTTATACTGTATTCGAAATGGGTGACTTCAAAAGCTTCAAGGTATTAATTCACATTACAATCTGAACACTATTTTGATTATTTGTTAGGTCATTTTGAATTGTAGAGTTCAATTGAATGTTTATTGTTATGTCTGTATCGTTATGTATGAAATCGTTGTATCAAAGTGGAAAGTCTGTGAATTAAGCCAATAATGATGATATCGATAATAATAATGTAGTAGATAAATGAAATAACCGACTTAAAAATATGAGCCAAAGCTTATTTCGACACCTATACCATGTTGCACAAGCGATAGCGAGCTAAGATATTTTTCAGAATGTCCGTTCGTCTAATATAAATTGTTGATCTACCGAAAGTTTAACGATCGTTATATAAAAAATTGTAATGGAAGTACTATTTATTTTTAGATATTATGTTGTCTTGAGAAAAATGCATCGATCGTTAGGAATTGAGGAATACAGAACTTTTGTACTTTTTGTTGATACGTGAATTGGCGTTTACGTCGCTCCGAGAGACCGGAAATCTCGTTGAAATGTGAATTGACGATTGAAAATTGTGTTTGAGTTTAAGTGATCAGGATCACGACCGCAACAGTGAAAAAAATCATTATTGTATTTGTAATGTTAAAATTAGATCTACTGATTGTCCATGTTTTTCGCTTCGACTGTTTGTGGTGCACGTGTGTGCGTTGACGAATTCGGGCAAGCCGTCGATTGACGATGGATCGATTTGGTCTTGTACAATTGTGAAATATATTGCAGGATTGTTATTAGGAGTAATGCATGAATGTGTTGTCGGCGACGACGTGGAATTCGAACTTCACGGAAATCGATAACCCTTCTTTCTCTTCTACCTATAACATTGCGTCGCTTTGTAAGAGGGTTGTAATTTTGGACGAACGAACGTTATGTTATATCTTGTTCTCCTGAAGAATAGTACAGTGGCGGATAGAAAAATGCGCTACATTTGATGTGGTCCGTCTCGCCACTCAAATTCGCGAAATAAATTTGTATTTTTTTCCCTGTCATCATCTGTGGAGGAAATATTCGTCGAATCATAATGTATTCAAGATATTCAAGGGTGTTTCGACCCCTTAAAATGAAAAAAGAACGGTATATTATTAATTTTAGATTAAGGGGTGAAATAGGGTTAGACGGTTTGAAAAATCGATTTTTTTAATTTCATAAATTGTTAGTAAAACTATTAAACAATATGTTCCCAAAATTTTAAATGAAAATTCCGACTCGTTCTATTGTTATAAGCCATTAAGGGGGGGAAATAGTAGAAATAATTTTCATGCATTTTTTTATAGTATAAAAAATGAATATAATTTATTGAAACTTTGAGAATATTTTATACATATATTTAAGTATATACTATAAAATATTAGCGAACCCATAATGCTTGTTTTTCTTGGTACTATTTTTTCAAATGCGTTTTCCTGAAAACGACTTTTCTTGAACTTGCGTACACGCTAGTTTGAAAAGTTTTCAACCAATCGTTTTAAAAATTGGCAGTTACTTTCTTCATAGTATTGCGCTCTATATGAACCCAAAATCGGTATATTATCATTATTTAAAATAATTTTTTTTTTGCAAATAAAGTTGTAGAAAATGGCAAAAAATCATTCTTTTTTGTTTTGACCCTTGTAAAAAATTCAATTTTCTATTTTTTTGATAGCATTTAGGTTCATATAGAAGAGAGACATATAATAAAAGTAAATTCCAACCTCGTTTGATTTCAGATAAAAATTGCGGCTTCCAGAATGTTCGCAAAATGCTGAGTCTGATTGTGACCTGCATTATGGGATCGCTAATATTTTATAGTATATACTTAAATATATGTATAAAATATTCTCAAAGTTTCAATAAATTATATTCATTTTTTATACAATAAAAAAATGCATGAAAATCATTGAGAAAACGCTGTCCTAACCCTATTTCCCCCCTTAATGAGAAGAGTGCGTATCGGCAAACACATTCGGAATGACAAGAAGACAACTGGAATGTACAAAATTCAAATAGGGGTAGCTTTCTCCCTTAAAACTGTTTTCTTGTAGAAATACAAAAATTCGTGAACTTCAATTTCATTTCCGCTATAAAACAGCATAATTTTCATTCCGATCGTTTCGCAAGTTTTCAATGTAGGGTGCAAGAAGTAGAAGTTCAAGGGTGTTTCAACTCCTTAAAATAAATTTTTTTTTTCATTATCTTGTGGATCCTTTATTCCTTCGCATAAGAAACATTTTACTTTTCGTTTCATCAAAATCGATGCACTGCTTGTATGTGAAACTGCAAAATCGTCCTTTGACCTGTGCAACTTTAGGGGGTTGTTTCACCCCTTGAAACCGTTTTTCCGCCGATAAAAAAAAATACGTGTCGCTTAGTTTTTAATGCTCTATAACATACATGAGTTTCAACAAAATCAGAGAGGCCTCGGGTACTTTCCTTGTTAGTCAGTACTTATAGGTCGGGACCGGAAGTACTAAGTAATTGGAGTACATGGAATTATTGAATGTACCGCCGGTACTCAATACTGGAAATACTCTGAAAAATCCATTGTACCATTGTACTGGCAGTACAGGTCTGTTTCTTCGTCACAATTACCTGGTTTTCTTTTTATGTTGATGTTTGAAAAAAAAAAAAAAAAAACGCAGCATCACTTACTCGTCAGAATTGCAATGTCACCTCATTTGACGCCAATGAGCAGAGCCTGCGGCACGACTAAGCTAGCGATGGAGGCAATAACCAATAAAACTCAAAAGTAAACGGTACACCGTCCAAGAGTCGAGATTGCCGACAATCGTATCGGCATCATACCGATCATTTCGCAGTAAATCCTGTTAGGACCAATGAAATCGTCAATACCCTTCAAACTCACTTCCGGTTTTTTCTCCATTGTGTAACATATAGTTATATATTTTTTTTATCGAAGCCCCAAACACTTCAATATCTGTTCTTCGGCAAAATAGTTTTACAGAGCACGAGCAGGTCAAAGCGAGTAAATGGGAGATGGGGGAAAAAAATCGAAAATTGTGAATAGCAGGGGAGTGAGGAGAAAGAGTGTATGTGTGGCGAACAGGACGAAAGACTGTCGAACGAATTACCATATTTTCTTCTTTTCTAGAAAATGGTAAGTTACGATTTTTTTTTAAATAAAATATTCACCAAATTATATGTTTATGGGAGCAATGAGTGTTTGGTACCAAAAAAAAAAAACTGAAGTGTGATCATTTGTTTATTTTTTTAAATTAAATTACATGCTGAATACGACTGATGTTATCGCAATTGATGAACGAATTTAATTTATCACCCTTACGATGTTGTTTATTTAAAAATAAAGAACTATTCACTATTTGTTGATAGACGAATTAATGTGTCTATACGTTGTTTCGAGAGACCGGAAACGTCGTGGAAAAGTGAATTGATGAATGAAAATCGTGTTAGAGTTTGAATGATCAGGATCACGACTGTAACAGTGAAATAAATCATTATTGTATATGCTTTATATTCACAATTCTGTATAACGATAAATGTGCAGACATTGAAAAAGTATACCTTAGAGATTATAGAAAAATTCACCATGAGCAATACCGTTGACCGCCGGATTTATACATATCTATCGAAACTAGAATGAATTTCAAGTGAAATGCTCATTGATATAGTTGTCTCAATAGTGCAAAATACGATGCTGCGGTATTGAAAATCTGGAAAAAAATTATTATTGTTGCACTTCCATCATTTATTTGTTTCATACCCGAGACATCAGCTGTTTCACTTTTCCTTTTTTTCCAATACATTTAATGGATAATTTTATATAAAATGCGTTTGAAATAGCAGACAAGATTTTAACACAAGTGTACCCAATGAAAGACCGTAAAATTGAATGTAAAGACTGGTACAAAATCACGAAGAATTAGAGATATTTGTAATTATGGCTTTTGTTTCTTTATGAATAATGTATTTATTATTTGGAGTAGTTTTCTTTTCGTACGATCTGTTATAAAGCTGTCGTAGCGAAAACCGAGTTGATGCCTCGGCAGTGCGTAGTATGGAAGCTCTAGCAATACCCAAAGTTTTTCGTATGCGATACTGGCGGTCAAGATTTGTACTAATCAATATGGCCGCCTGAAAGTGATTTTCTTACCTTTCCCAGTGTCCTAATCGACATTGATTGAAATTGCATCGCCGTTATTTGGCATTCCTTCTGCGATCTAGCAATAACGACGCAGATGTCCATTCTCAATTCCTTGGGAAATTCGTACCAGAGTATATCCATATAAACAGTCTCACCGATTGCCTGACTCTCGTGATTTAGTATTTCACCTGGCCAGCACCATACGACTAATTGAAAAAGCGCCGCGAGCAAATAACACGTGGATTTGACAAGATCACCAATGTTAGTTCTCGAATTCATAACTGTAAAACCACTGAGGCATATTTCAATGCCACTCGTTACGAATTGCACGAGTATAATCGGATTCAAGAGATCATCGACATCCTCAATGATTCTAGATCGATCATCAATTATGGGGAAAATATTGGATAGCTATTAATATAGAGATTAATTGTCGAATTAAATGTTAGTTATTGTTTTCATTCAATGAATCGTACAGCAATATCCTCGTATGATGCTCGATGCATTTTCCAATGTCACGACGAATCTTATCGTTGAATAACATCGAAAAGTTGTGGTCCTTCTTTGTCACCTCGTTTTTAATTCGCTGAGCAATTTTTCGAAACCAACATTGAATGAGTCGAAATTGACTGCACAGGTGGAGAATCAACGTCATCATCGATGTATCGAGACCAATTAAACCCACGACACTGAATATCGCTGCCAATGACTGACAAGCGAATGCAAATTTTAAATGTGCCCAACTCATAGGATCATTCCCGTACCTGCGTTATCAATGCCATTATCTTTATATTTCATAAATTGTCTTAAGAAAACAATTAGTAGATGATCGAATCAAGAAAGAAAGAAAATGGTCTTGAAAAGCTTCACATTTCAGGCATTGGAAGATCAAATGGGTACGAATAATGGTTAAGTATATTTTTAATCCGAGTCTTTAAAAATGACTATAATAAGAATCTTCGTGTACGTTAGAAAACAACGATCTCTCACCAACCATCGATCGGCAAGTCACTGGTGAAATACGTCTGATTCTTATGATTTCTTCGGATCTCGAACAAATTAATTATAGCCACGAGAAGGAAAGACGAACCGTTGACAACACAGCAAACTGCAAAGATAATCGTGAATAACTTTGCCTGACTTGCGTATTTCTCGATCGCTCTGAAGTCCTCACGATCCTCGCTCAATTCCCACAGCTGATTGACAAGCTCGTACATTCTCGTAGCTTTGTCCCGTCGCCACAGGAGATAACATGTTTTGAACAATAGCTGTACTACCGTAGTCGTTATACAACCGACACCTGTTGAAAGTTACGGAATAACATTGCCCCCGATAATATTTATCTGTCGATTTTACAAGCAACAAAAAAATAAAGTTCTACAATGGATTTGATGAGTCAATAAAGTAAAGGCACGATGGGAAGTATTGATTAATATTTTTTTTATCAATACACGATTGGCCAATTCGAGCAGGAAAATCTGATTTTTAAATTTCCCGCTTGGACTCACGGCTGACTCCATTTTGTGGCGACATATCCGTCGGTCATTTTATCACTCGATATGAAGTTTTTACATCTTCATTTCTAGCGATTCTGTTGTCATAGTTAATTTCGTTTCTTTTCACTCAAATGTTTAACAAAAATGCAACATTACTTACTCGTCAGAATTGCAATGTCACCCCAATTGAATACAATGAGCAAAAACTGTGGCACGACGAAGCTACCGCCGGCGAAAATCATTAATAAAATCCGGAAGTAAACGGTACACTGTCGAAGAATCGAGATTGTCGACAATCTCATCGGCATCATACCGATGATTTCGCAAAAAAATTTGTTAGGACGTATGAAATCGTCAATATTCTTCGTACTCGTCACCGGATTCTTCTTCATTGTGTAACCTGTAGTTGTTTATTTCTGTCGAAGCTTGAAGCACTTCAATATCTTTTTAAAAAATAGTTTTACAGAGCTGGGTAATGCAACGAGTGGTGATGTCATGTACGTGTGGATAAAGGTGAGTAAACGAACGAAGAAGGGAAAACATAGAAAAATGAGTCTAGACCAAAGACGGTCGATCGAATTGCCGTGTTTTTTTCTCTTTTAGAAAATGGCAAGGTACGACATCTTTTAAAATAAAATATTCGCCAAATTGTACGTTGACGGGAGCAGTAAGCGTTTTGCACAAAAGAAAATCGACTTTTTCTCAGTCAATTGTGAAATAAATTGGTAACAGGAGTAATGCATGGATGTGTTGTCGGCGCCGACGTGGAACTTGAATTGCATGAAATATCGTCATTCCCCTCTTTATCCTCTAGCTGTTCCTTCGTAGGACGGTTGTAATTTCGACGAAAGAACGTAATACGGCATTTTCTTCTTTTCAAGAAAATTATGGTGTACGGTCGATAAATTGCGCTACAACTGATACTGTCCGTCTTGCCACTCGAATTCGCGAAATAAAATTGTTATTCTTCCCTCTTTCATCATCATCCACGGCAAAAAAAATAGTAGTCGATTTATACGTATAACGTTATAGAAGCGTTTGGGACAAAAGAAGAATGACTTTTCCTAGCAATAGCCGAGAAGTAAATTAGGGGTTTGTTATCGGGAGAAATACATGGGATGTGTGTTGTCGTCGATAGCATGGAATTCGCGACATATCAATATCCCTTCTCTGTACTCTGGTTGTTACACCACGGCAACAGTGCTATAATTTCCGCCAGTACGCAAAAGTGAAGGGGAGGGGGGTTGCTGACCAAGTGCAAGGGTTGTAAGTCAGTCTGTCTGCAACATTCGAGAAGCGCGGAACTTCTTCCACCTTTCCAAAGAGACGAAATAACGTACAACCTCTTGTCGATAATCCATAGACGATAAGAGTCTAAAATAACAATATGAAAGGTTCATTCTCAGAGATCTCAAAGTTGGATTCTTCGAGATTAATTAACAGTATGGTAATACCAAATTTTTACTCCGCATTCGAAATGCACGACGTCAAAAGCTTTGAGGTATGATTTTTCATTACTATCTAATCACCGTTTTCTTAATTTAATCATTGTAAAGCATTAGACTTAAAATTTGCACGAATAGTCTTCATTTTTCGATGAATCTTTCTCCTATGGTATACAGAGATTTTTTCAGGTTGCAGCGGAACTTGCATTTCTTACTCGATGCTGTAGTCGAGTTCGTTCCGTATTCAGTGTGAATGGCAATTCTTGATTCCGTTATTATATTTATGGGAGAATAATCTCGTTCGCTATTGTGTGATTATTTGTTTATTTTTTTAATTAATTTACGTGCTGAATACGATTGATTTTATCGCGATTGACGACGGCATTTAATTTTTTACAGTTGTGATGATGCTTATTTTTAAACAAAGAACTTTTCACTTTTTGTTGATAGACGAATTAATGTGTGTGTAGGTCGCCCTGAGCGACCGGAAACTTCGTGGAAAAGTGAATTGATGACTGACCTGTTAGAGTTGAAATGATCAGAATCATTATTGCACATACTTTATTTTGACAATTCTGTATAACGTTAAACGTGCAGACATTGAAATAGTATACCTCAAAGATTATAGAGAAAAATCTGCCATGCAGCGCGCAATACCGTTGATCGCCGTATTTATACATATATATGTATGCAAAGTATTTATTTGAATTTTTATTTATTTCTCGTTGAGTTTTGAGTGAAATGCTCATTGGTATAGTTGTCGCAATAGTGCAAAATACGATGCTGCTGTATTGAAAATCTGGAAAAAAATTATTATTGTTCACTTCCATCATTTATTCCTTCCATACCCGAGACATCAGCTGTTTCCCGACTTTTAAATGATCAATTCAAATTCACTATAGCTGTTTATCAGCAAACACTTTTCCTTTTTTTCAAGTACATTTAATGGATAATTTTATATAAAATTCGTTTGAAATAGCAGACAAGATTTTAACACAAGTTTACCCAGTGAAAGACCGTAAAATTGAATGTAAAGACCGGTACAAAATCACGAAGAATTAGAGATATTTGTAATTATGGCTTTTGTTTCTTTATGAATAATATATTTATTATTTGAAGTAGTTTTCTTTTCCTACGATCTGTCATAAAGCTGTCGTAGCGAAAACCAAGTTGATGCCTCGGCAGTGTGAAGTATGGAAGCTTTAGGAATCCCCAAAGTTTTTCGTATGCGATACTGGCGGTCAGGATTTGTACTAATCAATATGGCCGCCTGAAAGTGATTTTTTTACCTTTCCCAGTGTCCTAATTGACATTGATTGAAATTGCATCGCCGTTATTTGGCATTCCTTCTGCGATCGAGCAATAACGACGCAGATGTCCATTCTCAATTCCTTGGGAAACTCGTACCAGAGTATATCCATGTAAACAGTCTCGCCGATTGCCTGACTCTCGTGATTTAGTATTTCACCTGGCCAGCACCATACGACTAATTGAAAAAGCGCCGCGAGCAAATAACACGTGGATTTTACAAGATCGCCAAAGTTAGTTCTCGAATTCATAACTGTAAAACCACTTAGGCATATTTCAATGCCACTCGTTACGAATTGCACGAGTATAATCGGATTCAAGAGATCATCGACATCCTCAATGATTCTACATCGGTCATCATTTATGGGGGAAATATTGGATAGCTATTAATATAGAGATTAATTGTCGAATTAAATTTTAGTTATTGTTTTCATTCAATGAATCGTACAGCAATATCCTCGTATGATGCTCGATGCATTTTCCAATGTCACGACGAATCTTATCGTTGATTAACATCGAAAAATTGTGGTCCTTCTTTGTCACCTCGTTTTTAATTCGCTGAGCAATTTTTCGAAACCAACATTGAATGAGCCGAAATTGACTGCACATGTGGAGAATCAACGTCATCATCGATGTATCGAGACCAATTATACCCATGACACTTAATATCGCTGCCAATGACTGACAAGCGAATGCAAATTTTAAATGTGCCCAACTCATAGGATCATTCCCATACCTGCTTATTCAATCCCATTATCTTTATATTTTACGAATTGTCTTAAAGAATCAATTAGTAGATGATCGAATCAAGAAAGAAAGAAAATGGTCTTGGAAAGATTCACATTTCAAAGATTGGAAGATCAAGTGGGTGCGAATAATGGTTAATACTATTTTTAATCCGAGTCTTTAAAAATAACTATAAAAAGAATCTTCGTGTACGCTAGAAAACAACGATCTCTCACCAAACATCGAACGGCAAGTCATTGGTGAAATCGGTCTGGTTGTCATGATTTCTTCGAACCTCGAACAAATTAATTACAGCGACGAGAAGGAAAGACGAAACGTTACCAACACAGCAAACTGCAAAGATAATCGTGAATAACTTTGCCTGACTTGCGTATTTCTCGATCGCTCTGAAGTCCTCACGATCCTCGCTCAATTTCCACAGCTGATTGACAAGCTGATACATTCTGGTAACTTTGTCCCGTCGCCACAGTAGATAACATATTTTGAATAATAGCTGTACTACCGTAGTCGTTATACAGCCGACACCTGTTGAAAGTTACGGAATAACATTGCCCCCGATAATATTCATCTGTCGATTTTACAAGCATCAAAAAAATAAAGTTCTACAATGTATTTGATGAGTCAATAAAGTAAAGGCACGATGGAAAATATTGATAAATATTTTTTTAATCAATACACGATTGGCCAATTCGGGCAGCAAAATCTGATTTTTAAATTTCCCGCTTGCACTCACGGCTGACTCCATTTCGTGGCGACAAATCCGTCGGTCATTTTATCACTCGATATGAAATTTTCATTTCTTCTTTTCTAGCGATTCCTTTGTCATAGTTAATTGGCTTTCATTTCACTGAAATGTTTAACAAAAATGGAACATTACTTACTCGTCAGAATTGCAATGTCACCCCAATTGAATACAATGAGCAAAAACTGTGGCACGACGAAGCTACCGCCGGCGAAAATCATTAATAAAATCCGGAAGTAAACGGTACACTGTCGAAGAATCGAGATTGTCGACAATCTCATCGGCATCATACCGATGATTTCGCAAAAAAATTTATTAGGACGTATGAAATCGTCAATATTCTTTGTACTCGTCACCGGATTCTTCTTCATTGGGTAACGTGTAGTTCTTTTTTTTCTCTCGAAGCTCGAAACACTTCAAATAGTTTAACAGAGCTCGACAATGCAACGAGCGATGATGCGATCCGTGGATGAAAGCGAGTAAATGAACGAAGAGGGGAAAAGATAGAAAATTGAGGCTAGACCAAAGACGGTCGATCGAATTACCGTATTTTCTTATTTTTTAGAAAATTGCAAGGTACAACATCTTTTGAAATAAAATATTCTTCAAATTGTACGTTGAAGGCAACAGTAAGTGTTTTGCACAAAAGAGAATCGACTCTTTCTCGGACAATTGTGAAATAAATTGGTATCAGGTGTAATGCACGGATGTGTCGTCGGCGTCGACATGAAACTCGAACTCCGTGAAATGTCGTCAACCCCCTCTTTCTTCTCTAGCTGTTACATTCTGTTGTTTTGTAAAACGGTTGTAATTTTCTTCGATCGAACGTAATACGGTATGTTCTTCTTTTCAAGAAAATGATAGCGTACGATGGATAAATTGCGCTACACCTGACAGTGTCCGACAAAAAAAAATAGTAGTCGATTTATACGTATAACGGTATAGAAGCGTTTGAGACAAAAGAAGAATGACTTTTCCTAGCAATAGCCGAGAAGTAAATTACAGGTTTGGTGTCGGGAGAAATACATGGGATGTGTGTTGTCGTCGATAGCGTGGATTTCGCGAAATATCAATATCCCTTCTGTGTACACTGGCTGTTACTCAACGGTAACAGAGCTATAATTTCCGCCAAATTGCCAATAGCCCAGCCATCACTCCGACCGTGGTATTATCATACAATATCGTACGCAAAAGTGGAGGGGTGGGGGATTGCTGACCAAGTGCAGGGGTTGCAAGTCAGTCTGTCCGCAACATTCGAGAAGCGCGGGGCTTCTTCCACCTTGCCAAAGAGACAAAATAACGTACAATCTCTTGTCGATAATCCATAGACGATAAGAGTCTAAAATAACAATATGAAAGGTTCATTCTCAGCGATCTCAAAGCTGGATTCTTTGACAATAATTAACGACGTCAAAAGCTTAGAGGTATGACTTTTCATTACTATCTAATCACGGTTTTGTTAATTTAATCATTGCAAAGCATTAGACTTAAAATTTGCACGAATAGTCTCCATTTTTCGATGAATCTTTCGATGATTGTTTCAGGTTGCAGCGGAACTTGTGTTTTTTCATTTGATGCTGTAGTCGAGTTCGGTCCGTATTCAGTGTAAATGGCAATTCTTGATTCCGTTATTATATTTATGGGAGAATAATCTCATTCGCCATTGTGTGATTATTTGTTTATTTTTTTTATTAATTTACGTGCTGAATACGATTGATTTTATGGCGATTGATGAACGAATTTAATTTTTTACAGTTATGATAATGCTTATTTTCAAATAAAGAATTTTTCACTTTTTGTTGATAGAATTAATGTGTGTATACGTAGCTCTGATCGACCGGAAACTTCGTGGAAAAGTAAATTGATGACTGAAAATCGTCTTAGAGTTTAAATGATCAGAATCATTATTATACATACTTTATTTTGACAATTCTGTATAACGTTAAACGTGCAGACATTGAAAAAGTATACCTCAGAGATTATAGAGGAAAATCCGCCATGCAGCGCGCAATACCGTTGATCGCCGTATTTATACATATATATCTATCCAAAGTATTTATTTGAATTTCTATTTATTTTTCGTTGAATTTTGAGTGAAATGCTCATTGGTATAGTTGTCGCAATAGTGCAAAATACGATGCTGCTGTATTGAAAATCTGGAAAAAAATTATTATTGTTGCACTTCCACCATTTATTTGTTCCATACCCGAGAAATCAGCTGTTCTCCGGCCTTTAAATTATAAATTCAAATTCACTATAGCTGATTATAAGCAAACACTTTCCCTTTTTTTCAAATACATTTAATGGATAATAATATATAAAATGCGTTTGAATTAGCAGACAAGATTTTAACACAAGTGTACCCAGTGAAAGACCGTAAAATTGAATGTAAAGACTGGTACAAAATCATGAAGAATTAGAGATATTTGTAATTATGGCTTTTGGAGTAGTTTTCTTTTCGTACATTCTGTTATAAAGCTGTCGTCGTTGACCGAGTTGATGCCTCGGCAGTGCGTAGCATGAAAGCTTTAGCAATACCCAAAGTTTTTCGTATGCGATACTGGCGGTCAAGATTTGTACTAATCAATATGGCCGCCTGAAAGTGATTTTCTTACCCTTCCCAGTGTCCTAATTGACATTGATTGAAATTGCATCGCCGTTATTTGGCATTCCTTCTGCGATCTAGCAATAACGACGCAGATGTCCATTCTCAATTCCTTGGGAAACTCGTACCAGAGTATATCCATGTAAGCAGTCTCGCCGATTGCCTGACTCTCGTGATTTAGTATCTCACCTGGCCAGCACCATACGACTAATTGAAAAAGCGCCGCGAGCAAATAACACGTGGATTTTACAAGATCGCCAATGTTAGTTCTCGAATTCATAACTGTAAAACCACTTAGGCATATTTCAATGCCACTCGTTACGAATTGCACGAGTATAATCGGATTCAAGAGATCATCGACATCCTCAATGATCCTACATCGATCATCAATTATGGGGGAAATATTGGATAGCTATTAGTATAGAGATTAATTATCGAATAAAATTTTAGATATTGTTTTCATTCAATGAATCGTACAGCAATATCCTCGTATGATGCTCGATACATTTTCCAATGTCGCGACGAATCTTATCGTTGATTAACATCGAAAAATCGTGGTCCTTCTTTGTCACCTCGTTTTTAATTCGCTGAGCAATTTTTCGAAACCAACATTGAATGAGTCGAAATTGACTGCACATGTGGAGAATCAACGTCATCATCGATGTATCGAGACCAATTACACCCACGCAACATAATATCCCTGCCAATGACTGACAAGCGAATGCCAATTTTAAATGTGTCCAACTCAAAGGATCATTTCCATACCTGCGTATTTAATGCCATAATCTGTATATTTCATAAATTGTCTCAAAAAACAATATTTGATGATCGAATCAACAAAGAACGTAAATGGTCGGGGAAAGATTCACATATTAGGCATTGAAAGATCAAATAGGTACGAATAATGGTTAATTATGTTTTTAGTTCGAGTCTTTAAAAAATGACTATAAAAAGAATTTTCGTGTACGGTAGAAAACAACGATCCCTCACCAAACATCGAACGGTAAATTATTAATGAAATCAGTCTGATTCTCATGATTTCTTCGGATCTCGAACAAATTAATTATAGCCACGAGAAGGATAGACGAAACGTTGCCGAAACAAGAAACTGCAAAGAAAGTCGTGAATAACTTTGCCTGACTTGCGTATTTTTCGATCGCTCTGAAGTCCTCACGATCCTCGCTCAATTTCCACAGCTGATCGACAAGCTCGTACATTCTCGTAACTTTGTCTCGTCGCCACAGGAGATAACATATTTTAAACAATAGCTGTAGTACCGTAGTCATTATGCAGCCGACACCTGTTGAAAGATACGGAATAATATTGCTCCCGATAATATTTGTCTGTCGAATTTACAAGCAACAAGAAAAATAAAGTTCTACAAAGTATTTCTGAAGAGTCAAGAAAGTAAAGACCCGATGTGTAATATTGATTTATATATTTTTTATCAATACACGATTGGCCAATTCGAGCAGCAAAATATGATTTTTAAATTTCCCGCTCGGACTCACGGTTGACTTCATTTTGTGGCGACACATCCGTCAGTCATTTTCTCACTCGATATGAAATTTTTATATCTTCGTTTCTAGCGATTCCTTTGTCATAATTAATTGGGTATCTTTTCACTGGGTATGTTTCACAAAAATGCAACATTACTTACTCGTCAGAACTGCAATGTCACCCCAATTGAATACAATTAGCAAAAACTGTGGCACGACGAAGCTACTGCCGGCGAAAATCATTAATAAAATCCGGAAGTAAACGGCGCACTGTCGAAGAATCGAGATTGTCGACAATCTCATCGGCATCATACCGATGATTTCGCAAAAAAATTTGTTAGGACGTATGAAATCGTCAATATTCTTCGTACTAGTCATCGGATTCTTCTTCATTACACGTGTAGTTGTGTTTTTTCTCTCGAAGCTCGAAACACTTCGAATAGTTTTACAGAGCTCGTTAATGCAACGAGCGATGATGCGATGTCCGTGGATGAAAGCGAGCAAATGAACGAAGAGAGGAGAAGATAAAAAATTGAGGCTAGACCAAAGACGGTCGATCGAATTACCGTATTTTCATCTTTTTTAGAAAATTGTAAGGTACGACATCGTTTAAAATAAAATATTCTCCAAATTGTACGTCGAAGGTAGCAGTAAGCGTTCTGTATAAAAGAGAATCGACTTTTTCTCGGACAATTGTGAAATAAATTGGTATCAGAAGTAATCCATGGATGTGTTGTCGGCGTCGACGTGGAACTCGAATTCCGTGAAATATCGTCAACCCCCTCTTTATCCTGTAGCTGTTACATGCTGTTTCTTCGTAGGACGGTTGTAATTTTCTTCTTTTCAAGAAAATGATAGTGTACGTTGTATCAATTGCGCTACAGCCGATATTGTGCGTCTTGCCACTCGAATTCAGGAAATAAAATTGTTGTTCTTCCCTCTCTCATCATCCACGGAAAAAAAAAAATAGTAGTCGATTGATACGTATAACGGTATAGAAGCGTTTGAGACAAGAGAAGAATGACTTTTCCTAGCGATAGACGAGAAGTAAATTACGGGTTTGGTATCGAGAGAAATACATGGGATGTGTGTTGTCGTCGATAGCGCGGAATTCGCGAAATATCAATATCCCTTCTCTGTACACTGGCTGTTACTCAACGGTAACAGAGCTATAATTTCCGCCAAATTGCCAATAGCCCACCCACCACTCCGACCGTGGTATTATCATAAAATATCGAACACAAAAGTGGAGGGGTGGGGGGTTGCTGACCAAGTGCAGGGGTTGCAAGTCAGTCTCTCCACAACATTCGAGAAGCGCGGGACTTCTTCCACCTTGTCAAAGAGACAAAATAACGTACAACCTCTTGTCGATAATCCATAGACGATAAGAGTCTAAAATAACAATATGAAAGGTTCATTCTCAGCGATTTCAAAGCTGGATTCTTTGAGAATAATTAACAGTATGGTGATAGCAAATTTTTACTCTGCATTCGAAATGCACGACGTCAAAAGCTTTAAGGTATGATTTTTCATTACTAACTAAGCACGGTTTTGTTAATTTAATCATTGTAAAGCATTAGACTTAAATTTGCACGAATAGTCTTCATTTTTCGATGAATCTTTCTCCTATACAGAGATTTTTTCAAGTGCAGCGGAACTTTATTTTTTATTTGATGCTGTAGTTGAGTTCGCTTCGTATTTAGTGTAAATGGCAATTCTTGATTCCGTTATTATATGTATGGGAGAATAATCTCATTCGCCATTGTGTGATTATTTGTTTATTTTTTTTATTAATTTACGTACTGAATACGATTGATTTTATCGCGATTGACGAACGAATTTAATTTTTGTACAGTTATGATGATGCTTATTTTTAAATAAAAAACTTTTCACTTTTTGTTGACATACGAATTAATGTGTGTATACGTCGTTCTGAGCGACCGGAAGCCTCGTGGAAAAGTGAATTGATGACTGAAAATCGTGTTGGAGTTTAAATGTTTAGGATCACGATCGTAACAGTGAGATAAATCATTATTGTACATTTTTTATTTCGACAATTCTGTATAACGTTAACCGTGGAGACATTGAAAAATTATACCTTATTGATCATAGAAAAATCCGCCATTCAGAGCGCAATACCGTTGACCGCCGTATTTATAGGTATATATGTATCCAAAGTATGTATTTGAATTTTAATTGAAATGCTCATTGGTATAGTTGTCGCAATAGTGCAAAATACGATGCTGCTGTATTGAAAATCTGGAAAAAAATTATTATTGTTGCAGTTTCATCATTTATTCGTTCCGTACCCGAGACATCAGCCGTTTCCCGATCTTTGAATTATCAATTCAAATTCACTATAGCCGTTTATCAGCAAACACTTTCCCTTTTTTTCTAATACATTTAATGGACAATTTAATATAAAATGCGTTTGAAATAGTGGTAAAGTTTTCAATACAAGTGTACCCAAAGAAAGGCCGTAAAATTGAATGTAAAGACTGGTACAATATCATGAAGAATTATAGATATTTGTAATTATGGCTTTTGTTTCCTTATGAATAATATATTTATTATTTGGAGTAGTTTTCTTTTTGTACGATCTGTTATAAAGCTGTCGAAGCGAAAACCGAGTTGATGCCTCGGCAGTGCGTAGTATGAAAGCTTTAGCAATACCCAAAGTTTTTCGTATGCGATACTGGCGGTCAGGATTTGTACTAATCAATATGGCCGTCTGAAAGTGATTTTCTTACCCTTCCCAGTGTCCTAATTGACATTGATTGAAATTGCATCGCCGTTATTTGGCATTCCTTCTGCGATCGAGCAATAACGACGCAGATGTCCATTCTCAATTCCTTGGGAAACTCGTACCACAGCACATCCATGTAAATGGTCTCACCGATTGCCTTACTCTCGTAATTTAATATCTCACCTGGCCAGCACCATACGACTAATTGAAAGAGCGTCGCGAGTAAATAACACGTGGATTTTAGAAGATCGCCAAAGTTAGTTGTCGAATTCATAACGGTAAAACCACTTAGGCATATTTCAATGCCACTCGTTACGAATTGCACGAGTATAATCGGATTCAAGAGATCATCGACATCCTCAATGATTCTACATCGATCATCAATTATGGGGGAAATATTGGATGACTATTAATATAGAGATTAATTATCGAATTAAATTTTAGTTATTGTTTTCACTCAATGAATCGTACAGCAACATCCTCGTATGATGCTCGATGCATTTTCCAATGTCACGACGAATCTTATTGTTGATTAACATCGTAAAATTGTGGTCGTTCTTTGTCAACTCGTTTTTAATTCGCTGAGCAATTTTTCGAAACCAACATTGAATGAGTCGAAATTGACTGCACATGTGGAGAATCAAAGTCATCATCGATGTGTCGAGACCAATTATACCCACGGAACCTAATATCGCTGCGAATGACTGACCAGCGAATGCTAATTTTAAATGTGTCCAACTCAAAGGATCATCTCCGTACCTGCACATTTAAGGGGGGAAATAGGGTTAGACGGTTCAAAAAATCGATTTTTTTAAATTTCATAAATTGTTAGTAAAACTATTGAAAAATATGTTCCCAAAATTTTAAATGAAGATTCCAACTCGTTCTATTGTTATAAGCCATTAAAGTGAGTAGCTCTCCTTCAGGCCCCGAGCTCGCCACGTGTTTCAAACGCGTTTTTCTGAAAACGACTTTTTTTTAACTTGCGTACACGCTAGTTTTAAAAGTTTTCAACCAATCGTTTTGAAAATTGGCAGTTATCTTCTTCATAGTATTACGCTTTATATGAACCTAAAATC
This sequence comes from Oxytorus armatus, assembly GCA_958009045.1. Taxonomy (NCBI): domain Eukaryota; kingdom Metazoa; phylum Arthropoda; class Insecta; order Hymenoptera; family Ichneumonidae; genus Oxytorus; species Oxytorus armatus. The sequence goes on along the minus strand of OY253754.1, from coordinate 11,345,509 downwards.
GGAATATTATCATTATTTAGAATAATTTTTTTTTTGCAAATAAAGTTGTAAAAAATGGCAAAAAATCATGCTTTTTTGTTTTGACCCCTGTAAAAAATTCAACTTTCTATTTTTTTGATAGAATTTAGGTTCGCATAGAAGAGAGACATATAATAAAAGTAAATTCAGACCTCGTTTGATTTCAGATGAAAATTGCGGCTTCCAGAATGTACGCAAAATGCTGAGTCTTTTTTATTTTATAGTATATACTTAAATTTTATATTATATACCTAAATATATGTATAAAATATTCTCAACGTTTCAATAGATTATATTCATTTTTTATACTATAAAAAAATTCATGAAAATCATTGAGAAAACGCTGTCCTAACCCTATTTCCACCCTTAATGCCATTATCTTTATATTCCATAAATTCTCTTAAAAATATCTTTATTTGATGATCGAATCAAGAAATAAAATCATATGGTCTTGGAAAGATTCACATTTCAGGCATTGGAAGATCAAATGGGTCAAAGAATAATGGTTAATTATATTTATTGACCGAGTCTTTAAAAATGACTATAAAAAGAATAATCGTGTACGCTGGAAAACAACGATCTCTCACCAAACGTCGAACGGCAAGTCATTGGTGAAATCGGTCTGATTGTCACGGTTTCTTCGGACCTCGAACAAATTAATTGCAGCCACGAGAAGGAAAGCCGAAACGTTGGCAAAACAGCAAGCTGCAAAGATAACCGTGAATAACTTTGCCTGACTGGCGTATTTTTCGATCGCTCTGAAGTCCTCACGATCCTCGCTCAATTTCCACAGCTGATCGACAAGCTCGTACATTCTCGTAGCTTTGTCTCGTCGCCATAGGAGATAACATATTTTGAACAATAGTTGTAGTACCGTAGTCATTATGCAGCCGACACCTGTTGAAAGTTACGGAATAATATTGTCCCGATAATATTTACCTGCCGATTTTACAAGCAACAAAAAAAAAAAGAAGAAGTTCTGCAATGTATTTGAAGAGTCAAGAAAGTAAAGACGCGATGCAAAATATTGATTTATATATTTTTTTATCAACACACGATTGGCCCATTCGTCCAGCAAAATATGATTTTTAAACTTCCCGCTTGGACTCACGGCTGACTCCATTTTGTGGCGATATATCCGTCGGTCATTTTAGAACGCGATACGAAATTTGTATTTCTTCGTTTCTAGCGATTCCTTTATCCTGATTAATTGGGTTTTTTTTTTACTGAAATGTTTGACAAATATGCAACAGTACTTACTCGTCAGAATTGCAATGTCACCCCAATTGAATATAATGAGCAAAAACTGTGGCACGACGAAGGTACTGCCGGCAAAAATTAACAATAAAATCCGGCAGTAAACGGTCCACTGTTGAAGAACCGAGATTGTCGACAATCTGATCGGCATCATACCGATGATTTCGCATAAAAATTTGTTAGGACGTATGAATTCGTCAATATTGCTCGTACTCGTCGACGGATTCTCCTTCATTGTGTGACGTGTATTTATTTTTTTTCCCTTCGAAGCTCGAAACACTCCAATATCTCTTTTAAAAATAGTTTTACAGAGCACGATAATGCAACGAGCGATGATGTGACGTACGTGTGGATCAAAGCGAGTAAATGAACGAAGCGGTTGATCGAATTGCCGTATCTTTTTCGCTTTCAGAAAATTGCAACGTACGACATCTTTTAAAATAAAATATTCTCCAAAGTGTACGTTGAAGGGAGCCGTAAGCGTTTTACACAAAAGGAAATCGACTTTTCCTCGGACGATCGTGAAATAAATTGGTATCAGAAGTAATCCATGGATGTGTTATCGGCGCCGACGTGGAACTCGAACTCCGTAAAATATCATCAACCCCCTATTTCTCCTCTAGCTTTTAAATTCTGTCCCTTTGTAAGCCGGCTGTAATTTTCGACGAACGAACGTAATACGGTATTTTCTTTTTTTTCAAGAAAATGATGGCGTACGATGGATAAATTGCGCTACACCTGACGTTGTCCGTCTTGCCACTCGAATTCGCGAAGTAAAATTGTTTTTCTTCCCTCTCTCATCATCATCGAGGGCGAAAAAAAATTGTCGTCGATTTATACGTGCACGGGTATAGAAGCGGGTGTGACAAAAGAAGAATGACTTTTACTAGCAAGTGTCGAGAGGTAAATTACAGGTTTGGTATCGGGAGACATACATGGGATCCGCGTTGTCGTCGATAGCGTGGAATCCGTGAAATATCAATAACCCTTCTCTGTACTCTGGTTCTATAATTAGTCTTATAATTTCCGTCAAATGGCCAATAGCCCACCCATCACTTCGACCGTCGTATTGTGATAAAATATTGAATGCAAAAGTGGCCGGGGCGGAGGGGGGATCGATGACCAAGTGAAGGGGTTGTAAGTCAGTCTACAAACAGCATTCGAGAAGCGCGGAGCTTCTTCCACCTTGCCAAAGAGACAAAATAACGTACAAACTCTTGTCGACAATCCCTAGACGATACGAGTCTAAGACAACATGAAAGGTCCATTCTCAGCTATCTCAAAGATGGTTTCTTCAAGAATAATTAACAGTTTGTTAATACCAAATTTTTACACTGCATTAGGAATGCACGACGTCAAAATATTTGAGGTACCATTTATCATTACCATCTAATCCTTCTTTTATTTTCTTTCATTGGTCATATTGAATTATTCGAGTTCAATTCAATGTTTCTCGTTATGTTTCTATAAAATCGTCGTGCCAAACAGGAAACTCTATGAATTATGACAATAACGATAATACTGTTACTAATAACGTCGCAGGTAAGTGAAATAAGCCACTTCGGAATATGAGCCTTACATCGAAATGTAATATATTGTAGAAATGATAGCGAAGTAAGATATTTCCAGAACGTTCCTGGATCTAATATACAGTGGGTCAAAGAAGTATTCATACACCTTGTTTTTTTGCGATAACTTTATAGACATGAGCGATACGCAAAGAAAGCCAATTTTATTTAATAGTACATCAGGTACAGAGATAGACTGCAAATGGAGAATTTTTTCTCAGGAATAGTAGAAGAATTATGCGAAAAAAACGAAAATTTTCGGGCCAAAAAAGTATTCGTACACTTACGATCGAGCTGCTAAACCTCGATATTCCCTCACGGACGGTCTGATCTCTGCGTACAATGTAAACAAGTCTCCATTTACACAATGGTTTTGACCTATTCCATGCGGTAGTAAGATCTTCAAGCTCTGAACAGACACGATGGCAAAGAAAAGCGAAATATCAATATCCATGCGAGATAGAGTGATTTTTCTTCGGAAACGCGGTGAAAGTTATCGAAAAATTAGTAAAGAACTAAATCTAAGTTTCGCAACAGTGCAATATATAATAAAAAAATACGAAAGAACAAACAGCACAGAAAATAAGCCACGAACCGGTCGACCGAGAATACTAACGGTACGAGAGCGTCGGAGTATTGTTACAGAGGCTACAAAAAAAAAAAAAACCGTTCACAAGTGCTCGCAGTTTAGCGAATGATGTCGCGTCAACATCGAGGAAGACCGTGTGTCCCCGGGCTATTCGAAACGTTTTGCATTCTGCCCAAATATACGGCAGAACTGCCCGCAAAAAACCATTAATTAATAATATAAATCGAGAAAAACGTTTAGGTTTCGCAAAAACCTACGTAAAAAAATCTATAAAATTTTGGAGACGTGTCGTATTCTCGGATGAATCGAAGTTTAACATCTTCGGGTCCGATGGAAAAAAATTCGTCCGGCGGAAACCAAATACCGAGCTCCAGCAGAAAAATTTAATAACGACTCTAAAGCACGGCGGAGGAAGGCGTCATGGTTTGGGGCTGTATGGGATATTATGGCGTTGGTAATCTGGCTTCTACAGATGGTACAATGAATGCTCAGAAGTATATCGACGTGTTGCGCAGCAATTTCAAAGCAAGTGTAGATAAAATGGGCCTGGATGGAAATTTCTACTTCCAACAAGATAACGACCCGAAACATACTGCCATGAAAACGAGGGAATGGTTACTCTATAATGTCCGTAAACAATTGATTACACCACCACAATCTCCGGACATCAATCCTATTGAGAATTTATGGCACTTGGTGGATGTAGAAATAAGAAAAAGAAAAATAACAAACAAATCTGATCTCCAAAGAGTGCTTTTAGAAGAATGGACCAAAATAGCAAAAGAAACAACGCAAAAGCTAGTAGAATCCATGCCTAAGAGACTCGAGGCGATAATTGAAGCAAAAGGGATGCACACCAAATATTAGTTATAATTAACAACTATAATGATGTAGGTTTTCACGATAATCGTAAGTGTATGAATACTTTTTTTGCCCGAAAATTTTCGTTTCTTTGGCATAATTCTTCTATTTTTCCTGGGAAAAAATTCTCCATTTGCAGTTTATCTCTGCACCTGATGTACTATTAAATAAAATTGGCTCTCTTTGCGTATCGCTTATGTCTATAAAGTTATCGCAAAAAATCAAGGTGTATGAATACTTTTTTGGCCCACTGTAAATTGATGATTTACCGAAAGTCTGGTGATCGCAAAATTATATCTTCGGCAAAATTATATATCCGGTTTGGAAATACCAAACCGGATATATCTGGTGTTTTTTATCTACGCCGATGAATTGTACCTTAAAGTACTTAATCAAACATAACTTTAAATATGTATATTAATAATGTTAAAAAATAGTGTGCTTTAATTTTAATGTTATTCAATCTTAACGTGCTTTAATTTTAATTTGCTTTAATGTTAATGTCGTTTAATCTTAATATGGCGTAATCTTGATGTGCTTTGATCTTCAATAATGTCCAAAAGTCCTAAATGCCATGTTTATCGAAAAGTATAAACATTAAGAAATGTCCAAACATATATTTGAGACTTCATCGTCGAAAATCACATCGAAAAATGCCTTTTAATAAATAATTCAAACATCCTCAAGATGCACTTAGGTATTTCGTGTTTTGTTAATTGGTAGAATAAAATTAATCATCACAAATGCTTTAACAACGACAATTCATCAATATCGTACTATATATTGCAAGAAAAAAAATGTGGATTTTCACAACAATCCGTCAGAAATGTGGCAGTAATTAGATAAATTATTTAAAAAGAGACAAAAATATGGTGAATCGTCTCGAAAAAATTTGTCAGACATTCTGACGAATTTGCTTTATCGCCACTCTGTCCCCGTTGCACTTGCATCTTTCCATGTCATTCTGAATCTCAACGAGTGTCTTACCACGCGTCTCGGTAATAAATAAACATGAAAAAATGGCCGACAATAATGAGCTAATGGCAAAACTCCAGAATACATATTTCTCACCGACGATTTCGAGATAAGGTTGAAAGCTTTTTGCGCTAGCGAATGACAATAGAGCACCGGCTGCGCTAAGAGTCATCGAAGCGATGGTCTTGATGATTGGTGGAAAAATTTCGCTGATAAGAGCGCACGGAGTTGGCACGAGGCCCCAAGCAAGACTAACATTGTAAAGCATCAAACAGACGATAGGTAGCCACGTGTAACTTTGATTCGGTGTGTCAGACGATAAAACGTGAAAATGATATCCCAAAGCGGCAAGAGCAATTGCCGCACCGATGCTCGAAACAGCGAGCAATGTTCGTCTATTCAATTTATCGACAATCACCGTTGCCGTTGCTCCGGCCAATATTGTACAAAAGCTCAATGACATTACGACCGTACTTGGCGTAAGATTAACTTCACTTTTCGTCACTATTATCTCGGCGTAATAGCTCATTGTGTTGTTACCGGCGCAATAAAGTAACGCACTTAGACAGAGCATAACGAGAAAATTTTTTCGATGTATCGGCTTTTTCATTTCCTCGAATCTTCTCGACATACTAACGTTCGTTGTACCAACGAAATCTTGCAATTCTCTTATCTCACTTTTAACATCAATCTCTCGCGTGTACCATCTCAATGATTTCTCCGCTTTTATCGTGTCACCGTTCACGATATGATGATAAGGTGTCTCTGGTACGAATGAAAAGAGAATTATGAATAGCGCCGTTATTACGAGACTTACGAGGGAAAATTTTTCCATCGGCAAGTACGATCCTATTACGTTACCCAAAAAAGCTCCGATCGACGTTGCATTCAGGTTCAAAAATATCTGAGAATCATTTATAACATTTTTAACAATTTTAGTTTCAGTAACAGGTTGTTTTACGTGCGTTAACGATAATATCGTTTCTTATTAACGGGTTATACGCAGTTGCGAGGCCAAAAAAAGTTGTTTTTTTTACGAATTTTTTCTGAAAAGGGATTTTATTTGACAAATACAAGGAGTATTAATGAATGTAGTGGTACCTTTTAACTTTATATCGGAATTTTTCATTTTGAAAAATATTCATTTACACTGCTCCTGTGGACGATCTCCTGGAGGTCCTCCAAAAAAAGGTGTCTGGCAGTGAGCACGATATCTCCGATTTGGATTATTTAAAATAAAAAAAACCAAAAAGATTCTATTAGTGGATAGATAAATCCAGGTATTGATCGAAGGGATAGTCGAAATTTTGATTTTTGACAAAGAGGCGGCTCCAAAAAGAAAAAATTCCAATCGTCGACGAACATTTTTTCGTTGAATTGTTTTAAAAAAATAGAAATAATTATTGGAAATGTTATTCCTTCGATCAATAACTGAAGAATATATCTGAGAAGGTTGTGTTAAGAGGGGAAATAGGGTTACACCGGTCAAAAAATCGATTTTTTTTTATTTCATAAATTGTTAGTAAAACTATTGAAAAATATGTTCCCAAAATTTTTAATGAAATTTCCGACTCGTTCTATTGTTATAAGCCATTAAAGTGAGTAGCTCTCCTTCAGGCCTCGAGCGCGCCACGTGTATAACCGAGCGGTCGCTATTTTTTCAAACGCGTTTTTCTGAAAACGACTTTTTTTCAACTTGCGTACACGCTAGTTTGAAAAGTTTTCAACCAATCGTTTTGAAAATAGGCAGTTACTTTCTTCATAGTATTGCGCTCTATATGAACCTAAAATCGGAATATTTTCATTATTTGAAATCATTTTTTTTTTGCAAATAAAGTTGTAAAAAATGGCAAAAAAACATGCTTTTTTGTTTTGACCCCTGTAAAAAATTTAATTTTCTATTTTTTTGATAGCATTTAGGTTCATATAGAAAAGAGACATATAATAAAAGTAAATTCCAACCTCGTTTGATTGCAGATGAAAATTGCGGCTTCCAGAATGTACGCAAAATGCTGAGTCTGATTGTGACCTACAATATGGGGTCGCTAATATCCCCGGTGTTTTTCAAGAAAATTCTTCAAAAATTTTATAGTATATACTAAAAGATATATGTATTAAATATTCTCAAAGTTTCAATAAATTATATTCATTTTTTATACTATAAAAAAATTCATAAAAATCATTGAGAAAACGCTGTCCTAACCCTATTTCTCCCCTTTAAATTGCAGACCGATCGGTTGAGCCGTTCTTGAGAAATCGTCCTCACCGACTAGCCTACTTTGTAACGCTCCGAGCGTCCATACAAATGTGCATGTATGCCGAAGAATATTTGCCGGATCGATTTGAAATTTTCAGAGTATATAGTCAAATATATGGACATTCCGAAAATGCAACGAAAAAAAATTGATTTTTTGACATTTTCCAACTGCGTGTAATACCTTAATCCAATAATTATTTCGCACAAACGCACTGACCATCCTCACATTTCCTAAGGGATCATAGGCAGCGAGGATTTTCAAAAAACATTCTTTTTAATTTCATTTCCGTAATGTACATATATTTAAATATATACACAGAAAATTTCATATCAATCCAACAAATATTCTCGATGTTAAACGCATATTTGTAAGACATCTCGAAGCGTTTGAAGTCGGTGTGCAAGATTCCTCGGAAACGGCTGAACCGATCAGTCTCAAATTTTTACACAAGCTTTATAAATATATTTTTTAGTGATTAAACTAAAGTTTTTTCTCGCCGATAAATATTTTCCATTTTATAAACAATTGAAGGCCGATATTTTTAACGGAAATCGAAATTTTTCTTTTGAGAAGCTGACATTTTGTTAAAAATTAATATTTTGCTTATTCCTTCGATCAAATACTAGATAATACCTTATATTAACGAAATATTTGTTGTCTATTTTTTTCTCATTCTAAATGATCGAATTCAGTGATACCGTGCTGACCGCAAGATGCCTTTTTTAGAGGACCTCCCGGAGATCGGCTATAGCAGCTTCGAAAATCATTATTTTTACAAATAAAAAATATGAAAATAAAGTTTAAAGTTACGACAATATGTATATAAATTTTTACGTTAATAAATTAAAATGTCTTTCCAGGAAAAATTCTTGAAAAATCGCTTTTTTTCGGTCTCCCGACTGCGTATAACTCCTTAACGTAGGGGTGTTAAGATTCGAAAATTTACGGGGAAACTTACCAGTGAACCACGTATCTTTGGATCGGCTATTTCGCCCAAGAAAAGTGACAACGCTGACCAAATTATTCCTGACGCCGTGCCGAGTAATAAACGCGCCAGGTACAACAATGGTACGCTTGTCGACGCCATTATACATATCCAACCGGAAAACATTGGTACACCCCCCAACAACAATGTCTTTTTTCGTCCAATTAAACCTGTTAATATTTGTCAACAATGTCAAATCGTCGTGCCGTGATCGTTTATGGTAGTTTTACGTTTTTTAACCTTGAGCTATTGCACCAAAAACGGCACCGATGAATCTGCCAAGATTCAGAAACGAGGCTACCCAAGATGCCTCCGCAGCTGTAAGCTTCAGCTCGAGCTTCGTGTCATTTGCTGTTAACTGTGCCAGATAAGGCGAGGTCCAACCATTTCCCAGACCAGTCACCAGTACGGCTAAACTTACTTTTGTTAAAGTGATTAATCGTGCAAAAAAAAAACAGATTAGTTTTAACAAAGAAGCTTGAAAAAACTTTCATCATTGAAATTGACGAATTTTTTTCGACATTAGATAAATTCCAAAAATTATCTATTATCGATTTTTTATTGAAATTCAATTTAAGCAAATTCGTAATATTATTTGGATTAATTTTAAACACGAAATTACATATTTTTCGTTAAATTTGTAAGAATTTTTTGATTTTTCATCGTCCATATTGTCTGAGCTATTTGAAAGGTTCAAAATCATTGTAATCTCTCGTTCGGAATGGCGCTCAATAATTTTGTAACTGGTCGATGAATATTTAATTAATTTACTGACTAATTATTCAGTTACATGTAGACTTAATTAGCCATTGGTCATCTATGGTTAATTAGTAGAGTGTTGTTATGGTAATTTTTGATCGTCCACTGGACAGCCCCTCGAATACAAAATTTCATTAAAGTTGAATCGTTGTTTTTATAATCCGCCATTTTTAAATCTCATTGAAAAAGAAGGATTAATGAATGAAAAAAAAAATTTTATAGAAAAAAACATTAATTAACACTTACCGGTGACACCGGCAAGCCACTGTGGCCAGTAAGGCAGCTTTTCGATGGAAAAAAACATTTTTAATTCTTTATCATCTACGAGAAACGACGAACCAAACGAGAAAGATGAAATATTGCCGAAAATTTCGTCGTTTTTTCGCACATACCGCTATACCGAAACTCTAACGCGGGTGTATTATTAGAAATTTTGAAATGACAAAACGTTTGAGACTAATGAATGATCGTACGATGAAACTGTGAGATGCTAACGAACACATGAAGTAAACACAACTACTCTTGTACAAGATAACACGTTATAAAATAGTCATATTTATGACGTCAATGAATCAAATGATAAAATGAAAGTGACTGAGATGAAACTTGTGTCTCGATGTGTGTGATTGCTCGTGGCACGAAATTGTCGTCTCGGTCGTACTTAAAATACAGACTAATTGTAATTATCAATTTTCAAACATCTTGTAAAAATTCTCGTTTTAAAAAATAACGATTTTTTTTATTGAAACAAAAGACATTATCGTTCGAGCAATGATAATACACGAAAATAAACTTTGGAACACGAAAGAATAATTTATAATTCTATTTATGACAAAATTACCGTGAATTAATGCAGATCATAACTTTTAACAAATATTTGAAAATTATTTTTAATGTTTTGTTTCTCGTTTGTTAGAGCAAACCTTCAACTCATTGTGAATTTTACGCTTAGACCAAATTCCTTTAAAATCCAGACGACTAGTTCAATATTTACGAAATTTTTGTGAGATAAGGGGTTTGTGTTTTGACAAGTCATTTTTGAAATTCTTCGACTATTTTGGTATCTCGCTTTTTTCTCATCGTCACAAAGCTTCCTTCGTGACGAAGTAAAATATCGAAACGCGAAGACCAAGATTTTTCAACATTTTTAATTTAATTTCTTCTTTTCACCGAATTGTGTTTTTATGGTGTTTACGGACATGCGAGATAAGTGTAGCATCAATACCTACCCAGCTTCGTTAAGGTAAAAACGATTGTTTTAAAAGTCACATTAATTAAATTAATTAGTCTTGAAAGTCATATTTTTTTTATGACGATTACCAAAAAAAATCGTCTTTTTGTCATCAACCCTTACAACACACTTCATCAAAATATTATATTGCCAAGAAAGTGCATAGTCGGTAAAATCGTTTTTCGTCTCTTATTAAGGGGGGAAATAGGGTTAGGACAGCGTTCTCTCAATGATTTTCGTGAATTTTTTTCTAGTATAAAAAATTAATATAATTTATTGAAACTTTGAGAATATTTTATACATATATTTAAGTATATACTATAAATTTTTTATATATATATTTAAGTATATACTATAAAATATTAGCGACCCCATATTCCAGGTCACAGTCAGACTCAGCATTTTGCGTACATTCTGGAAGCCGCAATTTTCATCTGAAATCAACCGAGGTTGGAATTTACGTTTATTATATGTCTCTCTTCTATATGAACCTAAATGCTATCAAAAAAATAGGAAATTGCATTTTTTACAGGGGTCAAAACAAAAAAGCATGTTTTTTGCCATTTTTTACAACTTTATTTGCAAAAAAAAAATTATTTTAAATAATGATAATATTCCGATTATAGGTTCAAGTAGAGCGCAATACTATGAAGAAAGTAATTGCCAATGTTCAAAACGATTGGTTGAAAACCTTTCAAACTAGCGTGTATGCAAGTTCAAAATAAGTCGTTTTCAGAAAAACGCGTTTGAAAAAATAGTACCAAGAAAAACAAGCAATATGGGGTCGCTAATATTTTATAGTATATACATAAATATATGTATACAAATTTCATAGTATATACTTAAATATATGTATAAAATATTCTCAAAGTTTCAACAAATTATATTCATTTTTTATACTATAAAAAAATTCATGAAAATTATTGAGAAAACGCTGTCCTAACCCTATTTCCCCCCTTAATGGCTTATAACAATAGAACGAGTCGGAAGTTTCATTTAAAATTTTGGGAACATATTTTTCAATAGTTTTATTGACAATTTATGAAATAAAAAAAAATCGATTTTTTGAACCGTCTAACCCTATTTCCCCCCTTAAATTGTCGTGTAAGCAAATAAACATTTTTTATTGAATCAAAAGGCATTATCGTTCAAGCAATGATAATAGACGAAAAGAAACTATGGTATACGAAAGAATAATTTATAATTCAATTTATGACAAAATTATCGTGAATAAATGCAGATCATAACTTTCAACAAATATTTGAAAATTATTTTGAATATTTTGTTTTTCGTTCGTTAGAAACGGAGCAAAGCTTCAAAGCTCGCAAAGCTACCTTCGCGACGAAGTAAAATATCGAAACGCAAAGACCAAGAGATTTTTCAACATTTTTTATTTAATTTTTTCTTTTCACCGAATTGTCTCTTAATGGTTTATACAGCACATGTAAAATAAATGTAGCATCAATACCTACCCAGCTTTCTTAAAATAAAAACGATTATTTTAAACGTCACATTAATTAAATTAATTAATCTTGAAAATCATATGTTGTTTTATAGTGATTATCAAAAAAAAAATCGTCTTTCTGTCATCAACCCTTACAACACACTTCATCAAAATATTGAATTGCCAAGTAAGTGCATAGTCGGTAAAATCGATTTCTTCGTCTCTTATTAAATTGTCGTGTCAGCAAATAAAGATTCATCGTTCAAGCAATGATAATAGACGAAAAGAAACTATGGCATACGAAAGAATAATTTATAATTCAATTTATGACAAAATTATCGTGAATAGATGCAGGTCATAACTTTTAACAAATATTTGAAAATTATTTTGAATATTTTGTTTCTCGTTCGTTAGAAATGAAGCAAAGCTTCGAAGCTCACAAACATTCCTTCGCGACGAAGTAAAATATCGAAACGCAAAGACCAAGAGATTTTTCAACATTTTTTATTTAATTTTTTCTTTTCACCGAATTGTCTCTTAATGGTTTATACAGACATGTAAAACAAATGTAGCATCAATACCTACCCAGCTTTCTTAAGATAAAAAAGATAATTTTAAACGTCACATTAATTAAATTAATTAATCTTGAAAGTCATATTTTGTTTTATAACGATAACCAAAAAAAAAAAATCGTCTTTTTGTCATCAACCCTTACAACAGATTTCATAAAAATATTAAATTGCCAAGAGAGTGCATAGTCGGTAAAATCGTTTGTTATCCATTGCCATTTACTTCTCTTGGTCATCATGATAAATATCATATCTCGTCGCTGAAAGAATTCAACAAAGGCGCCAGTAGGTACTGCCGTTTATACGCAGACACGCTTCGATCGAGCTCCCTTAAAGTTTCTCCCTTAACGAACAGCCCGTTTTCTCGATGCGGGGGTGTGTGCACACACGGTAGAGTCTTGCCGTTACGCGCATGAGTATAAATGTTCACCCAACCCTCGTCGCATCCCTCGTACATTTACGTGCGACCTCGTGTAACTTCGCCCATATCATGATAGTTCACGTGGTGGGGTGCCCTCAGTCCTAATCGCGCAGTCGCCTGACGAGTTTCGAGGGTCTCCTCTCCGTGCGGTGAAAAATCTAGTGACTAGTTGATAATAAAAAGAGAGAAAAAAAAACGTTATTTAAAAAAACAACCCCGTAACAAAAGAATTGTAAGGCAAAAAGGCGATTGATCCACTAGGGATGAAATGTTTGATCGTCGCTGAACGGTGAGAAATTTTGTTTAAATACAAAAGAAACAGAAACATCGACTACGTTCGTGTACAAGCTCGTCGTTTTCGTGACTATACGAGGAAAAGCTCGATTCTCTTCGGTACAGCAAGCACGAGTTATACAACAGTGCGTCCGGTGGCTTTATTTCATCCCTTAATAAAGTGTCGTTATCGTTTGATCGCTGCGTTAAGTGTGAGCTTGTAAAAAAAGGGAGTTTCGTGCACAATATTGACGCCTAAGGGTAGGAAGTGAGGGAGAGAGAGCGAGAGAGTGATGTATACAGTGATACAGAGATAGGATCGTGGCCATGACGGTCGTACGTGGTTGAGCCACGAGCGTCAGGTGTCGCGTCGATCGCGCCAACAACCCTTACTCTCTTCATCGCTATCCACCCTCTCTCTTGGCCTGTTTCTCGTGGTGATACAACGAAGGGTGGGGGTTCGTTCGGGGTGGGGAGAGGAATGAAAAGTGCTTTCTCGAGTTGTCAACTAGCTGAAAAACTCGGTCTTTGTTGTTTTCCCAAAAAAAATTTCCTTCTCCTCAACCCCCACAATTATCGACGAATCAACATTCGTTCGGTCTTTCAGTACGATTAAGAAAATCGTTTTTTTAAAGCCAAAGCTGCAAAGCTTCCTAGCGTCTCTCATTCCAAATGTTTCGAGAACGAACGGTCTGCTGAAAGCTTTTTCTCGTACGTGGAAAAATCGACTCCGGTTCCGGGCCAATGTTGTTGTCGTGTCGTCAACGAAAAGGCGGGGTGTCCTAGTACTTTCCATTCCTTTCATACTTTCATCTCGTTCCGACGTTAATCTCGCGAAGGAAACGCTTGAAATTCATGGAAATCTCGTGTATCACGATTCTTTTTCGGATTTGTATTAACGTCGCGAGGGTAGAAAAATAAATAGAGGGAATAGGGAAACATTGAGAGTGAGGAGAGAGAGAGAGAGAGGAAAAAAAGATCGACTGACGCGATACCGAGCGACGATACGGTGGAAAATAGCGTTAAACCGTGCTTTGAGCACACGGGAGTGTCGCGTCCACCATTTTGAGTGCGCGAGGTTATTTCCAGCGCCTGTGTTGTGTGTTGCACGACGAACTATCGTTTTTTTTTCTCGTGCTTCCTCTTGCTTACAGTGTCTAACGAGACCGAGCAATTCGAAAACAAAGAAATTTGTCTTTTAACTTGAAAAAAAAAAAAAAAGATTGTTTTTCCGGGTTTTATCATTTCTCTCGTGAATTAGGTGCGGTAGTAGGGGGTAGCTTGGTGATGTGAAGAAAAAGAATAGTATCAACGATACGTCGAGCTGCAAACACGCTTTTTTTCTCACTTTTCGTCGATTAAAAGTTCAAAAAGGGGGGGGATCCTCGAAAAAACAGTTTCGAACGACTCACGCGAGTGCTGTGTTTTTCTTCAGCACGTGAGTGTAATGTTAAAAGCTTCGCGAGCAATCACGAGATGATCAGCTGGTTATGATTTTTTTGTTCAATTCTGAAACATTATATGTAACGGGCGATGCGGAGCTTGCAAAGAACATCCCCTAGATCTATTCGAAGGAATTAATACAAAAAAAATCGAATTCTGGAACAGTAAAAAAAACAAAAAACGTTAGAACAGACGGGCAGGTTTTTTATTTTATTTTTCTTAACAAAAGCTCGAGAATCTCTCGCATCGCCAGTTTCTAACCTCGTTTCGGCGAGTGCTTGGTAACAGCGAAATTAACGGCGATCGGAGCGAATAAGAAATAAACGAGAACACGGGAGAACGTGCAATTTTACGGTGGTTTTTCTTTCGAATTTAACATTTGCTTTGTCATTCGTCGGAATAATAACAATGATAAACACGGATAGAACGATTTTTCGCGCGTTATGAGGATCATAATGATGATCTCATGTTTTAGGAATCGGCAAGTAAACGACAAATTCGACAATGTCGAAGGTAAGATGAACGCGAGATGAGACAAGTGGCCGTTGGATATTTGGTGAAATGACGAGATTTCCGGAGGGATGACGATTTTAAAAAATGACGAACGTTCGATAAATTTATTTTATTTTCGTTACAAGTTATAAGTAGCCAATATGTACGATAGTAGAGTGAGATAAAATAGGGGGCTGGGGGGGATGAAAAGTTTGTGCGACGAAACGTGTTGAGTTCGATTGGAAAATTTGGTCGCGTGTTTGAGGGTGAATTTTTTTGTTTTTTGTTTGTTTTGTTTTTCTTTTCGTTTGCGGACGCGGGACCGGAAGTGATGTGAGACGGAAGTTTGCGTCGTATTCGTTGATCCACGGACAATTGCAGCAAAACTGTTGGCAATAATAATAATAATCATGTCTCGACGGTGGTAAATACCACGTGATTTCCGGTCTGCGTTAGAAAATATTGTGGTAAGGGCAGCGGGAAGTTTTTCGCTTTTCACTCAAGTGCGTTTTTTTGTTGTTAGTTTTTTGTTTTGTTGCGAGGTGTTAGCGTTGTGTTTTGTTGTGCTTCGACTGTTTAATCTTCGTCGCTCATCATTGTCCCACATTGAAGGATTAAAGTGCGAGTCTACAGCTCGATCGAAAAACCTTAAACAGAGCCGTGAGTATATTCGACTTTTTTGTAACAATAAAAAATATCGCAATAAAAGTCAATTTACATTGCAATTGAAACGATGCAATTAACAAAATGACACATTTGGCTATTGATTTCGTTGAAATGATAAATTAGGCAATAATCATGACATCGAGAATGATAATTATTAATTATATTTATTTTCCAATGCACCAATGCATTTTTGTTCAAAATGGGAGAAAAAAAATGTTGGATTTTTAACGGACCATTTATCAACGTATTTTACAACTAAAATTACTATTTTAACAAACGTATCGACGCGAAGAAAAATATGTCGAGAATTTAAGACTTACGATCCTAAGTAGTCCACTTTGTTTCGCTCGGTGAAATCGAGTGGAATAAAACACTACGGAAAAAAGCTACATTTTAAAGATATAAAAAACCGTGTATAAGTATTTTCGAGTCATAAAGTAAAATATCGTGGAGCGAGAAACACGAAACAACGAGCGGAATGGAAAAATGTATAAAACAAAATGGAATTATGAATTTTCATTGCCTTCGTGGAATATTTAATTTTCCTTCAGTCACCTCACTCCACGGATGTCGGGGTACTTTTGGAAAAATTGTATTTGCAATAAAATTTCATCTTTTCACTCCCTTCACGCAAGCACCCAAGCGTGTAAATCGGCTCTATAATAAATGCCAATCTGATTCATAGCTCCTGCGAAGAAAATTTATTTATTTTTTTTCGTGAATAATCCTCCTTCTCTTTACGGGCGTGCTTTTATCCCCGAGATTATGATTAATAATAGTGTAGGGCGAAAACACGCGCGGAAAAAGATTAAACCTGACGTCCACCCTTCTCATACGTACACACACTATGTAACATAATGGCAAACGAGCCGTGGCCGATTGAACGAAAAATATATGTTTCAATTTCATTCCCGAGCTCCCGAGATGTAACGATAAAAGCGCGAGAACATCGATGAAAAAAATACACAACCATAGTTGTATATTTATCGAAAAAAAAAAAAAAATCCAAACGCGAGAAATTTAACCAGTCTGTTTTTATCAGTTGCAGTCTTCCGCAGCTTGTCAAAATATCGCTTCCACTAAAAGTCAATTTAACAAAAAATGTAGCCATTGAAGGCATAGCGAGAAACGGGGATTTTTCTACTTAAGGGATGGTCCCACGATCGTGAATAATATGTTTTATTTTTTTATTCCGCGAAAAAAAATTCCATTGGAAATCCCGAATGAGAGATTGTTCGAAATGATTTGTTAGTGATGTAAAAAAATATTCAGAACGATAAATAAAAAATTGTAAGAGAAATTCTATTTTTTTAAATATTTCTTTTATTTCAAAACAATATATATAATTTTTTTTTAAGGATCATTACCCCTTTTACGATAACACTTATCGTTCGATATTTCTTGGAAATTCTCGAGTATATGAGACGTTAGCGGTGAACTTTAATGCCCAGAGAAAAAAAAGAACGTTATGCTGGTATTATAGTTTGCCCTTTTACTCTTGCACGAGATATATCGTATGTCGGCTCAACGTGACATTAAAAACGATATATTGGTATTGGAGGGAGGGTCGAGTTAACATTTGTAATGCACATTTGCGTGTGTGTGTGTGTGTCTTTGCGTGTACGTATACCGTTGTATTATGTACACAGTCACATATTGAGCGACAAAAATCTGGCAAACTTCCAGTAGCTCTCCGGGACTTTCGAATGCGTCTCGTGTGCGCCATTGTATATTATATGACGTGATCTTTACAGTCGTATCGAACATTTTCTTTCACAAAAAAAAAATATTGTAACAACGTAAAATCGATCATTTTCGTAAAATAACAAACAACTAATGAAAAATTTTCTGTAACGTAAAGTAATGTGACAATTCTTGTGACAACAAAAGCTCAAAAAAATGATCAAGATAATTTTCATTGATTATTCGGCTCTAGTGAATATTCAGACTTTATTTAGCATATTTATTTTTTTGTTTAAATTATTCATTGGGTATTCAACTCAGAGATTATGAATTTCAGAAATATCTTTATTTACGTACGACAAAATTTTTTAATTTTTACGTTAAATTTCTCAATCTGCAAATAAATATTTTATATAATCTTCATTTTTACTTTAAGCCGAAATTTTCTGTACTAAGATCGTTGAAAAAAATGCTCGACACCCTTCGAAAAAGATGCGATAAAGAATTTTTTATTTTACCTAAAATTTGTCAATCTTCTAATCAAACTTTTTTTTCGTGTTTATTTTAACGTCAGGCTGCACTTTGCCTTGTTAAAATTGATAAACAATGGTCGAGTTACTTTCAGAAAAATTATAATGAACGCCAGGCTTCATTAAGTCGGTAATGCAAATTTATGAGCCGGTGATATGGGTGTCTGACTACACGCGGACTTTACTACTTAAACGAATCCCCGCGCTCTGCACGAGAAAACTTTGTGTGCAGGGCGTATTCATTTATTGCAGATCGTTAAAAATGATGTTACAACTAAATAATTTATCAATTACTCTGTAAATAATAATAAAAATAATTATAACTTTTTCGAACAATTAGGAATCAACATGTTTTTTAATAATGAATATGGATATGGCTTTAAAAAGCGTTTACTGTGACATATAGATTGAAAAAAATACTGCTGATTCACCTGGTTTGTTATATATAGTCGGCACCGCTAGAGGGATGCTTCGTTACTCTATCGGTGAAATAACGTATATCAATTTCGATTTACACGCCTCAACCCTCCCGCCACCTTTCATTATATTCACAAAGGTGCGTTAAACGAGACGGGGGTTGGAATTGTAGGTGGAACGAGTTGTATGACACGTATTTATATGGGGCATTCGAGCCAACTCGACCACTGTTTCACCCCTAATATTTTTAGTAGAAAAAAAAAAAATTTTATTGTCAATTAAAAATAACCATACAAAGTATAATTGGCATTGATCGTAATTTATGGAAAGTTTGTAAAAGTCGCTAAAAACGAATTTTCCAAGGATTTTTCTTTGGTCATTTTTTTCAGCAACGATAAATACCAATAAAGTAAGAGTATTATGTTCTAAAATGATTTGCTCAATACCATAAAAAAAAAAAAATGTTCTTTAAGGGAAATGAATTATTAAAAAAATAACACTCGACTGAAATAAATCAACGAGAATGTTTAGATTCTTTAAAAGGTGTAAAAAAATGATGTTAAGTGTATGATTCAACAAATTAGAGACCATCGAGGATTGGGGGCTTATCGAGTTGGAACGAAACGCCCCGTGGATCTGTATAGGGGATGAAATATACGAGGGTGAAGTTTGGCTAGGAAAAATCTAGAGACAGGGAGGATGAGCGAGAGAGCGAAGCGAAAATTGTTTGGAGATACGAAAAAGGAAATCGAGACAGAGAGAGAGAGGATGATTTGGTAGGAAAGCGATTGAATATATATACGTATATTAGGATACGAAAGAACGAAGAAATGAGAAAGAGAGTAGTATATATGAGTGAAGAAATGGTAAAAAGGGTGAAGGTGAGTGGGGATAGCTCGTATATTTTGTATATATGTCCGATATGTATATGTATACGTACGGTTTGAGTGTCACCGTGTGAGAAACGTGGTAATAGATATCGATATTGCATCCAGGGCCCATCAATCACTTACCAGGGTGGCCAGCAGGCCCGTTTCCCTGCCAGACTCCACGATGATAAATTTACCTCTCTCGTATACATACCTCGCTTGCATGGCACGTACATCCCCTCATCTTTGAGAGTATTCCAGTTCTGTACATACATAAATATATATACATAGTTCGCATCCGACTGTATGAAACTTTGTGAATAATAGAACGAGAGAAAAAGAACAATGAATCGAACAATTATATCCGTGAATCCATCGCATTCAAACGTTACAAAGTAAAAACATTTTTCTTCATCAATCAACTATCGGTAATTACGAAAGCAATATTTAAATTGAGATTTTTTTTTTCGAGACCATTCGAAACAATTTTAATCAACAATTTGTCAATTTATCATTTAATATCCTTTGATGTAAAATAAAAATTTCATTCGAAATCAATTTACGAAGAATCGTTGCGAAAAAAAAAATTCTAATTCCAGTAACGTTTATTTTTATTTCCTAATGTTTGTCATTGCGGTGCTTTAAATTTTAGTTCGAGGATATTGTGCCGTACATAAATCGCGTCCGACTGTATGAAACTTTGTGAATTATAGAACGAGGGAAAAAAACGAATGAATCGAACAATTATATACGTGAAACCATCGCAATCAAAAGTTACAAAATAAAAATATTGAAATTTTGATTTTATTTCGAGTCCACTCGATATATAAAATAATTTTACTAATCATCAATTTATCAATTTATCAATTAATTAATTAATAAATTTATCATTCAATATCTCTTGATATAAAATAAAAATTTCATTTGAAATGAATTTACGAACAATCGTTGCGAAAAAGAAAATTATAATGACAGTAGCGTTAATTTTTTTATTTCCTAATGTTTATCATTGCGGTGCTTTGAATTATATTTCGAGAATACTGTGAGTTAGAGATGAGTTACAAATTTGATAAAAACAAAATTTTCATTAAAGCTCTTAATTATTTTTCACTCTCCCTCCCCCAAATTGTTATCGCCGAGTATATGCGAAAGTGCGAAAAGCTACGTTCACCGTACGTGCGCGTCTTGTGACGACGAAAAAAAAAAACCTCACGAAGACAAGACGAGAGAGAGGTTGTAGCGGAATGACCTGGAAGGAGAGAAAACGAGTTGTTTAAGCGAAATGAGAAAAAGCGAAGCACTTTTATTCTCATATATATGGTAAAATAGAGCTTTTTTCTACGAGCTTGGGGATGAAAAATTTTCGGCCCCCTTCCTGGCAAATAACACTCTGTGAAATTGTTTAATTCTATACCTATATGTATACGGGGTATTTCGTGCCAACTCGACAAACCCCTGACCCTGACCACCTTGGATCTCATCCAAGATCATTATTATTTAATTTATAAAATTCTATCATTTGTTTTTTTATCATTACATCTCGTGGTTTATGAATTTAAGACAAAAAATATAATTGGCTTTCCGGATGAAAATGAATGAAAATTTTTGTTCATACAATTAAGGGGGGGAAATAGGGTTGAGACAGCGTTTTCTCAATGATTTTCATGAATTTTTTTATAGTATAAAAAATCGATATAATTTATTGAAACTTTAGGAATATTTTATACATATATTTAAGTATATACTATAAAATTTTTGAAGAATTTTCTTGAAAAACACTGGGTATATTAGCGACCCTATATTGCAGGTCATAATCAGACTCAGCATTTTGCGTACATTCTGGAAGCCGCAATTCTCATCTGAAATCAAACGAGGTTGGAGTTTACTTTTATTATATGTCTTTCTTCTATATGAACCTAAATGCTATCAAAAAAATAGAAAATTGAATTTTTTACAGGGGTCAAAACAAAAAAGCATGATTTTTTGCCATTTTTTACAACTTTATTTGCAAAAAAAAAATATTTCAAATAATGATAATATTCCGATTTTAGGTTCATATAGAGCGCAATACTATGAAGAAAGTAACTGCCAATTTTCAAAATGATTGGTTGAAAACTTTTCAAACTAGCGTGTACGCAAGTTAAAAAAAAGTCGTTTTCAGAAAAACGCGTTTGAAAAAATAGTGACCGCTCGGTTATACACGTGGCGCGCTCGGGGCCTGAAGGAGAGGTACTCACTTTAATGGCTTATAACAATAGAACGAGTCGAAATTTTCATTTAAAATTTTGGGAACATATTTTTCAATAGTTTTATTAACAATTTATGAAATTAAAAAAAAATCGATTTTTTGAAACGTCTAACCCTATTTCCCCCCTTAAAAGGGTATAAAATTAGTGTTTACGTTTTATAACTAATTTTTGCAACGTTCAAAAGTAATGAACGGTGACGAAGGAGCTGAGATGATTTCTTCACTAGACATAGGGTGCCCTATGCATATTTATCTGTAATCTTATGACTATATACATATGAGCATTTTGGGGGAATGCATCGCAAACGGTTTTCATTCTGCGAACGGAATATGATTTGCCGTACGGTTGAGCATGTAGGTTAAAGCTTTCGTGCGAAGAGGTGGTTGGGAAAGGGGAGGGTTTAAGAGTTGAAGCTCTCCATCCCCTCTTTTCTACGAATTCAACTTCCCTCGGTCATTCTTTTCATCTTTCTCTTTCTCTTACATTTGAAAAAAAAGCCATATGCTCTCTCTCTCTCTCTCTCTCTCTCTCTAGAAAGAGAACAGAGAACGATCGCAGAGAGAACTCTGCGATCGTTCTTAGCCCACATTGGGATGCTCCCTCGAGCAGCTTCATATACGTGACGTAAGAGAGTCACGTACGTGTAACTTGCCAGAAATAAAATCCTCTTCAGACTTTCATTTCTCTTTATGCATATCTCACGTTTCTATTTTATTAAAATTATTTCTCTTCGTGCGTCTGTGAAAAAAGCCTAAAGTACTTTACGCCTCCCCTGACCAGCCGAATATTAAATTGCAACGAAATTGCACTGTATTCTTTATTCAGTTAAGGGTTGTTTCACCCTTGACAGTGAGAAAAAAATATGTTCGATTTCGTAAGGGGTTTGGCCACTGTAGCGGTTGTAAAATCATGTGCACATTTAACAATAATGTTTTTATATGAAAAAGTGATTTGTTTATAAAACTAATTACACATCTATTTAGTATAAATATCAAGTTAATAAAAAATATTTTTTTTGTTACACAAAATGGCCGACTACTGCTATTTGCTTTTGGTATCTTTTTTTTTTAGGCACTCCGTTGCCTGACATTTGGCATCCACAATTTTTGACCTAGAACAATAAACAAAAATTCTCGTTAATCTACATCGGAATACCTAGAGAATTACGTACGGAATTTTTGATTAATTAAAAACTTTCCATTTTATGAGCAGTTTTGAACGAAATTTTTCATTCGAAATTCACCTCTTACGTTCAAATGCCTACAATATTCGAATAAAACAATATTGTTCAAATTCCGTACGTACTTCTCTAGGTATTCCGATGTAGATTAATGAGAATTTTTTATTTTTATTCTAGGTTAAAAATTGCGGATGCCAAATGTCACGCCGCGGAGCGTCTCAAAAAAAAAAGATACCAAAAGCAAATAGCAGTAGTCGGCCATTTTGTATAACGAAAAAACAAAAAAAAATATTTTTTACTAGCTTGATATTTATACTAAATAGATGCGTAATTAGTTTTATAAATAAATCACTTTTTCATACAATAAAAAATTATTAAATGTGATTTTACATCCGATATCGTGGCAATACTCCTTAAGGGTGGAAATAGGGTTAAGACAGCGTTTTCTCAATGATTTTCATGCATTTTTTTATAGTATAGAAAATGGATATAATTTATTGAAACTTTGAGAATATTTTATACATATATTTAAGTATATACTATAAAATTTTTGAAGAATTTTCTTGAAAAACACCGGGGATATTGGCGACCCCATATTGCAGGTCACAATCAGACTCAGCATTTTGCGTACAATCTGGAAGCCGCAATTTTCATCTGAAATCACACGAGGTTGGAATTTACTTTTATCATATGTCTCTCTTCTATATGAATCTAAATGCTATCAAAAAAATAGAACATGGAATTTTTTACAGGGGTCAAAACAAAAAAGCATGATTTTTTGCCATTTTTTACAACTTTATTTACAAAAAAAAAATTATTTTAAATAATGATAATATTCTGATTTTAGGTTCATATAGAGCGCAATACTATGAAGAAAGTAACTGCCAATTCTCAAAACGATTGGCTGAAAACTTTTCAAACTAGCGTGTACGCAAGTTCAAAAAAAGTCGTTTTCAGACAAACGCGTTAGAAAAAATAGTGACCCGTCGGTTATACACGTGGCGCGCTCGGGGCCTGAAGGAGAGCTACTAACTTTAATGGCTTATAACAATAGAACGAGTCGAAATTTTCATTTAAAATTTTGGGAACATATTTTTCAATAGTTTTACTAACAATTGATGTAATAAAAAAAAATCGATTTTTTGAACCGTCTAACCCTATTTTCCCCCTTAATATACCAAAAATAAAAAAAACTTGCCTGTAAACAAAATTTCGCAGTTATTTTTGTCAACAGGTTAATTAGATGTCCGATACTTTGAAAAAGTTGTTTAATTATAATTTAGCTCAACTTTGTTAACGATGAATTTTATATTACACAAAGAGTTTGGTTAATGGTAGGTCGAGCATAATCTGCTATCGTCTTTTATGAAAATCCTTCGCCAATTCAGTTTGTAATAACTGTCGTTAAAAAAAAAAAACGTAAAATATTTCTTCATCCCTCGTCCCGAGTATTAAATAGCTTGAGAACTTTTTTCATATTTCAATTTTTCTCGAAGGTATAAGAAAATATATATTTATACATACCTATGTACAGATATTTTGTGCTCTCTTCGATGGAATATTTCACAATGTACCGGACAAGATTCCGATCTTCAGGAGACCGTGAAATATTGTTAGCCGGAGATTTAATTAATACGGAAAATGTTAAAAAGGAACGTCGACAACGTTCCACAGACTTTTCTTCACTTTCAGCACCTTCAATTTTACCAATGATTTTTTACGTATATACATCGTTCACTGGCCTCTCCTGCTTTCTTTTTTTCTGCTTTTAGTTCTGTGGACTGTTCCCGGTCGAGATTTTCCTCTTCCGCTATTATCACAGTTGGTATTTCTCATCTCTTGGGCTTTTCTATATCGTTCTGATTTTTCTTCATTTTTAGATCTCCCGTTAGTCGAATTTTTCCGTTCTCGCATATAGCTGCTCCCCGGGGTAAATACGAGAATACAAGTCATCCCTCTCACTATTTCTTCCTCTCTCTCTTTCTCTTTCTTTCTTTATCTCTATCTTTATCTTTCTCCTGACAGAAATGCTCGCATCTCTCTCCGGCAAATGAAATGCCTGATTGCTTTCTTCGTGCTGGAGTCTCATCCAGCTTTATCCAACGGACAGAATTCCACCCCGAGACATTTCCCAGACTCTTTCATCCACTATATATAGACTTTGTTTTAATATTGCGCATCCCCAATGGTTCAGTTTGCCGGTCGTTGTTTTTTCTTTTCTCTTCCTTTATTCTTTCGTGCGGAGCAATTTTTTTTTTTTTTTTCTATTTCAGCAAAACACAGAGTTGAAACATTCCAATGGAAAAAAAAATTGTGATGAATTATTTCGTTAATATATATCGTTTTTTTAACAAATTATTATTGAATTATTCATTCGTCGCTGATGTCAATTGAAATAATTTAAATTGAATTCAACGAATGGGCATTTAAAGGAATTTTTACTCGTATATTGTGTACAGACATTTTTCTCGGCGAAAATTTGACGAAATTGTAAATTTACTTCGAACAAAAAATACTGTTTCATTTTCGTTACAATCTACTGCACGCCCTTTGCACTTTTTTCTGTACTTCATGATTGAGAGGTGTAGGAAATGTCACTTGAATAAACAATTCGTTCTTAATTATCATTGTATTCGCACAATTAATAATTTACACAAAATTATTCAGAGTTATTTTATTAAAAGCTCACATACCCCTGCGGGCGCTGAAAACCGAGTAAATTTGAAAAATTATTATAAAAGTTAAATGGTGGCAAAAAAATTAAATTGTTGATTTCACATCTTTTATTAAATTTTCAACTATAAGAATGAAAATTAAAAAATAGTTTTTTTTCAATATTAACATTATTTTTTACGGATCTAAATGGATGGCTGATGAAAACCATGGCGCCTACTTGTCGACATCATAACTTCACCAAAAATTATCCGATGTGTAAAAATAAATGAGAATCTAGTAAAATAACGTTATAGTAATAGTCTGACGGACGGAATTTTTTTTTTTTTAAATGCACAAATAACAGTATTTCAAACTTTAGTATGTAATTTAAAAAGAAAAATTAGTGTTTAATAATTTATAAAAAATTGTCCAACGAAAAAATTGAAAAAACCTCTCGTCAGTCTATGGAGAAAATAATTATCAAAATTTGAAAAAACAAAAAGTTAAAAAATATAAAAAATTGACTGAGTTATCGTGCTGACACTGTCGGAAATCATAGTTTCGAGAAAAACGCGTTTAAAGTTTCTGGTAGGTCCAACGTGAATCCAATGTCCAGTCACAATTATTGCTATAACTTTGTAACGGAGTGGAATTTTCTTAAAAGTTGTTTTTGTTTTATTATTAAAAGTATAAAGAATAAAAATCTGTAAAAAAAATCGATTCTATTAAAGTTTCAGGGGTATTGTGATCTCTTAATGGAATTTTGTATTTTCTGTAATTATCAAAAATTTACAAAACATCCCCATGAGGAAGGTAAAATTAATAAAGTTCCTTTCTCGTGGAATTTTCTTAAAAGTTTTTTTTTTTTTTTTCTTAAAAGTATAAAGAATAAAAGTCTGTAAAAAAAAACGATTTTTTGAAAATTTCAGGGGTATGTGAGCGAATTATTTTCGATGATTTATCATTAGAATACGTCAAATCTCTTCGAAAATGATTTCGAGCTCATAAAAAACGTGCTTTGTTCATTTCTTTTTGGCAATTCAATTCTTCGGTCTACGTTTTCCAACTGTAATCGAGATTATATTATCTTTTGTCAACATCGCGTCGAAAACTTCACCGAAACTAAAAATTTGCTTCAAACGGTTGAAGTGAAGGATACTCGAATATAACGAGGTCGAGAAGTCATCTGTACATTAGGCAAAAAAGGATAAGGGAACAAAGAGAATTTGTACAGGGAAACTATGAGAAAGAGCGAGAGAGAGAGAGGATCACGTATTTGGAGTTTTCGCCACGTACGGTTGTTCGGTAACGTTCACACGTCCGTGAGAAAAGCGAGAAAGCTCTGTAGAGACTTCTTGACTCCGGAAATTTGAGCCGTGTATTATATATACAGTGGACCGTAAGTATTATAGATATATATTTGTAATACGAGTATATACAAATATATACATAAAGTTGAAGCGTGTCTAACGAGCTTTAAAGCCTCGTTGTTCGAAGCATCATTGCGAAGAGATGATGCGGGGGAAGGATAGGCTGATACTCACGAAATTCTAATATGTAGAAGTCGAGAAGGGTGGAAAATGCTACCGAGCATAACCTTATCCGTATATATAAGCTCTTGTAAACTTCCAGGGAGAATTAATGATCAACCGTACTCTACAGACACACACGCACGCATATGTCTGGTTATATACGTCCGGTCCTGAGTGGCCGCAAATAGAGTTTCCGCGAGTGGAAACAATATGCAGGATACGAACTTTTCTTCGTGCATCAAAATAATGTTCACTCTCATTGAATTCAGGGTATTGTAAAACTGGTTATAACGAAATTGGGAGATAATTAATGAGAATAAATCGATAATAAACAATGGTCGAATGTCATTTTATAAATAATAATTAAGATACTAATCTTAGTTACTATAATAAAGCTGGAGAGTAAAGCTGTTTATATGTTTGTATGTTTGTTCGAACGCGTTAATCTCAGGAAATACTGATCCGATTTGTAAAATTCTTGTTGCGTTAGATAGTCCGTTTATTCGGAAAGGCTTTAAGCTATATAACATTATGCTATTACCCTTATCTTACTTCTTACTTACTATAATAAAGTTAGAGAGTTTGTTTGCATGTTTGTGTGTTTGTTCGAACGCGCTAATCTCAGAAAATACTAATCCGATTTGTAAAATTCTTTTTGCATTAGATAGGCCGTTTATTCAGAAAGGCTTTAAGCTATATAACGTTATGTTATTACACTAATCTTACTTCTTACTTACTATAATAAAGGTGGCGAGCTTGTTTGTATGTTTGTATGTTTGTTCGAACGCGCTAATCTCAGGAAATACTAATCCGATTTCGAAAGTCATTTTTGCATTAGATAGTCCGTTTATTCAAAATAGATTTAAGCTATATAACGTTATGCTATTAGCCTAATATTACTTCTTACTTACTATAACAAAGCTGGAGATTTTGTTTTTATGTTTGTATGTTTGTTCGAACGCGCTAATCTCAGAAAATAATAATCCGATTTGTAAAATTCTTTTTGCACTAAATAGTCCGTTTACTCAGAAAGGCTTTAAAGCTATATAATGTTATGCTATTGCCCTAATCTTCCTTCTTCCTTACTATAATAAGGTGGCGAGCTTGTTTGTATGTTTGTATGTTTGTTCGAACGCGCTAATCTCAGGAAATTCTAATCCGATTTTGAAAATTCTTTTTGCATTACATAGCCCCTTTATTCAGAAAAGCTTTACGCTATATAACTTTATACTATGACCCTAAGGAGCGGCGGCGGAGCGTTGAATCGGGGGACGGAAATTTAACGCGGGTGAAACCGCGGGGCACAGCTCGTAAATAATAAATAGGGAATAAAATAATACCATTTACCATTGTTCATTACACGTTAATTGATTATTCAATATTTTTTAATTATGTAATTAATGCTTGATGGATGCCAATGTTAATGTTTTATTACCAATTCATTATTATATCGTATTATTGGAACACCGTTAATCATTAATCATTAAAAATTAATTTATCATTTATTTTATTATGCCATAAATTTCGAAAATGATGGCATTTTTAACTTTTTCTCTTTCGAAGAAAAGAACATTTCCTATTTTATTTTTCTCAAAGCCCTCTTTCGAACTATAATACTCTACGAAAGCTAACGTTTATATAAGAAAACGTAAGCTTCCCCTTTGTTCAATAGATTTTTGCTGACATTCAAACTGGTAAACTTTTTTTTTTATATCATCATTCATTCTCCCTCTCTATTATTTTCTCTCCGATGGTCAGGATGAATTAGAGTAGCTATAAAGGGTGAGACCGGTGGTTCCCCCGTTGGCACGAAAGAAAATTCGTCTCAGTGACTGTGCGGTCCAACGAGAAGGAAAACTACGAGGGTTGCCGGACAAGAGAAATTTCACATTGTCCACCGGGATTACGTCGCGTTGCTCATCATGTAACTCGACAAGGGAATCAATATTACGTACGAGGCCGAGTCCCAGAGGCCATATTCGCCGGTACCTTATGTAAAGCTCTGATTTTCCATATTTTCACAATATTCTCGTTGTCATCGTTTTACATTTGTTTGACCCACTATTAACGGCATCTCACTCCTATATAATACATTTTTCGGCCTTTATGCTTTTATTTATTTAAACAAACACATTATCCTTTTGATCTTTGTTCAAATTTTGAACTTTATTTCCGAAAAACTCAAACGTTTGCTGAAATTGAAGTCAGAAAAGGGTTTAAAGTAAAATCTTCCACATTGCTTCCTCATCATTTTATCTTCAAATTGTAAAATTAATTTGCTCATAGGGAGATTCGTGAGCGAGATAATATAATGGGGGTGCAACGCACAAATTCCCAATTTGCACCCCCTTTTTTAATATTAATCTTACTACTATAATAAAGCCGGGAGAGTTTGTATGTTTGTATGTTTGTATGTTTGTTCGAACGCGCTAATCTCAAGAAATACTAATTCGATTTGAAATTTTTTTTTGCATTACATAGCCCGTTTATTTAGAAAGGCTTTAGGCTATATAACTGTATGCTATTACCCTAATCTTACTCCTTAATTACTATAATAAAGCTGGGGAGTTTGTTTGTATGTTTGTATGTTTGTTCGAACGCGCTAATCTCAAGAAATACTTATCCGATTTGAAAAATCCTTTTTGCATTAGATAGCCCGTTTATTTAGAAAGGCTTTACACTATATAACTTTATGCTGTGACCCTAACGAGCGGCGGTGGCGGCGCGTTGAATCAGGGGAGGGAAATTTAACGGAGGTGAAACCGCTGAGGACAGCTCGTTTATAATAATATCAATACGGCGTAAACAGTGAAATTGCATAAAATCATCAGGAAGAGAGTTTTTTCAGTAAATCGATAGTGACGACTAACATCTATAGTACCTTTGTATATATGTGTATATATGAATATGAGAATATGTATGTGAATTTAGTCGAGGGGAGGAAACGAGGAAAATCGTCAGAGACGAGAATAAAGGGAGTGAAAGGGTCGGATGTAAGGGTGGTTGGACCGTGAGCTTGCCCAGAGCATCCACCCACGTATATTCCATAAAGTTATTTTCATACGTGCGGTGTCTCGCCTCGTTTCGCACTCTCCCTCAGGGGAAAAAGACTTCTTCTCTACCAAGAAATATAGATACGCGGACTTTCCACGTTAAAACGACGTTGCTGCGAGCGTCAACCCTCTAGGATTACGGCATAACCTTTTGTTTTCTGTAAAATACGTTTTTTTTTAAATCGTTATTAAATAGTGCTTGGGAAAAAACAATTTAGAAATCAAAACGCCTTGAGGGTTGTTAAGACAGTATAAAAAATTGTAAATCAAAGCTTGAAGAATCACAGCCAAATCGATTCAACGTGGAACGCTTCATATATTATATATCTTTGGAAAATTGACCAACGTATACATTTTTTCCACCCTTATTTATTTCTTTTCTGTATACGTGTTTGCGTATGTCGAAATTTACGTAGGGGATGAAAAATAGTGCAAGGGTTCGAAAAACTCGTAAATAGGTCGTTCACTCTGGCTCAACCGCAAGAGGAATCTTTCGTGATCATCATCTCTTCGATTTCATCAACCAGGTTCACTCTTCATCCCCCGTTCCCTGCTTTCACGCTTTAAGCTTCTCTTGTCTCTTCCACCTTTCTTCCTTTCTATATATCGATAAAGTATCTCTTATCCCACTGTGCCCTCTCCTATCCACTCTATTCTCTCCTATTATATACGTAATGTATATGTAGTCCGAGAAAAGGCTTGGTGTTTCCGGTACTGGACCGACACGAGGGGGATTACCTCAGTCACTCGTAATCTCTCGATATATCTCTCAGGTATATATATATATATATATATATATATATATCCCTGATATATATATTGTATTTTTTTTCTTTCTGTATTTATCAGACTCGTTCTTAATACCGGAAATTCGCCAGGGAGTAGAAAATAATTGAAAACAATTGGGAATAATTTAGTGACAAATGAATTGTAAATACCTTTGATTTAATTGATTTTCAATAATCATGTATTTCTATTTAGCGAGAATTAATGACTCAAGATTTAAAGATTCACATACCGCTGCGCGCCCTGAAAACCGAGTAAATTTGAAACATTATTATAATGGTTATATGGTGAAAAAAAAAATTAAATTTTTGATTTCACTTTTTTAATAACTTTTCAACAACAGGAACATTTTTTTTTATTATTTAAAAAAAAATATTAACATTATTTTTGCCGGGTATAAATGGACTACTGATGAAAACCATGACGCCTCCTTGTCGACATCATAACTTGACCAAAAATTATCCAATCTCCAAAAATGGAAAAGAATCTGATAAAATAATGTAGTAGTAATAGTCTGACGGAGGGATTTTTTTTTTCAAGATTAAAGAAATTACAGTGTTTCAAACTTTAGTATGCAATTTAAAAAAAATAATTAGTGTTTAATACTCTATAAAAAATTGTCCAACCAAAAAATTCAAAATACCCTCTCGTTAGACTATAGAGAAAATAATTATAAAATTTAAAAAATAAAAGTTACAAAATATTTAAAATTGACTTGAGTTATCGTGCTGACACTGTCTAAAAACATAGTTTCGAAAAAAACGCGTTTAAAGTTTTTAATAGGTAGCCGTCCGAATCCGATGTCCGGTCATATTAATTGCCATAACTTTATAACGGAGTGGAATTTTCTCAAAATTTTTTTTTTTTTACTATTAAAAGTATAGAGTTTAAAAATCTGTAAAAAAAATTGATTCTTTTAAAATTTCAGGGGTATATGATCTCTTAATGGAATTTTGAATTTTCTGTAAGTTTGAAAAATTCACAAAACATCCCCTATGAGGAAGGTAAATCTAATAAAGTTCCTTTTTCATAGAGGAAGTTTCGTGAATATTGAAAAAATTACAAGTAAACAATGTCGAGTTTCGTGAACTTTATTTTGTATCAAATATATGATTTATTTCTTCGAGAAAAATGTTTGTTAAGTTGTATATACATTAGGGTGTGCCATTTCAGGGCAACTTCTTTTTTTTCTCCGGGGACCAGGTTGTATACTTCCGGGAAGGTGAAAGAAGAAGCCTGTTCAAATTTGAGCTCTTAATATTAATATTTAGATGCGCCTCATCGCGAATTTCTATTTCCCATTTAAATAACATGGGAAAAATGGTTTTTAACTTGGAATTTTGTACTTTGGCAACGGCATATTGTTCGATGACGCGCATGACAT
The DNA here is from genome assembly GCA_958009045.1 of Oxytorus armatus. Lineage (NCBI taxonomy): Eukaryota > Metazoa > Arthropoda > Insecta > Hymenoptera > Ichneumonidae > Oxytorus > Oxytorus armatus. Next base: position 11,313,362 of record OY253754.1, on the reverse strand, counting down.
ATTTTATAGAGAATTGAACGCTCTACAAAAAAGATATCCTGCAGTTTTTCGATAAACGTACTCATTCCGATGATATCCGAGTGTTCATTTTGAACTTTGAACTCGGATATCATCGGAATGGGTACGTTTATCGAAAAACTGCAAGATATCTTTTTTGTAGAGCGTTCAATTCTGTATAAAATATGTCATGCGCGTCATGGAACAATATGCCATTGCCGAAGTACAAAATTCCAAATATTAAAAAAAATGTTTCCCATGTTATTTAAATGGGAAATAGAAATTCGCGATGAGGCGCATCTAAATATTAATATTAAGAGCTCCAATTTGAACAGGCTTCTTTTTTCACCTTCCCGGAAGTATACAACCTGGTCCCCGGAGAAAAAAAAAAGTTGCCCTGAAATGGCACACCCTAATATACATACATAGTGATATGTGCCCATCGAGAATCATTATGTGCTCTTCTGATCGATTCACAGGCCAGGCCCATTATATTGTCCATTGGATGATTTAACGTCGAGTTAACTAGACAGGAACCGAAACTGGTAGCCTGTGCTCGACGGCGGCTTCCGTAATAACGCTCAAAGTTTTCGTAGCTATTAAGTCGAGTAACGAAGAGTGTCAGATGTCGGATAAGGAATCTTTTATGAATTTACGGGGTACGAAGAAAATTCGCGGTTTTATGGATCCGACATTAGAAAGAGCGAAAGTTTTAAACAAAGAGATTTTGTAACGAGTTATTATATTAAATTACAATTAGTGCGGCCTCGTTTAATTTTAACCGGCTCTGTTATACAAAAGGAAAATGAATTTATCCCCCTTTTTTTTCACCTTAGAATAAAAAATCATAATTAATTATTATCGAAGCAAATACTTGTGAATAATTATTCTCGAACAATTTTAACTGATGGACTAATTGAAAGATCAATGAATGAATAATTTTTAGTTAGTCAGTTCATTAGTTAGAATTGTTTTTTTTTTCAACCCCCGTTCATTTATTGAAAACGATTTTAAATGTGTTTTTCTTTTTTCTGAATCCAATTGGTGGCCCATCCCTGAGATTCCTTTTGAGCCTTTTAATCGAAATTTACATTCCAGAAATAAATTAACAAATAAACGTTATTTATTGTAAATTTTTCTGTATTATTGGTTAATTGTTTTTCTTTAAATTGCATATTTTTTTTCTTTTTTTTTCAGAATATTTGTGGCATGCGTAGGCAGGAGGATTTGGCGGTCGAGGACTGCTGGAAGGGTGGCACGGCGTACGATATTGCTGTCACGTGTGAAAATTGCAATATCGAAAATTGTTATCGCGATAGTGACGGGATTGCGAGTTGCGTCGGTGGCGAGAGTTGCGTTACGTTTAACGAAAGCCTCGTCGCCGCTTTCGAGCGGTTCGAGGAACGGTGAGCACCGATACGGGGCGAAAAACCCCGTTGCCTCGATCGACGACTAGCCACCCTACCATCTGCCATCGTCGACGAACAGCAGAACAGGTTTGTATTATTCAATCATTTTCATTATCTTCGACCATTGATAATCAACGCTTAATACATTAATTTAAAATAATTATTTGTCAAACATTGTCAATCAATTTATTACACGATTAATAATAAATGATTACAGTTTTTTTACAATTTTGTTGTTTGGCTTGAATGAAAAATTCATTTAGCTGAATGACAAAGAGATTATTAACAATTGTTCCATAAAAATAGATGGCACTTTTTTTTTAATACGGATTAAGGGGTTATACGCAGTCAGGATTTTCATTTTTTTTTTTATTTAATTTTCGTAATGTACATATGTTTGAGTATGTACACAGAAAATGTTCATGTCATTCCGACAAATTTTCTCGAAGTTACAGGCATATTTGTAAAGACATTTTGAAAGTTTGAATACGTTTTTCTCAAAGCTATGTTTTTAAAGTCGGTGAGCAAGATTCCACGAAAACGGCTAAACCGATCAGTCTCAAATTTCTCCACAAACTTTATAAACATATTTTTTAGTGATTAAACTAAAGTTTTTTCTCACCGACAAATATTTACCATTTTATAAACAATTTAAGGCCAACATTTTCATCGAAGATCGAAATTTTCTTTTGAGAAATCGCCATTTTGTTAAAAATTAATATTTTGCTTATTCCTTAGATTAAACACTAGATAATACCTTATATTAACGAAATTTTTTTGTTTTTTTCATTTTAAATGATCCAATCCAGAGATATCGTGCTCACCGCAACACGCCTTTTTTTTTAGAGGAGCTCCCGGAGATCGGCTATAGCAGCTTTCGAAATCATTAATTTTACAAATAAAAAATACGAAAATAAAGTTAAAAGTTAGCACAATATGTATATAAATTTTTACCTTAATAAATAAAAATGTTTTTCCAGGAAAAATTCCTGAAAAATCGCTTTCTTTCGATCTCCTGACTGCGTATAATTCCTTAATACGGATTATCGGCAAAATAAACACAAACAAATTTAATCTATTCAATAATTGAAAATTAGTCAATTCCTAATTAGTAACTCTTTCATTGGGATTGTCGATATTTTCAACTTCAGAAATGTTTGAGAGTTTGCGGAAAAAAAAGAGAAGAGAAATTTTTTTCTAATCGAGATGCAATCATACCACGATAGTTACTGATTGTGAGATACGCTCGTTCCGGATCATGACTAGTCGTACAAGGAGGCGACGAGAAGGAGGAAAAAAAATAGAGAATGTGACAAGTAGGGTGAAGAAAGAGGGGAGGGAGAAAAAAAAACGTAAATTCAAGACCCTCAGGCGCATACAGAGAGAATGGTACTCGTTCGACCGTTCATTTGTCCTCTCCGCAAGCCCCGAGGGGGACTTCGCTTCGTCGGCTACCCATCGTTCGCAACTTTGTCCATCAATCAGCGCGCCCGGGACAAACGAACCGAGCAACGTCTCTCCGGATATATTATATATCTATATAACGATATTTTAGAGTCAAGAGGGCGTATCGAGTGTCCATAAGCATAAATCTAAGGTCTTTTAGGGGTTGCCCCATCGATATGTATATTTTTTTGTCTATATGGGGTATTTTACGTCAAAACGAGCTTTCTATGACACTTACCCTCTGGGATTTGATAGAAATTTTTTTTACTATTGTTCTTATAACTATAAAATGCATGCAGTTTCATTTTCCGCTGAACGCTATTTAGTAACTATGGAAAAAAAATATACATTTGATATGAAATAAAAGATTAGCCCGTAAATCGAAAATCTGGAAAAATTTCCAAAAACTCACCGTCTAATATTACAAACTTTCAGCGATAATCCAGAGTAGCGTGGCTTTTGCTTCTATTTCTTTTCGATTTTTCTTATGAAAATTCAACATTAACTAGAAAATCTGAAAAAAATTCTCATAAATTCTCTGTGTGCCTCATCGATATGTATTTTTTTTATCCATATGGGGAATTTTACGTCAAAACGAGCTTTTTATGACACTTACCCTCTGGGCCTTGACAGAAATTTTTTTAATCATTGTTCTTATAACTCTAAAATGCATGCAGTTTCATTTTCCGCTGAACGCTATTTAGTAAAAATGAACAAAAATATATATGTTTGAGATGAAATAAAAGATTAGCCGTAATTCATAAATTTGAAAATTTTTTAAAAAATTCACCGTCTAATATAAAAAATGTTGAGCCACAACCCAGAGTGGCGTGGCTTTTGCTTCTATTTCTTTTCGATTTTTCTTTTGTAAAATCAACATTAACTAGGAAATCTGACAAAAATTCTCAATAATTATCTGTGCGAAAGAAAACATTTTAAATCCCATCTCGAAATACACCACCTTTCGATTTTATATTCTCCGAGTATTTTACAAACAAAAATAGTCGAAAAAAAACAATAGAAGCAAACGTCTATTTTAATGTTAATAAAAGGATTCAGAGTATTGATTTTCCTCTCCAGAGAGCTTGCGAGTTCCTCTCGCGGTAATACGGTATTTTTTTCTTCGAGATTGACAATTTTTTGGATTTTCGTTATTTTTGTCCATTATTCACGAGACCAAGGGAGTATATTACTGACGGAATAAAAAAAAAATACGAAAAAGAGTGTGGCGAAAGTAGTAGAGGAAATGCCGAATATGTTATTGCGAAAGGACCGAGGGTGGGAAGGGGGAAAAATGTGTTTTCCGGAATACGCTGAGAGAAAATGCTGTTTATATGTATATACGATATGAGAAGTTACATGAGAGCGAAGGTTTTCGATGATTCGTAGGATATTTCGTGACTGAGGAGAAATCCTCGACCTCCGGGGGATTTCGGGCGAAAACTTGGTGATATACCTCTCGACAGTATATAAATTGTATGTCTATATATATCGATTAGATCGTCGAGAAGTTTTCATTCGTATGGAGGGTTGTTTTTCAAAGTATTTCGATGTGCGAACGATTTTCGTGGATAACACACGCGCAATATTTAAGCACGTGAAACGAGAAATATCGGGAAAAGAGCTCGTGAAGCAGGACATACGAGTAGGGAAAAGTCGTACGAAATACCAGGGGGTGAAAAGATCGAGTAGGTAAAAATTGGTCCAATAAAATTTGTTGATATTGGATGAGTAAAAGTATGCAATAGTAGAAGTATTTCGTGACCTCGAAATATTTTAAAAAAATCCTCCAATATCTAGAATAATATTGTAATGACTATTTTAACAAAGTTGTTAAATTTTACATTAATTTACGGATAAGAATATGCAACAGTAGAAATATTTCGTGAACTCGTAATATTTTTCAAAAATCCTGCAATATCTAGAATCATATTATAATGATTATTTTAACAAAGTTATTAAATTTTACATTAATTACGAATAAAAATATGCAACACTAGAAATATTTCGTGAACTCGAAATATTTTTAAAAAATCCTCCAATGCCTAGAATCATATTTTAATGATTATTTTAACAAAGTAATTAAATTTTACATTAATTTACGAATAAAAATATGCAACACTAGAAATATTTTGTGAACTCGAAATATTTTTCAAAAATCCTCCAATACCTAGAATAATATTTTAATGATTATTTTAACAAATTAATTAAATTATACATTAATTTACGAATAAAAATATGCAACAGTAAAAATATTTCGTAACCTCGAAATATTTTTCAAAAATCCTGCAATATCTAGAATCATATTTTAATGATTATTTTAACAAAGTTATGAAATTTCTCATTAATTTGCGAATTAAAATGTGGAACAGTCGAAATATTTTTTTTAAATCCTGCAATATCTATAATCATATTTTAATGATTATTTTAACAAAGTAATTAAATTTTACATTAATTTACGAATAAAAATATGGAACACTGGAAATATTTCGTGAACTCGAAATATTTTTCAAAAATCCTCCAATACCTAGAATCATATCTTAATGATTATTTTAACAAATTAATTAAATTTTACATTAATTTACGAATAAAAATATGGAACACTAGAAATATTTCGTGAACTCGAAATATTTTTCAAAAATCGTCCAATATCTAGAATTATATTTTTATGATTATTTTAACAAAGTAATTAAATTTTACATTAATTTACGAATAAAAATATGCAATAGTAGAAATATTTCGTGAACTGGAAATATATTTAAAAAATCATACAATACATATAATCATATTTTAACGATTATATTATCAAGATAATTAAGTTTAATATTAAATCAAGTGCTTTTGATTCATTTTTGATTTATTTTGATTTCTTTTTATTTATTTTATTTTTCGTTAAACAGTTGAAAGTCGTAGCTTTAAAAGTTTCCAGTCAATGTATAATACTTAAAGTACTTCGAAATGCTATTTAACCATTCCAAGTTTCTTTATACGCCGGACTCTTGAAAATAAAATGAGAAATTCCCCTCTTTCGCTCTCTCTCACTCTTTCTCTCAGCCCTTTTTATTCTTCGTTTTTTTTTAATTCTCGTGCCACAATTTTTTCGTTAACATCAAATGGGAAACTCTTGCATAGCACTTTGAGCCATGAGAAACGCATTAGCGCTCCATTATACATTTCATCCTGCTCTATAGTATTCACTCTATACCGTCACCCTTGATGGCGCGGGGACCTTCTTCTTCTTCTTCATCTCTCACGTTGTCACCACGTAGCTCGTTCGGCTATAGCAACGACAAAAGTGGATTGAACGTGAAAATGGGAGCAAAGTTGAGAAAGACAGAGAGAGAGAGAGAGAGAGAGAGAGAGTGATTGAGGGGTGGGGATGGCGAAGTAGTGAAAAAGAGAGCGGGATGTTTGCAAGGGAGAAGGACGAGGAACGCGAAAGCTCGAAGAAAAGAGGCTTTCAAGGTTTTGCTCTATATACGAAGGAACGAGCAAAAGAACTGATGAACGAAAGAGTGAGAGATAGAGACTATAATTCTCTATTAGTGCTCTATATAAAATGAATTTATCGAGAAATGTACAAAAATAGCTTTCTCTCTTTAATTGATTGACATAATTCCAGAATAAACGACTCATCATTTCAAAGTACAAAAATCGGTAAACTATAAATACTCAAAAACAGTAAAATGGAAGCTTTAAATAATAAAAAATATCTTTACAATAATTATTGATCGATTTTCATTGTCGATATGTTAAACAAAAAATTTTCAGAAATAAACATTTCAAAAACGATTTTTCGTCATAATAAATAAAGGCCAAAATCGAAAATCGTAAATTGATTCAGAAAACTACAAACCTGAAGGTATATGCTTAAATAAATCATGAAAGAAATAACGATTGCGATGATAAACTACATGGAACGCGCATTTGCCATTGGCAATACGATAAAATATAACATACGCAATTTATAAAAAAAAAAAAAAAAAAGAACAGACTCTCCTTATCTCGTTTCTATCGGTAGAGAATTTTTTGACGTAAGATCTCTAGTCGCACGTTTTTACGTTCTACCAGACGGCGAATTCCTCGCGAATCGATGCTAGCAAGTAGTACGAGTCGACGTGTGTGCGGGCAAAAGCTTCGCTCACTACCGGAGTCCTCCCTTCGTCTCTATTCATGCTTTTCCTTTTCTTCCTTTTCTCTCTCTCTCTCTCTCTCTCTCTCTCTCTCGCTCTCTATATCATTCTCTCTCCACCCTTTCCACTTTCTTACGATCTCGTCTTCGCAGCTTTCTCGTTCGATTACGATGTTCGGCGTGAACGTGGGATGGTAAAAGTCGAACCACCACACGGAATCTGAATCTTCACGTTCTTTACTTCGTCCTCATCTCATCCCCTTTGCCCCTCCCGCCCCACTCTCGTGCCATTCCGCACGAGATTCCGGAAGACCCCTTTGAGCTCGCTCGCATACTTCCGCCGCAGTTTCGATAGTGAGTGACAGAAAGAGAGAGGGGTGGAGAGAGAGATCCCATGGACCGAATCATTCGTATATATTTATATATTTGGAGCTTGAAGGCAAAGGTTGCGGTCTGAATTCTCTCTCGCTCTCTCTCTCTTTCTCTCTCTCTCCCTCTCTCTCTCTCTATCGCTTCCTTTACAATAATTTTATGCTCTTCGTAGCGGTAAATCCACGAAATTTTCACGTTTCACCTTACAACGTTTTCAGATTAAAATAAACAATGGAGAATACAGTTTATTTATTGTTTATTTTTTTTTATTGTACATAGTGAAATAGATATTTAAGTATTATTTAACGGATTCATCTCGAACGTAAATAAGACATGGAAATAAAATAAAATGAGATATGGTTATGATAAAAAAAATTTGCCGAAAAGAAAACAGGTTTTTGAGAAATTTTCATGGAAATTCGAGTTTCTCAAAGAAATGGCTACTGAATTAGTAATCAACGAGTCAAAATACATCGATATAGCGTCCTAAACGAAAATTAAAAAATTCAAAATTTTTTGCATTTCGGCCAAACAGAAGTGGCTTCACTAAAATCGCTGTAACGTTGCTTCCCGATGAAGTTAGAACCCCGCTCTGTGCTCATTCTTTTCGTAATCGAACACCCTTTAAAATGGCGCTTGAATCATTGTGCTATCATTACTTTTCGATTTTTCATAGACTTTTTAAATCGGACCATCGATTTTTGCGAATTTTTCCATACATACCCCTTCTCATTTTTTTCGCCGATTTTCAACCCGCTCTCACGGTTACAATAATTGAGATATCGGGATGATCCAAAATGCATTCTCTAAGTCTCCTCGAGACGTTTTGAAAACGCTCGTCCAAACCCAAAATCGTTGAAACGGGAGCCAATTTATAACCATTTGAAATTTCGAGATTTTAAGGTTTCCGAAAAGGTGGGCAAATAATGAAAAAAATGTTTTTTTCTCATTTCTTAATGTTTCGATACCCTGTCCGATCGGAAATTGTCCGCTGATTATGAATAACACCGAGTTTTTATCGATAACACAAAATATTAATAGGAAAACGCGAAATTGTTAATGAACATTAAAAAATCTCTAGAGACCAAAAATCTTCTCAAATTCATGACTTTTGTTATTTATTATTTAAATTTATCAGGAACTATAGATCTCGGTTGTACGGAAATAGCATTCCATTTATTTTTCGATAAATAGCAAAATATTTACCCCACGTTTTGTATAGTGATTTTGCCTATTAGAGGCACCCAACTGGGGAGTTTCTGTTCAAAAGGGCTATCACGTACAATTTCGTCTCGCTTTTGCCGTCTCTCTCTATTCTTTTATCCGTTCTCACCCCGTATGGATATATATATATGGAAAACCTTCTTCGCGAGAAACCATTGTAAACAGAACCATTTGTCAGTTCGAGACCGTAGAGAACGAAGCTCTCAGCGAGCTGCTATATCGTTGCTTGTTCACGACACAGAGCCCGGTTACACGACCCTCTATGTTCACAAAATCGATTTCGTTGTACCGAATAATATATATACGAGACGACCAAGATTCTCCAACACCCTTGTAGACATTCTCGTTGAACCTTAACATCGGTCAACTCTCCTCTTCATTGTTTGATAGATGATTTTAAGAGGTTTCGGTTGTTGAGGTACTTTGCCAAATCAACAACATATTCAATAGGGCGGTGGTTTTCCGAAAAATACACTTCCTGACGATATTTAAATGCATGGAGTTGCACAATTTGAAAACAAAAAGTCTGGAGAATTGTTGAGAGGAAGTGAGATGAATGATGAAGCGTTTCCTTTAAATAATTAATAACAAAATTGGAAAAATAAAATTTGACAATTATCCAGTTTGAGGACATTTATAAATGTTAATTTTTAGTTGTTCGGTGGAGGGGTTACTGGGTAGTACTTTGCCAAATCAACAACATATTCAATAGGGGGTGGTTTTCCGAAAAATACACTTCCTGACGGCTATTGTTTAAACGCACAAAGTTCCAGAATTTGAGACCAAAAAGTCTGGAGAATTGTTAAGAGGAAAGGGAGATGAATGATGAAGCATTTCCGTCAAATAATTATTAACAAAGTTGGAAAAATAAAATTTGACATTTCTGCAGTTTGAGGACATTTATAAATGTTCATTTTTAAGGGTTGCTCGGTGGTCGATGAAGGACGAGTAATACAAAAAAAAATCAGCAAAAAAAATTCGAAAAAACGAAAGTTTATATCGATTTGACCGTAGAATCGTCCATGTACGTGTAGAAAGCACCATATACATGTGTGTTTAGAAAGAATAGAGAGGGAAAACGTGGGAGCTTCGATAACTCCTACGGACGAATCTCTCTCGAAGTTTCGGTGGACGTTGATTGGTTGTAGACGAAAGCACGTACATCGATTAGTCGTGGACCACCCTCGCGTTTTACCCCCGCGCGCTACAGCTGAACCCTCCCGCGTCGTTGGTCCCCTCCCCCCCTCCCACTGCGCGTTTGTTCCCCCGATGTATTTCGCGCTCTCTGCTCTGCGGCCGGGATTCCCCGGGGCGTGGCGGCAGCGCGAGGGGAATAACACACTCCGTTCTTTGCTTGTGCTTTCAGAGGGAGGGTATGTGTATGTGTGTGTGTATTTTTTTTTACCAAGCTACCTACAGCTTGTAGCTTTGGTACTACGATCTTTTATCATATATAGAATCGGAGCAAAAATGAGATTTTTTTTTTCACTCAATCCCCCGGTTCTTTCATTCCCGAATGGACAAAGCCCTCTTGTTCATGAAATTGTTAAGCAAAAAATAGGACTTTTTTTTTTTCAAACCCTCCCATTTCATGGAAAATGAAATCACTTTTCAATCTCCCTATATTTTTTTATTTCGTCCCAGTGATATCACGGTAAATCCAGTGGCAGGGGGTAGTTTCCCTGTGTGAAGCAACCGTTCTCTCGTTCATTCATTTTTAATGCCGTTCGAAAGTTTCATTTTTATTTCATCGCAATTTCGTCGTTATACACTGTTCCAGATTTTTTTTTTCCGACGAAATATCATTTTTACTTTATTAACTTTGCGGAATTGTTATGTGTAATTTTGGAAAAAAGATGCAGTGTTATCAAACACACGAATTAATGAATAAAAAAAAAGCAACGCCCTTTTAGATCCCTCAATTAAGTCGGTGAGAATTGGTCGGTTGTCAATCAAGTGGTTTGTGACAAATTTTTATTTAAAAAAATGGTGTGAGGTAGATTTAAAAATAATAGAAAATTAATGATTAATTGAAATTAATAAAAACATTGAGGAAAATTGAAAGAATAAAGTTTACTGAAGTTTAGAAAATTCGTATATACGACGAGAGAGCGAATAAACAATTTATGATTTTTTTTTCAATGACTTTACAAATGAGACTAATTATTTTGAGTGGTTCAATGAAAAAAATTTGAAGAATTGATCGAGAAATTTTTTATTTAGCTTGTAAAACGTGGAACGTCCCATATACAAAGTGAATCATTGAGGTCGAACGAATGTTGAAACCGCGAACACTGTTGGAGCGTTGAAATCGGTAGGATCCGCACATTGGGATTTTCGATTCGGGGCTATTTCGTCTCCACGCTTCGCTACAATTCGAATCCACACAACCCCCATCCCACTTCCCCTCCCCTCCCAATTCGTCGACCAACCTCTTGTTTATTTCCACTTCGAACTACATGCCCCGATCGAGAAACTCGAACCTTACTGTGTGCTTCGTGGTTGAGAAAATTCACGAATTCATCCCCTCACACTCGCAGTTTGTACGAGGGGGAAATCGAAAATAAACGATTCGCTCCATTTACTCCAAACTCTTATTCCTCCTCGTTTTCTTCGCCGTTTGTTCTTCTATCGAAATCGCTCTCTCTCTCTCTCTCTCTCTCTCTCTATCTCTCTCTCTCTCTCTCTCTTTCGGCCATTCGAGTATCAGGGAAAATAAATAAGTGGATTTGTAACAGCATGCATGTATAGTTAGAATGATAAATATATTGTCCCATCAATCGAGGTCTGTTCAAAAAGTATCGCGAATTTTGAATTTCCGCGGGCTACGTATATTCGATTTTCGATTTTTTGTTGCGTTAGGTTGGTACTTATGTCCCTCACTTATGCTGAAAAAATCGGCCATTTTGAATGTTTAGTTAATTGTTGACAGCTGTTTTGGTTAGACGTGTTTTGGCTTGTCTTCGATTTTTGCCTATTCCAAAAAATGGATCAAAGAATCTGTATCAAATTTTGTGTGAAAAACAAAATTAAGTGCGCGGACGCATTCCGAATGTTGACTGTCGTATATGGTGAAGCTACCTTGGACCAAAGCAACATTTATCGGTGGTACAAAATGTTCTCAGAGGGCCGAGAAGATGCGAACAACGAATTGCGTTCCGGACGCCCGAGCACATCAACAACAGACGAAAATATTGATGAAGTGAAGAAAATAATATTGGCCAATCGTCGAATCACCGTTAGAGAAGTTGCTGAGGAACTAAACATATCGATTGGCTCGTGTTATTCCATTTTTACCAATGATTCGGGCATGAGACGGGTCGCCGCGAAATTCGTGCCAAAATTGCTCAACTTCGAACAAAAACAGTGTCGCGTTAAGGCCTTACATACGTCGAGAATTTTCAAAAAATCGATTTTTTTTTGTTTACAGATTATTATTCCTTATAGTCTTAGGCGTATTTCTGTGTAAGCTGATTGTAAAAATTCCCCATAGTTCAAAAGTTATTGTAGATAATGTGACTGCCCGACGAAAGGACAAAGGTCTGACGCGCGCCTACCTGAGTTGAGTTGATTGAACAATTCGTCGATTAGAAAAAAATAAACAACAACAATTTTTTACTGACAAGGAAGGCATACAATATGAAGCTGGAATGGGAGATTAGACGTAAGTTAACTAAATTAATTAAAAAAATTCATAAAGTTCTTGCTCCAGCCGCGCGCGACTTCGAGCGAAACGCGCTTGAAACTTTAAACGCGTTTTTCTCAAAACTACTTTTTCTGACACGGTCGGCATGATAACTCGTACGGTTTTTAATATTTTTTGATGATTTTTTTTTTTTTTATATTCGGAATTGTTTTTTCTATAGTCTGTCGAGCCGGATTTTTTAAATTATAATTAGAAAATTTTATAAAAACAATTAAAGTGTGACTTTTTTGACACAAACTTAACATTTTTTTTTAAATTACCGTATATTGTTTAATTTTTCGAATTTCAAAAATCCGGCTCGACAGACTATAACTATTACCTTATTTTACAAGAATTTCTTTACATTTTGCAGATCCATCAACATTTGAGGAAAAAATACTGCCGACCGTGGAGCAACTTTTTTTTTACAGTGCTTCAAAAAATGTGATTTTTCATGTTGTAATTTTTGAAAAAAAAAATTGAAATAAATTTTTTTACAAACTTAACACAGTAATAAACAATGTGTAAGAATTTTTTTATCAATTTCTATTTTTATCCCTCCTAAAAACAGTTTTTCTTTTGGTACGTTTTCGGTACCGCTGGACGTCTGCAAGGCCTTAACATAGCTAAGGAGCTGTTGGACTCGGTCCGCGACGACCCAAATTTGCTCCAGAGGGTCATAACTGGTGACGAATCATGGGTTTATGGTTATGACGTGGAAACCAAAGCTCAATCATCGCAATGGAAGCTGCTCTTTTGAAATAGGCAAAAATCGAAGACAAGCCAATACACGTCTAACCAAAACAGCTGTCAACAATTAACTAAACTTTTAAAATGGCCGATTTTTTCAGCATAAGTGAGGGACATGAGTACCAACCTAACGCCACAAAAAAAATCGAAAATCGAATATACGTAGCCCGCGGAAATTCAAAATTCGCGATACTTTTTGAACAGACCTCGTATATTCGTATTTTATATGCTACGACTACGATTCAACCGGCTGCTGCTTCTTAAGGTCATAACATAAAGTTATAGGATGTAAAGCCTTTGCAAATAAACGGGCTATTTAATGCAAAAAGAATTTTTCGAATCGGACAAGTATTTCCTGAGATTAGAGCGTTCATACAAACAAACTATTCAGATCTATTATAGTATCGTATAGATATAGTAGTATAGTAGTAAGATAGTAAGATTAGGGTCTTAGCATGAAGTTAGATGGTCTAGAGCCTTCCTAAATAAACGGGCTATCTAATGCAAGAAGAATTTTCTAAATCGGATGAATATTTTCTGAGATTAGCAAGTTCGAACAAACATACAAAGGTACAAACATATAAACTCTCCAGCTTTATTATAGTCGTAAGATAGGAAATTCTCATTATTTTCGACGTTTTTGTTTGAATCTCACTCACAAAACACTTCGACTATACTCAAAGTTTTCTAAAGCATTTTTCAATTCTTTAAAACGTAAATATTTGAAAGATAAATTATAACTTGAAAGAACGAAATTATGAGGACGACATGGAAATTTTATTTGCACACTTTTTTTTTCGTTAAAGTACACGTACGAACATTAATTTGATTTTTTGGAGAAATATATTGTTTCTAAATAAAATATCGTCAACTTTAAATATTTTGTTATCAAAAATGTTTTACTTTATATAATTAAAAAAATATTCCCGTTAAACATTCGTCAGAATTAATATTATGGCAATTTTCAAACGAATTCATAATTAAATTTTTCACGAACCCATTATTTGATTCTCGTGCAATTTGATAACAAACACCCCATTGACCTATATCCCCATTTATAAAGAATACATTACGACTAAAAGGAGAAAAAAAATGACCAATTAAAAAGTCCAAGTTTCCGGTTGCACGTTTTTCGTAATTTTGTGTGATTGACGAGGTAGAAATAAATAACTTTTTCCGAAGCGTTCTCTTTCAACTATATTGTTTTCATCCTTAAAAACTTTGCCAGTATAATAATTCTCTTAAGATTTTAAGGTAGTAGTCTGGTAACTCAAGCCGATTTTCATGTCTTTTTTGGAGGGCGTTTTTTTGTAGGAAAATAAAAATGAATCGTTTTGCATATTTAGGATGTTTTTATTTACATATTAAAGATACAAAAGAACATTTTTTTGAAAAAATTTAATAGTTTATTATTATTCTTGATCGAAGTTGGCACCTCGAAATAAAAGTTCATGCGTGGCCCCGGTGATTTTGGCTCTTGATGTTATCTGAAATAAAAAATTCTTGATAATTCTTAATCTATAGACATATCATTCTGGTCGGAACTACTGAAGTTAAATTTCATGGATAAATAACAAAATGGCGGACTTTGGAGAAAAAGTCCTTTTATTTTAGCAAAGAAGGGGTTGTCAAATAAAAAGAAATTTAACTTCAGTAGTTCCGACCAGAATGACATGCCTATAGATTAAGAATTATCAAGAATTTTTGATTTCAGATAACATCAAGAGCCAAAATCACCGGGGCCACCCATGCGCTTTTTTTTCGAGGTGCCAACTTCGATCAATAATAATAATAATAATAAACTATTACATTTTTTCAAACAAATTTTCTTTTGTATCTTTAATATGTAAATGAAAACATCCTAAATATCCAAAAAGGTTCATTTTTATTTTCCTACAAAAAAACGCCCTCCAAAAAAGACATGAAAATCGGCTTAACTTACCAGACTACTACCTCAAGCTCGATGGCAACTACAACAATTTCGTAATATTGCCTCCAAAAAAAAACACTCTTTTCAAGTTACTGAAAAAAAAGTGGTTGAAAAAATGTTTGCATGCAACCTCTGGATCATATTTGGGGTTGTCGAGCTTCGAAAAATTCATTTATCGCCTCGACTGATCCTGTTATATCCTCGGGTGTAATACAATTTTCTGTGCTTTTTAGTTTTAAATTCGCGTGACGCGTACTCCAGTCACTTATTGGGGATTGGTAAAAAAAAACACAAAAAACACCCCAAGAGGGTGAAAACGAGTATTTCCGGGGCTTTGGGGTGCGTCATATACACCAATTTTTTTCCCCCATCAATCTAAAAGTCTCGGTTACGTCGCAACCAACAACAACCCTTATAACCGCAGTTAATTCTTTCACGTGTTTTTCGCTACCCTCCCCAATTCCTCCAGTAATCCTATTGTACACCATTATCAATTTTCCACTTACAAACGACCCTATACTGTTTTTTAAACCCTCCAAGTGTCATTCACGAATTCCGACGGGATTAGCATTATCCACGATGTTTTTTTTCTTCTGTTTTCAATCTTCATCCTGTTGTAAAAACGACGAGACACGTGCCGGGGAATTAATTACGATATTTTTAGACTCGAGACATCGTCAACGCGCAATTTATTCTTCGTCATACATTTTATCTATAGAATTAAAAATTGGGCCACGTGTGCAATGAATTTTTACTTCGAGGAATAATATATGCCGAGTATCATTCGGTGATGATTTATTTTCTCATTTTACAATGCACATGATCATAATTTGGTGCCGGTAGTAATTCAAATGGATTTTATATTCATGCGATTTTCGTTTCAATAATACGATATTAATTAATTTTATATGTAATCGGTGTAATTGCATGAAAATCCATTTACAGATTTGCAAATATTTTTCAATGATTCTCTACGAATGAATGACCATTTATTAAATTCCAATGAATTCACAATTTTGAACTGACACAAATTTATACAGAACAAGAATGAAAAATAAAATATTATTTTATTTTTTAATATTTCATCACTAAATGAAACAGTAGAAAAAACATAATTTTTTCTATTTATTATCATTTCATTCGCCAGTCGTGAAATTTTGATAAATTAATTATTTAACGTACAATTCAATAAAGCGCGAGGATCTGGATGTCTAATGAAATATTCAAGATTTTCGTGCCGTTCTATCGAAAATAGAATTCATAATTAAATTCAGGAATCAATAACATGTTTAATACTTAAGTATAAATTTTAATGTATTTTAGATGGAAAAAATGATATTTGGGTGGAAGGGGTTGGTTACTTAATTTAACCGATATTCACGAGAGATATCGATTCATCGTCAAATTGACGTGGTCGACAGAGTCTCCATGCTTCTTTGAGGGCTTCACCGGGATCGTTGGTCACTCTCGTATATCCGGGAATAAATGGCGACAAGATTGTATAACCGGGAAACCAATTTGGTCTCATTGAACCGTTCAAACGAATTCTATTTACGTGCGAGGGTGGACCGGGCTTCATCACGTAATCCAATATTCCATCCTCGTTTCTTCCACCATTATCCGTCCCGTTCCCGATTATCCTCGCTCCTAACAATCTGTGGAATATGAATAAAAAAAACAGGATAAAATTCCAATAAACGCCGAGGAATTCTTCAACCCCTTACTTCGGGTCAAACTGACGTTAGCCCTTTTTTTTTTCAAATGGTTGCCATGCGAAAGCAGTGTCGGTGCAATTGGATCGAAAAAATTGTGAATCATACACGGAACATTCTAGAATATGGAAAAACTTCATTTGCATGAAAAATAAAAAAATTCAATGGTATAAAAAAATGTTAAAGATATAAATCCCTAAAAAGTGAGCTTTTACACTAAAAAAATCACGTTTATTGCATTTTTTGTTGGTTTTTCTGATAAAATTTATGGGTACTCTTCAGATATCGTACATTTACGTAAAAGGTAGTAATGAAGGGATTGTTCCCTTAAGGCCGTCAGCCCGTGTGACGGCACTTTTTTGACGCTTTTTTTGGGAATATTTTTTGGCGAGCTAAATAAAGACACAACTGTGAAATTTTTACCACATATTTATTGACATTTTCAGCACACTTTATAATTTTTTCTGCCCGAAATCGTCGCTCATTGCTGAGGTACGCCGTGTACCTCAGCAATGAGCGACGACTCACCTTAGCCATTCATTTTCAAAAAACAGCGACCACGATGGCGGGCGTTCTGTTTATCCGAAACAAAAAAATCAAACGGCATTTTAACCTGTCAATTTTTAACTAGTCTTGAAACTAGGATTATCAAAGAATATTGAAACGCTTTTATTGTCATGCTGAAGAAGTCTTGAAAAAAAAAACTAAAACTGACGTTAAGAGTTCAACAAGTTGCCAAAAATTAACTTTTTAACATTTTTCGATAATCCTAGTTCAAAGACTAGTCAAAACTTCAAAGATTGAAATGCCGTTTGATTTTTTTCTCTCAGATAAGCAGAATGCCCGCAGTCGTGGTAACCGTTTTTTTTTAAATAAGTGGCTAAGTTACCGCGTACCTCAGCAATGAGCGACGATTTCGGGCAGAAAAGATTTGCAAACTGTGCTCAAAATGTAAATAAATATGTGATAAAAATTTCGCAGTTGTATCTTTATTTAGTTTGCCAAAAAAAATTACCAAAAAAATCGTAAAAAAAGAGCCTTCACACGGGTGGACGGCCTTAAGGTGTGTCCTAGAAAGAGATTTTTAAAAGCACTGTCAGAGTGATGACGGACAGGATGTAAATTGCATTGGACGCCAAGAACGTTTGGGTTTATTTCGACAATTTAAGGTTGAATGTCAGTTTGACCGCCGGTGACCGGAGAGGGTTGAAAGTTCGTGTCCGTTCGTCAATTAAAATTATCACGTACTCCGAGATATTATGAGTGCTCGGTGTTCTTTCCAACAGTTCGTTCATGTGTTCGGAAAATTTTTCGTAAACATTCGATTGTTTGAACGCATTTAAATTCGGTGCAGCCCGTCCTCGTACGTTCTCGATTATTCTCTCGGAATTTGCCAGATCGAACGACGGTACTTCGTGTCCTGATATCTGTACCGGAACGACAACGTCGCTCATTGATTCCGGGCCTGCGCTGCTAATGGCTAAAAAAAAACAACAAAACAATATTTTAAAAAATTGAAAAAATACAGTTGCAAGTTTTTACATAAAAAAAAAAAAATATTTCCGACCTATTAGTTATTACAAGACATTCTACGTGGTCTGTTCAAAAAGTATCGCGAATTTTGAATTTCCGCGGGCTATGTATACGAGGGGGGACCCAAAAAAAACGGGAATATCGTCATAATTTCTTTATTTTTTAAATATTTTTACACCAAATTTTAATCACCTTCAAAGTATTCTCCTTTGACCACAACGCACCTCTGCAAACGATCCTTCTAATGTTCAAAACATTTTTTAAATTCACTTATCGGGATGTTCTTTAGGCCTTCCAGCGATTTTTGTTTTACCTCCTCCACAGTGGCAAAACGCTTGATTGCTGCTTTGTTTCGGGGTCGTATATCCACAGCACCACGATTCATCACCAGTAATCACCTTGGAAAAAAGTTCAGGGTCCTCTTCAAGCTGTTTTTGAAGTTCAAAACATGCCTGAAGTCGACGCTCCCTTTGCTCGTCTGTGAGAAGGCGAGGGACAAATTTGGCTGCAACTCTGCTCATGTGCGAATCTTTGGATAAAATCCTCTGAATTGAACTCCATGATATCTCAGACATCTCACGGAGTTGATCAATGGTTTGGCGACGGTCTTCATGAATGAGAGCATTGATTTTGTCGACGTTTTCGTCACTTCTTGACGTTGAGGGGCGTCCTGAACGGGGTTGGTCTTCAATTGACATTTCTCCATTTTTAAAACGTGAAAACCACTCGTAGACTCTGGTTTTACTTAGGGCAGCATCTCCATAAGCAGTCTTAAGCATTACAGTAGTTTCCGCGGCCGATTTCCCCAAAAGGAAACAAAATTTCACAGCCGCGCGTGCGACTGCTCTCTCGACAATCGGCCATCACGTTTTCGCCGAAATGGAAAAAGTTATTTCACTACAGAAATTCCCACGGGCGAACCGATGCACTGACGGCGACAGAACTTTGCACACTAACTCAGGAGACGTGTCCCCAACGGACACCTGGTCGAGCAATGGGTCCCCCCACTCTCCCACCCCGCCGCAGCGCAATTCCCGTTTTATTTGGTCCCCCCTCGTATTCGATTTTCGATTTTTTTGTGGCGTTAGGTTGGTATTCATGTCCCTCACTTATGTTGAAAAAATCGCCCATTTTGAATGTTTAGTTAATTGTTGACAGCTGCTTTGGTCTTCGATTTTTGACTATTCCAAAAAAGCAGCTTCCATTGCGATGATTGAGCTTTGGTTTTCACGTCATAATCATAAACCCATGATTCGTCATCAGTTATGACCCTCTGGAGCAAATTTGGGTCGTCGCGGACCGAGTCCAACAGCTCCTTAGCAATGTTAACGCGAGACTGTTTTTGTTCGAAATTGAGCAATTTTGGCACGAATTTCGCGGCGACCCGTCTCATGCCCAAATCATTGGTAAAAATCGAATATCACGAGCCAATCGATATGTTCAGTTCCTCAGCAACTTCTCTAACGGTGATTCGACGAATGGCCAATATTATTTTCTTCATTTCATCAATGTTTTCGTCTATTGTTGATGTGCTCGGGCGTCCGGAACGCATTTCGTTGTTCGCATCTTCTCGGCCCTCTGAGAACATTTTGTACCACCGATAAACGTTGCTTTGGTCCAAGGTAGCTTCACCATATGCCTCAGTCAACATTCGGAATGCGTCCGCGCACTTAATTTTGGTTTTCACACAAAATTTGATACAGATTCTTTGATCCATTTTTTGGAATAGGCAAAAATCGAAGACAAGCCAAAACACGTCTAACCAAAACAGCTGTCAACAATTAACTAAACACTTAAAATGGCCGATTTTTTCAGCATGAGTGGGGGACATGAGTACCAACCTAACGCCACAAAAAAATCGAAAGTCGAATACACGTAGCCCGCGGAAACTCAAAATTCGGCGATACTTTTTGAACAGACCTTGTATAATCGATGTTTCAATACTTTTGAAAAATAATTCGTCATTTATTATGTATTGACAATAATTATGACGAACTTTAGTGGAGAATTAATATGTTTACCGATTGAGCGATCAAGAGTCATTTCCGAGAAGAGATTGTCGAATATGTTGTCGGGCTTGATATCGCCGAGATCGATACCCTCAGCCTCAGACATTAGTAAAACTTCGGCGAGTATTTCCGGCTCGGGTTTGGACTCGACACTCTCGAGTAAGCAACTTTCCGGTATTGGCTCAATCTCCCTCAATAATTCACGAAGTTTTGACTTTAGCATATTACGTCTCTTGTCGCTTGAACAAGGCTTTCCAGCTGCATACAGATTTTTTTTTTTGGTTACATAATTTATGAATAAATCAATAATAATTCGTCTTTGAAAATAATAGTAGTAATAATAATAATAATAATAATAATAATAATAATAATAATAATAATAATAATAATAATAAAAGAGGGTGATTAATTTACAAAATCATTTTCAAGTCGACAAATTTTTTGAATTACTTTGTAAATTAATTGACTCACGAGAATCCGTTTGATGAATTTCAGTACGTGACGTCGATGGACAACAATTATTTACGTGCCAATCGGTATTGCTCATCTTTCAATTTAAATTCCAGCGAAACGCGGATTATAAAAATAATCACAATTATGTAAAAAACATAACATAACATTTATGTCGTGTGTGTGTGTGTTGTTGTGTTGTGTGTATTTGTGTGTTGTTGTGTTGATATTAATAAAAAAAAATGTATAAATACAAAAAAAAAACGATCGAAAGATTTCCTTACATTTTGTTCCAGTGCTCTATTTTTTTCATTTTCATTAAATTGGAGATTCCTCTCGTATTCGGCAATTGTAACGCCGCACGGAATTGTCACGTCAGGACCTATCGCACACTCGACACTTTCGTGAGAATTATTTCGGCCACTTCGAACAAGTTTTTTCCTTTTTTTTTCCGGAGCAGCTTCGTCAGCTCTGAAATATTTTTGGAAACTCGGCATGATATTTTCGCTTAGTAACACGATTTTCGATAATATCTCTCCGGAAATATCGAATCATCGAATTATGGTACATATATAAATGACGAAATTTTTCGACAGAATTATTATTATTATCAGAGTCCCCCCGAACGTGGAAATGTGAGGACGTTGATTGATGGTACTTTTTTTGGTTGGGTTCGTTGACACCTATTCGACGATTTCAGTAATCGTCTTTAATTGTAGAATATCGTTTATTTTTATGATATTGTTTGTTTAAAAGATAGTTTTTTTTAATTATTTGTGAAAGTACACAAAATTTCGATCAAAAAACTTGTACGATTGTTTTGATGAAATGTTAGTGAAATGTAAATGCGTGATAATTCTAAAAGATAAAGAATATACTTTAATTTTCTTTAATTTCTTCAGTTTTTATAAATAAATTTTTTGTTATGACAAGAAAAAAAATCACACTCTCAAAAGCCTCACGAAAGTCTCGAAGTACGACGGGGTAGTTTTTGAAATTTTCCACACAATTCGAGATTATCGTGCCGAACAAGTAATGAGCAGAAAAAAAAATGGTTGCCAACAGAAAATATTTATTCAGTCAGTTCATTTTAGGGGTGCAAAGTTGACAACGATAAAAAAAACTGGATTAGATCCAAGATGGTCAGGGTCAAGTTTATACGAAAGGGAGTTGATATATATTAATGCAGTGGTGTTAAATTAATTGTGAAAGTAAAAAAAATGTTGATAAAAAAAGTGGAACGATTGTTTAAATGCAATTTAAATACGTGATAATTCTTAAAGATAAAGAATATACTTTAGTTTTCTTCAATTTCTTCAGTTTTTATAAATAAATCTTTTGTTAAGACAGCATGAAGAAAATAACACTCTCAACAGCGTCACTAAAGACTCGTGGTTCGAAGGGGTTGTTTCTGAAATTTTCCATACAATTCGAAATTATCTTATCGAACAAGTAATGAGCAGAAAAAAAATGGTTGGCAACAGAAAATATTTATATTAGGGGTGAAAAGTTGCCAATGACAAAAAAAAACTGGATCAGATCCAAGATGGTCAGGGTCAAGTTTATACGAAATGGAGTTCATATATATTAATGTAGTGATGTTAGTCAACGTCACAAACACCCTTGTACGGTTTAATGCGTGGAATGGGGATAAGCAAGAAACGACGGCGCCACTCGAGAAAGCGTTATCTTCAAACGGAGTTCTGTAGTCACTCTTGGGGATCTTATATGTATTTTTTTATTTTTTATTCTGGCCTCTATAAGACGAGGATCTATGCCTCCTTTTTACCTCATCTCTCCGGGACTCATTCCCCTTTCGAGAACTTTTCTCGTTTACTTTACGAGATAGTACGGGGGGGTTGGTGGATGGGAAATAAACGTTCCCGAGCGATCTGTGTCTCATCTCCTTTTTGCTTTTCTCTTTTCGACGACCAAGATTTTATGCTCTCGTCCCTTGATATTATATCCTTTTATAAATACATATATATATGTTCGTATAAGAACGTGAAAAGGGGAATTTGATTATCCATTTTCTCGAGACAATTGGTGCGTTCTCTAATCGTCAGGAGATCGCGAACTATTATTTTTCGAATTACAGTTCAAAGAGTACTAAAATTTTGAAAATTGTTTCTACATTTCTTCTAAAAGATAAGCGTCATTATCTCTTCGTTGCGCGCGCTGAAAACTGAGTATATTTGAAAAAAATATTATAAATGTCATATGGTGAAAAAATTTTTTTTATTGTGGATTTCGCATTTATTATTAACTTTTCAACGGTAAGAATAAAAAATGTTAACATTTTTTTTTCTATTTTTAATATTTCGTTAACTTTTTCTTTCTTAAATTTTGATAATTATTTTCTCTATAGTCTGACGAGAGGTTTTTTTTATTTTCTGGTTGGACAATATTTTATAAACTATTAAACATTCATTTTTTTTTTCTTCAATTTCATACTGAAGTTTGAAATACTGTAATTTTTTAATTTTGAAAAAAAAAAAAAATCCCTCCGTCAGACTATTGCTACTACATTATTTTACTAGACTTTATTTTAAATTTTTGCAGATTGGATAATTTTTTATGAAGTTATGATGTTGACAAGGTGGCGCCATGGTTTTCATTAGTAGTCCATTTATACCCATAAAAAATAATGTGAATATTAAAAAAAAATTTATTTTTATTTTTTCTCTTATAGTTGAAAACTTAATAAAAAAATTGTGAAATCAACAATTTAACTTTTTTTTCACCATACAATATTTATAATAATTTTTCAAATTCACTCGGTTTTCAGGGCGCGCAGGGGTGTGTGAGCCCTTAATGTTTCATTAACATTTGAAGAAATAATAATTCCAATTCGCACGGTCAATTTTGTAGGTCAATTTTAATTGATTTTTTTTTGTTTATTGGAAAATCAATGATAATTGTGAAATTAAAATTTTTCATTGGTCAATGGTCAAAATATTCTTGATAAATTTATTTGAAGCATATGTTGAATAATTCTTATTAATTATATTAACGATTCAATAATTAACAATGTTTTATATTAATAATGAGTTAAGTATTGTTTAATTATTTTTTCTGTCAATAAATTAATACTCCATTGTGTTCGCGTATTCAAAGATACGTTCTCGAATATTCACCTAATTATTTCGACTATAAGGTGCGTGGGAGAACAAAAAAAAAATGTTAACAACAAAAAAACCCTTATACGAGATTGTAAATAAATGATTTGCCTGCACGGTGGAGGTCGCGGTGGGACTTCCGGTTCTCGTGCCGGGCATCTTGGCTTTTTTATCCTCGGTGACAGGGGTTTCGAGCACGGTGCCCTTCTACGATACTCCAGGGACACACAGCCACTATCCAACCCGGTTATCGCTTGACCCTCGTTTGTCTCTCGACAATTTTCCGGGATATTGATTTTCGGCAATTTGAAACTGTCGTTTATCCTCGTTCTCTCGGACCTTCCGGGTATTTTATGCGTGGTAGAGAAAAAAAAAACGAAATTTAATCTTCGTCGACGGGGGCGAGTTATGTAAGGGGCATTTCAGGTTAAATTGACACTTTCTCGTTGATCAGAATTTTATTTTAATCTTCTTTTTAATGAGTTGTAGGTCGTGCGAAAAATAATTTCTCATATATTTATAATACATTTTTTTATTCAAAAAATCAATTTTCGATATCATTATGAAATTTTACCAATTCGCTTTGAGTATTAAGAAAACGAATTAAGAAGAAATTTCAACAACATCTTTGTGGACGTGGTCAGTTTAGTCTGGAATACCCCATATAAATACGCCTCCCAAGGAGGCGTATTTATTTGCCTCGACGTTTAGATTTACATTTTTTCCATCCCAGCTTCTGTCGCATTTTTATTCTGAGCGACCGAACGATAGCCTCGCCCTCCGCATTCCGATCCCCTGAATATATGGGTCGACTTTTGAAAAATACATAAATATATAAGGAGTTTTTGAAAACAAAAAACAATTACATTTTTTCATAAATAAGTTAATGAGATTTGTAAAGTCTTTGATTAAAGGTGATAATAATTTGACATTCTCAATTAATGTTTAATTACACAAAACTGTAGTTTGTTTCAATGATCAAATAAATTAGATTTTCTTTTAATTTCCAAAAATTAATATAACTCTTTAACAAATTACATTAGAACAAAAAAAAATGCTATTCGTTTTCATTGTTAATTTCAAAAGTTTACAAGAGGTCAACAAAAGTACAAGGACGATTAATTTTAGCTGTTTTTTTTCAACGTAAATTTATCAACGCGTCAAAAGGGTGGTAAAAGAGAAAATATTTTATAAATAATAATTGGACATTCTAAATTAATGTTTAATTACACAAAACAGTAGTTTGCTTTTAATGATCAAATTAATTAATGTTCAAAAATTAAATTAACTCTTTAACAAATTACATTCCGACAAGAAAATAATGCCAAAAATAATCCGTTTTCATTGTTAACATCAAAACTTCACAAAAGATTGAAAAAATTATGAGGACGATTAATTTTACCTTTTTTTTTTCAACGTCAAATTATTAACGAGCCAGAAGATTGGTAAAAGAGGAAATATTGTACCCTAAAGCAATGGAGATTCAACCATATATGCATACAGGTTATAATTACCTCGGACAAATTGAAAAGTTCAAAGCCCTCTGTGGACTTCCGGCAGGAAGTGGAGGTGAATCGTTGCATCGACACTCGCCACCGTCATTCCAACTCGGATCACACTTGCACGACATGTTTCAATGTTTTTTTTTGCTTTCAACTTCCTCACAAATACCTCGTTTACGACGAATTTTTTTTTATCGCTCGTTGTGCGGAACAGAAAAAAAAATTAAGCCTAGAACTCAACTTCGCTAATTTAATTTGGCTTTACTAATTAAATGCGATGAAAAAATATTGCCGCTCGTAGATTTCGTTTCGTCGAGTTGTAATGACAGCGAAGAAAAATAAATGAAGCAGCATCTATAGGGTTGTCGAAGAAAAAAACGACTGTTAATCAAAATTTTCCAATTGTACAAAATTTATCTTCAATTTGAAAAACTTCATCCATTGTCAAATTGCCAGTATATCAATTTTGTTTTTTGGGCTAATATAAGTTTAAACGTACCGGAGGGGGTAATGGTCCAAAAATTCTTCCAAATTTTCGTAACATACTTAAGGGTTTACAAACCCTTGAGCATTTACAAACCCTTAATTTGAAAAACTTGGTTTATTATCAAATTGCCAGTACATCAATTTTGTTTTTTGGGATAATATAAGTTTAAACGTACCAGAGGGGGTAATGGTCCAAAAATTCTTCAAACTTTTCGTAACATACTTCAGGGTTTACAAACCCTTAAGCATTTACAAACCCTTAATTTGAAAAACTTGATTTATTATCAAATTGCCAGTACGTCAATTTTGTTTTTTGGAATAATATAAGTTTAAACGTACCAGAGGGGGTAATGGTCCAAAAATTCTTCAAACTTTTCGTAACATACTTAAGGGTTTACACCCCTTAAGGATTTACAAACCCTTAATTTGAAAAACTTGGTTTATTATCGAATTTCCAGTACACCAATGTTGTTTTTTGGGATAATGTAAGTTTATCTGTACCAGAAGGGGTAATGGTCCGAAAGTTCTTCAAACTTTTCGTAACATACTTAAGGGTTTGTAAACCCTTAAGTATATTAAGGGTTCACTGAAGAGTTTCATACTTAACGGTTTACTTAAGGGATACATACTTAAGGGTCTGTAAACCCTTAACGGTTTGTAATGAAAGGGGTAATGGACCGAAAGTTCTTCAAACTTTTCGTAACATACTTAACGGGTAACGGGTAACGGGTTACTTTAAGGGTTTGTAAACCCTTAAGTATATTAAGGGTTTACTGAAGGGTTACATACTTACGGCTTACTTAAGCGATACATACTTAAGGGTTTGTAAACCCTTAAGGGTTTGTAATGGAAGGGGTAATGGTCCGAAAGTTCTTCAAACTTTTCGTAACATAATTAAGGGTTTGTAAACGCTTAATATTAAGGGTTTACTAAAGGGTTACATACTTAACGGTTTACTTAAGGGTTTGTAAACCCTTAAGGGTTTGTAATGGAAGGGGTAATGGTCCGGAAGTTGTTCAAACTTTTCGTAACATACTTAAGGGTTTGTAAACCCTTTTTAAAAAGTTTTTGGACCATTACCCCTTCTGGTACGTACAAACTTATATTCTATTATCTCATTATATTGTATTATATTATCCCAAAAAATATAACATTGATCTACTGGCAATTTGATAATAGACCAAGTTTTTCAAATTGAAGATAAATTTTCTACAATTGCAAAATTTTAATTAACAGTCTTTTTTTTTTTAATACGTCAATAAAAAATTCGATAATATGTTTGGTTTACTTTTTTACATATTTCGTTTATTTAGGATTATTTTTGTGTATGATCGTAAGAGAATTTTCAACAAAGGTTTGTTCGATACGATTTTTTTATTCACCAGGGTGAAAAGGATCATAGAATCCACCCTTAGATCCAAGACGTCGTCTGGGTCACTCGACATATACGAGTATATTTATTGACTGCGAAGTTTTTTCGTATATTTTTTTTCCCCAATTTATAATAATAGCTCGGCATATATATTTAGCGTGAATCATTGGAAATCGCGGACTTGTTGATAATTATTTGCGCGGAAATTTGTCTCGTCGGGGTAAAACGAAACCCTAAGGGGCGAGAGGGGTTTGAATATACCACGTAACTATATTTTGCCCACGGTGACGGAAGAACTTGTAGTACCGATAAATTTTAACGACCTCCACAACGGAAACCCCTCGATATAGTCAGTCGATATAATAATTTATACGTGTATATATACATATGTATCTTTATATATATATATTATATTATTTATTTATAATATATATATGGAAGTTACCAAGGGCCAGAGGGTTGGTTTCTATAGTTTAAATTCACCAAAACGACGAGGGGGAGATTGCACCCTCTCGAGGTTCGAGAGGGTGGAGTCTACGAAAGAAGAGAGAGAGAGAAAGAGAGGTTGATGTTTAGTTACCGCGGGATCGTTAGACGCGATATTCCTTCCTCCATTAGGGAAATGAATTCCACCCCTTGGGGTGCAACGACGGTTATAGGCGACGCCGGCACCTCTTCCAATCCTCGTTTCGCACGAAACCAACCACGGTATATAATAACAGCCGCGAATTACGTGTATATATATATATATATATCTATGGAACATTCCGTGTCAAAACGATGTATGACGATTTTTCATTCTTCCTCGGATTATGTTATGGAACGAGACAAAAAAAATTTATAGGATCTACTAGAAAAATAAAGATCAAGTTTTGTTTAATATTTTCGTTAATTGTCGTTTGACAAAATAATTTTACAACGGAAAATATAATTATTGATGTGAATAGTGGGTATTCGGTTAAACAAAAATATTGAAAATAACACAATGTTTCTTGTAAAAGAAGGATTTTGTTTAAACGCAGAAAAATAGTAATTACGAGCTGTGCCTCGCGGTTTCACCCGCGTTAAATTTTCGTCCCACAATTCAACGCGTTGCCGCCATCCCTTAGGATCACAATATAAAATTATATGGTGGAAAGCTTTTCAAAATAAACGGGCCATCAGATGCAAAAAGAATTTTTCAAATCGGATAAGTATTTCCTTAGATTAGCGCGTTCAAACAAACAAACTCTCCAGCTTTATCATATTATAGTAAAGATATCGTTGTAAGATAGTAAGATTAGGGTCATAACATAAAGTTATATAGTCTAAAGCCTTCCTGAATAAACGGGCTATCTAATGGAAAAAGAATTTTTCAAATCCGATTAGTATTTCGTGAGATTAGCGCGTTCGAACAAACAGACAAACAAACAAACAAACTCTCCAGCTTTATTATAGTAGTAAGATTAACCAAGAATTTCGTCGGCAAATTTCACAATTAACTTGACACGAAGGAAAGTTTATTTAAATTAAGGATTTTTGATATCGGGGATCCTGTCAATTTGGCATGAAACGTCTCGTGCAAAATTTAAAAAAAATTCGAAGGTACCAGTGAAATAGTCGGTTTAATCCTATCATCTTTGTTCACCATTCCAATGACATCGCCAATCATATCTCAAATATGGAAAAATGTGTATTATATTTTTTATTTTCAACCCTTATAAAATCTTTTATGATGTCAGTGCAATTATTTCGTTTCTCCGTGAATCGAGCGGAGTTCAAGCCTCCAATTATGAGATTATACTTCGCAAGAGCAGGCAAATTATATGATGGGGGGATTGTCGCAATCTTCCTCATTAAATTAGTACTCGACTCGGAAATATTCAACAGGGAAAATGATAGAAACGTAACAAGCATGAAAATAGAAAATTTCACCTTACTTCCTCATATTTCTTGCCCATTAAAAAATATCATCCTTTATCAGCAAAGTGGCCTTTCTCAATTATCGTTTGTTCAGAATAAATTTGTCTCTTATCAAGCTCAGGAACATTTCACCTAGTGGAGAAAAAAAAAAAATATCGTGCTGAGTGATGAAAATAAAAATGTTCCTCGAAAATGAACGTTTTAATGATAAATAATGAAAAATCGTTATCGAGAATTACGAAACGATATCTCATTGTGTGTGACAAATTTGACGTTGAGATATCCATGGGAATGGTAATGCCAGACGACTCCATTGCATTAATTACCAATGATTAATTCGTATTAATGCACCTGACAGCTGTCACGTGTATTAGCACTGGAGACGGCTTTCCAGGGACCTCCTCTCAATTACTCTTGTTCTCTCTTCTATATATAGTTATTGTTTATTGCTTCGGGTCAGACAGGATGTTCACGAAGCACTAGAGTACTAGAGTAATTGAATCGTGTGCTTTTCTCAATATATATACGGTATATGAACAGATATATATAGATATATGACTATTTGGTGTTTTCCATCAAGAGGGAATAACCACTCGATTCTCAAGTGCTATAGAAAACCCCTGATAATTTAGGAATATTATGGCAAATACTTGAACGTTTCGAGGGTCACCATCCATGCCAATTTAGTCGAGTGTCATTTAACCTCTTGCGCAATGGCGTCTCGAAAAGCTCAAGTATCGAACTCAATGTTCTTCGAATTTAAAATTACAAATAACTAATTGATTTGACAATGAATGATTTTTTAAGACATAATTATGATTTTTTGTATTGACATCATTTTTTTTAGTACACAGATAAAAAGCTTTCAAATAAAATTTGCCCATTGCTTCGTAA
The DNA here is from genome assembly GCA_958009045.1 of Oxytorus armatus. NCBI lineage: Eukaryota > Metazoa > Arthropoda > Insecta > Hymenoptera > Ichneumonidae > Oxytorus > Oxytorus armatus. The sequence goes on along the minus strand of OY253754.1, from coordinate 11,283,438 downwards.
TTACTTTTAAATTTTGGAAAAAGCTTGCGTTAGGAAGTAGACAAATTTCTCATTAATATTAGCACATTGATAAGGACATTCAGAAATATTATGGCAAATACTTGAACGTTTCGAGGGTCAGTATCTATGCCAATTTTGTCGAGTGTCATTTAACCCCTTGCGCAATGGCGTCTCGAAAAGCTCAAGTATCGAACTCAATGTTCTTCGAATTGAAAATTACAAATAACTAATTGATTTGACAATGAATGATTTTTTAAGACATAATTGTGATTTTTTTGTATTGACATCATTTTTTTTAGTATACAGATAAAAAGCTTTAAAATAAAATTGGCCCATTGCTTCGTAATTACTTGTCAATGTTGGAAAAAGCTTTCGTTAGGAAGAAAACAAATTTGTCATTGATATTAGCACATTGATAAGGAAATTTTTGGGCAGTATTACAATATAATTTTTTTTTTATGATTTTAACGTTATTAATAAATTTACAAAAGGCTGTGCAGGATACATTCCTTTGTGAAATCAAACGGGAGTGAAGTTGAGAATTCTTTGCACGTATAAAAAAGAGAAAAGAAAAAAACAAAACATCGAGAGTACCGGCGAAGTGAAAAAGAAGTTTCGAGACGAGTGGTACACGACTACAAGGGGATGTGTTACTGTGATGTGAAAGCTCACCCCCTCACAACGTCAAAGTTTCTGATGCAAGTAACAACGGACCACGTGAGAGCTCAAGGCACTCTGAATATTTTATGTTAATACACACCGAATGCACCCTTCTATCTTCCACGTGCCATAGTATATGACATTTTACATGGGACATTCCAGATCGAATCTTCAACACTGTCACTATTTTTTTTTCTTGTTTTTTTTTCTCCTCTTCAGGAAGCTGCAGCACAAAAAACTATATAATTTTGTACTTTTTTGCTTTCTTAATAGTTAATTAATCGTTAAAGACAATGATTTTTAGAATTCCCCGTAAAATGAATATTTGATTTTTTTCTTCCTTATTCTCGTTATTTGGTATTTCATAAATTATTTCAATGAAAAAAATGCAAGTAAATAAAATATCGTTACACTTAATTTAGCAATGAAAATAGTTATCATTAAAAAAAATAATTATCATTTTTTTAAAAATCGATCAACGAAAATATTTTAACAATTTCAAGAAAGCAAGTTAATTTGACACTTTCGTCGATAATGACGAAACGGATTTTCGATAAAGATTGAAGAATTTATATAAAAAGTTTTGCATATAAATTTAAACAAAATCCATCGATTTTACCTGGAATGTCTCATGTACGAATGTTATACGATAGGAAGAAAAAAGATCCCTCAACCTGATCTCTTACCTCTTTTCGTCACACTTTTCCTCGCTTCTTGCCTCACCATCGTACACTGCAATTCTCTTGATCCTCAACTTTTTTCAATTTTTCTTTCACCTCGGTTCTTCAAGCACAAAAGAAAGAGAGAGAGAGTCTCGAAACTGGTGGGTAGCTTCACATATACATTATTATTTTTTTTTCAAATACTCCATAAATCATAAAATAGCGGTGAGCACAAAAAAGACAAATTTTTTTTTAAGCATCAGTAAATTTGTACAGAAAATTTCAAAAATGTCAGTTCTATTGCTGTAGGCTATGAGGGAAAAGAAAAGTGGGAAAAATCTGACTTTGGTAGTAACAGCGAAATACTTATTAAACATTTGTATTACAAAATCAGATGGTGTTAGAAAAAAAAAAATGCTTTTCAATAATTCAGTGGAATCTTTGATGTTCTCTTTTGACTTTCTAAAGTCACGTAAATTTTTCAGTCGTTTTCGTTTAAATTGAGGATGTCTGTATAGAAGTTTATGCGATTTCCAGATATCGTCGAATACTCATATATACAGGGTGTCCCAAAACTAGCACGTCAGAGTGACACCAGGGTTAGATTTTCTCCAGACCTTTCAGAATACATAAATATGACCTCAGTAAAAGTCTCATGATTTTCGTGAAAAAGCGTCTTTTTTTATTTGTCGGAAAATCGCTACCCAGTACTTGTTATTCCGTTACTATTGCCATGAAAATCCAAATCGTAAGCAAAATAAAAGTCCAAATTCACAGTAAATCCTAAAGTGGTTAGAAAGACGAACGAAAACAGCGAGATAACAAGAATAGCGATTGTCTAAAAAATAAAAAACGACGATTTTTTCTGAAAATCGCTATTCTTGTTATCTCGCTGTTTTCGTTTGTGTGTTCTGACCACTTTAGGATTTGGTGTGAATGTGGACTTTGATTTGTTTACGATTTGGATTTTAGTAGCGATGGTAGCAGAATAACAAGTACTGAGTAGCGATTTTTGTCAAAACCCATGAGACTTTTACTGAGGTCATATTTATTTATTTTGATAGGTCCGGAGCCAATCTAACCCCCGTGTTACACTGACGTGCTCGTTTTGGGACACTCCGTATATATATATATGCAATTTCGTGATGATATACACGACATTGGAGTGGAACATGAGAGGAGGATTCTCTCGATCGTATTTTGTGATATATTTTGAATTGAGTCGTATCGACAGCCGAGAACGATCACCGTACCGCATTTCCTTTCGTACATATCGAATATACAGTACCGGAAAAAAGGGTATATACATGAGAATCGAAGGGGTACATAAAATTGTCGAACGAGAGAACGAGCGAGGATGTTATCGATCACGTTTTACTCTTGTAAATTTGTATCTCATTGCTTATTCTCGTGCACTCGTGTCAAACAGAATTTTCCAACATTGCCAATCAATAATCAATAAGATAAAAATTATTTATTCCAATCACACAATCGATTCTCAATTTATTCGCTCGTGTACGAGTGGGCTTTTTTTTTCATGTTCAGTAAAAATGCTCTTGACAAATGATTTTGAAAATAAAAAAAAATCATCTTATTACTATAATAAAGCAGGAGAGTTTGTATGTTTGTTTATCCGAACGCGCTAATCTCAGGAAATACTAATCCGATTTGAAATTTTTTTTTGCATTAGATAGCCCCTTTATTCAGGAAGGCTTTAGGCTATATAACTTCATGCTATGACCCTAATCTAACTATGTTACTATCACACTAATATATCTATACTATACTATAATAAAGCTGGATAGTTTGTTTGTTTGAACGCGCTAATCTCTGAAAATACTAATCCGATTTGAATTTTTTTTTAAATTAGATAGCCCGTTTTTTTAGGAAGGCTTTACGTTATATAACTTTATGATATGGCCTTAAGGAGCGGCAGGGCGGCGCGTTGAATCGGGGGACGGGAATTTAACCCGTTTGAAACCGCGGGGCACAGTTAATAAAATATAAAGTAAAACTATGAATGTTAGAAAAAAATACGATTAATTATTTGCCGTCACATTGAAGTTGAGGTGAACAAAAATTTTGCACATTCGTTGCAAAAAAATTGCAAATGTCATCCACTACGATTGCAATCTCTTTCGACCTGTTTCACGGTTTTCAAATCCCATTGATATACATATGTATGCTGTTTTGTAGAATGAGATATTGTGAAAGAGGTGGAGAATGGGTACGTTGGGCACGATTGCATCCCTTCTGGCAGCCCTCGCAGCGCAACCGCCTTTCTCAGCTTCATCCCATTGATTTCTCGATATGCGTATGTAGATTCAGCAACTATCTATATGTATATGAGCTTTCGAGCAGGACTCCTGATATGAAAGCCTCTTTGTGTTTCTCCTCCATCTAGAGAGTGGTCAGGTGCTTGATGTATGTGCTTTTCCATCCCTCTATATATTTGGTATATATATATATATATATATATATATATACATACACGAACATATATGTATATTTCACTGGGAATCATTCAAACTGCAAAACCCACGCATTAATGTTGTACAAACGACATGTTCCATCATACATATTTATAAACGCACATATTCACTCCTATCCTCAATACAAGCAGCTTCATTCCCGCATTCTCATACTCCATAAAAAAAACGAAGAATATGAAAAAGTTATTTTCATATATATCTGAGGAATGAGTCAATACTGAAAAATCTTTACGACTTATGATCAGGCGGGCGAGCTGAAAAAAAGTTTTCTTCGATATTATTTTTGGTGTAACGGTTTTCAATTTATTTTGTAATTTTCGTTAAAAACTCGTCAGAAAATCTTGTGATTTATAAAATCGACAAAAAAAAGGAATTTACCCTTGTCGTTAATTTAATGTCGTTATTATACTGAGATTTTCCAATGAATTTCTCGAATTGTTACATAAAATCACGAATATGTTGGAATATAATTGTCGGATATGTATAATACTCGAAAAAAAAATTATTTAAGATATATCTTTCGTCAAAAACTCGTCAAAAAATCTTGTGATTTACAAAATAGATAAAAAAAAGATTTTACCCTTGTCGTTAATTGAATTTCGTTATTATACTGAGATTTTCCAATGAATTTTTCGAATTGTTACATAAAATCATGAATATGTTAGAATAAAATTGTCGCAAATGTAGAATACTGGAAAAAAACATGATTTGAGATTTATCTTTCGTTACAAACTCGTCAAAAAATCTTGTGATTTATAAAATCGATAAAATAAAGGATTTTACCCTTGTCGTTGATTGAATTTTGTTATTCTACTTCGATTTTCCAATGAATTTCTCGAATTGTTACATAAAATCACGAATATGTTAAAATAAAATTGTCGGATATGTATAATACTGAACAATAAAATTATTCAACATCTATTTTTCCAATTTCATTATTATGATAGTGATTGTTTTTTAATTATATGACATTTTGAGTTCTTAGAAAGAAATGTCTGCGATCGCTGGAACTTTAGCAGATTTTGAGTGATCAGGCTAACTTTTTTTTTAATAATTAGAATATCGTTGAAGGGTGATTGGTGTTAAATTAATCGGGAGACGGGGTACGAGGGTTGCGATTTTTATGAAATTTTAGATTTATTGAAGAGACATTGCACCCGGTCCCGAAATGGGAAAACTCGAGAAACTCATTTTTGCGTTTTCATGATTATTTTTTAGTGTTTACGTGTATGTATGTACTTATTATTACAGCAGGGGATAAACGATGTACACGTATATATGTGATGTTGTTACGGAGATACGAGGGTGCAACGGACCGGCCGTAGGGATTTAGTGGGAGCAATGAACCGATGTGCATATGTACCGAAAACGATAGCAAGGGAACTACACGTTCCGGGGCTCGGATATATATATATATACCGAAGGGGTGGTTCCGTGAATATTGTTTCATGGTCGAAATATACAACAACTTTATTATGCAAGCATAAACGACAACAGGAAAGTCCGAATTATATTCACATCATAAATTACACACTACATAACACACGTTATGCAGACTGTAAATGAATTATCCCTCGGACTCGTGGACTCTGTATTTTCCATTTAAGAATTTCAGATTGAAAAAGTTTTAACGTACATATAGTCGTAATTTTTATCCATTGAAAATGGAGTTTTTTTTTTCGAAGAATTTTACGAAATACTCCTTCCCTCTATGGGAAAGATAAAATATAATACAAACTTCATATGCTCCTCTATTATTGTTACGTTAGATAAGAATATTCTTTTTTTTTTACGTTTGACAAACGCTCCTTGTGGTTGTTTCAATAACACAAATGTTTCAGAACAATTATATCAATACTAAAATGGCTGCCAACGTTTCGCGCGCTATTTTGTAGGTTAGGTGTCCTCGTCAACGGTCATGCGTCGCGCGTCGTATGCGCATGACCGAACGACGCGACCACGACATCGACAGCCAATGAGAACGACGAATTAGCCGGTTTCAGAAATAAATCGCATTTCGAGATATTTTGTTACATGTGATTTTCACCTTGTGTTTTGTGATTTTGTGTTTGAAGATTATATATGCAGAATTTATCGTCGAATTTGTACCGAGAATTAGTAAATTAGAAACGACAATATGCTAGGACGAATATTCACGAGTCACGAGCTTACTCTCGTGGCTTCACAGGATGGTTAATACAGTGAATATATCGTGTTTGTGGGTATCAACCAACAGTTTCCAACAGCGAACCACGACAGCCTTGAGCAATGGTGGTGGCGATATGATAATCAATACCGCCCGATCCTCTATCTTGGATGCTGCTCATGCCGATGACGTCCAACAATATATATATCGTTCGATCGCTCCCTCTGCTTCGTCTCATCCTTTAATTCACGGACTAAGTTATCAAAAATCCTCTCATCATATTAAGATAATTATTTATATATATAAAAACAGTTGTAGTTGACAAATAGGTCGATATATTTGTAATAAATTTTCGATATTTCATAATATATAATAGAAATATTAAGGGAGATTTTAGGTCTTTGTTTAAATTTGACGTTCCTTTGTTTACCCTATCCCCTATCGACAAAATTACTTTCATAAATTAACAGCGTGTAGTAACAATTTTAATTGATATGGAGAATTCTATAATGAAGAATCGTAGTCTTGATCATAGTTTCCACACTCTTTGCTCATCGGAGCAATATTCATTAAAATTATCTTCTCGTCGTGAGAGCAAATTTCACTACTTCCGAAATAGATAGCCTCTGTAAATGATCCGGATGGGTTGAATGCACGAAATTAATTGGTATATCGATTTACGATTTTCCAGTAGCTTTTCCCACCATTTTCCATCTTTCTACCTCTTTCTCCTTTCCTCTTTCTCTCTCTCTCTCTCTCTCGCAATCTCGCGTCATTTAATCGAAAGATTGGGAACTCGATTGTCGCATTCTCTGTTTTCCTTCCTCGTTAGTGTCAAAACAAAAGAAGAACATAGCAAAATAAATCGTGGATAATAACGTGAACAGTAAAGACGAGATATTGAAGAAAAAACTATATTTTTTTCCAACCGAAGAATCCAATGAAAATAATGTTTTCACTAGCATCAATATATATAATTTCAAATAAAAATATTAAGATTTTAAATTGCGAATTGGGAAAGAGATTAATATAAATGAATTCATTTCTCGCGACTCAAAGCTCTTATATTTAAGGGTTATGGCTACGGTAACAGTTATAAAATCATGTGGACATTTAACAATTTTTTTCTTTATGAAAAAGTAATTTATTAACAAAACTAATTACACATCTATTTAGTATAAATATCAAGCTAATAAAAAATATTTTTTTTTGTTATACAAAATGGCCGACTATTGCTATTTGCTTTTGGTATCTTTTTCTTTTGAGGCGCTCCGCGGCGTGCCAAAAGAAAATAGCAGTAGTCGGCCATTTGTATAACAAAAAAACAATCAAAAAATATTTTTCATTAGCTTGATATTTATACTAAATAGATGTGTAATTAGTTTTATAGATAAATCACTTCTTCATACAAAAAAAAATTGTCAAATGTGCACATGATTTTATACCCGCTACCGTGACCATAACCCTTAAGGGAAGAAATAGGGTTAGGACAGCGTATTTTCAATGATTTTCATGAATTTTTTTATAGTATAAAAAATGAATATAATTTATTGAAACTTTGAGAATATTTTATACATATATTTAAGTATATACTATAAAATTTTTGAAGAATTTCCTTGAAAAACACTGAAGATATTAGCGACCCCATATTGCAGGTCACAATCAGACTCAGCATTTTGCGTACATTCTGGAAGCCGCAATTTTCATCTGAAATCAAACGAGGTTGGAATTTACTTTTATTATATGTCTCTCTTCTATATTAACCTAAATGCTATCAAACAAATAGAAAATTCAATTTTTTACAGGGGTCAAAACAAAAATGTATGATTTTTTGCCATTTTTTACAAATTTATTTGCAAAAAAAAAATTATTTTAAATAATGATAATATTCCAATTTTAGGTTCATATAGAGCGCAATAATATGAAGAAAGTAACTGCCAATTTTCAAAAGGATTGGTTGAAAACTTTTCAAACAAGCGTGTACGCAAGTTCAAAAAAATTCGTTTTCAGAAAAACGCGTTCGAAAAAATAGTGACCGCTCGGTTATACACGTGGCGGGCTCGGGGCCTGAAGGAGAGCTACTCACTTTAATGGCTTATAACAATAGAACGAGTCGGAATTTTCATTTAAAATTATGGAAACATATTTTTCAATAGTTTTACTAACCATTTATGAAATTAAAAAAAAAATCGATATTTTAAACCGGCTAACCCTATTACCTCCCTTAAAACCAAAATGGTAGTACTAATTATTTTGATTCTGAATTAAAATATACACAATAATGGCTGCGAATAAAAAGCCAATATTTTCTAAAGTTATGCAATACAATTGTTTAACATTTAACTAATCTATGTAACAATTTTTATTTATGGAACTGAAGTTAAACGTTTGTAAATGTATACTCGGTAGAGTTGCTGCAAAAGCAACCAAGAAAAAGGAGAGAAAGAGAGAGAGAGAGAGAGAGTTCTCCCTTACTCGGGCGATCATTGGTTCAACGGATTATAGCGCGTCGACGACGGGGAATTCCTTCTCAGTGCCACATTTTCTATATCGTTCGAGAAAATCCACGAATGTTCTTGAAGGTTTCATGGGATCTCGTGGAAGGTTGACTAATCGGATTGGATCGAGGATAGACTCGACTTGTATGTTCTATTCCCTCGTTTTCTCTCTTTCTCTTTCTCTCTCTCTCACATTCTCTATCTCTCTGTCGAATCTCTATGGAGACCAATTACTCGCTTCGCGAAAGCTGACTGGCATTGCCAGTAACACTCGACCGTCACCAAAAGCTCGGACACACTTTTCCTCCCTCTATGAAACCCTCGACGACAATCATGCCGGTTGGTATATGTATAAAGAGTTTAAAGGCCGCAGGTCACGATGAACGATTTCTTTTCGGGGCTTCTCCTGAGGATTCTTTGTGAATTTTTCGTTTTTGTTTTTTTTTCTGCAAAACACCCAATATCACGGAGCTTGACTCCTGAGAGGAAATCTTTTCCGTGTAGCGATACTATTTCCTGTCTCTCGATCCAATTTTCCGGGGATCCGCACCATTAGATCGAATAATCGTGCAGAATAATTGCTCGATTAAAATATTTCATATTCATTATCGAGATTAAACTGAAGATTGTACATTTTTCATCAATTATTTATTACAATTTGGTGTCACAATTTTTTTTTGTTCATTCTTGAAAAAAAAAACAAAACAATCGTCGATAGGTCTATAATTGAATATTATGCGAATATGATTTTAATATTTAACAATGATAGTGCTCAATTATTGTAAAAAAACATATCAATATCCACCATTTACAATAGCGTTGTGTTCGAAGAAAATGAATTTCTTTTTTCAATAAGTCTATTTCTTCGAAAACAACCCTTGTGGAAATTTAGACTTGTAGGTTTGAGGAGTTATACGCAGTCAGGAGACCGAAAAAAGGGATTTTTCAAGAATTTTTCCTGAAAAGATATTTCAATTTATTAACGTAAAAATGTATACACATATTGCGATAACTTTTAACTTTATTCTCATATTTTTTATTTGTAAAAATAATGATTTTCAAGGGGAGAAATAGGGTTGGGACAGCATTTTCTCAATGATTTTCATAAATTTTTTTATAGTATAAAAAATTAATATAATTTATTGAAACTTTGAGAATATTTTATACATATATTTAAGTATATACTATGAAATTTTTGAAGAATTTCCTTGAACAACACCGCAGATATTAGCGACCCCATATTGCGGGTCACAATCAGACTCAGCATTTTGCGTACATTCTGGAAGCCGCAATTTTCATCTGAAATCAAACGAGGTTGAAATTTACCTTTATTATATATCTCTCTTCTATATGAACCTAAATGCTATTAAAAAAATAGAAAATTGAATTTTTTATCGGAATCAAAACAAAAAAGCATGATTTTTTGCCATTTTTTACAACTTTATTTGCAAATAAAAAATTATTTTAAATAATGATAATATTCCGATTTTAGGTTCATATAGAGCGCAATACTATGGAGAAAGTAGCTGCCAATTTTCAAAACGATTGGTTGAAAACTTTTCAAACTAGCGTGTACGCAAGTTAAAAAAAAGTCGTTTTCAGAAAAACGCGTTCGAAAAAATAGCAAAATGCTGAGTCTGATTGTGACCTGCAATATGGGGTCACATCTTCGGTGTTTTTCAAGGAAATTCTTCAAAAATTGTATAGTATATACTTAAATATATGTATAAAATATTCTCAAAGTTTCAATAAATTATATTCATTTTTTATACTATAAAAAAATTCATGAAAATCATTGAGAAAACGCTGTCCTAACTCTATTTCCTCCCTTAATGGCTTATAACAATAGAACGAGGTGGAATTTTCATTTAAAATTTTGGGAACATATTTTTCAATAGTTTTACTAACAATTTAAGAAATTTAAAAAAAATCGAATTTTTGAACCGACTAACCGTATTTTCCCCCTTAAAGCTGCTATAGCCGATCTCCGAGAGCTCCTCTAAAAAAAGGCGTCTTGCGGTGAGCACGATATCTCTGGATTGGATCATTTAAAATAAAAAAAAAACCAAAAAAGATTTCGTTAATATAAGGTATTATCTAGTGTTTAATCTAAGGAATACGCAAAATATTAATTTTTAACAAATTGGCGACTTCTCAAAAAAAATGTTGATCTGCGATAAAAATTTTGGTCTTAAATTGTTTATAAAACGGAAAATATTTATCGGCGAGAAAAAACCTTAGATTAATCACCAAAAAATATATTTATAAAGCTTGTGTAAAAATTTGAGACTGATCGGTTCAGCCGGTTCCGAGGAAGCTTGCTCACCTACTTTGAAAACACAGTTTTGAGAAAAACGCATTCAAACTTACGACGTTACTTTTAAACGTTCCGAGACGTCTTTACAAATATGCGTGTAACTTCGAGAATATTTGTCGAATTGACATGAAATTTTCTGTGTATATACTTAAATATATGTACATTGCGAAAATGAAATAAATTTTTTTTCTTTCGGTAATCCTGACTGTGTCTAAGTCCTCAACGAAGATTTGGAGACTCTTGTATGACACTACCGAAATTTTAAGTACAGGTGCCAGAAATTTTCTCTCCTGGGTGTAATTCAGTAAAAGGGTAAATTCTGCAATTTCTGGGGGTTGATGTAGCCAAATATGACGAAAATTAGAACTTGTCATTAGATTTAGAGGAACTACTGTGAACTATGTTGATTATAGTAAAAAAAAATCCACAGTAATAAATTTCTATTCAAGAGAGTGTGTGAATCTCGACACGAAGAATTTTTTATATTTCTTCACGATAATTCTTTGAGCTCCAATTTTGGCTTCGAAAAATGATTGAAAATTCCAATTTTTATTCGATTTAATGGTTAATTTTTTCACCAGGTGGTATTTTATTCAATCGAGTTTTATTTATTTCCAACGTAATTACGAACCATGTATATGTTTTTTTTTATTCTGTTACGATTATCGCTACATTCGTTTTACATCGGGATTGTGGGGTAAAAACGTTGGATTCTCTCTCGGTGTGTCCGAGTGCGTTTAGTCTAGGTACACGATATTGATCGACGTACTAACGCTACGCGCACCCCACTCTGTGTGTTTCTCGCTCTGCCTCGACGTTTTCTCTTCCGTCAATTTTTTTCCTTTCTCTCTCTCTCTCTCTATCTCTCTTTCTCTTTTTTCATCTCTTCGTTATGCCTTTTCTTCCGGCTCTAGCGCAGCCTCCCCAGTCTCTCTCTCTCTCTCTCTCTCTCTCTCTCTCTCTCTCTCTCTCTCTGTCTCTCTTTTTCACCCTTCAACCCCATTTTTACTGTACTACTTCTTCTCTACTTCTCACGACAGAGACTCTCAATTTCGTTCCATTTTTCCCATTTTTTCCCCCTCTCTCTCTCTCTTTCTCTCTCACTCCCTATCTGTTTCCCTAGTTGCAAAGTTTGCGTAATTCATCAACCAGATGCAATACTCGACGTCATATATTCCGTCTTGATGTCCCACACGAGATGAGGATAAGAACTTAAAATTTAAATATAAAGACCCCACGAGAGAGTTTTCGTTTCGTTCGCCTCCCCTCCTCACTCCTGTTCTTTGAGCATCTCTCCTCTACGTGAATACGAAGCGAAACAAATTTTATATGAGCCTGAACGTGGCCAAATTAATTTTACAAAAATCTCCTTATAATGCTAATGATTATTCGAGAAAAATATCATTCTAATTGAACAGTTATAAATAATGAAAGGATAAGGGGGTTGATTCAGAATATTATTCAATTATTGTCATGTCAATTGTATTAAGGGTATTATAGTGAATTTACGACGAAATATTGCAAGCTTTCAATTGTAGTATTTGGTCAAAGTTTTTCAACCCTTAACAATCATACGCATGAGATGGAAATCACTGGTGACAACTTTCAACGCTTGCCGCATCCACACTATTTGTTATTTTTGAAAAACGTTAATTAAGAAAGATTATCAAAACATTGTAGACCGTGAGTAAAGGGTGTTGTTTAAAAAGCTCAATTTAAAGCTATAGTTATAATAAACGTTCATTCTTGATCGAATGACTTGTAGAAAATTCAGTTTAAACGTTTGTTCAGTAAACACTGAGGGTTGCTACCCTTTAAATTTAACTATTTTTCCTTCATTAAATTTGAAATCGTCGGAAGCACGGTTTTTTTTTGTTTTGCAGTATTTTTTCACCGATGATGCCAAAGGATACGAATAATTGTACGATTAGGTTCCAATTGACGAGTGGATATTGGACCATGTGATATATCGTGATAATGACTGGTATGCGTGTGCGGTGTCTATAAGCGTCAAATTGTCCTTTTGAAAGGGGATTCAGTGGATTCGTACAACTGATCGTCTGTGTCCATTTAGCCCTAATAATGGGGACACCCCGTGTGGTCCATGACAATTCTACGGGAATGATGATTTTGGTTCAGTGGCATTCATAGTCAGTTATATATATATATATATATATATATATATATATATATATATTTACACCCTGAACGAGCAAATGGCGAACATATCTCGGGCCCAGCCGCGGAGTATAGAGGATTTGGCAATGGACCTCGATATCCCTCGGAATCCAAGGATATGTGTCATTAGCGAAAACGATTCGGATATATATGGCGTTTGTATGAACGAGATTGTAACCCAATTATCCTCTCTTTCGCGTTAACGATAGCCTCCCCTAGGCTTTGGAAAATGCCCTCATTCGACCATTACAATTTTCTCCCTTTTCCTGTGCATTCACTATTCATCCCCCATATTATTACATTCTCATGATATTTCATGTAACAATAGCCCCGATGATTTAATTGAAATTACATTTTTCGCTCAACGCCATTGTTGTATCGTTTACAACAATGGTTACGTTTTTTTTTAATTGGAATACAAAAAACTTTCGGAAAATATTATACAAAATGTAAGAGGGAAAAGAGGTTTATTGAAAAAAACGATCAAAAAGTATTTAAGAACATTGTTAAGAGACATTTGGTTTGTCGGTTTGGTGGTTTGCATTTGATTTTGTTGCTTTTCTGTAAATTCTATGCATTATAGGATTTAAGCTGCTGGATGTATGTCTATGAAGCCTTGAAATCTTAACTACAACCCCCATCCCCTTGCGAGGTAAACGGGGAAGTATTTTTTTACTTCCTTTTCCTTTGAAAATGATCCCCGATCAATTGAAGGCTTATTTATCGTTAAAAACATAATTGTTGCTTAATTTAAGTTTCACAAAATTCACTCGTATATTAATTTGGTTTATCGGTTTGGTGGTTTGCATTTGATTTCGTTACTTTTCTGTAAATTCTATGCATTATAGGATTTAAGCTACTCGATGTATGTCTATGAAGCCTTGAAATCTTAACTACAACCCCCATCCCCTTGCGAGGTAAACGGGGAAGTATTTTTTTACTTTCCTTTTCTTTGAAAATAATCTCCGATCAATTGAAGGTTTATGTATCGTTAAAAATATAATTGTTGTTTAATTTAAGTTTCACAAAATTCACTCGTAAATATACGAGTGAATTAATAAATTAAAAAAATGTATTATTTATTAAACCAATCTATTAAACGAAATTAATAAATTTGGTTTGTCGGTTTGGTGGTTTGCATTTGATTTCATTGCTTTTCTGTAAATTCCATGCATTATAGGATTTAAGGTGTCGGATGTATGTCTATGAAGCCTTGAAATCTTAACTACAACGTCCATCCCCTTGCGAGGTAAACGGGGAAGTATTTTTTTACTTTCCTTTTCTTTGAAAATCATCTGCGATCAATTGAAGGTTTATGTATCGTTAAAAATATAATTGTTACTTAATTTAAGTTTCACAAAATTCACTCGTAAATATACGAGTCAATTAATACATTTTAAAAATGTGTTATTTATTAAACCAATTTATTAAACGAAATTAATAAATTTGGTTTGTCGGTTTGGTGGTTTGCATTTGATTTCGTTGCATTTCTGTAAATTATATGCATTATAGGATTTAAGGTGTCGGATGTATGTCTATGAAGTCTTAATCTTAGCTACAACCCCTATCCCCTTGCGAGGTAAACGGGGAAGTATTTTCTTACTTCCCTTTCCTTTGAAAATAATCCGCGATCAATTGAAGGTTTATTTATCGTTAAAAACATAATTGTGGCTTAATTTAAGTTTCACAAAATTCACTCGTATATTAATTTGGTTTATCGGTTCGGTGGTTTGCATTTGATTTCGTTGCTTTTCTGTAAATTCTATGCATTATAGGATTTAAGCTGCTGGATGTATGTCTATGAAGCCTTGAAGTTTTAACTACATCCCTCATCCCCTTGGGAGGTAAACGGGGAAGTATTTTTTACTTTCCTTTTCTTTGAAAATAATCTGCGATTAATTGAAGGTTTATGTATCGTTAAAAACATAATTGTTGCTTAACTTAAGTTTCACAAAATTCACTCTTAAATATACGAGTGAATTAATAAATTTTCAAAAATGTATTATTTATTAAACTCAATTTGGTTTGTCGGTTTGGTGGTTTGCATTTGATTTCGTTGCTTTTCTGTAAATGTTATGCATTATAGGATTTAAGCTACTGGATGTATGTCTGTGAAGTTTTACAATCTTACCTACAACCCCCATCCCCTTGCGAGGTAAGCGCGGAAGTGTTTTTTTATTTCCCTTTCTTTTGAAAATAATCCTGGATCAATTAAAGATTCACTTATCGTTAAAAACATAATTGTTGCTTAATTTAAGTTTAACACAATTCACTCGTATATTAATTTGTTTTATCGCCTGTGAAAAGGGTGTGTTTTGTTTTTTTGTTGTTACTTTTTCTCTCGACAAAAGCTCGTTCCTAGCGACACATCGAGCGTTAATTTGAGAAAGTAGCTTGCTACGGATTCTGGGCTCTCATCCCCCTCGGTATGTCTTTCGTACGAAGGGGGAGTTTCGGCCCGGTGGCAGTATGACCAGGCTATATTTGTATACTTTGTGCCTTGTGCTTTTCATGAAAGTAACGAGGTCGGACGCGCTGTGGGTATATGACCAAGGGACGACGGCGAGCAAGGGTGCGGAGGGGTTGGGAGGAGGGTGGTTTGCAAAACCCGAGTCTCGTTGCGCTCGCTATATCGTGAAGGGAAAAGCAATAGTGGAGGAGAATCGTGTGCCACCAGCCCCTCGGTCCAGCCTCGTACTCTCGCTCCCTACTTCCGGTCACGTACAACCCCCATTTGCCGACGTCCTCATCCATCCTCTCGTCGTATATATCTCATGTGGTCAACGTACCTGTCGCTTATACATATACCTATAAATATATATATATATATATATATTCACGTACACGCCACGAACTTTTCCGCCACGAACGTGTGTGTCAAAAAAAAAGAATAAACAATTACGACGAGCTACGAGAATTTTTGTATTTTTTTTTCAGTCGATTTATCAAACAGGCAAACGAGATTGAAAAAAAAAACGAAGAAACATTTTACTATCCTCGGTCGTCATTAATTTGTAGAATTTTGTGGAATTCTCTGAGCTTACTAGAAATTCGAGAAATAATTAACCCAACCCCTTGGAACAACTTGCAAGTTCATTTCATTTGGAAACGAGCAATATATTGTTTTAGCCGCGGAAAAATAAAGTGAGAAGAAGTTCTTGGATCACGGTGTGATTTTTAAGCGAACCAGACAATTTTTTCAGTTTTTCTACCCTTAGCAATTTGCTTGTTTCATTCCTCACAAACTCGTTTCTCTTTGTTTCTCTTTTTCTCTCTACTCGCGTCACCTCTTTCACTATGGCAGTCTCGTTTGTATCATCAAACTCGTTGACAATTATTCATACGTGAAACGAGCGTGATAAACAGAAGAGGGTTGAATAATTGTAAAAGGGCGAGTGAGCAAAGGGGTGCGTTTGGCAGGACTTTTGAGCATAAAGCAAAAAGAGATACACGGCATGCATACAAAGACAACAAGTGATACGGAACATATTATAAATGTCTGTATATAAAGTGTGTGTGTGTGTGTGCGTGTATGTAAAAATCATCCCTACTATATGAAATAATTCGTGCAGAAATAACTACTAAGAAAAAAATTCTTCTTACATAATTATTTTTTTAACTCATAATGTAAAGTGTGAATAAAAAAATAATAATTTAAAAAACCCTCTAAACATCAGTTCCAACGTTCTAAAAACGCTTGTTGTGACCATTGGCAATTTTCATCGAAACTAATGTCGATATTCATTAATCAACAAATATATATGTACGTGAATGATGCAGCGATCTGCTGAATTCCGATTTCATGCTCCATTTGAACTATCTTTGTTTCCCATCCGACACGATAATTATACTCCGAATGAAATTTCTACGTGTATATATATATAAACGAGCGTTGATGCTTGTTAACGGATCGTTGGACATATCGTTTATTTCACTTTGCAACGATCTCTCGTATGGTATTTCTCGTTGTACCAAGTGAAACAGATATTTTGGTATTATTCATGCCAACAGCCACAGTAACGTATTTTGGTTACTATGATCGTTGCAATTCACAAATTGGATTATTTCACGTTGATTGAAAAAAGTAAATGAAACAAGAATTTAAAGAATCAATCTTGTTTATATATTACGAATATATTTGTAATTTGATTAAAAATCTTTGAATAATTTATGTAAGTACAAATGGTAGGGTGATAATTGACTGAGAAGAACTTAAAGTAAAGAATTTAAAGAATCAATCTCGTTTATAAATTACGAATATATTTGTAATTTGATTAAAAATCTTTGAATAATTTATATATTAATTGACTGAGAAGAACTTCACAATAATATACCGGAGAAGAAAAGTTCTCTGGTATATTATTGTGATTTTCTTCTCAATCAATTATTACCTTATTATTTATATTAATATAAATTATGCAAACATTTTCAATCAAATTACAAATATATTCGTAATTTATAAACTAAATTGATTCTTTCAATTGTTGTTTAAAAACGGAAATACAGAATTAAAAGAAAAATTGTATCGTAAGAGTGTTAACAAATTTCATAACAATTGACTAGACCAGAAATTCGTAATAATAAATAAGAGAATAGTTCACCGTCGGTGTTGCCTCGATGACATAAAAATCTCTGCATTCTCATCTACCTTCCTCATATCTTTAACTCCGCTTTCCTCTCATAACCCACTCGGTATCAGAACGAAAGTGGGGAACACCAAGCCAGATACTGCCTCCGGGCACAAAAACCCACCCCTATATACGAGCTTGCACAACCGACCCCGAGGATTCAGTTACAAAGTTTTTAATGGTGCAAGCTCGAGCTTTCTCTTCTCCACCCCTCCCCTCTCGCAAGTCCCTCGTGTATATATGCACCCTTCTGTTTGTTCGAGATCTCTCTCTCTCACGCAGAACTCGGTATATTCGATACCAAAAAAGCTTTTTCGTTGCGGTAAGAATTTTCTTTCTCCCATCTCGTACGCGTGAATATTCATAATCATCGTACGCGTTTCATTTTCTTTTTTTCCCTTCTTCCTGACGTTTTTTTTTTTAGTGATAGGGGAATACTCACTGGCGTACATGTCTCGTTATATTTTATTCCGGCAAGGATACTGTTTGTCAGAGAAAATTTTACTCGCCACTACAGATTATTGTCCGTAGTGGCGACATTCTTCGACATGCTGGAAGGGTTTTTCGACATTTTGTTATAAAAATGGCGAAGAATCCTTCGAGAATTCGTAGAGTTTTTGGTATAAATATTGAACAAATTGTGGGAAATATCGTAAGGGTTGTATCGGAGCAACACACTAATTCATATTGAGCTCGATCTTTGTGACATTTTTGTTTTGTTTTTTAACTTAGATACAGTAAAAGTGGAGATTAGTACTTTCGACTGACCTTTGGTGAAATTGTGAACAATTTATATTTACGATCTTTCCTACAATTTTTTGAACATTTATACCAAAAATTCTACGAATTCTCGAAGAGTTTTTGGTACAAATGTTCAAAAAATTGTAGGAAATATCGTAAAGGTTGTATCGAGACGACACACTAATTCATATTGAGCTCGCTCGTTGTGAAATTTAAAAAAAATGTTTGAAACTTCGATACAGTTAAAATTTAGTATTTCAATGGAGATCAGTACTTTTGTCTGACCTTTGATGAAATTGTGAACAATTTCTGTGGAGAACGAACAAATTATTTATTAACATAAAAAATTCCTTCCATAACGATAAAAATGTTGAAAATATTAAGGTAGTAGTCTGGTAACTTAAGACGATTTTCATGTCTTCTTTGGAGGGCGTTTTTTTGTAGGAAAATAAGAATGAATCGTTTTGGATATTTACGATGTTTTTATTTACATATTAAAGATACAAAAAAAAAAAATTTTTTTAAATTTAATAGTTCATTATTATTATTATTATTATTATTGATCAAAGTTGGCACCTCGAAAAAAAACGCGTGGGTGGCCCCGGTGATTTTGGCTCTTGATGTTATCTGAAATAAAACATTCTTGATAATTCTTAATCTATAGACATGTCATTCTGGTCGGAACGACTGAAGTTAAATTTCATGGATAAATAACAAAATGGCGGACTTTGGAAAAAAACGTTCTTTCCCATTTTGTTATTTATCCATGAAATGTAACTTCAGTAGTTCCGACCAGAATGACATGTCTATAGATTAAGAATTATCAAGAATTTTTGATTTCAGATAACATCAATAGCCAAAATCACCGGGGCCACCCACGCGCTTTCTTTCGAGGTGCCAACTTCGATCAATAATAATAATAATAATAATAATAAACAATTACATTTTTTAAACAAATTTTGTTTAGTGTATCTTTAATATGTAAATAAAAACATCCTAAATATCTCCAAAACGATTCATTTTTATTTTCCTACAAAAAAACGCCCTCCAAAAAAGACATGAAAATCGGCTTAAGTTACCAGACTGGTACCTTAAATCTCAACATTTCCACGCTCCTATTTTTCTAACGAGAAAATATCAGCGAATTTAAAGATATGGGAAAAAATGTCAAGAACATCTTAACTCAAACCACAAGTCTAAATGTCCTCACTAATAAATAAAATGTCAATCAACGATGACGATTACTCCTAAAATTGTTCTAAAAAACAAAAGAATAATTATGAGAAATAAAGATGTTAATTTTCAAATCTACAATATAATCACAAATATACATTTTATCTATTTATGAAACGATTCCCCAATGAATTTGTACAAAGTACGTGATAAAATTTGATATCATTACGATAAAATTTACGATTTTACGAGACGGGCAATATGATCATAAACACTGTGACTTTTAGAAACTTTGGTTTTCGCCCATAACCGGATAGAAACACGAGCTAAATCGCCACATAGAGACTAACGGAGAGTGAACGCACACATGGGAGAATTTGAAACTCGGCTTAAATTCACCCCCTGTTACCTCTTCATCCCTTCCTCCTAACCCCTCGTGGGGGATTCTCATCCAGGATGACGGTGGAAAGTGGCCGAGGGGTATAAGGAAGCAGAGAGTGTCGAGGGAGATTGGCACGTGTTATATACAGGAATTTCCTGATAAGCACACCGAATGCTCTTAAGGGGCTTGCTTTCCGGTCCCTATTTCTCTCTCTCTCTCTCTCTCTCTCTCTCTCTCTCTCTCTCTCTCACTCTTACTCTGTCTGTTCGTTGCTGCAGCATCAGCGAGGAGCTGATCTCTGTATATGTATTTAAGTGTAAGTGGTAGTGTATGTATGTTCACCAGTGCAAAACCCCACCAGTGTAGATATAGTTGACCGGAATGGTGGAGTATTGCGTAAGGAAGTTGTACACCAGCTCGAAATACCGAAGCTCCTTAATTAATTAGCGTTAATTAACAAACGTGCCCGAGTACCGTGCAAAGTTCTCTCTCTCTCTCTCTCTTCTCTCTCGTTACGTCCGTCTGTAGACCAGCAGCATGTTATACGTATAAAGGTCTTCTTGCATCTTAGCATGTAAAGTTCTCTCTCGTGGCCCTTTGGAACTCTCAACTCCTCGACTTGTTCGCCGTTGTCGTATGTATCCGCACTGACGAATCTCTTCAGGGACAATTCTATACGTACCTCGACGGTTCTCGCCTTTACGAATCAAATACCGGCAGTCCATTGAATTCATAAGGCAGGTTTCACGGCTCAATTTTTGTTCTACCGCGGAATGTCGAGATATTAAGGGGGGAAATAGGGTTAGGACAGCGTTTTCTCAATGATTTTCATGAATTTTTTTATAGTATAAAAAATGAATATAATTTATTGAAACTTTGAGAATATTTTATACATATATTTAAGTATATACTATAAAATGTTCGAAGAATTTCCTTGAAAAACACTGAAGATATTAGCGACTCCATATTGCAGGTCACAATCAGACTCATCATTTTTTTTTTTTTTACTTTTATTATATGTCTCTCTTCTATATGAACCTAAATGCTATCAAAAAAATAGAAAATTGAATTTTTTACAGGGGTCAAAACAAAAAAGCATGATTTTTTGCCATTTTTTACAACTTTATTTGCAAAAAAAAAATTATTTTAAATGACGATAATATTCCGATTTTAGGTTCATATAGAGCGCAATACTATGAAGAAAGTAACTGCCAATTTTCAAAACGATTGGTTGAAAACTTTTCAAACTAGCGTGTACGCAAGTTCAAAATAAGTCATTTTTAGAAAAACGCGTTTGAAAAAATAGTACCACGAAAAACAAGCAATATGGGGTCGCTAATATTTTATAGTATATACTTAAATATATGTATAAAATATTCTCAAAGTTTCAATAAATTATATTAATTTTTTATACTATGAAAAAATTCATGAAAATTATTGAGAGAACGCTGTCCTAACCCTATTTTCCCTCTTATTGGCTTATAACAATAGAACGAGTCGGAATTTTCATTTAAAATTTTGGGAACATATTTTTCAATAGTTTTACTAACAATTTATGAAATAAAAAAAAATCGATTTTTTGAACCGTCTAACCCTATTTCCGCCCTTAAGGTGCTGGGTTCCGGATTAATGGTCGAAAAAAAACTTTTATTTTATTTTGCAAAAAATCGTATTGATAATTCCCGCAGAGGAATTACTCGAAATGCTCTCCTGGTTCTGTAAATAAAAATATTCAGAACGGTATATAAACGATTGGAAGAGGAATGTGCGTGAACAGGATTTTTGATACGATTTTTATTTTATTTTTTGCGTAAAATTAAAAAGGATTGCAAATTGCCTACCCCCCTTCAATATCGGTAAAATAAAGAAATCTAGTGGAAATATTTTTTCTCCTATTTTTCATCGTACGCGGGAAGCTTTGGCAAATTATTTTTTTCGAGTATATCGGGTGAAGATGAATTGCGAGTATATTTTTTTCAATCCTCGCCTCTCGGAAGCAAATAAATTTCATTGTTGAAATTCCATACTCTGGTACAAGCCCAATTCAAACGAGCGATGGACAGGAATTTCGTTGTACAGAGATTGAAGTAAAAGGAATGAATTTAAAAAAAAAAAAAAAAAATTTCATTAGAAATATGAAAGCACAGTTGCAAGCTCATATTATTTATTATAAATTTTCATATAAATTTCTGAGAATTACAGTGTCCATCGTATTAAAATTTAAAACCCCCTATCACAGGGATAAGAATTGTTCTGTACGAGGAAAAAAAAAGTTTGAAAATTCGTCAATGTAGTAATTATAAAGAAACTATTACTAAAATATACTCAAAAGAATAATAATGTCAAATTATTTTTAACGATTTGTAAGAACCAATGACGTTTTTTTTTTGGTTTTTAACACACTGTTGTAAATATTTTGTCGTAAAAATCGTTCGTATTACATTATTTCACTCGATGCGTGATTTGTAAAAGGAACTTGTAAAAAAAAAAAATTAAAACGTTAGGAAAAGTTCGTAAAATTTTTTATTTATCATTGTAACACGCTTCACAGCTATGAAGTGACTGTTTCCTTATGAAAAAAAACCCTTCACAGTTATAGCCGTCAAAGCGGGAAGAAATCTTTTTCACCCAAATCCCTTGAGACATTTTTTCCCTTTTTTTCTTCTCTCTCGCTCTCCCTTACTCTTTCCGGACAAAACATACGCACGTACTACACAGATTGCAAGCCCACACACTGCAGTTCCTGCGGGTATTTGTCCCAGTTGGCAGGCTGCCGTGAATTTCGTCTCTCTCTCCACTGTGACGCTGTACAACCCCTCGCGAAATCGTCTCTTTCTTTTGAATCAAGGAATCGCCTCGTTGCACCTGCATTTCGCGCGTGCCCTAATGTCCTTGGGAATGTCAAAATGCATCTGAAGAATAACGAAGGTCACGACGGTCGACCAAACATTCGATTTAACCCTTGTGCTTTCTCATCTCGAATATATATATATATACAAAGAATTTCAAGAAATTCCCTGGCGAAATCGACTCTTTTCTTTGAATCAACGAATCGCCTCGTTGCACCTACATTTCGCCCGTGCCCTAATGTCCTTGAGAATGTCAAAATGCAACGGAAGAACAACGAAGGTCACGAGAGTCGACCAAACCTTCGATTTAACCCTTGTGCTTTCTCATCTCGAATATATATATACATTAGGGCGATTTTTTTTTTTTCGACTATTGTTTTTTTCAGTCTCCACTCAAAATTTTGTTGGATATGTCGAAAAAGAAATTCCCTAAAAGTTACAGCCCTTAATATTAATTCTAAGTACTCTCCTAAAGCGTGAGAAGATTTTCCATCTAAAATACACGTAAATCGATTTTTTTTTTTTCAAATTTCTATAACTCAGCCGCATTTTATGCTATCATATTGTTCTTGGTTTCAATTTACTCAGAGGTAATCTAAAATAATCTAAAAAAGTGCCTTTTGCGGCCAAAGTGTAAATTGTACTGGTGAGTTGGTACGGGTCACTGAAGTTGATTTTTACCCAAAATTCTCGTTTTTTTGCTGTTATCTCCGAAACAATTAACTTTACGAAAAAAATGCAAATGAAAAATTTGTTGGAAATTTAATTTCCTACAAAAAAGGTCCTATCGACCCAATTGCTTAGATCAAAAGTTCTTCATATATTGAACTTTAACTCAGAGTAGTATAAAATTTATCAAATATGAAATATTAAATAATAAAAAATAAAAAAAAGTTCAATATCTCAAGAAATATTAATCTACGTAATTGGGTCGATAGGACCTTTTTTGTAGAAAATTAAATTTCCAACTAATTTTTCATTTACATTTTTTTCGTAAAGTTAATTGTTTCGGAGATAACAGCAAAAAAACGAGAATTTTACGTAAAAATCAACTTCAGTAACCCGTACAAACCCACCAGTACAATTTACACTTTCGCCGAAAAAAGCACTTTATTAGATTGTTTTATTCTGAGTAAATCGAAACCAAGAACAATATGATAGCATAAAATGCGGCTGAGTTATAGAAATAAAAAAACAAAAAAATTCGACTTACGTGTATTTTAGATGGAAAATCTTCTCACGCTTTGGGAGAATACTTAGAATTAATATTAAGGGCTGTAACTTTCAGGGAATTTCTTTTTCGACATATCCAACAAAATTTCGGGTGGGAATTGAAAAAAAAAAAGAATAGTCGAAAAAAAAAAAATCGCCCTAATATACATACAAGGAATTCCCCCGTGAAATCGACTCTTTTCTTTGAATCAACGAATTGCCTCGTTGCACCTACATTTTGCGCGTGCCCCGATGTCCTTGAAAATGTCAAAATGCAATGGAAGAACAACGAAGGTCACGAGGCTCGACCAAACATTCGATTTAACCCTTGTGTTTTCTCATCTCGAATATATATACATACAAGGAATTCCAGGTCAACTAAACAGTACTCAAGAACTATTAAATTCTTCGTCGTCAATTTTTCCGTTATCGAGACAAAACTTTTTTCACAAAAAGGCTGCATTTTTCGAGTACCACTTGAGGGAATAAAAAATAATGTTCGAAGACTATTACTGGGAGAAATTTTTTTCCAAGGGTGTTATACTCCCTTCAATTAAATCGAATGGAATTTAAATACATTTTATGTCCCACTTGAATATTTCAAAGGCAGATTTGGAATTCGTTTAATTCTTCACATACCACGAACTAAATATGTACATAATTCCACATGAGAGGAACAGAAAACTTATAAATTCTGGATTAAATTATCATGTCTATATGAAGCACCGAATTTTCGTACAAAGTGAATCCTTTTTCGTTCATTTTTCAATGCAAATTTTATGAACGTCCAGTTACTGTATTACCTACCCTCCGGAATGCGGACGGTGATCATTGTTCTATTATATAATATTCATTCATCACATTGAGGATTTGAATTAATTATGAGTATATCGAAGAGAAGGACCGCACTTGAAATATTGTGAATTTATATTAACCGTCCAATTAGGTAACCAGCTCGACGAATGTGCCCTCTCTCTCTTTCTCATATACATTTAACCATTTTGTTCCCCACTACCGTTCAACTCATTTTCCTTGTATCTCCTCTTTGCTACCGGTACTTCTCGCTATATCCACCTATACACACCGCTCTATACCTGCAATTTCACAAAGTGGTGCTGCAGGTACGTACCTAAACGACTCTGTGCTCTCTTGGCATTTAAGCTTCACCGTGGTAATGCTACTACCAAAATACGTTCATTGCTCTCTCCCTTTCTCTCGTGCTCTTGCCTCTTTCTCTTGCGCTTCCTCTTTTCGATCCTGCCTCCAGAGTCTAAAGAATCAACCCTCAACGACGTTTATTCGTTTTTACCCAAAGTCCACTGTCTTTTCTCTCGAGAGAGGAAGAGAGAGAGAGAGAGAGAAACGTCTCTCTCTCCTTTTTCCCTTTCTCTGAGTACCGCAAAATGGGCGGTTGTAATTTTTTTTTCCTCTTCAGTAATGGCCGTCTCTTTTATGCAATCTCGTTGAAGTAGCGTGTCTGCGTCATAAAAACTTTGCAATCCATTGAATTCTTAAATTTGCTGAATCCACATTTTTTTTCTTCTTTTCATCCCCTCAAAACCTCGTCAATGTCTTGCTCGGACGTTATTCACAACCGGGATGTATGAAAATCGTTGAAAATTTTTATTTCACAAGATAGAGAAATGTGAAAAATTTTCGTTGCGTTTGCTGATCGCGCGGTATACATAATGGAATTTTAAGGAAACGAATGACATATTTTTTTAATACAGTTTTCCAGTTGATCTGTACTTTTTCTTCTCATTCATGTTGGATCCAATCTTCAATCAAAAAAACTGTATGAGGAATGTGAATTATTTTTTTGTAAAGAAATCAATGAAATGTTGAGTGCACGAACGTTTTTAGCATTTTTATAAGACAATAAAATAATAAAATTGTTTATCAGTGTTAAAAACATATCCTGTACTACATTCCATCACTCATTATCGGTGGATAATCGACAACAGCATTTAAAAACGATAATTAAAATGTACTCCCTAATAAAGCTAATTTAAGGAGGGAAATAGGGTTAGGACAGCGTTTTCTCAATGATTTTCATGAATTTTTTTATAGTATAAAAAATGAATATAATTAATTTAAACTTAGAGAATATTTTATACATATATTTAAGTATATACTATAAAATTTTTGAAGAATTTACTTGAAAAACACCAGGGATATTAGCGACCCCATATTGCAGGTCACAATCAGACTCAGCATTTTGCGTACATTCTGGAAGCCGCAATTTTCATCTTAAATCAAACGAGGTTGGAATTTACTTTTATTATATGTCTCTCTTCTGTATGAACCTAAATGCTATTAAAAAAATAGAAAATTGAATTTTTTACAGGGGTCAAAACAAAAAAGCATGATTTTTTGCAATTTTTTACAACTTTATTTGCAAAAAAAAATATTTTAAATAATGATAATATTCCGATTTTAGGTTCATATAGAGCGCAATACTATGAAGAAAGTAACTGCCAATTTTCAAAACGATTGGTTGAAAACTTTTCAAACTAGCGTGTACGCAAGTTCAAAAAAAGTCGTTTTCCGCAAAACGCGTTTGAAAAAATAGTGACCGCTCGGTTATACACGTGGCGCGCTATATAACAATGAAGCGAGTCGGAATTTTCATTTAAAATTTTGGGAACATATTTTTCAATAGTTTTACTAAAAATTTATGAAATAAAAAAAAAATCGATTTTTTGAACCGTCTAACCCTATTTCCCCCTTTAAGACTCACATAACCCTGCGCCCGCTGAAAACCAAGTAAATTTGAAAAATTATTATAAAGGTTATATGGTAAAAAAAATATTAAATTATTGCTTTTACATTTTTTATTAACTTTTCAACTATATGAAAAAAAATTAAAAAAATTTTTTAAACAATATTAACATTATTTTTTACTGGTATAAATGCACTATTGATGAAAACCATGGCGCCTCCTTGTCGACATCATAACTTCATAAAAAGTTATCCAATCTGCAAAAATAAAAAAGAATTTAGTAAAATAATGTAATAGTAATAGTCTGATGGAGGGATTTTTATTTATTTTTTCAAAATTAAGAAATTACAATCTTTCAGACTTTAGTATGCAATTGAAAAAAAAAATGAGTGTTTAATAATTTATCAAAAATTGTCCAACCCAAAAATTAAAAAAAACCTCTCGTCAGACTATAGAGAAAATCACTCTCAAGATTAACAAAAAAAAAAGAGTTAAAAAATATTAAAAATTTACTGAGTTATCGTGCTGACACTGTCCAGAAATATAGTTTCGAGAAAAACGCGTTCAAATAATGTTAATATTGGAAAAAAAAAATTTGTAATTTTTTTTCTTGTAGTTGAAAAGTTAATGAAAAATGTGACATCGGCAATTAAATTTGTTTTTCATCATATAACCTTTATAATAATTTTTCAAATTTACTCGGTTTTCGGCGCGCGCAGGAGTATATGATCCCTTAATGAGTACGTAATGCTGTACATCGACATATATACAATATATTTAAAATACAGCAATCATTTACTTTTTACATGCATTTTATCGCCCTCACACAATGCCAAAGAAACATTCCCGGCTATTTGCAATCGATTAAAACGATTGAGTATATATACTATAAATAAATATATATACAATGGAATAAGAGTGAGTACTTTGGGGACTGTTTCCAGCGTCATTTTCTGCGTCTCCGAACTTGGGAGCTTATACGATTTTCCAGAACCCTCTCATCTGTTTTCTCTTACCGCGGTCATGGCTCCTTTCGTCACGAGCTTTCTCCAGAGGATACCACAAGTTCGAGTCAGAGAAAGAGCACGCAAAGAGAGAGAAAGAGAGAGAGAGAGAGAGAGATAGAGATAGAGAAGTCACAGTACAAAAATTCGCTTTTATCATTTCGTTTCTCTGGTCTGGGCCACTTTCTATGTGTTGAATAACAGGAATAACTCGTAACCAAGCATGGGAATGCAACTCACAAACACGCAATACCGCAGAGAAGCGACAGAGAGAGAGAGAGAGAGAGAGAGAGAGTGAGAAAGGATCGGCGCGAAAGCGTGCGAGGGGGAGAAGGAGGGAAAAAAAGAGTGTGTCATTTCACGACCGCCAGACGCGTCCGTTTCTCATTTTACGATCGAATTTACGCGATCCCAGCGCACGATGCAAACCTCATTTCGCTTTTATCGAGACCAGCCCCTTTCGCCCCTCTGTTTCCTCGTAAAACCCTTTGCCGTGATACCCCACGTGACACACACATACACACATATTCTGGATGACTTGCATTGTGTGGGTATGCTTTGGCAATGCTGCTCGATACCGTTAAACGAGAAGCATTGTCCTATGGTCGTTTCGCTAGCCGGAGAAACGATAAAATTCGCTACATCGGCTAATAATAATTCTAATCTTCGTCCTGGGTGTATGAATGATAGACCCCATTATTCCTCGGTCATAATCCGGATTAATGAAAGAACTTTTCGCGATGGTTCTCGATTACTCTTTCTCGGGTTAACGTCGCACTGACCACGCAAGAAGAACCGAGATCCACCGAAATTGGGGTAGGTCAACCGAGGATGTTGGTACAGCAGGGAGGAAGTTTCGAAATCTTACACACTATACTAAAGCTGGAGAGCTTGTACGTTTGTACGTTTGTATGTTTGTACGTTTGTATGTTTGTTCGAACGCGCTAATCTCAGGAAATACTGATCCGATTTGGAAAATTTTTTTTTGCATCAGATAGCCCATTTATTCGGGAAGGCTTTAGCCTATACAACTTTATGCTACGACCCTAATCTTACTATCTTACTATTATACTACTGCATCTATACTATACTATAATAAAGCTGAAGAGTTCGTTTGTTTGAACGCGCTAATCTCAAGAAATACTTATCCGATTTGAAAAATTCTTCAAGCATTGGATAGTCCATTTATTCAGAAAGGTTTTACACCATATAAGTTTATACTACGGACCTAAGGAGCGGCGACGGCGGCGCGTTCAATCGGGGAACGGAAATTTAACGCGGGTGAAACCGCGGGGCGCAGCTCGTATTAAATATACGGTGTGACGATATTTTTTTTCTCCTTTTCCAATATTTCTCACTGTCGTCTGTGACCTTAGTTTTTTTTTACGATTTTTTTTCACTGAAAAAACGGAACCTTTATGCTCAAACTCACTCACACGTCCGTCCGTCCGTTCGTCTGTCGGGTCTCTGACTCCTAAATGGTTCAACTTATCAATTTAAAATTTGGCATGCAGCTAGAGTTCAATGTTCTGATGGTGGTCTTCGAGGCATTTTTGTAAAAAAAATTTTTTCGACAATATAGAGGAACCGAAATGTACGATGGCGAAAAAAAAATGTCGTCAGGTTGTAGCGAGTGGGGTATCGTTTGAAAGGGCTTACTTTGAGGATTGAACAAATATTCTTTTTGAGCAATATTTTTAATAATATCCATGAAAATTTTCGTTTTTTAGTATATTCTCCTCTCTGAATTTCGAAACTGCATCGAAAATTCTGAAATAATTCTGCTGTACAAAGGCGTATGGAAAGTTTGAAGGAAGACTGTAGGGATTACGAAATTGTCATTGTTTTTTGGGATTCATGAAACTCAATGACGCTATCTAGTGTCTATAGCAATGATGTCAATGACAAGTGATTTCACTTTGGGAAATGGTACGGAAGCTTTGGCGCATGAAGTACGTTCGTGGTTGATCGATTTTTCTTTTCCATTCATATTCGTTTTTCACGTTTGTTTTTTGGGTCGAGGGGTGGTTCGACCGTTATGAATATTCTTCTTTGGATATTTTCGTGATTCAACGACGACTCAACGACGAATCCCAATTTTGTCCGTATTGCGTCGAGAGCGGGGCGTCTCGCAATCGACTATGATGTATTCCTGAATTTATTGACTTGTATGCCGCGAGGATGCGGTAGGTATGAGCGAGAAAGAGTTAACGAATTTTGGCATCAGGCCTTAACGCCGCAGCCACTGTTTTGTTCGTGGTCCTCCAGTGGCTCCATCTATATGTATATACCAAAAAGCGTCAGCAGCAGTGAAGAGGAACGAGTTGGCTGTTTCGGTTGCTATACCGCATGAGCTTTCGGGCTCGCGCTAGCCGAGAGGAAGTTGATAAAGCTCTCGGCTCTGTGGGGGGGTTCGCGTTGGAAAAAAGCTTTCGGGCAATATCGACGTTTTACTTTTCGCCATGCTTACCGGAAAAGGCACCGCACACATCGTCGTCTAGTGTCTCGCCAACCGGCAATACCCTGTCTGCTTTAGATTTTTCGCCATCACTTGTGCTTGAGCCCCACTTTCAAATACCAAAACCCTTTTCACACGGGATAAAGCTGTCTGTCGACAGGCGATAACGTTACTTTGAAATAACTCGAGGATTTTATTTATTTATTTAGCCAATCATTTATTTTATTATGAATATCGATTATTTAGGAATCTCAACAACATTACCACAGTGGTATTATTGGGGGATGTCTAGGGTTGGGAATTTAATAACTTTTTGACGATTTTCATGAAATTAAAACGCATTGGAACGATGTTACCGGGATAGCAAGGGCTCACTTATCCCTGCGCGCGCTGGAAACCGAGTAAATTAAAAAAATTATTATAAAGGTTATATGGTGAAAAAATAAATAAATTCTTGATTTCACATTTTTTATTAACTTTTCAACTATGGGAAAAAAAATTAAAAATTTTTTTTTTTCAATATTAACATTATTTTTTAGGGGTATAAGTGATCTACTGATGAAAACCATGGCGCATCCTTGTCGACATCATAACTTCACCAAAAATTGTCCGATCTGCAAAAACAACAAAGAATCTAGTAAAATAATGTGGTAGCAATAGTCTGACGGAGGGAATTTATTTATTTATTTTCTAAAATAAATAAATTACAGTATTTCAAACTTTAGTATGCAGATTAAAAAGAAAAAAATAGTGTATTATTATTAAAAAAAAAATTGTCCAACCAAAAAATTAATAAAATCCTCTCGTCAGACTATAGAGAAAATAATTATCAAGATTTAAAAGAAAAAATACTTGAAGAATATTAAAAATTGACCGAGTTATCGTTTTTAAAAATTATTATAAAGGTTATATGGTGAAAAAAAAATTAAATTCTTGATTTCACATTTTTTATTAACTTTTTAACTATGGGAAAAAAAAATTAAAAAATTTTGTTCTTTAATATTAACATTATTTTTGACGGGTACAAATGGACTACTGATGAAAACCATGGTGCCTCCTTGTCGACATCATAACTTCACCAAAAATTGTCTAATCTGCAAAAATAAAAAAGAATCTAGTAAAATAATGTGGTAGTAATAGTCTGACGGAGGGATTTTATTTATTTTTTCTAAAATAAAAAAATTACAGTATTTCAAACTTTAGTATGCGGATCAAAAAGAAAAAAATAGTGTTTAATAATTTATAAAAAATTGTCCAACCAAAAAATTAATAAAATCCTCTCGTCAGACTATAGAGAAAATAATTATCAAGATAAAAAAAAAAAAAGTTAAAAAATATTAAAAATTGACTGAGTTATCGTACTGACACTGTCTAAAAATATAGTTTCGGGAAAAACGCGTTTAATAATGTTAATATTTAAAAAAAAAAGTTTTAATTTTTTTTCTTATAGTTGAAGAATTAATAAAAAATGTGAAATCAACAATTTAATTTTTTTTCACCATATAACCTTCATAATTATTTTTCAAATTTGCTCGGTTTTAAGCGCGCGCAGGGGTATGTGAGCCCTTAGAATAAAATTGAAAAAAAAACACAATTTTTCGCAATTGTTAAAGTCCCCCTTTTAAAAGTTTATTAAAGAACAAAAAAAGAAAAACGCAATTGTTTCCATCAAATTTGCATGAGTATTAAAATTCGAACGAATTTTTTTTTCTACATTTATTATTCGTTTTACTTTATGTAAAAACAATTCCTTGTCTTTGACGAATGTATGAGATAGCTACAGCGATCTTGTAGTTAAAACAGTCGTGTATTAAGGGGGCAAATAGAGTTAGGACAGCGTTTTCTCAATGATTTTCATGAAATTTTTTATAGTATAAAAAATGAATATAATTTATTGAAACTTTGAGAATATTTTGTACATATATTTAAGTATATACTATAAAATTTTTGAAGAATTTCCTTAAAAAACACCGAAGAGATTAGCGACCCCATATTGCAGGTCACAATCAGACTCAGCATTTTGCGTACATTCTGGAAGCTGCAATTATCATCTGAAATCAAACGAGGTTGGAATTTACTTTTATTATATGTCTCTCTTCTATATGAATCTAAATGCTATCAAAAAAATAGAAAATTGAATTTTTTACAGGGGTCAAAACAAAAAAGCATGATTTTTTGCCATTTTTTACAACTTTATTTGCAAAAAAAAAATCATTTTAAATAATGATAATATTCTGATTTTCGGTTCATATAGAGCGCAATACTATGAAGAAAGTACCTGCCAATTTTCAAAACGATTGGTTGAAAACTTTTCAAACTAGCGTGTACGCAAGTTCAAAAAAAGTCGTTTTCAGATAAACGCGTTTGAAAAAATAGCAAAATGCTAAGTCTGATTGTGACCTGCGATATGGGGTCGCTAATATCTTCGGTGTTTTCCAAGGAAATTCTTAACAAATTTTATAGTATATACTTAAATATATGTATAAAATATTCTCAAAGTTTCAATAAATTATATTCATTTTTTATACAATAAAAAAATTCATGAAAATCATTGAAAAAACGCTGTCCTACCGTATTTCCCCCCTCAATGGCTTATAACAATAGAACGAGTCGAAATTTTCATTTAAAATTTTGGGAACATATTTTTCAATAGTTTTACTAACAATTTATGAAATTAAAAAAAAAATCGATTTTTTTAACCGTCTAACCCTATTTCCTCCCTTAAGGCTTTCAAAATTACTTGCTCATGCTGAAAGGAAAATGAAGTTATAATGGATCTAGAGTGAAGAGCCTTAATTCTTTTTCTTAACGCAGTAACGAACTTACGACTCGTTCTCTGTTCCCTCTACGTATATCTCGCTTTGTACTTTTTTTTTCAATATAAGAACGACTTTTGTTCAGCTCCTATTCCGTGTTTCGAATATTTTTACTCGAGCATAACCGAGCCACGACAAAGCGAAAAGTTTACGGAGTGTACTTCGTAGTTCGTGGGTTAGCACAGCTAAAAATGAGCTTTTTTTTTCATTCAACATATTTCTCTTTCGCTTTTGCCCTTTATTACGATTGTTTTTCATTGTTATTATTTAATAACGATTTTCTTTTTCGTCTCTACATTATTTAACGTGTTGCTTTACAATTTATTTTGCCACATCGTAATAATTGAAGGGATCGTTTGACCACGTTAGTTATGGAAATGTCAGTGTCTCTATGGTCGAGAATTTTCATGTACCACGGCTTCATGCTTATTCGTGTATCCACCGTATTGCACAAAAGTTTCGCTTATTTCCCCCGCCAAGGAGAAACTTGATCCAGAGATCTCGGTGATCAAAGGGAAGGAAAATGGCGAGGGTTTCGCGCCAAACCGAACTTGCATTTCTCAACGGTGGGCTTTTCGTTTGAGAGCTACATTCCCTCCCCCAAACCCCTCTCTTTCTCGCTCTCTCTCTCTCTCTCTCGCTGCTCTCTATACGATACGGCGAGTTTGAGCGATTTGATTTTCACTCGGGCGAAAATTTGCATCCAACATCCCGTTTCGCGCTTCCAACGATCTATATGTAACGCGAATCGGTACCGAGCACTGTGTGTGTTTATTCAGGAGGATCTAATGAAGGAAAAAAAGGCGAGGAAATACAAGACGGTAATGACAAAGTTTGAGGCATGACAATTGGATGGAAATTCTTTTGTCGAGTTTTTTGGTTATTGTTGTGTTTCGTGGATTAGTGCTGTAGCGTGATTGTAATGAAAATTTGTCTATTGAAGAATTTTTAGGCTTCCGTAAACAAAAATGAAAAATTTGTCCGTCCGTAGGTCCTGTAACTCCGAAACGGTTTAACCGATCGACTTGAAATTTGACACGCAGCTGAGTTGATAAGTTGATATTTTGATCGATTTTTTTCTTCGAGGGCTCAGATACCCCTGAAATTTTCATAAAATCGATTTTTTTTACGGATTTTTATTCTTTATACTTCTAAGAATCTTTTTACAAGAAACTTTTAAGAAAATTCCACTCCATTACAAAGTTGTAGTAATAAATGTGAGACTAGTCGTAAGATCACGTTGTACATACCAGAAACTATGTTTTTAGACAGTGTCAGTACGATAAGTGTTAAGTGATTTTTTTCGATTATCGCGTTTTTCACATTGATTTTTTGAGTTTTCGACAAAATGTCGGTGTTATTTGAAATCAGCGGAAATTTTCCGATGGAATAGGGTATCGAAAAATTGAAAAAAAAAGAAAAAACATTTTTTGTAATTTTTGGCCCACCTTTTCGGAAACCTAAAAATCTCGAAATTTCAAATAGACATAACTTGGCTCCCGCTTCATCGATTTTGGGTTTTGACGAGCGTTTTCAAAATGTCTCGAGTAGACTTAGAGAATGCATTTTGGATCATCCCGATATCTCAATTATTGTAGCCGTGAGAGCAGGTTGAAAATCGGCGAAAAAAATGAGAAGGGGTATGTATGGAGAAATTCGCAAAAATCGATGGTCCGACTTTAAAAATCTGTGAAAAATCGAAAAACAATGATAGCACAATGATTCAAGCGCCATTTTAAAGGTTTTTCGAACACGAAAAGAATGAGTACAGAGTGGGGTTCCAACTCCATCGGGAAGCAACGTTACAGCGATTTTAGTGAAGCCACTTCTTTTTGGCCGAAATGCAAAAAAATTTTGAATTTTTAAATTTTCTTTTGGGACGCTATATCGATGTATTTTGACTCGCTGATTACTAATTCAGTAGCCATTTCTTTGAAAAACTCGAAATTTCATTGGAATTCGTCCAAAAAGTGATTTTTTTCGTTTTTCGCCTTTTTTTCATTGATACTTTGAGATTTCGACTGAAATCGGTGTTATTCGTGATCGTCGAAATTTGATTAAAAATCGTCCAAAAAGTTATTTTTTTTTATTTCTGGTTTTTTCCATTGATTTTTTGAGTTTTCTACAAAAACTCGGTGTTATTAGAAATCAGCAGAAAATTTCTGTTCGAATAGGGTATCGAAACATTAAAAAAAAAGGAGAAAAAAATTTGTCATTTTTTGCCAACCTTTTCGGAAACCTAAAAATCTTGAAATTTCAAACGATCATAACTTGGCTCCCGTTTCATCGATTTCGGGTTTCGACGGGCGTTTTACAAAACGTCTCGAGTAGACTTACAAGGAAAGTACCCGAGTTGTCCCCCTCCAATTTTGTTGAAATTCATGGATGTTTATACTTAAGGGTACTACTTAAGTGTGTCAGCCCTTAATGACAAATTTGACGACTGAAAAAATGCTCTTTAACTTATTAACCACTCGACTGTTGCCTAACTCTCAGAGGTTCATTTTTTTCGATGAATTTTAGGGCGTTGATATGCGACATTGAATTTTTTAACTCAAAGGCTTTAGATCTATTTTTCGTTTTTTTCTTTTTACCAGGATTCTTCATTTCCGAGATATTTGCCATCTTTTTTTTTGAAGGATCGGGCCTGGAACCGTCAATATATGTACATAAGCCAATGTACCCGATGAAAACTCTTCGTTCGCGTCGCTAGTTGATAAATGGGCACATTCGAAAAGTGACGCGAAGCTTGACGAGCCTCAAGTGCATCCGACAGGGATGACGTTTTTCGGGGAAGAGAGAGAGTGGAGTTAAACGTCGAATACACTCGAGATTGGCAACTGGCTACAAGAATAGTCACGATCAGTCGTTCTTCTCCGATCTATATATATATATATATATTTACACGAGTTAATCGATGATATATACCTTGTTTGCATTATTGACGTCACTGAAGACTCAAGTTTATTTTAAAAGGTCACGGAGGTGAAGCTTACACAACCCTTTTTAACTGGTCGAGAAAAAAAAATCCTATCGAAAATGCCAAACGACGAATCATTGGAAATGTCTTCACGATCATGTAAATAAATATTCAGATTGGAATATTAAGAATTGTAAACGATTTTTTTGAAAATAAATTCTAAATTGAAAAAAATACAAAATTGCTATTTTTTCATATAAATACGAAACGATTTCTCGATTATTTTTTATATGATTTTTCTTATAGAACAAAAGAAAACGTTTTTTTCGCGTGGAGCAACCCCTTAAAAGTCTGAGTGTCGTAATTCGGTACATTCGTTGTATCGGTTTCCAATCAAATTCATTGTTGAGAATTAAGTGTCTCGTCCTTCATCTCTTTGACTAGAACAACGAAAAAAACTCTCCTGCGAACACGCTTTGCATATACGTTGTAAAAAATAAATTCATTTTTTTATGAATTTTCGTAGAAATTCTTTCCCGCATTCGTGTCGTATTTTTTCCCAACCGTTCCTTTGTTAACAGTGACTGTGAGCTATTTCACGGAGAAAAAAGTGTTACAGCAGCGAAGAATCAAATTTGCCATTTTACTGTTCAATTCCCGTTCGTGTTTTTTTTTTTTTCGAATTCTGTATTGTCTTTCCGAGCTTCACTCTGTTTCTGTCGTTGTAATATATAGAAAATAGTGAACAGCACGAAGGATATTGTTGATGATAATAATCGAAAAAAATATTTAAAAAATATATTGGAGTTTTTTTTTCGAGATCTTTCGAGGCTTTTTGATTTTTGCAAACTGCCTCGAGGACCATTTGAGGAACACCTCACTCCAGCTGCATGCCAAATTTCAAATTAATAGGTTACACCGTTTAGAAGTTAGAGGCCTAGAAAGTTGGACAGACAGACGGACAGACGGACAGACACGCGCTTCCCGTTAAAAGCGTTCAATTTTTCGGTACGAAATCTCAATAATAAATTAATCTACAACTGTATAGAATTCTCTCTCGGCAGTCCAGCTGCGAGACGCAAGTTCATTTTATTTCACTGAATACTGTACAGGCATTTCGTTTAAGTATCGCTCGGAATGTTTTTTCTTATTAACTTATAAAAAAAAAAAAAAAAAACAATGTATATAAAAAATATTGACTAATCGCGAAATGTATCTGCACCTTAGCAGAAACAATGATTGACAATCTCGAATGACAAATGAATCATTGTCTGCATAAACGAACGACTTATTTTCTCTATTTTCTATCAACACTCTGATCATCATCGATTTGTCTTACTGAAAAATAATTGAAAAAGAATTGAAAAATAATTGAAAATAATTGAAAAATAATTGAAAAATAATTGAAAATAATTGAAAAATAATTGAAAAATAATTGAAGAATAATTGAAAACATAATTGAAAAATAATTGAAAAAATAATTGAAAAATGATTGAAAAATAATTGACAAAAAAACAATGTGCATAAAAAATTGACTAATCGCGAAATGTATACTGTACGCAACTTAGCAGAAACAATGATTGCCCAACGACAAATTCATCATTGTCTGCATAAACGAATGGCTTATTTTGACTATCTTCTTTCACCATTGTGATCATCATCCGATTTGTCTTATCGAAAAAAATAATTGAAAAATAAATCATTCACCATACTCCATGCATACACGCACCGCCCTTAAAAAATTTTCTTTCACAATTACACGTGCATACCAGCCGCCATTATCACACTTTCTTTTTTCTTGCACGCCATCGATTCCCGTCTCTTTGTCAGCATGAGCTGTATCTCCGGCAATGATTTGCCCTTGGTTTCCGGCAATACGACAATACTATAAATCATGAGAAAAATCATGAGCAAACAGTACAACCAAAAGACATATTTCTCCGACATGATGTCCACCATCGGTTGATAAGTTTTGCTCGTTAAAAATGCAAACGCCGCCGATGTCATGTTAACAAAGCACGTAGCCATGCTCTTGATGTTAGGCGGAAACATTTCGCTGATAAGTGTACTCGGCACCGGCATTATACCAACGGCGAGACTCATTTGAAACATAATAATCGATATTATCGGTAGCCATTGCAAGAGCTTATCGTTCGAGTCAAAGCCCAAATCCAACAATTGATAATCAATGCCGAGCAATAAAAATGCAACAGCCACACCGAGACTCGAGAAACATAGCATAATTGTTCGGCCGCAAGCGTCATTCGTGTACGTTGTTACCCAACCCGCTACGATCCCTAAAACGCCAACTAAAATGACAACGTTCGACGGCGCAATGACGGTAACACCGGCGTTCTTAAGTATTATTTCCATGTAAAAAGACATTGTCCAAAGACCACTCAATTGCACAAGTATATAAACAATATTAACGAGCATAACAGCTTTACGATTAATCGGCAACATTATCTCGCGAAATTTGTCCATGTACGTGAACGTCTGTTTGAACGATGTAAATTGTTTGATAGTTTCCAATTCTTGTGTCACATCGACACCACGATTGTACCATTCGAGGGATGATTTAGCCTCGTCTAATCGTCCGCGAATAACGAGATAATGGGGTGACTCGGGTTTCAAATAGAACGACACAACGAACAAAAGATTGGGCACGAGACTGGCACAAGAAAATATCCACATTGGTGTGTAAGCACCGATAATATTGCCCAAAACATTGCCAACCGGTAAACCTTGCGTTATAAGACCCACCAAAGAGCCGCGAATCTTTGGATATGATATTTCACCGATGTAGAGCGGAAAAGTACTGTAATACATTCCCATACCTATTCCGCTCAGTATACGCGACACGTAAACCCACGTTATTGTATTTGCCATCAAGAGACAGGCCCAACCAATTGCCAATGGTATACCGGTGTAAAGTACCGACGCTCTGCTGCCAAATTGTTCGATGCTTATTACACCGACCAAAGCACCGAAAACACGTCCAACTCCTATTATCGCTGCTACCCAAGATGCCTCGGAATTTGTTGCCGGCAATTCGGCATCGGGACTCGCGAACTTTGCCAGATAAGGTGATGACCATCCACCAACCATTCCAACCACTATCGACAGCATAAACACTGCGGACATATTTATTTAAAAATTAGGATTACGGTGAATTTCGTACATTTATGTGAGAGATGAATTTTCGTTTTGAAATTTAGAGATTTTTTTTAGGATCTGTTTATACACTCGAGCGAGATAAATTTATGGGCTCATGTATCCACGAAATTTTCAAAAAATCGATTTGCCTTTATGGATTTTTATTCTCTATACTTTTGAGAATTTTGTCTAAAAAAAACTTTTAAGAAAATTCCACTCCGTTACAAAGTTATAGCAATAAATGTGACCGGACATTGGGTTGGGATGGCTACCCCCCAGAAACTTTAAACGCGTTTTAAGACAGTTTTTAGACAGTGTTGGCACGACAACTCAGTCAATTTTTAATATTATTCAACTTTTTTTTTTTTAATCTTGACAATAATTTTCCTCTATAGTCTGACGGTGGGGTTTTTTTTTTATTTTTCGTTGGACAATTTTTTATAAATTATCAAACACTAATTTGTTTTTTTAAATTGCATACTAAACTTTGAAATACTGTAATTTCTTTATTTTCGAATAAAAATAAAAATTCCCACCGTCAGACTATTGCTACTACAGTATTTTACTAGATTTTTTTTTTCATTTTTGGAGATTAGATAATTTTTGGTGAAGTTATGACGTCGACAAGGAAATATCATGGTTTTCATCGTTAGTTCATTTTGTTAAAATTAAGAGAAAAACATTTTTTATTTTTTTTTCTTATAATTGAAAAGTTAATAAAAAATGTGAAATCAATAATTTATTTATTTTTTCACCATATGATCTTTATAGTAATTTTTCAAATTTACTCGGTTTTTAGCACGCGCAGCGGTACGTGAGAGCTTAACTGTAAATTTCGGGAGGTGAACCGAACGTTTTTCTCAATCAAACGGCGCCGTACTTATTTTCTTATCAGTTCGCACGGCATTTCGTTTTTCAACTCAAGTAAACAAACGATGTTTGATTAGGTGTATCCATTACAATATCGTAAGACGTAATAACGATGCGTTTGAAGACTTACCGTCAGCGGCTGCCAGCCATTGAGGCCAAACTGTTGGCCTCTTCGAGGGTTTTGATACTTCGAACACGGTCGAGGCCATTTCAATAAATCTTTGTCAATCGATTCCAATGATGCTTCACACAGTCTCTCTCTCTCTCTCTCTCTCTCTTTCTATATTTTTCTTCCTTCAACAAACCGAGATGATGCACGGGCTTCGATGCTTCTTGCAGACTCTTCCCGTTGATCCTTAAATCTCAGCCTGCAGAGGAATGTACTCTTTGTCATCTTACATCGTTTTTTTCTTTTTTCATTCTTACTCAAAATTTCTAGATAAGGAATATAATTTACAATCCGTAAGAGTTATCAAAGGTTGTCAGCTTGTGGAATTTATATGCAAGGCACGGTCACGGTCTCTCTATATTTCAATGTCTATGCAATATGCTTGAGGGAAAATATCACCGGTTGGTATTTCATAACTAGCGATGTCACACGCAAACAGCAAATATTTGTATAGTTTAGCGTAACTCGCGATGACAAACGTTTTTCCATTTTGATTTGTGCTCGTCACATTAATAGTCCATATCATGATACCCCACGCAATCATACACGAGCAACTAGTCTCTCATTAAGTTCCGACGAACCCTCTTCAATGTCGTTAATACATTGCCGATATATTGATATAATTAATGAAAAATAAATCCTTACAATTTCGAAATTAAGATTTTCATTTGAACAAAAATGCCAGAAATAACGTAATGAAATAGAAAAATTAAATAACAATGAAAATAATAACGTTGCATTACGAGGAATCTATCGAAACGTTTTTTCAATAATTAATCAAATTAATAACTTTTGCGGAAAAATTTTTAGGCAGTTTATCTAAATACTTACAAATATCATTAAACAAAATCATACAATTGAGAAAAGAAAGTTACGTCCCTGTTTCAAGACGTCGGTATTTCGTCAAACGATTTTTATGAAAATTTTCCACTTTTGTACTTGAACACTGAGCTTGCACTCCACGATTAATAGTCGAATGAAAATGTGTCAAATCTTTTTTATTGCGAGACAAACAAATCGTTTTAAAAATCCCAGAGGAGAGATCGTTTGAAATGCTTTTCTGGTCATTTAAAAAAATTCAGTTCTGTTTACAAAAAAATTCGACAGAAGTTACATTTTTTTAGGTTTTACGATTTTGGTTGCCAAGTTGAAAATGGAGGAGCTCCACCGTCAAAGATGTACGCTAAGAAAGATTAAGGGCTCATACCCCTAAAATTTTCGAAAAATCAATTTTGTTTTACAAATTTTTATTCTTTATAGTTTTAAGAATTAAACAAAAAAATTTAAGAAAATTTCACTCCGTTACAAAGTTATAGCAATAAATGTGACCGGACGTCGGGTTCACGTTGTAACTACCGGAAACTTTAAACGCGTTTTTCTCGAAATGTTTTTAGACAGTGTCAGCATGATAACTCAGTCAATTTTTGATATTTTATTACTTTTACTTTTTTTAATTTTGATAATTATTTTCTCAATAGACTAACGAGCGATTTTTTAAATTTTTTGCTTGGACAATTTTTTATAAATTATAGAACACTAATTTTTTTTCTTTAATTCCATACTAAAGTTTGAAATACTCTAATTTCTTTATTAAAAAAAAAAAGAAGAAATCCCTCTGTCAGACTATTACTACTAAATTATTTTACTAGGTTCTTTTTTATTTTTGCAGATTGGATAATTTTCGGTAAAGTTATGATGTTGATAAGGAGGCGCCATGGTTTTTATCAGTAGTCCATTTATACCCGTAAAAAATAATGTAAATATATTTTTTTTTTTTAATTTTGTTTCTAGTTGAAAAGTTAATAAAAAATGTAGAATCAAAAAATGAATTTTTTTTCCACCATACAACCTTTATAATAATTTTTCAAATTTACTCGGTTTACAGCGTGCGCAGGGGTATGTGAGCCCTTAAATCGATGTAACGATTTATGAGATCGTTAACTTTGAATGTGAGATTAGCAGTTTTTTTCGAAATAAATAGTGGGAACGGAGAATGAGACAAAAAATATCAAATTAATTCTAATCCAACGGAAATTAAAATCTTACCTTCATCGTTCGCTTTTTCTCGAGGGAGATGTCCGCACTCCTCTGATCGGAAGACTTTATCGATGTGAATCGAGGTGACAAAATAAAAAAAGCTTTCAACAACTCTACACCCGTCTCAAAAGGACCATTGGGTCCTTTTAAATTCGGCGATAGCCGCGGTTAATGTCTTCGGTGTTTCTTTCATCCGTTCAAAGAGCTACTGATAAACGAGGATCCGGAGAGATCCAACGTTTAAGCATACTAACGCGCGTTTCACGATCGTCGCATTATTATCGAGTCAATTGCCGAGCCAAGCGTTTATATAAGCGTCTCCGGAG
Source organism: Oxytorus armatus (assembly GCA_958009045.1). Classification (NCBI taxonomy): domain Eukaryota; kingdom Metazoa; phylum Arthropoda; class Insecta; order Hymenoptera; family Ichneumonidae; genus Oxytorus; species Oxytorus armatus. The sequence goes on along the minus strand of OY253754.1, from coordinate 11,241,022 downwards.
TTCGTTAGATTCGAGGGGTAAACAGTGTCGTCTCTGTAATCTTATTGAATCAGATGAACCGTGACGCGAATCAAGCGTTTGAAAAATACCACGTTCCACGCAGACGTACGCGTTCGTTTGTACAAAACGAGCATCCTTTCGTCGCGACGTACGATAACGCGTGTGAACCATATTCACGACACGTGGAACTTCACGGGTAAAACGAAAGACATAAAAAAATGGCGGCTGTTGAACAAACAGAAGATTCCCAAAAAGGATGGTTAGATAATAGAGGCTTAATGTACGTTTATTAGGTACTCGTGCGATATTAAATGTGATATACGACGTAGACTCCCGCGACTATTACACAGTCCGTGTTTGATCAACCATCATGCCACTTTTTGACGCCGTTCTCCCGGTACGTGATCCGATTATCCTTGATATGCTGTTCATGTAATTAGCGTTCAATGACCAAAGCATTGTTTCTTTATTGTTAGTTCTTTTTCATTAATCAATCAAAATCATTTCCGCTTCGTCGAGCTCATTATCATTATCATTTACGAGTTGTGCCCTGCGGTTTTAGCCGCGTTAAATTTTCATCCCCCGGTTCAACGCGTCACCGCCGTTCGTTAGGGTTATGGCATAAAGTTATGTAGTGTAAAGCCTTACTGAATAAACGGGCTGTGTAATGCAAAAAGGATTTTTATAATCCGGTAAGTATTTCCGGGGATTAGCACGTTCAAACAAACAAACTCTCTAGCTGTATTATATTACAGGATAGATATATTAGTATAGTAGTAAGATAGTTAAATTAGGATCATAACATAAAGTTATATAGCCTAAAGCCTTCTTGAATAAACGGGCTATTTAATGCAAAAAGAATTGTTTAAATCGGATAAATATTTCCGGTGATTAGCGCGTTCAAACAAACAAACTCTCCAGTTTTTATCTATCATACTGTAGATATATTAGTATAGTACTAAGATAGTTAAATTAGGATCATAGTATAAAGTTATATAGCCTCGAGCCTTCCTGAATAAGCGGGCTATATAGTGCAAAAAGAATTGTTTAAATCGGATTAGTATTTCCTGAGATTAGCGCGTTCAAACAAACAAACTCTCCAGTTTTCATCTATCATAGTATAGATATATTAGTATAGTAGTAAGATGGTTAGATTAGGATCATAGCATAAAATTGTATAGCCTAGAGCTTTCCTGAATAAACGGGCTATCTAATGCAAAAAGAATTGTTCAAATTGGATTAGTATTTCCTGAGATTAGCGCGTTCAAACAAACAAACTCTCCAGTTTTTATATATCATAGTATAGATATATTAGTATAGTAGTAAGATGGTTAGATGAGGATCATAGCATAAAGTTATATAGCCTAGAGCCTTCTTGAATAAACGGGCTATCTAATGCAAAAAGAATTTTTGAAAACAGATAAGTATTTCCGGAGATTAGCGCGTTCAAACAAACAAACTCACTAGTTTTTATCGATCATAGTATACATATATTAGTATAGTAGTAAGATGGTTAGATTAGGATCATAGCATAAAGTTGTATAGCCTAGAGCCTTCCTGAATAAACGGGCTATCTAATGCAAAAAGAATTTTTGAAACCAGATAAGTATTTCCGGAGATTAGCGCGTTCGAATAAACAGACGAACAACCAAAAGAACAAACTCTCCAGCTTTATTATAGTAGTAAGATTTCTGACGACACTACCGGCAATAATTACTCTTCAAATCAAACCCTCTTGCCTTCTGACAATATGTTTGTTCCGGAACACTTGCAAAGTTTATCTTCGCTTACCATTATTTTTATTTTGTCTACCGATTGTCTAATGGAAAATTCGTAAGTTCCACTGGCGTGATGCAACCCGAGTGTAGTTCATGAAAAACGGCAAAGATTTCGCGGAGGCATGATTGCAAATATTGCGACACAATGAGCTGCTGGTATGGCAAACGGTATCGCGACGATATCTACTTTATTGGTATATCTATTATATTTAGTGGCAAACGAGAATGTCAAATTGGTATATGGCTAATGATAATGGAAATTTTTCCAGTCTCTCTTCAATTCTTCGCGCTAACACGCTCTTTGAAGAAGCGTAGGGAAACACATTTTTGGCATAATCTTCGAGCTAGGATCGTTTTTTCTTTGCGATCAATATGCTCGTTTTACAAAGTGAACATTCTAATTTCCAACGTTGTCCCAATTTCTAACAATTTTTTCCAGAAACCGGCGAATACGATTGTCGCAATACGCGATTAAGATCAACGCTACTTCATTCTTAATAACATTTTCCATAACAATAAAATAATAACAAGATAGAAACGTCGTCTAACGTATGTTCGATATTTATTGATTGTTACAGATGTCCTGACAGCGGGCCACGGGCCACCAGGATGCCGACAGACGACGACTATGGCCGAAGAGAACGTCTCCTGTTGCACCAGCACCCCACCTCGCAGTACGTACAGCCATCGGCGACATTATCGTCATTGCCCCCATCATCATCTGTATCATCCGCGTCATCGTCATCGTCAGCAGCGGCACAACAACAGCAACAGCAGCACACTGGCGTCGATAATACAAGTTCCGTTTCGACAATCGGAATCGTTGGGCTGCCGATTGGTATCGTCACGACGGATTGCTATCACAAGCAACAACAGCAATCGAATCAGCGTAGCACCTCCTCATCCTCGTCCACATCCTCAGCATCGTCTAACGTCGTGTCATCATCGATCGCGTGTCATCAGGACCGTTATCAGATCAGCGAGAGGCTACAGTCGAACGAAATTCACAGCGAATATGGCGGTCGAATGTCGCACGAAAGGTATGAAAAAAGTAGTGAGAAACATCAGCAGCAGCAGCAGCAACAACAGCAGCAGAATTACGCGAACAAAACGGATGATATCGCTGTCAAGTACGGCGACTCGTCGATGTCCTCGCGAACGATTCAATCGGGTATCGATAACGCGAGATACGTCATTGGCACGTGTCAGGATCAGAGACTCGGTCAATCAGCGTCATCCACCGTGCAGATCGGTCATCACGGTTACGGCTCGGTCTCGATTGCCAGCGGACGGTCAAGCGCTCCGTCATCGTGCCACACGACATCGGCACTCGGGCAAAGTTCCATTCTTGCCGATCGTTACTCCCGTTATACCGAGGCGAGTTCACTCTCCGGCGATCAGAGACTCTCGCTCCAGCCGATCGATCGCTTTTCACAAATCGTCAATGACCCTAACGACCAGCACAATTCGTACAATCACGGTAGAGCCCCGGTGTCGTCGAGCGACGAGCGCGCAAACGTTATCGCGAACGGTTCGAAGATCACGACGAGCGAGTATGCAAACTCTTCGATCATCACTGGCATTGGTAATGGAAGTGCCGTTGTTGGTAGTTGCAGCACGACCAGCAGCGGTATATTCTCACCGGATACCTTTCCATCGCCACCCTCGCCAGCACCGGCGAGCGATCGTTTCGTGCCTCCGCCACCGCTCTCACCAAGCCCGAGCGAGAAGTACACATCGTCGCAGAGCCTCAACGCTGTTTGTTATTCTGGCTCTCCTTGCGACAGAATTTTACCGCCAGCCTCGCCGAACAGCCGCGATCGTTGTTACGTCACCGCGCCAGTCTCACCGATGTCCAAGGACTCGAGATATTCGGCATTGTCTTCCGACCGAAATGGTCATGTCATTGGCGATCGGGTCGTTCAGACGTCGTTGCACGAGGCCAAAGATCATCAGCAGCAACAGCAGAGATACGGTGGCTCCGCGTCGACCGAGAGATTGCTCTCTTCGGCATCGCCGATACTCGCTGGTTCTTTGCAATCGAGAGATTCCGAGAATTCACGCTGCGCTGTGTTTCAAGTCGCTGGTGGAATCAAAGACACGAGTAACGTTGGTGTCTCATCGAGATACTCGATATCGAGCGACAGACTCGTTTCGTCGTCGCCGATCAACGCGCCCGAAAGATTCGGATCTAGTGGCAAGAGTAGCGCGGAAAGATATCACGGCAATGAATCGCCGAATCATGAGAATCAAGCGCGATATCATCATCGGCAGGATATCACGTCGGGATTGCATCACGATCGTTACGCGAGTGGTGGCTCCGGTACCGAAAGATATCTGTCGAGCTCGCCGAATCCCGAAGTTGCCCACGGACGTTACTCGTCCGCCGAGCGTCCGCTCGTTAATTCCAGCACGGTCAACGATCACGGAACAACACGAGAAATCAGACGTTACTCGACCTCGGAGCGAAGTCTCGAGGGTTTATGTCAAAAATATGTGGACAGGGGCGAATCGAAAGTTTGCTCGAGCGCCGGCTCACCGGCGAGTAATGCCGAATATACGTGCCGATTTTCTGGCTTTCAGGAGGTCACGATGCAACCAAGATATCCGCCGGATCAGCGTTTCAGTGATATCGGTAGTTTGCAGCGTTACGGCGCCGGACAATCGAACAACGTCAGCGTCAATAGACACGAACAGACGAGAAACAACGATAGATTCACTGGTGGAACGAGCAACGAGCGTTATCTTTCGAACGCATCGCCCGGACACGATAGCCGTTTGGTCGTCAATTCGGAGGGTGTTAGATACGGCAATTGTGGCTCCACGACCGAAAGGCTCTTGGTATCGACGTCTTCACCCTCCTCCACGAACACGGGACGTTATCATCAAGCGTTGTACGGCAGCGGTACGGCCAATTGCGGACAAACGAAGAACGATCGTTACGGCACACTATCGCCGACACCCGAGAACAATCAATCGAACAACAGTCGCAATTATTCACAGTCAAGTGCCGGAAACAAGAGCGCCGTCAATCCAACGACAAATGACAAGTACATACAGGTGTCGAAGTCGTTGCAAGTGTCTTACGGCAGTGCGGAACGTTATCATCAGGTCGGTCAGATGGAACAGTTCGATAGATCGGGACAGGAGCGAGGTTATCCGATCGACAGATATGGAAATCCTTCGAGTTCGAGTGGCAGCGATCAGCGTTATCAGATCGGTAACAACGCTGGCTTTCACGGTGTCAATGCCGAAAGATATTCTCCATCCAGAGTCGGACATCCCGACAAATATCTCTCACTGCCGAAACCCAAGGATAATTTCGTTACCGGTCGCATTGTAGCATCGTGCTCGACTCTTGGTGTCGGTGGCACTGGGAATTCATCGGTTTCGGCTACCGACCGATCTTACAGCACAACGGGAGCTGGAAGTTACATACCGCCAAACGCTCATACACCGGTGGAACGTTACGTTCCACAGCCACCCCCTGAGGTTCTATATCCGGAGAGATACGCCGAAAGATACGTACCACCAGCGGCTCACACGCCAACCGATCGTTACGTACCGGCTGCCGATCCTGGCGATCCATACATGAGACGTGATCTTGGCTTTCATCATCATTATCGGCTACCACCGCCGGGCTATCCCTATCATCAGACGCACTTTCGTTTTCGTAGCTTCGCTTACGCGTCGCCTGGACGTCTCGGTGGTAGTCCAGGCTCGAGTAGCTCCAGTAGCTCGACATCGGCCCAACGTGAATTCTCTACGTCGCCGTTGCTCAGGCCAAAAGTACGTGGTTCAACGATCGACATGAACAATCCGGCACGACAGGTGAATGCAGCGAGTCAGGCTACTTGTTGCAACGATCCAACGAGAAATTGTTGTCCACCAGTTAGAAGATCTTTGCCACCGGGTGCTCTGCCTTCCATACCTAATCAATCGGCACACTCCTCCTGGTGAGTAACACCTCAATCGTTGTTTCGTATTGATATAACCCTTCATCCGTTTTTTTTTCTTTCTTGCGAGGTGACTAACAGAGTCCAGGAAAGATGTCGTTCCATTTCACTCGTTTGACACGATATTTATTCATTTCTATTTCGTTTTCGTATTAACGGGTTATACGCAGTTGCAAGGCCAAAAAAAATCGTTTTTTTAGGAATTTTTTCGGAAAAGAAATTTTATTTGACAAATATAAGAAGTATTAATAAATGTAGTGGTAGCCTTTTAACTTTATATCGGCATTTTTCATTTTCAAAAATATTGATTCACACTGCTCCTGTGGACGATCTCCTGGAGGTCCTCCGAAAAAAGGTGTCTTGCTGTGAGCACGATATCTCCGGTTTGACTCATTTGAAATAAAAAAAAACCAAAAAGATTCTATAAGTGGATAGATAAATCTAGGTATTGATCGAAGGAATAGTCGATAATTTGATTTTTGACAAAATAGCGGCACCAAAAAGAAAAAATTACAATTTTCGACGAAAATTTTTTCGTTGAATCGTTTTAAAAAAATAGAAATAATCATCGGAAGTCTTATTACTCCGATCAATACCTGAGGAATATATCTGAGAAGGTTGTGTGAAAATTGCAGACCGATCGGTTGAGCCGTTTTTGAGAAATCGTGCTCACCGACTTTGAAAGGTTTCATGCTGCTACTTCGGTCGAAAAAAAATCGATTTTTTTGAAATTACCAACTGCGTATTACCCCTTGAGGGGGGAAATAGGGTTAGGACAGCGTTTTCTCAATGATTTTCATGAATTTTTTATAGTATAAAAAATGAATATAATTTATTGAAACTTTGAGAATATTTTATACATATATTTAAGTATATACTATAAAATTTTTGAAGAATTTCCTTGAAAAACACCGAAGATATCAGCGACCTCATATTGCAGGTCACAATCAGACTCAGCATTTTGCGTACATTCTGGAAGCCGCAATTTTCATCTGAAATCAAACGAGGTTGGAATTTACTTTTATTATATGTCTCTCTTCTATATGAACCTAAATGCTATCAAAAAAGTAGAAAATTGAATTTTTTACAGGGGTCAAAGCAAAAAAGCATGATTTTTTGCCATTTTTTACAACTTCATTTGCAAAAAAAAAATTATTTTGAAGAATGATAATATTCCGATTTTAAGTTCATATAGAGGGCAATACTATGAAGAAAGTAACTGCCAATTTTCAAAACGATTGGTTGAAAACTTTTCAAACTAGCGCGTACGCAAGTTCAAAAAAAGTCTTTTTCACAAAAACGCGTTTGAAAAAATAGTGACCGCTCGGTTATACACGTGGCGCGCTCGGGGCCTGAAGGAGAACTACTCACTTTAATGGTTTAAAACAATAGAACGAGTCGGAATTTTCATTTTTAATTTTGGGAATATATTTTTCAATAGTTTCACTAACAATTTATGAAATTAAAAAAAAATCGATTTTTTTAACCGTCTAACCCTATTTCCCCCCTTAAGGGCTCACATACCGCTGCGCGCACTGAAAACCGAGTAAATTTGAAAAATTATTATAAAGCTTATAAGGTGAAAAAAAAACTAAATTGTTGATTTCACATTTTTTACTAACTTTTCAACTATAAAGAAAAAAATTAGAAATTTTTTTTTTTTTCAATATTTACATTATTTTTTACGGATATAAATGGACTACTCATTAGAATCATGGCGCAACTTCGTCGACATCGTAACTTCACCAAAAAATATTCAATCTGCAAAAGTAAAAAAGAATCTAGTAAAATAATGTAGTTGCAATAGTCTGACGGAGGGAATTTTTTGTTTTGTTTTTTTCAAAAATATCAAAATTACAGTATTTCAAACTTTAGTGTCCAATTTAGAAAAAAAATTAGTGTTTAATGATTTATAAAAAATTATCCGACCAAAAAATTAAAAAAATCTCTCGTCAGACCATAGAGAAAATAATTATCAAGATTTGAAGAAAAAAAAAATTAAAAAATATTTAAAAATGACTGAGTTATCGTGCTGACACTGTCTAAAAGTATAGTTTCGAGAAAAACGCGTTTACAGTTTCCGAACATCGGGTTTCCGACTCGATGTGCGGTCACATATATTGCTATAACTTTTCCACGGAGTGGAATTTTCTTAAACAGTTTTTCTTTTTTTGAAAAATTCTTAAAAGTATAAAGAATGAGAATGTGTAAAAAAAAATCGATTTTTTGAAAATTTCAGGGGTATGTGAGACCTTAACGTCGCGCAATATATTTTATTCTCGTAAATCTACTGCCAACTTCACCCCTCGAAATAGCACACATTCAGCGTAATAATTTATGTGCCACGTGCGTTCACATCTGAAATAAATGCATTTCCACTTCTTCGCGGGGAAAATCATGAGAAGCAAACACCAAAGGATTTTATCGTGAATCAGAAGTTTACGGAGTATAAGATAAGCGGGCTCGTGTATGGGGGAGGGAGTCATACTTCAAACCTTTCTCACGGCTCGTTCCGCCGGGCGTGGAGAAGTTTGCATCCTCGCAGGAGGTTTACATCGGCCCGGAGACTCGGGATATAGCGCATATATATATATATATTATATACGCAAGCTCGGTTCTCCTAATTAGCGCTACCAAAACCTTCTCCCTGACTACATGATAAAGCTCGGAAATTAGAATAGAAGAGGACGGGAGAGGATCCCCTAATCCCGAGTTAAACATTGTTTATGCACATTCGTAAGTGTGGCGAGAGACAGAAACGGGGGCAAAAGGAAAAGTGAGGTAAATAAAGGTTCAGTGGATGTGGGAGAATTAACGAATGTTTGTTTGTCGAGCAATGAAAGTATGAAAAATAATTTAAATGACGCCAGTTAGTTTTACTTTTTAATCGTAAGTAACAATCTTCGTGAAAACCGTGAGAATCATTAAAATATTACAAAGACAACGGACGAAAGAGAGGTTTTCTGATAATATTTTTTTCATTTTCAAAAATTCATTCTTTCTTATTTGTACATTTCTTAAATTAGTATTTCATTAATAATGATAATAATTAATTCTCTGATGACACTGGGATATTTTTTTAAGGGCTCACATACCGCTGTGCACACTGAAAACCGAGTAAATTTGAATAGTCATAATAAATGTTATACGGTGAAAAATAAATTAAATTGTTGATTTCACATTTTTCATTAACTTCTCAACTATATGAAAATTTTTTTTTTTTATTTCTTTTCTTAATGTTAAATGGACTACCGATGAAAACTATGGTGCCGCCTTGTCGACATCATACCTTCACCAAAAATTATCCAATTTGCAAAAGTAAAAAAAGATTCTGGTAAAATAATGTGGTAGTAATAGTCTGACGGAGAGAATTTTTATTTTTTTCAAAACAAAGCACTTACAGTATTTCAAACTTTAGTATGCAATTTAAAAAAAAAATTAGTGTTTAATAATTTATCAAAAATTGTCCAACCAAAATTAAAAGACAAAACCTCTCGTCAGACTATAAAGAAAATAATGATGAAGATTTAAAAAAAATAAAAATAAAAAAATATTAAAAATTAATTGAGTAATCGTGCCGACACTGTCGTATACTATAACTTTGTAAAGGAGTGTAATTTTCTTAAAAGTCTTCTTTTCAATTCTTCAAAGTATGAAGAATAAACATCTGTAAAAAAATATCGATTTTTTTTGTAAATTTCAGGGGCATTTGAGCCTTCAACTGCGTAGCTACCAATACGCCTACTGGTAATAGTTATTATTAGTTCAGTACGACATTCCGTACTTATCTTGAAAATATCGTTTAGCTCTTTATAAACTGCTATAAATATATCTTTTTTTAATTCGTCCCGTATATCATCCGACTGCTGTTTGACGAACGAATAATAATTATATTAATTTCAATTCACCTGAGTCAATTCGATAAGATCGTTGTTTCTTCGCGATTAAAAAATATTTAGCACGAATATAATGAAAAGTATTTAGCACGAATATACTGATAGACAGTTGTTGGATAACGACAATAATAAAAATATTAATACTCATAACTTCGAGACACGTGCATATGTAAATTAGACTGGAACTTTGTTTGCCTTTTTATTTTCAAGGTAATCGTATTGCTCCATCAATAATATGATAAAATCGCAATGCTATTTTTCAGCAAAAAAATTAAAAATTCGATAAATTCAATAACATGAATTTTTGCAAATTAAAAAAATGGTTATTAACGACACAATTACTACTCGATGGTTCGTACCACAAATAAAATATTTGGTGGAAGTTACGAACGTTCTTGGGCGGAAAAAATAGAATGTGATTAATTAGAGAAAACTTACTCGTTAAATGAACGGGAGTACATATTCGTAGAAAAATTTCATGATTTAGCCTGTTAATAGGCATGAGAGGCGATAAAATGGTGCTTTGGTTCGGTTTTGTTGAAAAAAAAAATATATTTCTCGAATTCCAAACTCGTGTCCTGTTTTTTCAATTTTATCGAGGAAACTGACAGGACTCTCTATTATGTTAAAAAAATAAAAACCAAAATATTTCAAAAAGGAATCGTGATGAACGCCCGAACAGAATATGGTCGTTCTGACCGGCGTTCATCAAGGTTTCTTCCCTAAATATCTTCGTTTATATTTTTTTTTACATACTAGAGAGTCCGCTCAGTCTCCTCGAAGAATCAAATAACAGAGAACGAGCTTGGAATTCGTGAAATAATCTTTTTTTTCAACAAAACCAAGTCGGAGCTTCATTTTATCGCCTCTTAAACCTATAATCAGGCTAAATCATGTGGTTTTTGTACGAATATATCGACGCTGCTTACGAAAACTAGCATGTTAAAGATTTCTTACGAAAACAAGCACGCTTGATATCTGCGCGAAAACTAGCATGTTTCGGCTTTTACCACGAAAACTAGCAGGTTTCGACTTTCACCGCGAAAATTAGCACGTTTCAGTATCACTGGAAGTGTTTCTCATTTTTTACTTCACGTTTTTTGAACATCCTTTTTTACTCGAAATTGACGAAATATTTATGCTTGTCATTTTATACTGTTTTATTTTATGTTTGAATTTATTTCATACATATTTTACTGTTTCAATTTTGGTCTGCTAGGCTTATCATAAGATGGCAAACAGCAAATGCCTCGTCATTTTGGAGTAAAAAAACCATGGTCAAAAAAATTAGAGAAAAGAAAATCGAAAACAATTGCGGTGTATGCAATGTTAACAATGTCAGTTTTTTTCCCTCTTGCTACTTCGTCGAAGATCTGACATTTCTTGAGATATCTCAATCGATTGTTTTGAAGATTTTGTCAACTGTACTTTATACTTACACTGTACTTTATACTTTAGTCGTTGATCACTCCAAGATTGTGTTTTTTTTAATGAAATAAAAACACAATAAACGATTATTTAGACTGTAAGTAGAATATACTTTTTATAAACAATAATTTTGTTCAATTCCATCGCTGACTCCGAAACTTCAAGTCATGAAAAATATCATTGATGAACAATTTTAGTTTTTGAGTGGTGGAATATTGCGTATCGTATTTGCGAATCGTATTTTCAATAATGTTATTATTTTTTTTATAGAAAACGAATATAAATGTTTAAGGGAGTACGGGCGATAGACCCTTAATGTTTTTCATTTATCCCTCATAGTGCTCCCGAAAAAATTATTAAAACATTTGTGAAAGTTCCGAATCGTATTCGATTGAGTTCGGCAAATCTACTACTTTTTCCAGTGCAAATCGAAATATGCTAGTTTTCGCGGCAGAAGCCGAATCATGCTAGTTTTCACGGTGAAAGCCGAAACATGCTAGTTTTCGCGTCGAATATCGAAACGTGTTGATTTTCGTGGTGGAATTCGAAACGTGTTAGTTTTCGTAAGAAATTTGAATCGTGCTACTTTTCGTAAGCAGCGTCGATATACTCTCGTACAATTGAGGAATAAGCTTTACTCCAGTTAAGGACATTTAATTTTTTTCATTTACCAGAACGTTCGTAATTTCAGAGACATAATAAATTCTGTGATATGAATTTTTGAAATTCGAACATCCGTATATTGAAAAAATAGTTAATATTTTTGTATAATCGTTTTGGTTTTTTGTTCATGTAAAATTGTAACAATCGATTTGGAAAGATGGAACTAGTCGTTAAATTTTTACAAATCGTTTCATCTTTCATGACCGCAGATCAAATTTATTTTTTTTAATCTGTTCACGTTGTTTTTCAGGTAGATTTAAAATAAACGCATTTGTGACATTCTCTTTTTCGCTAGCTGTCGACAGTCCCCTCTCTTACAAAAAATCTCATATCACGTGAAATCACATGAAAAACAGTTTCTCTTACGTTTTGTCGCGGATCGCGTTGCAATAATGGCGAGATGTTGGCTGGGTGATCTTTCTCCCTCTCTCTCTCTCTCTCTGTCAGACACTAACTCTATATATCAACGTTACCCTTGTGGCTGACTCGGCGCCAGGGATTCAATTTCCCCGAGTGTCAGCGCGTGACCCACCCCGTTCCATCTCGGGCCTTTCGCGAGGGGTGGGGAGGGGGGAGTGGGCCCGAAACTTTTAATTAGTTCGTGATCCTGGCCTCTCGCGTTATAACCGAGCCTCGGAGTGTCTCGAGATGATTCTGAACGCGAGAAGAACGTCCAAGATGTACACTCGTCCCCCCCTCGCAGTTCTCCGAGACACCCGACCTGCAGGATACTCGGTATCCGCGTCGTCCTGGATTAATTAAAAATAGCAATGCTATCCTCTTTATCTCTCTTTGCTTTGGGGCAGACAGCATTACCTCTCACGAGGATAGAACACGCACTTAAATATTCTACAATGAATTATAATTTTCACCCTTATGCCTGAACCATTTCGTGTCAAATCGGCCATTCACAATTCAACGATTTTTCGCAATCCCATCTGTCTTTATTGAACAAGAAAAATTTACTTGTTAAAATGAAAAGTGAATTCAGAATCTGATTGTGTCTTTTTCTATAAGGTAACACGGATTCTCGCACCAATCAAAATGTCCTTATTTTAATTTAAGGGCTCACGTACCCTTGCGCGCGCTGAAAATCGATCAAATTCGAAAAATTATTATAAAGGTTATATGGTGAAAAAAAAATTAAATTGTTGATTTCATGGTTTTCTTTAACTTTTCAGCTGAAAGAAAAAAAATTGAAAATTTTATTTTTTTTTCAATTTCAACATCATATTTTACGGATATAAATGGACTACTCTGATGAAAACCATGGCGCCTCCTTGTCGACGTCATAAATTCACCAAAAATGATCGAATCTGCAAAAATAAAAAAGAATCTCGTAAAATAATGTAGTAGTAATAGTCTGACGGAGGGAATTTTTTTTTTTTCTTAAATTAAGAAATCACGGTATTTCAAACTTTAGTGTGTAATTTAAAAAAAAAATTGGCGATCAATAATTTATAAAAAACTGTCCAATCCAAAAATTCCAAAAAAACTCTCGCCCGACTGTAGAGAAAATAATTATCAAGATTTAAAAACAAAAAAAAAATTTTTAATATTAAAAATTGACTGAGTTATCGTGCTGACACTGTCTAAAAATATGGTTTCGAGAAAAACGCATTTAAAATTTCTGGTAGGTACAACGTAAATTTATAACGGCATGGAATTTTTTTAAAGGTTTTCTTTTTTTAATTCTTAAAAGTATAAAGGATACAAATCTGTAAAAAATTGATTTTTTGCAAATTTCAGGGGTACGTGAGCCTTTAAAAAAAAATCCATGAAAACACAAACAAATCGTTTGTATCGCGCAAAGGTTTTCGCCAGTTTCCCTCTAACCCTCGACAATTTTGGAATATTTGTCTTTTTCAAAAAAATCGTCAAATTCCTCTTAAGGCTGTAGGAATCTTCTTAAAAAAAAAAAAAAAAACAAATGCCTCGTACAATAAATCAGAAATTTGCCCATTTACTTCATAATTGTATTATTTCTCTCGTAAAGTTTCCTCGACGAGGAAGTCAGAGAGTTAGGAAAAAAACTTTTTCAACGAGTTAAAATAATGTTGGAGGCAATGTGCAAGTTTTTATTTTGTAGGATTTTTTAAATTACATTTTCTTCCACTAAACCACTGTGCAAAGTGATTGGTACCAAAGAGGGGTCTGAAAGAAAAGAAAAATTTGTAAATATGGTGAAAATGAAATGTCACATAATCTCGACAATCTTTGTTATTGTCGAAGATGCAAATATTCCTGCAGGCTCAATGAATAGTATCAATATCGTAGGAATATAGATCAACGATCGATCGGTTGTATCCGGAAGCTCACGGTGCAAGGGAAACATTTTATAAATCAAACCGATCATCAAATCACTATTCCCATTTCACGCTCTGTATAAACACACATGTTATCGTTAGCTGATTGCGAATGTTCATATGTGCGAAAAGCCAGGTCGTACAGATAGAAACAGAGAGAGAGAGAGAGAGAGAGAGAGAGAGAGAGAGGGAGGAATCCTCTAGGGCTTGTTATTTCTGGGACTAATGGAACCTTCGATTCGTTGCCCAGTGAGTTACAGTTTGGTATTTACGCTCGTTACAATGTGAGCCTGCGTCACTTCGCCATGTATGTCATTATCGATGATATTAATCAATAATCGTATATACGGAGTAACCGAGTCTTTGCATTAACGAGATATACCCTTTCGGGTGAAAAGGTACTTAAGAAAATAAAGTACACAGATTCTTTTAAAAAAGTTAGACTTAAAAAAGAAATTTTATATCTAAGCAATGATAATTATTAACTTTCAGGAAAGGACAAAACAGATTTTTCATTGCTTACAAAATAAATCGATATTCATTACAAAATAGTTGTTATTTACAGAAATATTGGATTATTGTCGAATATTATTGTTATTAATTAATCAATTAAAAATCGTATATACGGAGTAAGCGAATCTTTGCATTAACGAGATATACCCTTTCGGGTGAAAAGGTACTTAATAAAACAAAGTACACAGATTCTTTTAAAAAAGTTAGACTTAAAAAATAAATTTTCATGTAAGCATTGATAGTTAATAACTTTCAGGAAAGGACAAAACAGATTTTTCATTGCTTACAAAATGAATCGATATTCATTATAAAATAATTGTTATTTACAGAATTATTGGATTATTGTCGAATATTATTGTTATTATTAATTATTGTTCGCGTTTTTCGTCAGACATCTCACTATTGACCGCCCACAATACTCCTTAAGATGCGAAGATGCAATGGAAATCGATTTATTGTCAAATATTAATATTCCTTTCATAGTTCCAATTAGTATGAATATTGATTTTAAAGAATTTTTAATTAATTATAAAAAAATCGTTCGTAATTTTGAAAGAAAAATAATAAAACAATTGGATAATATATTTGTTAATTGCTTTCATATTAGAATAGTCAGTAGTCACTTTCCAACACTACAATCAAAAAGTTACTCTGTATCACACTGTACATGACAATGACTGTTGTTATTTCAGTCTCGAAGCAACGTGCAATACGCAAAATTTTCGTAGTTTCACTAAACTACCAGTAACGAGCTTTACGATAACGCGCATGTGTGTGTGTATCTGTGCGGAAAACATGACCCATAAAGCACGATAAATCCCTCGTAGCGTTAAGTGCTCTACAAGAGGACCACTGGTTTCTAAATATATACTGTTCTCTCCAACTATACATCTATATTATATATCATTTATAAAATAGAGTTACAATACGCGTAGATTAACAGGCAAAAAAATGGTAATTTGATCAAAAGGTTTTTACGTAAGGGATGAAATAAAAAAACCAAAACGAAAATGAAATCATCAATAAATAATCTGGTCCATGGATCGATGAAAATGTCTTTTCTCGAATAACTTCAAAATCCGACCTTTTGAAAATTACGTGATCCAATTAAACAGGTAACTAATTTATTGTTGAGGGCTCACATACCGCTGCGCGCCCTGAAAACCGAGTAAATTAGAAAAATTATTATAAATGTTATATGGTGAAAAAAAAATTAGATTGTTGATTTCACATTTTTTATTAACTTTTCAACTATAAGAAAAAAAATTCAAAATTTTTTTTTCGCATTATTAACATTACTTTTTACGGGTATAAATGGACCACTGATGAAAACTATGGCGCCTCCTTATCGACATTATAACATCACCAAAAATTATCCAATCCGCAAAAATAAAAAAGAATCTAGTGAAATAATGTAGTAGTAATAGTCTGACGGAGGAAATTTATTTATTTTTCAAAAATAAAGTCATTACAGTATTTCAAACTTTAGTATGCAATTAAAAAAAAAATAGTATTCAATAATTTATAAAAAATTGTCCAAACAAAAAATTAATAAAACCTCTCGTCAGACTACAGAGAAAATAATTATCAAGATTTGAAAACAAAAAAAGTTAAAAAATATAAAAAATCGACTGAGTTATCGTGCCGAAACTATCTAAAACCATAGTTTCGAAAATAACGCGTTCAAAGTTTAGCCAGGTCGTCGTCCCAATCCGATGTCCAGTCACATTTATTGCTACAACTTTGTAACGGTGTGGAATTTCCTTAAAAGTTTTTTTTTTTAATTCTCAAAAGTATAAAGAATAAAAATGTATTGAAAAAATCGATATTTTGACAATTTCAGGGGTATGCGAGCCCTTAATGTTTCAAAATCAATGTATAGTGCAGACAGCACTTCATTACCGTCAGTCCATTTGTGAACATTTGTAAAAACATTTTTTTTCAAAGTTTAACCCTCATTTGACTAGGGGCGATTTTTACTCATAAGAATCTCGTCGATAAAATCGTTTTTCAATGTTTTTTTTTTCTGTGGTCCGAGCGCAAAGATCACCGAGACACACAGAGAAAAATGTGGTTTAGTATGGCTAGCCCGAGTCGTTCGAAAATTGATGATCCGAACGAACCGGTGAGAGGATCGAGGAGCTGGGAACGTTATACGAAGCGAAAAATATTGGCCAAGACGCTATCAGCACTGCAGTCTCGTGTGTTTGCCCAACGAGCAATTTCTATATCTATACATCTATTGTATATACATATATATATATATACATATATACATATATATCTCAATCCCTTCCCAAAGCATGCACGGACGATTCTCATCTTGGCGAAACAGCGAGAAAACAATGCCGAGAAAACGATAAATTTCTCGTCTCTCTATATCTCACATATATATATATATATATATATATATATACATGATTTTTATCCCGATTGTCTGGGCGAAAAGTTTTGAGTGAGCCAAAAACTATACGATTTTCGGGTCCATTCGAATACCTCAGATGGCAAACACAAATCATTCTCTATCGGAAGACACGTGTAAACCTTCGAGAAACGAAAAAAAAAAAAAACAATGAAATATCACGAAATTACAAATATTTTGTTAGCTACTTCTTTCAGGCTTTGTTTTCGTGCATTGAGAAAAAAAAACCTTACTGAAATCAATAAAACCGTGTTTTCCAATATTTGTCATAATATATTTATTTGATACTAGCTGTGCCCCGCGGTTTCACCCCCGTTAAATTTCCGTTTCTCAATTCAATGCACCGTCACCGCATCTTAGAGTCATAGCATAAAGTTATATAGTGTAAAGCCTTTCTAAATAAATGGGCTATCTAATACAAAAAGAATTTTTCAAATCGGATGATTATTTTCTGAGATTAGCGCGTTCAAACAAACAAACTATCCAGCTTTATAGTATAGATATAGTAGTATAGTAGTAAGATACTAAGATTAGGGTCATAGCATGAAGTTATATAGCTTAAACCCGAATAAATAGGCTATCTAATGGAAAAAGAATTTTTCAAATTGGAATAGTATTTCCTGAGATTAGCGCGTTCGAACAAACAGACGAACAAATAAACAAACTTTTCAGCATTATTATAGTAGTGAGATGAGAATATAATTTAGTGAAATGAACGAATACTTTTTTTTTCACTAAAATCTAATTTTAATGAGTCATCTAATTTTATTTTTGTATAAAAAAAACATATGGTACGGCGAATATTGGAAAATGAATTTTAGTAATTTTTTTTCTCACTATATAAAAAGTCATTGTTTGCAAATTCTTTTTAAGTTAACAACAGAAAAAATTTCTTGAATCCCACAATTATTACGGATGAAAACTTTGTGATGAAAAAATTGTTGCATCCCTTTGTGACTCTCGACGAAATTTACAGGTATTATTGACACTTGGATTAATTTTTCAACTTTCTCTTTAAATGCGAGTAAATTTTTCTTAAATACATTTTACCAATTGCGAACAATTCATGGAATGAAATGGAAATAACAAGATTTTTGAAATTGCCTTTTTCCATTATCCTTTTACGCAACAAAGAGATTTTCATAAATACGAACAAAAAAAAATGGAGATTTGCGAAAAGGTTTTCACGAGAGTGATATATAAAAATCATAGTTCAATATTTTCAATACATTCACTATTGAAATATCGTACGAGGTTTATTGATTTTTCTCGCTCTTTCAGAGTCGGGCAAATGCGATTGCCAATGGCATATCCGGTGAGGGTTTTTTTTTTTTCTATTTCTCTCTCTCTCCTGTCGAAGGGCTCGGTAGTGCAACCAAGGGGATTTCCGGTTAAGCCAATGGTCGAGTTAGAATTCCATTTATATATAGAACTAGGTTTACGTACATTTTATATTGCTGCTCTGGGTAAATTTTTTTTTTTATTACGTTTTTCTCTTTTTTTGCACAAAGTGCCTTGGAAATGAGAGAAAGCAACGGTGAACAGAAGTAAAAAAATATGACTGCGGAGGAAGCAAAAATATCAGAAGATCTGGGTGGACGAAACGAAAGAGAGAGGGGCGAAAGAGAGAAGAGATTCCTGTATAGGGCGAGAGATCGGCAGGATCTCGTGTCGTACAATCGGATTACGTCGTCGACAGTTCTCTCTCTCTCTCTCTCTCTCTCTTTCCCTCTGTCTCCTTCTCCTCTCTATCGCGATTCTCGTCTCGTTGATGTCGTCGTTTCAGCTTCGACTCTTTTTCTTGTTTCTCCTTCTCTCCTTCCTCAATTTTATTCCACCTCTTACTCTTTTTCGTCCATTTTTTTCGGTCTTCTTCGTCTTTTCGTTCTTCAACGTTTTTTTTTCCCCCAACGAGCGTATACTTCGGGCCTGGTGAATGCAATTTTGCAAGGATCCAGTGTCCGCATAGCGATATCGAGAAGCTTTAAGGGTCGCACATAAACGACGGCTCAGAGCTAAGATCGTCAAAGAGACACGGCTTCGCTTCTCTCTCAATCTCTCTGTCTCTCTATAAGCCGTTAAAAGTTTGTAGGGGCAGGAGGGAATAAAAAAAAGGAATTATAGGTAATGCAAATACTCGATCTCTTTCGAGCGTATAATATGAAATTAAAGAAACAAATGAGAAATCGTTCCCTTTTGGATTCCCGTCGCTCGATTTTTTTTCTTCTTCTCGTCTTTTCGCTACAGCATAGACGAAGATTTGCGAATGGAACAAAATTATTTATAACAAATGTGGGAACATCATTTTGCAACTGTTTTTTGACTGAAAATATTGGAAAAAAATTAAAGTTCTATCAGAATTGAAAGTTTTTATTAGAAACGAACTGTGTTCTGCGGTTTCACCGGCGTTAAATTTCCGTTCTCCGATTCGACGCGCCGCCGCCGCTTCTTAAGGTTATAGCATAAAGTTATGTACCGTAAAGCCTTTCTGAATAAACGCACTGTCTAATGCAAGAAGAATTTTCCAAATCGGATTAGTATTTCCTGAGATCAGCGCGTTCGAACAAACATACAAACACACAGAGATACAAACATACAAATAAACTTTACAGCTTTATTATAGTCGTAAGATAGGATTATAGTATAAAGTTATATAGTGATAAGCCTTCCTGAATAAACGCACTATCAAATGCAAAAAGAATTTTCCAATTCGGATTAGTATTTCCTGAGATTAGCGCGTTCGAACAAACATACAAACACATAGAGATACAAACATACAAATAAACTTTACAGCTTTATTATAGTCGTAAGATAGGATTATAGCATACATTTATATAGTGGTAAGCCTTCCTGAATAAACGCACTATCAAATGCAAAACGAATTTTCCAAATCGGATTAGTATTTCCTGAGATCAGCGCGTTCGAACAAACATACAAACAAACTCTTCCATTTTATTATAGTAGTAAGATATGCAAAAGCTCACTTTTAACTATTCCATAACTCTTTTAAATCGTTCTTTAACTAAATATCTTTTATAAATATTATTAAGTCGATTTCTAAAAAGAAGAATCTAGAATTTCTTCTTTTTTTCTTCGTCGTCGATTACGAAAGTGAAATAATGTTCTGGAATGTAAAACGATCTGAACTATATACGAGGAGGAGAAGCACGTATCGCGAAAGGAGAACGAGAGAGAGAGAGAAAGAAAGATACGAAAACGAACGATTCGTAGAGTGCACTCTCCAAATGTAACGAATGCTTCCCTTCCTCCCCCGCCCTTATCCCGCTCGTTCATTTTCAACGTTCGGGAAAGGAGAAAAACCACCCCCTACCTTTTACTCGCTGAGAAACATAGTCTAAAGAAGAAGGGCGATGTTCTATGTACCTTAATGTGTATGTGTGAGTGTATATACATGGATACATGGGTGTAGGTCTGTATTATAGTGGCCGAGTAGGAAAGCATCGAACGACCTACATTGGGCTTTGTGAAGAATTTATAAGGTAGTTTCGAAGCGTCTTTTCTCGACAGTTGTGAAAATTATAGTGGCTTTTGTAAGAACTTAATTTTATATCGAAATTTCTTCGGTTTATGATCGAGGGTTGGAAAAATGAACAATTATTTTGGTATCGAAAGGAATGAAAAATATGGTGGATGAATTTAATAACCTCATCAAGCGCTAATGCAACAACCCTTAAATCTATGTAAATTTCAATTGAACTGATAAATCATTAGGAATTATTATACGATTTTCGTACCGTAAAAAAAGCATTTTTTTAACTACCCTAATATAAAAAAACAACTTATTCCCGAAACACGATGTTTAATAACTAAAAAAAATTATAAATCCGTGAGATATAAGAACGTTGAGATTGAAAAAAATATGAAAGACTCGATATTTCATTTTTTAAACAAGAAGAATTTATGAGGTAGCTTCGAAGCGTTTTTTCTCGACATTTGGGAAAATTATAATGGCTTTTGTAAGAACTTACTTTTATATCGAAATTTTTTCGGTTTATGATCGAGAGTTGGAAAAATGAATAATTATTTTCGTATCGAAAGGGATGAAAAATATCGTGGAAAAATTTAATAACCTCAACAAGCGCTGATGCAACAACCCTCAAAATCTATGTCAATTCAATTGAACTGATAAATCATTACGAATTATTATACGATTTTCGTACCGTAAAAAAAGCATTTTTTTAACTACCCTAATAGAAAAAAAACAACTTATTCCCGAAACACGATGTTTAATAACTAAAAAAATAATAAATCCGTGAGATATAAGAACGTTGAGATTGAAAAAAATATGAAAGACTCGATATTTCCTTTTCTAAACAAGAAGGATTTATGAGGTAGCTTCGAAGCGTCTTTTCTCGACATTTGCGAAAATTATAGTGGCTTTTGTAACAACTTAATTTTATATCGAAATTTCTTCGGTTTATGATCGAGGGTTGGAAAAATGAATAATTATTTTCGTATCGAAAGGGATGGAAAATATCGGGGAAAAATTTAATAACATTGACAAGCGCTAATGCAACAACCCTTAAAATCTATGTAAATTCAATTGAACTGATAAATCATTACGAATTATTATCGATGCTTGTACCGTAAAAAAAGCATTTTTTAACTACCCCAATATAAAAAAAAAACTTATTCCCGAAACACAATGTTTAGTAACTAAAGAAATAATAAACCCGAGAGATATAAGAAAGTTGATAAGATTTTAAAAAATATAAAAGACTCGATATTTCATTTTTTAAGGAAAATCCTTGTTAGAAAGAATCATTTTTTTTCTAACAATTCCGTTTTACAATTCCTGAGTTTGACATAACAATTCCCATCTTCATCTTTCAATCACTATTTCAATCTCTCCTTTCGCCTGATGAAAATTCGAATTTCCCTTTCGGTGCATCCAAAGAAATTTCCGTATATAAAAAAATCACAGATTCCTTCGAGTATAAGCTTATCCAGTCGGGGGTTGTTGGCCTCCGATTCGTTGAAATCCCCCTTCTTTCTTCCTCTCTTTCTTTCTCTCTCTCACCCAGCAAACTCCAATTCCGAATTGCCAACTCTGAGGATCTTCCTATTTCGCAGGTGTCGTAAATGCGACTCTTTCCTCTCTCTCTCTCCCTCCATCTTCCGTTTCAACCGTATGTGCCTCCTTCTCTCTCTCTCTCTCTCTCTCTCCCTCATCCCCTTTATCTTGTACAGCTTCCATCCCCCCTCTCCTCTTTCGTCCAGGTCGGCTTCTATTTTTTTTGCAAACTCTTTTTGTCTCTTCTATGCTTCACCCCACAGGAATCTTAATTAGCGAAAAACCCTTAAAGCTCGCGCGGGTCACGACCGGAGAACGGGAACGCGTGCACGTAATTTGCTTTCCTTCATCTCATTCTTTCTCTTCATTTTCCTCTTTTTTTTTCCCCGTTTTCATTCCCTTTTTCCCCTCTTTCTTCGTTTGCTCGCTCTATTTATATATTTTTTTTCCGGGACCAGTTTTGTCTGCACGTAGTCCAACAGCCGTTAACGTGAATATCAGAAAAGCTCATTTTTCATAAATCACGTTGAACGCACAATTTTCCCCGTGGACAAATATTATTTCAACCCTATCGTTCGTTGATCCCTTGTTATTTCCATAGGAAAACTTAATGGGCGAAAAAAAAATCGTTCATCCTTCCCAAAATACAATACAAAAGGGCGAAGAATACAGAGAAGCGAATAAAATAGAGAAACAAAGTTGAAATTTAAGCTTCTTTTTTTTATTATTGCTACGACAGTATAATTTATCTTGTATACTTATATATAGCCAAATGTACGACCCCACGTGATCGTCTCGCGATTCTCGACAGGAATAACTCTTGCTCTATGTGCGAGAGGCTAACGACACTCGTTCGGTCTCGACGACTGAGCAAAAAATGTCGACCCTTTCTCGCGAACGCTGAAAAACTTTCAGCGATCTTCATAAACACATGTTGAGGGGGGAAATAGGGTTAGGACAGCGTTTTCTCGATGATTTTCATAAATTTTTTTATAGCATAAAAAATTAATATAATTTATTGAAACTTTGAGTATATTTTATACATATATTTAAGTATATACTATAAAATTGTTGATGAAATTTCTTGAAAAACAGCGGGAATATTAGCGTCCCCATATTGCAGGTCACAATCAGACTCAGCATTTTGCGTACATTCTGGAAGCCGCAATTTTCATCTGAAATCAAACGAGGTTGGAATTTACTTGTATTATATGTCTCTCTTCTATATGAACCTAAATTCTATCGAAAAAATGGAAAATTGAATTTTTTACAGGGGTCAAAACAAAAAAGCATGATTTTTTGCCATTTTTACAACTTTATTTGCAAAAAAAAAATTATTTTAAATACTGATAATATTCCGATATTATCAATACTATGAAAAAAGTAACTGCCAATTTTCAAAACGATTGGTTGAAAACTTTTCAAACTAGCGTGTACGCAAGTTCAAAAAAAGTAGTTTTCAGAAAAACGCGTTTGAAAAAATAGTGACCGCTCGGTTATACACGTGGCGCGCTCGGGGCCTAAGGGAGAGCTACTCACTTTAATGGCTTATAACAATAGAACGAGTTGGAATTTTCATTAAAAATTTTGGGAACATATTTTTCAATGGTTTTACTAACAATTTATGAAATTTAAAACAATCGATTTTTTGAACCGCCTAACCCTATTTCCCCCCTTAATAATACGAATCGAAGAAATTGTGGGATGAGATGCATTGTTTTTATTTCAATATAAAATCAGCTTACAAAAATGCTCTTTTTCTCAGAGAAAAACAACACGTTTTTTTCGATTGTTAATTTATTATAGTGGAGGGCATTTTTAAGTAGGCATTTCGTAACCTTCTTTTTTTTGTTAAGGGTGAACACCACTGTGACCCCTTTTTTTTCACATTTTTCAAGAATTTTTTTTTGTGGGAAAAAAAAGAGATATTCGAAAAATTTTTTTGGGTTTTGTTCCTTGTTTATTATTGTATCAAAAAACATTTTTTTCACATTTTTCACGCCGCATGGTGGCGCTGGGGAAGCTCTCGCGTCAGGTGCTGTCATCTCCGCGGCACGCAGCAGAACTCTCTTCAACGTCGATCTGAAAAAAAATACCGAGTGTTTTCGTTAATAATATGATATTTTGAAGAGAAGTACATAGGAATTTGGAAAAATATTGTTTAAAAAAAAAAGGCACGCCTTTGAAAATAACTTTAATTTCAAAGACGTGCCTATTTTTTTTTAAACAATATTTTTCCAGTGGTGTTCACCCTGAGGAGATTATACGCAGTCAGGAGACCGAAAAAAATCGATTTTTCATGAATTTGTCCTGAAAGGACATTTTAATTTATCATCTTAAAAATGTATATACGTATTGTGGTAACTTTTAACGTTATATTCATATTCTTTATTTGTAAAAATAATGAATTTTGAAGCTACTACAGCCGATCTCCGGGAGTTCCTCTAATAAAAAAAGGCGTCTTGCGGTGAGCACGATATCTCTGGATTAGATCATCCAAAATGAAAAAAAAGAAAGATTTAGTTGATGTAAGGTATTATCTAGTATTTAATCGAAGGAATAAGCAAAATATTAATTTTCAACAAAATGGTGGCATCTCAAAAAAAAATTTTAATTTTCGATAAAAATTTTCCCCTTAAATTGTTAATAAAATGGAAAATATTTATCGGCGAGAAAAAACCTTAGTTTAATCACTAAAAAATATATTCATAAAGCTCGTGTAAAAATTTGAGACCGATCGGTTTAGCGGTTTCCGAGGAATCTCGCTCACCGACTTTAAAAATACGAAAAAAACGCAAATCATGCTGAAGACATTCCGAGACGTCTTTACAAATATGCTTGTAACTTCGAGATTATTTGTCGGATTGACATGAAATTTTCTGTGTATATACTTAAATATATGTACATTGCGAAAAGGAATTAAAAGAAATTTTTTTTTTTTAATCCTGTCTGCGTCTGATCCCTGAACGAAAAAACAATTTCCGATTACTCGGGAAGGAAAAAAGAAATGTTTTACAATCGTTAACGACCAAGCTTGCAATATCCGCTCAATCATTTGTCCGCTACGTTTGATCGCTATAGGCGCGAGTATACGCGATTAATGATTCGAATACGCGTCGTACGAATGGCAAACTATGACAGTAATCAAACCGTGAACGGACTATTAAACGGGAATTCGATCGACCAGTTGAGATTGTGTCGTGTTCGGTTAAGGGTTGAAGAGAGAGAGAGAGACAGAGAGAGAGAGAGAGATAGAAACAGATTTCTGGGGTAGGAGATGAAAGGGGTAGGTAGAGTAGTGGAGACTCGATTACTTCGCTAATACTCGTTGTCGCGATTCCAACCTCCGAAAGGTCGCTTGACCACCTGTCGCTTTCTCAACTCACTCCACGATTCTAATCCATTTTGCTGAAATCGCTTCTGATCCGAAATTCTCTCTCTCTCTCTCTCTCTCTCTCTCTCTCACACGGAAATTGATATATAAACGGAACTATGAGGAAAAGCCAATGACTGATATCCATATCACGATTTGTCTCTCGTCATAAACGTCGTCGACGATAATTTTCGGATGTCTAATAATCGTTCATCAAACTTTCTCTTCGATCGATCAATTCGACGAAACTTCAGTGAAACTGTCGATCAAAGATAATGCTCCCGCCAACTGTTAAATACTTGATTATTCATCGATTCTACTCGAGCAACTTACCGTCTCACCTTCAATCAGGAATTCACGAAAACGATCTATAAATGTGAACGGTTGATTGATTTAATTCGAAAATTATTACGTTAGGTGCTCATATACCGCTGCGCGCGATAAAGACCGAGTAAATTTGAAAAATTATTATAAAGGTTATATGGTGAAAAAAAAATGTTATTGTTGATTTCACATTTTTTATTAACTTTTAAACGATAAGAAAACAAATTAAAATTTTTTTTTAACTAAATTAACATTATTTTTTACGGGTATAAATGAACTACTGATAAAAACCATGGCGCCTCCTTGTCAACATTATAACTTCACCAAAAACTGTCCAATCTGCAAAAATAAAAAAGAATCTAGTAAAATAATGTAGTAGTAGTAGTCTGACGGAGGAAATGTTTTTTTTTTTTTTTTTTTCATAAGTAAAGAAATTACAGTATTTTGAACTTTAGTACGCGATAAAAAAAAAAAAATTCGTGTTTAATGATTAATAAAAAATTGGCCATCCAAAAAATTAATAAAACCTCTCGTCAGACTATGAGAAAAATAATTGTCAAGATTAAAAAAAAAAACGTTAAAAAATATTAAAAATTGCCTGACTCATCGTGTCGACATAGTCTAAAGACATAGTTTTGAGAAAAACGCGTTTAAAGTTTCTAGTAGGTAGCCGTCCCAGCCGATATCCGGTCACATTTATTGCTCTAACTTTGTAACGGAATGGAATTTTCTTAAAAGTTTTTTTTTTAATTCTCAAAAGTATAGAGAGCAAAAATCTGTAAAAAAAATCGATTCTTCGAAAATTTCAGGGGCATGTGAGCCCTTAAATCATTGTATTTGTTCTCGTGGAAGATTACTCTTACTATTTTTAATATTTTTAGCTGAAAATTAGTACAGATACTCCAATTATAATAGCATGAGATTTTATAGCTGACAAATTTTTGCGAAAATCAAATTTTCACAATTTTACCCTTCACAAACGATCGCTTTTGTTTCTTTTTTACTGACCAATGTATTCCAGGTATTCAAATAGAGTTCAGAAAAAAATTGACCGGTTTCTGCGAACCTCTTGCAATCCCCGAGATAAAATATTCCACCCTTTTAGTGTCACATTAATTTTGTACAATTAACAAAACATTTAAAATAAATGAAACTTTATTTATCTACTGATCATTGAACTGCCAAATAAGTCTGTCAATATCTAAAAATATAAAAATCGAAAATTGACAATTAATTGAATTAAACAAACAAGAGTGTCATTCGATCGATCAATTTAATGAAAATAAATATTTTTTAATCTTTTTCAACGCCAGCACCAATTTGACATATCTAAACAAAGTCATCTCGATGCCATTGTCTGGAACGATAAAAAAAATCCTAAATGAAAATTGTTTTTGTGATAGGAGTTGAAAATTTGTTAAATAAAAAAAAACGACTGAACCTTTCATACCTGGAGATAGCTGATTATAGAAGGGATTAATGATTGTGATTAATATCGTTGATTGCCTCTTTAAAAAAACGTAACTCGCGACATCTCGCGAATAAAATTGAAAATTGCTGGCCAAATCAGTGACTCCGGAGACTTTCACCTCAGTTTTACCGGTTGCCCGAACAAACTCCTCTTCCCCCACCAAAAATTCCCTCTCTCCATTACCGAGATAAATATCTATATATATGAAAGTGGTGGGAGAGATTGTATTCCTATGGATAAACGTCGACCATCGTCGCTGTCTGTCGTGTACGAACCGTTTCCACTTGCATTTCATCTGGTCTCTCTGTTCTCCTCCCGCTCCTTTTAAAACGGTACAACGATCATTGCACTCTTGCTTCTTCTCTCGCTATCTCTTTTTCCTTACGTTCTCTTTTTTTTTCCTTTCATTCCTTTTCCTCTTGCTCGCAAAACTCGAGTGTGATTCATCGGGTTTCACAGCATAGAGACTTCTCTCACCCGTTTAGTTTCGAGCACACGAGGGACTCGGCAACAGCGCGTCATATTATCATCTAACCGCTCTTGAGAATACACGATACAGCAACGTGTTGAACAAAAAAAAATAGATAGGCCTTATACGTACATAAACTTGATATATGTAGGTTAGAATAGAAAATGGCGTCGTTCGGTACGATTTAACACTAAACTTTTGCGTTTTTACGTCCTTTTGCTTGTCAATCTCAACATGTATATGTCGGTAACAATTGATATTGCTCCTCAAACGTTCTTCGTACCACCGAGCAATTTAGTGTTTACTCTCTTGGCGCGTCAAATACTACTTTCGTCGCGACAAAGTCAATCTCGTATTTGCCTTGTCCCCTTCCCGCATCTCCAATGATACAAAATGTAGACGTGAACATTTCTAGCATTCGTTACGTTATAACGTATATTTTTATATCTCACTATCATATCCACCCACACGTCAAACATCGTGTTATAAAATGTGATTCTCCGTGCAGAGAAAACATCCGGAATATACGACGAATATTGTACCGTGAAGTTTTTTCCATGTACACCCGCGCAAAAGTAGTAACGGCACGTCGTGGCAAGACGCCACGCGAACTCTGCATAAAGACAGTCTACTGTGAACAAAATCATCACACAGTGTGTATTGTGTATGTGTGTGTGTGTTTTTTTTCGTCATCAAACAAATTACGTCAATGTTGGTCCTGGTTTTACCTGCAAAGAACGAGGAAAGTACGAGGAATAATCTACTTTTGGAATATATGAGACCGTGAGTTTATGTGCACAGTGTGTCGTAATAAAAAAAATTCGTTGCTAGACGAATAAACAGATGTGTTTGAATAGGGAGAAGTGCGCGTTGGAGATCTATGAATTTTATAATGTGGCATTGTCGCTGGATATAGTCACGAAAAAATTCCACGATGAATACAAATTCTTGGTAAGTTTCACGGTGTTAGCATTTTTATTTTTATCGATTTATCTCATCTATTTTTTATTTTTTTTCGTCATTTCGATATTGGGATATTGGACGTGGGATATTTTTAACGATTGATAATCGTTGATAAAGATACAGTAGATTAGATAAATCTGACGCTAAAAACATTCAGCTCCTATCACAATTATGTAAATATAACAATTGAAGAATTTTTTTTTCACATCACTGGACAAACATTTTCAACTCACATTTTGGATACGGTAAATTTAAACCAAAAATGGTTTACTTCTAGGACTGTTTAGGTGTAGCTCAAAATCTGTTCCAGTCGGTGACATATTTTGAGAAATTCAAAATTTCATGCGATCATAACTTCGTATTGAGGGATATGGCCACGATAGCGGGTATTAAATCATGTGCACATTTAACAATTTTTCGTGTGCTAAAAAGTGATTTATTTATTAAATTAATTACACATCTATTTAGTATAAATACCAAGTTAAGGGGGGAAATAGGGTTAGGACAGCGTTTTCTCAATGATTTTCATCAATTTTTTTATAGTATCAAAAATGAATATAATTTATTGAAACTTTAAGAATATTTTATGCATACGAGGGGGGGCCCAAAAAAAACGGGAATTTCGTCATAATTTCTTTATTTTTTAATATTTTTACACCAAATTTTGATCACTTTCAAAGTATACTCCTTTGACCTCAACGCACCTCTGGAAACGATCATTCCAATGTTCAAAACATTTTTTAAATTCACTTATCGGGATGTTCTTTAGGCCTTCCAGCGATTTTTGTTTTACCTCCTCCACAGTGGCAAAACGCTTTCCTCTCATGTCCCTTTTGAGTCTGGGGAACAAAAAAAATCACAGTGGGCTAGATCCGGTGAGTAGAGGGGGGTGGACAATTGGTGTCATGCAGTTTTTGGTCAAAAACTGCTTTATGGAGAGAGCGGCGTGGGCCGGCGTGTTGTCATGATGGAGGAACCAGTCACTTGTGCGGCAAAGATCTGCCCTGTTCTTCCGGATACTCTCCCTCAATCTTTTCAAAACCTCCAGGTAGAACTTCTGGTTGACAGTTTGATCCGGGGGAACGAACTCCGCGTGCACAACATCTCTGCAATCGAAGAAACAAATGAGCATTTTCTTGATGTTTGACTTCACTTGGCAAGCTTTTTTCGGACGAGGTGAGCGAGGTGTCTTCCACTGGCTCGATTGCTGCTTTGTTTCGGGGTCGTATCCATAGCACCACGATTCATCACCAGTAATCACCTTGGAAAAAAGTTCAGGGTCCTCTTCGAGCTGATTTCGAAGTTCAAAACATGCCTGAAGTCGACGCTCCCTTTGCTCGTCTGTGAGAAGGCGGGAGACAAATTTGGCTGCAACTCTGCTCATGTGCAAATCTTTGGATAAAATCCTCTGAATTGAACTCCATGATATCCCAGACATCTCACAGAGTTGATCAATGGTTCGGCGACGGTCTGCATGAATGAGAGGATTGATTTTGTCGACGTTTTCGTCCCTTCTTGACGTTGAGGGCCCTCCTGAATGGGGTTGGTCTTCAATTGACATTTCTCCATTTTTAAAACGTGAAAACCACTCGTAGACTCTGGTTTTACTTAGGGCAGTATCTCCATAAGCAGTCTTAAGCTTTACAGTAGTTTCCGCGGCCGATTTCTCCAACAGGAAACAAAATTTCACAGCCGCGCGTTGCTCTCGACAATCGGCCATCACGTTTTCGCCGAAATGGAAAAAGTTGTTTCACTACAAAAATTACCACGGGCGAACCGATGCATTCACGGCGACAGCACTCCGCACACTAACTCAGGAGACGTGTCCCCGACGGACACCTGGTCGAGTAATGGGTTCCCCCACTCTCCCTCCCCGCCGCAGCGCAATTCCCGTTGTTTTTGGGTCGCCCCTCGTATATTTAAGTCTATACTATAAAATTTTGAAGAATTTCCTTGAAAAACACCGAAAATATTAGCGACCCCATATTGCAGGTCACAATCAGACTCAGCATTTTGCGTACATTCTGGAAGCCGCAATTTTCATCTGAAATCAAACGAGGTTGGAATTTACTTTTCTTATATGTTTCTCTTCTATATGAACCTAAATGCTATCAAAAAATAGAAAATTGAATTTTTTACAGGGGTCAAAAGAAAAAAGCATGATTTTTTGCCATTTTTTACAACATTATTTGCAAAGAAAAAATTATTTCAAATAATGATATTATTCAGATTTTAGGTTCATATAGAACGCAATACTATGAAGAAAGTAAGTGCCAATTTTCAAAACGATTGGTTGAAAACTTTTCAAACTAGCGTGTACGCAAGTTCAAAAAAAGTCGTTTTCGGAAAAACGCGTTTGAAAAAATAGTACGCTCGGTTATACACGTGGCGCGCTCGGGGCCTGAAGGAGAGCCACTTGAATGGCTTATAACAATAGAACGAGTCGGAATTTTCATTTAAAATTTCGGGAACATATTTTTCGATAGTTTTACTAACAATTTATGATATTAAAAAAAAATCGATTTTTTTTAACCGTCTAACCCCATTGCCCCCCTTGATGAAAGATATTTTTTTTTGCTTTTTTTTGTTAGACAAAATGGCCACGATAGCGGTTATAAAATCGGGTGCACTTTTAACAATTTTTTTGTATGGAAAAGTGATTTATTTATAAAAATAATTATACATCTATTTAGTATAAATACCAAGCTAATCAACAAAATACGATGTGTATGGATGCGTTTTAGCCGGATGTTTCAAGTCATTGTCGAATTATTGAATTATTAAATTTGTCCCCATTGCACCCACGCGCACCAGTAGACATTTTTTTTTTCTAAAACTGATTTTCTTTTTAGGCTTTGGAATATTTTCCACAAATTGTTATATAGAACTAGAAGCTTTTCTTCGCGGAAGCTTTTCCATATGAGAAAACATAAAGTACGATCTAAATTACTTCTTACAAAAAATCTAAATTATAATCTTACACGAATGTAATATTTGTACTCTTATCGTTCGATCGAGTTAAAATTAAATCGTCAAAAATAATGGTCAAAGGATATTTTGGTAACTGTATTCTCGTAACTGTAAAACAATTCAGACAGTATTGCGCAATTTCAATACAACAATTATCTCATCCTTCGATTATTACATTATTCCCATACACGAATAGTAACGTCAACGGAATTTTGCGACCCTACCTCAGGTCATAGAGTTTAACTAATGGCCCGTGAACACATGCGTATATATGTATATTGCATAGGCGCTGATTGTTCATCGATATAATTGCGACAGTCACGAATCGCAGCCTTCCGGCAAACATCGGTCGCCCGGCATACGATAATTTTATAGATGAGGTCTCGGGCGCGCGGTTACGTACAGTATAGCACAGTGGTTTTCAGTTTCAGAGGAACATTCAATCAATTACGTAATCAATTTTCCGTTTACTGTGCCGGAGTAGGGTTAATTAAACGTACGCGCGTTCACCAAACTCTCGGAAACTAAATGACGAATATTACGAAGCTCGTCCTCTACCCTTCCTCCTCACCTCATCTCGTCTAGTTTCAAAATGTTCGTGATTGGTACATGTCAAGAATGAAGAAAATATAAGCCCGATAAAGTTCGAGCAATTGCCAAGTTATCGAGAATTCCGTGAGAAAATTGATTTGCGTACTATGAGGGATGATGAAGATGACATTTTCTGAGAATATGAATATTTGGAATAAAATATATGCGAACAATTTTTTTATGAACAGTTTTTAGCAGTTTTCATAGGGAGAAACAAAGCAAATTCACCCTGTTGCTTTCTCACCCCTTTTTCTTTGTATCTTTAGTTAAAACCGTTATTTGAGGGCGATACCACCCTCATTCTTTTGCAATATTTATTAACATATACTTGTTGATTTAGGACATTTCGTGAACGATGAAAAATAATGAGAAAGTAATGAACAAGTAGTATTTTCCATTTATATTCCCTCTTCCAGAAATGACGGGTCGTTAGGAATGTCTAATAATTAATAATAAATTATCTTTCTACCAAAATATGCCAAATTTTCCAAAGAATCTTTCTCACAATCAATGGCAAATCACAACACTTTTCATACATAATTGACGTCGTAATTGAGCAAAATGAAAATGAAGGATATTGAGAAAAACGTCTGACTAAAATGTATCTAACTTAAAAACCACTAAAACGGCCATTATCACTACGATAATTGAATATTAATGGTGGGAATATTAATTTAAAACTTATTTACGATTGCAACGATAAACAACCCTTCAGTAATATTTTCCATTCGGTCTGACACGTACTTACTTTATCCCCTTTTTTATACATTTACAGTTTTAGAATTTCTATGGGTTAGTTTGTTATCGAGAACTCCGCGACAAAATTGATTTGAGTATGAGGGATGATGAAGCTGAAATTTTGTGAGAATATGAATATTTGGGATTAAAAAAATGCTAACAATTTTGTTATGAACAGTTTTTAGGAGTTTTCATAGGGACAAATAATTCAAATTCACCCTGTTGCTTTCTCACCCCTTTTTCTTTGTATCTTCAGTTAAAACCCTTATTTAAGGGCAATACAACCCTCATTCTTTTGCGATATTTATTAACATATACTTGTTGATTTAGTACATATCGTGAACGATGAAAAATAATGACGAAGTAATGAACAAGTAGTATTTTCCATTTATATTCCTTCGCTCGGAAAATGAAGATTCGTTACGAATGTCTAATAACTAATATTAAATTATCTTTCTACCAAAATATGCGAAATGTTCCAAAGAATCTTTCTCACAATCAATGGCAAATCATAACACTTTTCATACATAATTGACGTCCTAATTGAGCAAAATGAAAATGAAGGATATTTAGAAAACCGTCCGACTAAAATGTATCTAACTTAAAACCACTAAAACGGCCATTATCACTACGATAATTGAATATTAATGGTGGGAATATTAATTTAAAACTTATTTACGATTGCAACGATAAACAACTCTTC
Source organism: Oxytorus armatus (assembly GCA_958009045.1). Classification (NCBI taxonomy): domain Eukaryota; kingdom Metazoa; phylum Arthropoda; class Insecta; order Hymenoptera; family Ichneumonidae; genus Oxytorus; species Oxytorus armatus. The sequence goes on along the minus strand of OY253754.1, from coordinate 11,207,423 downwards.
AGTAATATTTTCCATTCATACATTTACAATTTTACAATTCGGATGGTTTACTTATTTAAATGTTAATTGGAGAATTATTTTACGTAACGAAAATAGAAAATTGAATTATTCAAAAGCCATCTAGGCAACTTGTTCAACTGGCACTGGTTTTGATATTTCCTCACGGCGAAAAGCATTAATAGTTCGGTGGTGCTAGTCGAACTTTGTAATATCGAAAATGTACTCAAAGTTGTTACATCGTGTGCTGTACAAGGATCCTCGTACGAAACCTTAAACTTGGGTTATATATGAATACAATTCTATACATATAACGGTTATATTATCTTTCGAATGCTCGCATGAAATTTCCCGTTTCGGTATAACATGGCTTCGTAGCTTTAGTACAGAGGACACGAACACATGGTTTTGTCGACGTATGAACATATATAGTACATATAGTCCTTTTTGGAGTATGATGCCGGAATTTAATCGTACACGTACATACGGATACAGTGCATGCGATACAGTACTGTGTCTACATATATATATATATATATATGTACAACAGGGTGTAGAACTCCTTGAGGGTGAGAGATTGCCAACCAAATGCTATACTGCTGCGACACGAAAGCGTTGAAGGAGCGATAGAGATAGAGTGATAAGGGGTTGGAAGGGGCGAGAAGGGGTTCTACGAGGTGGGGTTCGTGCTAATTTGCAAGTGTCACGGACAGATTTGCCCCGAATTAAGCCTCTCCGAGGGTTGTGCGAGACGCCCCTCGGTCCTACTGCAAATATCTCCCTTATACGATCCTTCTAACGGTATGTATACTCGTACCCCTATGTAGATTGTAAACTCGGTATATTCCGCGCTTTTCCACTAAATTTCACCCCGCATCTTGTACACTCTCTCGACCTGTACGATAAACTCGTATATTAAATTGTTAAAAAGTCGGAAAATACCGGGGAAAGTCTTCGTAATGATTGTGAATACCTTCCTCGTTATGTAATCTCGTTTGCAAAACTTTTTTTTTCATAAAAGAAGACAATGTCGAAAAATTCAATTTACTCCTAGTGAAGAAAACATTGAAGGGTTTGGTGTGAAAAAAAAAGTATACTAGCTTGAAAAGCTAAAAGAAAATCAATGATGTCTTATCGTAATCAGGGAGGTTAATCAAATTTCATCCCCCCGCTCAGGCACTAATATCGATCGTGCTTTAATGCGCTACGATGCATGTCATGAATTTTTCCTTTCTCTCGCAAAACCACACGGACGTGAATATAGCTCGATAGCGTGTCGCAAATAAGGCAACACCGATGTGTATATACATGTATTATATGTTCCAGGGCAGTTTTCAGGCCTTTTTAACATTTATTGCTAGTTTCTTTTTTTTTCACCCTCATTTTGATATGCAATACAGTAGAATGCATCTAGTAGCTTATTATGGCTCTAAAAGCTCTTAAATTTCAGTCATAGTTTGAATTATTACGTCAATTCCGTATTACAGCGGTTTTAATACAACCCCATGAATTTTTTAAAACTAAACATTTGTACGCAGTGATAATTTATTCGGCAAGTGACTGTGAGTATCACTGACAAGGAAAGTACCCGAGGTGTCCCCCTCCGATTTTGTTGAAACTTATGTATGTTATAGAGCATTAAAAACTGAGCGACACGTATTTTTTTTTATCGGCGGAAAAACGATTTCAAGGGATGAAACCACCCCCTAAAGTTACACAGGTCAAAGGGCGATTTTGCTGTTTCACATACAAGCAGTGCATCGATTTTGATGAAACAAAAATTAAAATGTTTCTTATGCGCGGGAATGAAGAACCCACCAAATACTGAAAAACATATATATATTTTAAGGGGTTGAAACACCCTTAAACATCTACTTCTTGAACCCTACATTGAGAACTTGCGAATCGATCGGAATGAAAATTATCCTGTTTTATAGCGGAAATAAAATCAAAGTTCACTTATTTTTGTATTTGTGCAAGAAAACAGTTTTAAGGGAGTAAGCTACCCCTATTTGAGTTTTTACATTCCAGTTATCTCCTTGTTATTCCAAATGTGTTTGTCAATACGAACTCTTATCATTAAGGTAAAATTAATGATTCACCGTTTTTTTTTCAATTGGCACGAATACTTAAGGGGACGGACCACCGTTTCTAGCCCGTTTTTTAATAGATATTCAAAAGTTTCCAACCCACTGCCAAGATATTTAATGATGGTACGACTTTCGTGTTGGGATAAACACGAAAATCGTACCATAAGTCCGATCGTAATCGTAAGTTTATCTGAACATGAAAATCGTGCCATCATAAAATTTCTTAGCAGTGGTTCAGAAACTTTTGAATATCTATTAAAAAACGGGCTAGAAATGGTCCGTACCCTTAAGTATAAACATCCATAAGTTTCAACAAAATCGGAGGGGGACACCTCGGGTACTTTCCTTGTAAGTCTACTCGAGACGTTTTGAAAACCCCCGTCAAAACCCAAAATCGATGAAACGGGAGCCAATTTATACCCATTTAAAATTTCGAGATTTTTAGGTTTTCGAAAAGGTGGGCAAAAAATGAATTTTTTTTTTTTTTTTCAATGTTTCGATACCCTAATCGATCGGAAATTTTCCACTGATTACGAATAACACCGAGGTTTAGTCGAAATCTCAAAATATCAATGTGAAAAAGGCGAAAAAAAAAAAAAATCGTTTTTTGCACGATTTTCAATGAAATTCCGAGTTTCTCAAAGAAATGGCTACTGAATTAGTAATCAGCGAGTCAAAATACATCGATATAGCGTCCTAAAAGAAAATTTAAAATTACAAAATTTTTTTGCATTACGGCCAAACAGCAGTGGCTTCACTAAAATCGCCGTAACGTTGCTTCCCGATGGAGTTGAAACCCCACTCTGTGCTCATTCTTTTCGTGATCGAACACCCTTTAAAATGGCGCTTGAATCATTGTGCTATCATTATTTTTCGATTTTTCACAGATTTTTTAAGTCGGACCATCGATTTTTGCGAATTTTTCCATACATACCCCTTCTCATTTTTTGACAAGGTGACAAAAAACAATGAACAATAGTAATAACGTTCCTGTTGATATGGTCTGAAATATCCTAAACAGGTTGTCCCAAAACTAGCACGCCAGAGGGACGCGGGGGTTAGATTGACATTGAACCTATCAGAATAAACAAATATGGCCTCAGTAAAAGTCTCATCGTTTTCGAGAAACATCGTCTTTTTTGATTTTTCGAAAAATCCTTACCGTAGAACTTATTATTCCGTTACCATTACTACGAAAGCCCAAATTGTAAGCAAATCAAAGTTAAAATTCACACTAAATCCTAAAGTGGTCAGAAACCCAAACGAAAACAGCGAGTTAACAAGAATAGCGATTTTCAGAAAAATCGTCGTTTTTTATTTTCCGGACAATCGCTATTCTTGTTATCTCGCCGATTTCGTTTGTGTTTCCGACCACTTTAGGATTAGATATAAATTTGGACTTTGATTTGCTTACGATTTGTACTTTTATAGCAATGGTAGGAGAATAACAAGTGCTAGGTAGCGATTTTCCGAGAAATCAAAACGACGATTTTTCTCGAAAACCATTGGACTTTTACTGAGGTGATATTTGTTTATTCTGATTGTTCCTGAGACAATTTAACCCCCGTGTCACTCTGACGTGCTAGTTTTGGTATACCCTGTATATCGTAATATATGATATATAAGAAACGCTTACATATGCCAGAATGTACTAACATCGCGAAGGCAAAATTGCACTCACCCTCTATGACAAGGGGTGCACGACGTGCAAAGTCGTGCGCACCCTACCCACTTTTATCTTGAAAAGAGTGAGGGAAAAAAAGAAGAAATTCTCGACCTCATTTATGGTCCGTGCGCTTGGGATTAGCGTGGAAACTCGTCGGCCGTACTTGAGCTCGCTTTTGCGACTCTCCCTCTTCTCGCGAAATAACGGATATACCTTAGTTTTGTCGTCGTCATCGTCGTCTGCAGCAAACTGTCAACGGCTAGAACGGAGTTAGTAACAGAGCTCTCCGAATCAATGTATACACACAATTACCTACCCCTATATAAGTGGAATGTTGGTACGTAGTTTTATGTCGGATCGAACGAGATACACGGGTGAAAATTGTCTCGCGTGTTTTGTTATGTTTTTCTTTCTTTTTTACATAACACTCAATGTCGCGTATGGCTGTAAATGTCTGAAGGGGAGACTGGGGGGGCGAATTGTAACACTTTTGGTCGTTGTCAATTTTTTGGTTCGAAAACGAACATTTTTTCTGAAAAGACATTTTAATTTCTTAACGTAAAAATTTATATACATATTGTGGTAACTTTTAACTTTATTTTCATATTTTTTATTTGTGAAAATATTGATTTTTTAAGCTGCTATAGCCGATCTCCTGAAGCTCCTCTAAAAAAAGGCGTCTTGCGGTGAGCACGATATCTCTGGATTTGATCATTTAAAAAGAACAAACAAAAAGTATTTCGTTAATATAAGGTATTATCTAATATTTAATGGAAGGAATAAGCAAAATATTAATTTTTAACAAAATAGCGGCTTCTCAAAAAAAAAATTCGATTTTCGATAAAAATGTTGGCCTTAAATTGTTTATAAAATGGAATATATTTATCGGCAAGAAAAAACCTTAGTTTAATCACTAAAAAATATATTTATAAAGCTTATGTAAAAATTTGAGACTAATCGGTTGGGTCGTTTCCGAGGAATCTTGCACACCAACTTTAAAACACACAGTTTTGGAAAAAACGCATTCAAACTTTCCTAATCTACTTTAAAACGCTCCGAGACGTCTTTACAAATATACGTGTAGCTTCGAGAATATTTTTTGTATTGACATGAAATTTTCTGTGTATATACATTAATATATATACATTACAAAAATGAAATTAATTTTTTTTTTTTAAATCCTGACTGCGTATAACCCCTTAAAGGAATGAGAATAATTTGTTAATTAACTGTGATACTTAAGCTTCAAAATGGTGGATGGCTCAACCCCGTGACCCCCAAATGTTCAGCTAACTCCAGTGAATATACGCTGTGTTACAATTAACCCCAGTCTCGTCCCCTATATATTGAGGAATAGAGGATCGAGAAGAGTGAAGAAACTTTAGGTATTACGGGACCCTCGCGACTCGGATAACGGTGATCAAGGAAACGAAGACACATTGTTATTGCATTAATTATCAGACGGTTATTAGGATTGTAAATTTTATATATATGCTCTAGGGGGTGGAGGGTGGATGGGAGGTAACGAGGTTTGCGCGATTAAAGTTCATTGGAGCAACAAAAGAGCCATAACCGGTGTACTACGTTACATCAAGATGGCGACATTGAACAAGGGGTGGTGATGTCATTTAAACTGCTGGAGAAAACGGGGTGAGTTGTTTTTCGTGCAGGGAGCTAAGGATGAAGCGAAAAATCGACGTATATATATATATATGGCAATACGAATGAATATATAATTTCATTAATTCTTGAGGAGAAATTTCATATTCATCATTATTAATTTCATTTATTCATCCTTCGTGGATGTCTACGTACAATTTAATATCGGCCAGTCTCTGTGAATTCAATGGAATTAAGTCAAAATTTGACATTGACATCCGCCACTTTGAATACACTAAAGGAAGATGTTATGATCCATTAACAATGAAGACGTTTCTGATCAATTGCATGTACTAACATTTTCGGCGGAATTGAATGGTGCAAGATTAAGAGGATGATCAAATTGACATGTACTGACTCACATATCAATGTTCAAATCTATACTTCAATATTTATTGCACGAAGTTGATCCGAACGAATCTATGCGATAGATGAATGCTTTAAGGGGGGAATAGGGTTAGGACAGCGTTTTCTCAATGATTTTCATGAATTTTTTTATAGTATATAAAATGAATATAATTTATTGAAACTTTGAGAATATTTTATACATATATTCAAGTTATACTATAAAATTTTTGAAGAATTTCCTCGAAAAACACCGAAGATATTAGCGACCCCGTATTGCAGGTCACTATCAGACTCAGCATTTTGCGTACATACTGGACGCCGCAATTTTCATCTTAAATCAAACGAGGTTGGAATTTACTTTTATTATATATCTTTCTTCTACATGAACCTAAATGCTATCAAAAAAATAGAAAATTGAATTTTTTACAGGGGTCAAAACAAAAAAGCATGATTTTTAGCCATTTTCTACAACTTTATTTGCAAAAAAAAAATTATTTTAAATAATGATAATATTCCGATTTTAGGTTCATATAGAGCGCAATACTATGAAGAAAGTAACTGCCAATTTTCAAAACGATTGGTTGAAAACTTTTCAAACTAGCGTGTACGCAAGTTAAAAAAAAGTCGTTTTCAGAAAAACGCGTTTGAAAAAATAGCAAAATGCTGTGTGATTGTGACCTGCAATATGGGGTCGCTAATATCTTCGGTGTTTTTCAAGGAAATTCTTCAAAAATTTTATAGTATATAGTTAAATATATGAAAATCATTGAGAAAACGCTGTAAAATTTTGGGAACATATTTTTCAATAGTTTTACTAACAATTTATGAAATAAAAAAAAAATCGATTTTTTGAACCGTCTAACCCTATATCCTCCCTTAAACGAAAAAAAAAAAATATATATATATAGAAATTTGTATCCGTACGAAAAGTTAAAAAAAAAGGTAACGAATATTCAATTTAATTTAATGTACATTTGCTGTCTTCGGTATGAGGGATGAGATGGGATTTTTTTTTTAATACACTTCAATTTTTTCATTTCCTCCGCGTCGTATTCCATCTCGAGGGGTGTACACCTATACATAACGATATATCTAACATCTGTATACATATACGTATGCTTTTTTCTCTCCATATATCTATATTACGTTTGGCTACAGATACAGATATATAAGCGAGGGGGTAGTTCCGGGTCTCGTATATCTTTGTGCTTCGCGATGGTACTTACACGTCGTGTCGGCCATGTTTACTCGCGAAACGTTTACATTCGCGACGACATCGCGTAGCCGGGGCAATTCTCTTTGCTGGATCTTCTCTCCCTCTCGGCTGTATATCTTGATGCCCTCTACATCCTATATATCTCTCGTTTGCTCTCTATGTATGTATATACACATTTACGTACATACACTCATCCACGGTCCTTTTATTCACCCAGTGGATGAACTTCTGACTCTCCATTCGACCTCCGTAACCTCTTAACCGCAACGAAAATTCAACGTACAAATTTCCCTTTGCCGAGGTAGTTCTTACCGAGAGACCAAACGAAAGAGCGCGTGTTATTCCGTGGTCAGAGAAATCTCTCTCACGAGGATATATGTATGGAAATTCATGGCTTTTAGTTCCAATTTCATCCGTTCCGTCGCCATAAAGATAACCTAACTCGTCTGAACGACGGTATTGTTCGTGCCGCGCGCGCAGCTCCCTCTGTCGTGAACGCTTTGAACCATTCATGTGGCTCCCTCTGTTTGGCGCCACTGAAAGGTCTAACGCGGCCATTTCGTGTTCGGTTGCGCTTGAACTATGTCTGTATATCCCATGCAATCCACGCGAATATCGACGTGGGAATTGTTGGGTTCAAGTTCTCACAAATAATAGATTTACTAAATGAATGAGATGATGATGCAGGTTGTATGGACATTCCTTAATCCACGCTAGCATTCATTCACAACATTCGACTACAGTAATAAAGTTTGTTGATGCACGATCGCTGTAACAACCGGATGAAGATGAAAGGCTCCTCATGACTGGTTTTCATGGCTGCCTTTGTAAAATCCATGTTCTTTTGACGCCACAATTTGAAAATTGTGTCGAACAACCTATACATATGCAAGCTAGAATCAACTATCTTATATATATACATATACATTGAGGGCAACTACGCCGAGCGTCTTGTGAAATCTTTTAGCGTTCGTTGCAGTCTGTTCGTATGAGATCGCTATATGTACAACTTTCTCCATGGTTCGAGAAAGGGAGCAGAGATCCGTGAGGAAGCTGGGGAATGCTCATGGATCAGCCGCTTCGGTTGCCCCGAAAAGTTTCCATTGTTGAGAGCTTTCCACTCTTTCCTCCCCGCCGCTAGCCCCGCTCCTTGCCATCCCTCCCGGAACCGGAAGTCTTTGAGACCAGAGAGCTGTGGAGCTTCATCGTCTGTCAAGAGAAGCGCAGGCGTCTCGAGCGCCAAGTCGTAAAGGAAGAAAGAGATAAAAAGCAACAAAAAAAATTGCCTATCATCCGTCTTTACGTGACACGGAAAGAACGTGAAATGCGAACGTTAAAATATATCTTGTTCGACATGAGGATCCGTGCGACGGAACATTTTTCTGAAAGAACCAAAAAGACATTCTTACCAACATTGGCTGTACATATTTCTTCTGAATTATTTCTATGACGTCGTTATACAGAAATTCGTCTTCGATATTTATTTCGCTTTATGCCTGGAAAAATTTTATAATACTTTTGAAGCCAAGAAAAATCGATTGCATTTGAATCGGAGATTCATTTAAATCAAATAGACCGACTTTTTCCTTCCCCTACATACATATCCCACCATTTATTTGTCATCTCTTTATACAGTATTTTATTCTGCCGGAATGTTGAGATCACAATGTGTAGTCTGTGTATGTGTATGTTCGGCCAATTGTCGATGTAAGGTTCGCGCGAGAGAATCGCAAAGAATTCTTGCTCTTGTGGGTAGAAAAGTCGTGAGAGAATTTTCCTCGGGGCAATTGGGGAGTCTCGTGAACGACGACGACAACGACGACGATAGGATAAGGTTGGGGAGCGTGATATCGACGTACGTGCCAAAGTTTGCGCTGCAAGGGTGTTTGTATACCAGACGATGGAAAGTTGCGGGGGTGTTGGATAGAATGGTGGACGATTATTTGCCAATGCGCCCTCATACGAATTTCGTTGTCAACACTTTACTCACTGCATGACCAAGCCGTACACTGAACTTTGCTTTTTCTTTCGTTCTCTTCGAGTCTACACCCACTACGTCTATGTATATATACAAAATAAATAGATAAATATATATATATATATATATATGTAGACAATGATATATTTTTATAGCCCGAAGCGATAAGCGACCGGAGTTTTGTTTGAACTTTGGTTGGTATTGTCCTGGAAAAATCGATTTTCACACCCAGGCGAAAAGTGACTCGTATGAACGAGAGAGACGCGCCAGTTGTGATTGGCCCCCGATGGCTTTTGTTCGATAACAAAAAAAAGAGATGATCGCTCAATTTTTTTTTATCCGGAACTCATTTCATCGAAATGAACGTTCCATTCTAGGTTTCTCGTGCAGGAAACATTGTTTACGAGGAAAATTAATTTTCCCTGATAAGCAGAGATTTACAACATGGTACAAATGGCCGGAGAAGTGGTTTTGGAAAAAAAGAAAGTTACATTTAAGAAGAAATACATAAGGGCTTGTGGTATACTAGTTACATTATTAAGGGTCGTGATAATAATCTTTGAAAACAAGGAAGATATGATTTTAATTATTTTCTCCCTTTTCAATGTGAAGAAGTTGGAATATTTAAGGCTTGAATGATGTATGACGAGACGAGAATTTTCACGGTAATTATCTCTTTGGGTTTTGTTTCGTCGAAATGCCACTATATTATGGAAATAATGAATTTAAAGCTCTATGAATGAGAGTGGAGAAAATGGTGGAAATGATCCTTGGAAAATTTTGAAAATTTTCATCGAAAAACGATTCCTTTTTATGTAGAGTATAGAGATTAAGCCACTTCGTGTATGAACGAGAGAGACGCGCCGCAGTTCTGATTGACCGCCGATGGCTTTTGTTCGAAAAAAAAAGAGATGATCGCTCAATCTTTTTTTATGCGGAACTCATTTCGTCGAAATGAACGTTTCGTTCTAGGGTTTCTCGTGCAGGAAACATTGTTTACGAGGAAAATTAATTTTCCCTGGTAGCCAGAGATTTACAAAATGGTACAAATGGCAAGAGAAGTGGTTTTGGGAAAAAAGAAAGTTATATTTAGGAAGAAATATATAAGGACTTGTAGCATACTCGTTACATTATTGAGGGAGGAAATAGGGCTAGGACAGCGTTTTCTCAACGATTTTCATGAATTTTTTTATAGTATAAAAATGAATATAATTCATTGAAACTTTGAGAATATTTTATACATATATTTAAGTATATACTATAAAATTTTTGAAGAATTTTCTTGAAAAACACCGAAGATATTAGCGACCCCATATTGCAGGTCACCATCAGACTCAGCATTTTGCGTACATTCTGGAAGCCGCAATTTTCATCTGAAATCAAACGAGGTTGGAATTTACTTTTATTATATGTCTCTCTTCTATATGAACCTAAATGCTATCAAAAAAATAGAAAATTTAATTTTTTACAGGGGTCAAAACAAAAAAGCATGATTTTTTGCCATTTTTTACAACATTATTTGCAAAATAAAAATTATTTTAAATAATGATAATATTCCGATTTTAGGTTCATATAGAGCGCAATACTATGAAGAAAGTAACTGCCAACTTTCAAAACGATTGGTTGAAATCTTTTCAAACTAGCGTGTACGCAAGTTCAAAAAAAGTCGTTTTCAGAAGAACGCGTTTGATAAAATAGTGACCGCTCGGTTATACACGTGGCGCGCTCGGGGCCTGAAGGAGAGCTACTCACTTTAATGGCTCATAACAATAGAACGAGTCGGAATTTTCATTTAAAATTTTGAGAACATATTTTTCAATAGTTTTACTAACAATTTATGAAATTAAAAAAAAATCGATTTTTTGAACCGTCTAACCCTATTTCCCCCCTTAAGGGTTGTGATAATAATAAACGAGAATTTCCACGGTAATTATCTCTTTGTGTTTTGCTTCATGGAAATGCCACTATATTATGGAAATAATGAATTTAAAGTTCTATGAATGAGAGTGCAGAAAATGGCTGAAATGAACCTTGGAAAATTTTGAAAATTTTCATTGAAAAACAATTCTTATTTATGCAACGGTACAGCATAGAGATTAAGTCATTTCGTGTCTACGTCAAACGCATAACAATCTTTTTAGGGGCTTAGAACAGGTTGAGAAGAAAGAAAATCGAAATTTCATTATAAAAAGGCTCGTAGACGGCCATTGCCGACAAAAGCAGCGTTAATCGTCGCCCTCCTCCACACACACACACACACGCACCCACACCAGCTGGCTTTTTCAACCGAGCTGGCTTTACACCAAAACTCCCCCAGTTTGCTTTTATCACTGGCCGTAAACCACTTAATAACGAGGCTGTTCCGGCTTGGTCGTACATTACAATAGACTCCGGCTAATGCTTTCGATAATAACCTTACGAAACTCCGTTGAAAATCTTGTGGCTGCAATAATACAGAAGAATTTAAAAACCATTTTCATTACTCTCTTGTATTCTCATTTGAAAAATAAGCATATTTATATCGTCGTTGAAATATAAATAAAGCGACGAGGCAAAACAAAGCTTCTAAAGTTCTTTTTCACATTTGTAATTCGGACGAACGAGGTGAAATGAAAACGTAAAACATTTTAGAATTTAGGTTTTAGCATTTAAGCTTCTTTGGACGCTTTTATTTTTCTCAATATCAGCTTTTAAAACTTTTTTTCTAACAACGAATGGCCAATTTGAATAACACTAGAATTTTTAATCGATGGGAACATTTGCGATCTGCGAAAGTCTCTGTGTGAAAAGCTTTTCAATGAAGTGAATTGAAAAAAATGCTTCAGCGAACACACGAAATGAATAATACTTGAACGAAAGTTGGAGTTGAACATAGTTCACAAAGTACGAATTAAAAACTGAAAAACAAAATGGAAAGTTCTCAATTCGATATTCTGACTAATCATCTTACTACTATCATAAAGCTGGAGAGTTTGTTTGTTCGTTTGTTCGTCTGTTTATTCGAACGCGCTAATCTCAGGAAATACTAATCCGATTTGAAAAATTCTTTTTTCATTAGATAGCCCGTTTATTCAGGAAGCCTCTATATAACTTTATGCTATGACCCTAATTTTACCATTTTACTACTATTCTACTATATCTATATTATCCTATAATAAGGCTGGAGACTTTGTTTGTTTGAACGCGCTAATCTCAGGAAATACTTATCTGATTTCAAACATTTTTTTTTGCATTAGATAGCCCGTTTATCCAGAAAGGCTTTACGCTATATAACTTTATGCTCTGACCCTAAGGAGCGGCAGGGCGGCGCGTTGAATCGGGGGACGGAAATTTCACGCGGGTGAAACCGCAGGGCACAGCTAATGGGTATATAGGAAGAAAACATTTTTTTCCGGCACTCCTCCGAGTGTTCGGAGGTTCATCCGATTAACGTTTCCTCAATTATTAGATATAACAACCGAAAAAAATTATTGAACGTGACATTGAAGCGAATCCCTGGGTACGACATATCCACGTAATGCGGGAAGCTTTTTTTCCGTGATGTTTTCCTTCATCCCCGTAGGCAAGACGAGAGGGTGACGCAAAGTGAAGACACACGAGGGATATTCTTAAAGCTCTCACAAGGGGATCTTTTCGAGTGGTGTTACCGGATTTCAAGTGCACACGACCAACCCTTACCGCCCAACAATCTCCTCGCCCATTTCCACCCTACAAAACCCGAGCTACCCTCCCCACGCGCGAACGAACACCGCAGCTGTATACAGAGTTAGTATCGTTTTTTTTTGCTGAGTGTGAGCTTCCAGAGCTCTCATACCTGGAGTTTTGCAGTCGTCCGTGACGAGGGGTGGCATAGGCAACCATTACCGTTTCATCGATCGAAAAGCCTGCACACAATGTGTCTACGTAGACACATTTATCTGTCTCTTTTTACTTCATTTTCATCTTCGTTCTCTTCGTTCATATTGTACGTATATGTCGAATTATTAACGAACAAAAGGACGGAAGTCTTCCGTGGTTTATGTGGTAGTACGTCTTGGGTTAGGCCCTTACGTTCGCACAATGTTTTCGTCTATCCTTGCGTCAAAGCCATCAACGCGAGGGACACTAAAATTTTCATGATAACAGTCACTCGCACTTCCCGTCTCTCGTTTTAGTCCCTCGAAACTCGCCCTTCGTCCCCCTCCTCGATAATTCTCCGTCGGAAAATGTCTCGCTTCTAAAACACACGTGCGAGCAAAAAAAAAGAGACGAACAGCGAAACGAAATTACAGAGTTTCCCTTCAACATTGTAATTCACATATTCCACGCTTTTTCCTTCGTACCTTCGTCCTCGCAACATTTTTCCTCCTTCGTATCTCAGATTCGCGAATTATTCATCATCAAAGGTTTTATCTTGAAGAATTTCAGCTTCATGCTCTCAGCTCTGTGTCCTTTTGTCTTCGCGCACCTTCTTTCTCACATTCTCTTCTTTACATCGTTGCTCTGCGTGGATTTTAAAATTCACACGTTTTTATCTTGAAGAATTTTACCTTCGTTGTCTTCAGCTCTGTCTCCTTTTCTCTACGTAACCTTTTTCTCATATTTTTCTCGTTAAGGGCGCACATACCACTGCGCGCGCTGAAAACCGAGTGAATTAGAAAAATTATTATAAAGGTTATATGGTGAAAAAAAAATGAAATTGTTGGATTCACATTTTTTATTAACGTTCCAACTATAAGAAAAAAAAATAAAAAATATTGTTATTTAATATTAAGATTACTTTTTTACGGGTATAAATGGACTACTGATGAAAATCATGGCGCCTCTTTCTCGTCATCATAACTTCACCAAAAATTATCCAATCAGCAAAAATAAAAAAGAATCCAGTAAAACAATGTAGCAGTAATAGTCTGACAAAGGGAATTTTTTTTTTTTTTTTTTTTTTAATAAAGAAATTACAGTATTTGAATCTTTGGTATGCAATTTAAAACAAAAGATTAGTGTTTAATAATTTATAAAAACGTGTCCAAGCAAAAAATTAAAAAAGCCTCTCGTCAGACTATAGAGAAAATAATGATCAATATGTAAAAAAAAAAGTAAAAAAATATTGACAATTGACTGAGTTATCGTGCTGACACTGTCTAAAAACATAGTTTCGAGAAAAACCCGTTTAAAGTTAGCCAACAAAATCCAACCCGATGTCCGGTCACATTTATTGCTATAACTTTGTAACGGAGTGGAAATTTCTTAAAAGTTTCTTTTCTTAATTTTTAAGGGGGGAAATAGGGTTAGGACAGCGTTTTCTCAATGACTTTCATGAATTTTTTTATAGAATAAAAAATGAATATAATTTATTGAAACTTTGAGAATATTTTATACATATATTTAAGTATATACTGTAAAATTTTTGAAGAATTTCCTTGAAAAACACCGAAGATATTAGCGACTCCATATTGCAGGTCACAATCAGACGCAGCATTTTGCGTACATTCTGGAAGCCGCAACTTTCATCTGAAATCAAACGAGGTTGGAATTTACTTTTATTATATGTCTCTCTTCTATATGAACCTAAATGCTATCAAAAAAATAGAAAATTGAATTTATTACAGGGGTCAAAACAAAAAAGCATGATTTTATGCCATTTTTTACAACTTTATTTGCAAAAAAAAATTATTTTAAATAATGATAATATTCCGATTTTAGGTTCATATAGAGCGCAAAACTATGAAGAAAGTAACTGCCAATTTTCAGAACGATTGGTTGAAAACTTTTCAAACTAGCGTGTACGGAAGTTAAAAAAAAGTCGTTTTCAGAAAAACGCGTTTGAAAAAATAGTACCAAGAAAAACAAGCAATATGGGGTCGCTAATATTTTATAGCATATACTTAAATATACGTATAAAAATTTTATAGTATATACTTAAATATATGTATAAAATATTCTCAAAGTTTCAATAAATTATATTCATTTTTTATACTATAAAAAAATTCATGAAAATCATTGAGAAAACGCTGTCCTAACCCTATTTCTCCCCTTAATGTCTTATAACAATAGAACGAGTCGAAATTTTCATTTAAAATTTTGGGAACATATTTTTCAATAGTTTTACTAACAATTTATGAAATTAAAAAAAAATCGATTTTTTGAACCGTCTAACCCTATTTCCACCCTTAAAAGTATAAAGAATAAAAATCTGTAAAAGAAAATCGATTTTTTGAAAATTTCAGGAGTATGTGAGGTCCCAATGGTTGTTTTCGCTAAAGAAACAAAAATATCGCGACTTTTCGACATGGCAACGCGCTTAAAATAAGCCGAGCACATTGGAAAATTATATTTTTAAACAAAAAATATCCATCTGAATTTATCAACTCGAAATTTCGTACATTCTTATATATTTTATATTCAATTCAAGTAGGATGAAAAAACTTTAAAATATTTCATAACGTACATGTAAGCCCCTATCTTTAGAATCGATCGAAAACTTTCATCATATCATCCCTTACCGATTGTCTTAATACCCTACATAAGCCCCATCGTTGTATATATTATCTTAACGCGGTGAGTATCGTGTCTCTCAATTCCAACTTGTACCTGTCTCGACAACTTCCACCCCGGAATTTACATAATCGCTTAGAACACCGCCCAGCCCGAGTTGGACGATACGGACACGCGGGTACAATCTTAATTAAGGAGCCGATTAATTGCAGAGAGTGGTCCGAGAGTTGCCAGATATATATACATTTCGTGCAATAAAGTTACGACACTGATGCTCCCGAAATTCAATCCGCTTCGAGCTTTAACGTTTCAACTGTCCGACACTGCGAGATTCTCAACATTTAATTTAAACCCACATAATCTATATATCGATACTCCCGTGTCTGTATGATGTCGCTTGATACTTCCGGTCAACGATCAAAGCTAGAAACGGCCGATAGAGAAATCAGGAATGAAAAGTGAATGAAGGAGATCAATCGATTTGACATTCTGGTGAATCGAGAAAAGTCATTTCACCTCATTATTTCTACGTACAATTGTGAACAATAATTATTTCTATAATTGAAGATGTTTAATATCAGTTCTACGACAATTTCACTTTCTCGTAAAGCAAGCTTTGTTCGCGTGAAAAAAAATGGAGGATCAATCAGAATTTTCAACATTTCTTAAATAGTCAAAAAATTACATTCAAAATGTTTACATTCAAAGTTTTTCAAGCTGAAATCTTTCCCGTCCAACTTAAATAAATGTTCAGTTCTCCAGCTAAATGTTTATATATATATGAAATGTTATACATAGTTTTCATATTGAATTTGATAAGAATCCCTCAAGGGCTCACATATCGCTGCGCGCACTGAAAACCGAGGAAATTTGAAAAATTATTGTAAAGGTTATATGGTGAAAAAAAAATTCAATTGTTGATTTCATATATTTTATTAACTTTTCAACTATGAGAAAAAAGGAAGCTTTGTTTGCGTGAAAAAAAATGGAGGATCCATCAGAACTTTCAAAATTTCTTAAATAGTCAAAATATTATATTCAAAATGTTACTTATATGAAGTTTTTCAAGCTGAAATCTTTCCCGTCTAACTTCAATAAATTTTCAGTTCTCCAGCTAAATGTTTATATATATATATGAAATTTTATATACATAATTTTCATATTGAATTTGGTGAAAATCCCACAAGGGCTGACATACCGCTGCGCGCGCTGAAAACCGAGTGAATTTAAAAAATTATTGTAAAGGTTATACGGTGAAAAAAAAAATTCAATTGTTGATTTCACATTTTTTATTAACTTTTCAACTATAAGAAGAAAAATGTAAACAATTATTTTTTAAATATTAACATTATTTTCTACGGGTATAAATGGAGTACTGACGAAAACCATGGTGCCTCATTGTCGACATCATAACTTCACCAAAAATTATCCAATCTCCAAAAGTAAAAAAGAATCTAGTAAAATAATGTAGTGGTAATAGTCTGACGGAGAGAATTTTTGTTTTGTTTTCAAAAACAAAGAAATTACAGTATTTCAAACTTTAGGATGCAATTTTTTTTCAAATTAGCGTTTAAGAATTTATAAAAAAATTTTCAATCAAAAAATTAATAAAACCTCTCGTCAGACTATAGAGAAAATAATTATGAAGATTTGAAGAAAAAGAAAGTTAAAAAATATAAAAAATTGACTGAGTCATCGTGCTGACACTGTCTAAAAACATAGTTTCGAGAAAAACTCGTTTAGGTTCTGTTAGGTACAACGTGAACTTACGGCTAGTCTCCCATTATTGCTAGAACCTTGTAACGGAATGGAATTTTATTAGAAGTTGTTTTTTAATTATTAAAAATCTGTAAAAAAATTGATTTTCTGAAAATGTCAAGGATATGTGAGACCTTAAGATGTTAACTTTTATGAAAATTTTAATTGAAAAAAAAACACTTTATATTCTGTAACAAAAACAAATTTTTATCCATTGAACGATAAAATTCGATACATAAATTGAAATAGTTTTATGAATATGAAAAGTCTTGAGGAACCGTGCGCCACTGTGCAATTTTCAATTTGTCGATTTTTATCGACAGTTTTTTCCGCGAAAATTCCTGGAAATTCGATACTAAAATGCTTCTTCGTTGGTAAAAAGAAACCTTCGCTTCTTTCATTGGTGAATGCCACTTTGAGCTTTGACGTTAAAGTATACGTAGTACCAGTTGCCTGCCAGTGAAGATATTTCACTTTCAGTGCCAACCTCCTCTGCTCCTTTAGTTACGAGCGGTATTATACATACACATACACACTTATATGTATACATATATACAGACAAGTATTGTGATACTTCACTGTATTGCACGAGGTTTTCTACGCGAGTCTGTGATGTTTTCAAAGATACCTTCCGTCTTCGTGAGATTATCTGTTTACGGTTGGGCCATTGAACGCCAACGGAAACCGCAAGAAATTCATGATCCCCATTCGGGGAGTAGAGGGCTGTCTTCTCATCAAAAAAATCGTCATTTACAAACTCCGGAATTCTCGTTTCGTCACGGTCCATAATGTTTTCTCGTTTCGTCCCCTACCGGCCACAGAAACTTCCGGGACCATTTGTACGTTTAAATCAATTGTTTGGTATACGATCGTTGGTCATAGTATCCCTTCGCCCTTTTTCGTTCGGTTCAAAGTATTCGCATGGCCAGCTAAGAAAATTGAAAAATATTTTTCCTTATTTTTTGCACACGCAGCCGAGGTTTCAGCGTGAAATTTGAAATTGATGCTCGACTTACTTGAAACTTAATTTCTCTTGGGAAGAAATCAAAAAACATTCGTAATTTAAACTCGTTAAAATCATAAGTTATTCTTTTAAAGAAATGTTGGGAAGAAAATACTTTGACAAAAATTGCCATAAATCAGGGATTTTCTTTTTTACTAATTCATGAAACTTGATAACATTGCGCACGGTTGTCAGTTTTCTTAATTAAGGGCTGACATACCGCTGCGCGCGAGGAAACCGAGTAAATTTGAAAAATTATTATAATGATTATATGGTGAAGAAAAATTAAATTGTTGATTTGAAATTTTTTATTAACTTTTCAACTATAAGGACAAAAATTTAAACAAATTTTTAATAATTTTAACATTATTTTCTACGGGTATAAATAGATTACTGATGAAAACCATGGCGCCTCCTTGTCGACATCATAACTTCACCAAAAATTATCCAATCTCCAAACATAAAAAATAATCTAGTAAAATAATGTAGTAGTAATAATCTGACGGAGGGATTTTTTTTTTTTTCGAAAATAAAGAAATTACAGTATTTCAAACTTTAGTATGCAATTTTTTTTTAAATTAGTATTTAATAATTTATAAAAAATGTAAAAAACCTCTCGTGAGACTATAGAGACAATAATTATCAAGATTTTAAGAAAAAAAAGTAAAAAAATATTAAAAAATGACTGGGTTGCCGTGCTGACACTGTCTAAAAACACAGTTTCGAGAAAAGCGCATTTAAGGAAGGAAATAGGGTTAGGACAGCGTTTTCTCAATGATTTTCATGAATTTTTTTATAGTATAAAAAATGAATATAATTTATTGAAACTTTGAGAATATTTTATACATGAATTTAAGTATATACTATACAATTTTTGAAGAATTTCCTTGAAAAACACCGCAGATATTAGCGACCCCATATTGAAGGTCACAATCAGACTCAGCATTTTGCGTACATTCTGGAAGCCGCAATTTTCATTTGAAATCAAACGAGGTTGGAATTTACTTTTATTATATGGCTCTCTTCTATATGAACCTAAATGCTATCAAAAAAATAGAAAATTGAATTTTTTACAGGGGTCAAAACAAAAAAGCATGATTTTTTGCCATTTTTTACAACGCGTTTGAAAAAATAGCAAAATGAGCTGAGTCTGATTGTGAGCTGCAATATGGGGTCGCTAATATCTTCGGTGTTTTTCAAGGAAATTCGTCGAAAATTTTATAGTATATAGTTAAATATATGTATAAAATATTCTCGAAGTTTCAATAAATTATATTCATTTTTTATACTATAAAAAAATTCATGAAAATCATTGAGAAAACGCTGTCCTAACCCTATTTCCCCCCTTAATGGCTTATAACAATAGAACGAGTCGGAATTTTCATTAAAAACTTTGGGAACATATTTTTCAATAGTTTTACTAACAATTCATGAAATTAAAAAAAATCGATTTTTTGAACCATCTAACCCTAATTCCCCCCTTAAAGTTGGCCAGGTAGCCGTCCCAGCACTATGTCCGGTCACAGCTATTGCTATACCTTTGTAACAAAGTGGAATTTCCTTAAAAATTTTTGTTTTTTATTCTTAAAAGTATGAAGGATAAAAATCTGTAAAAAAATCGATTTTTTGAAAAATTCATCTTTGTAACGAAGTGGAATTTTCTTAAAAGTTTTTACTTGAAAAATTCTTAAAAGCCTAAAGAATACAAATCTGTAAAAAAAATCGATTATTTTAAAATTTCAGGGGTTCGTCAGCCCTTACATTTCTACTCAATTCAACGAAATTTTTGAATTACTTCAAGAGCAATTCCATTCGATGGATCAAAATACCGTTTGTGGTAACACAAAATTGTGTTTTAACTAGAAAATGTTTAATTTAATGAATTCTAGTTGTTCTTCCGTCTGTCGAATAATCATAGTTTGTATAATAGCATTGTTAAGGAATATCGTATGATATAATATTCTACGTATTTAATCGAGGAAGCTCGACGGAGCTTTTTAACAGTTTTTTCTATTATTTCGCATCCCCTATCGTACACGATATCTCGTGCTATAAACGTTACATTTTTTTTAATCTTTTTCAACGGCAAACCATGAGAACAAGAGCCACCAGAAGGGAGGAAGAAAAAAAAATAGGATAGGATTTCGTATACGATGATACAGACGCTCTCTCATGAACGCGACGTGCTGTTGAAACTGTTTCTCGTTTTGTTTCTCCTTTATCCACTCTTATCAACTATAATATCGACATAGAAACCACACGCTATATATATATATACATATAAAACTATATGTGCTGTGCATACTGTGGTATTAAAGAGATAGCCACAGCCTCAGGGCGCCAGGATGGGGTCTCACTCTCTTGCGGAATATCTCGCCCCTCGTCGTCGTCGTCGTTCACGAACGACGACGAACAATCCGAAAATTCTCACGACCCGCATTCTCACCACCACCAGTGCCAACGTTGATATCGAAAATCTATAGTTTGTGTCGGAAATTTCGCACATAGCGCCAACATATATATATATATATATATATATATATATATATATATATTATCACGAGAGAATGAAGGGGTAGTGAGAGAAGGTGGAGAAGAAAAGGCGCGTGTGCCAACAATTTTGACCTATATATAAGTAGATAAGTGCTCGTCGTTGCGTGGCACATAGGGATAACGTAAGCTCAGCCAGAGTCAATGACGAACGACCATCTTTTCAAAATATACCCCCTTCCTTTCCCCGTGAATCCTATATATTGAACGAGCAACGATCGATCTTCCGGGGAAACGAATTGAGAGTGCGTCAATAGAATGGAAACCAGAGATTTTGCATCGTTCATTATTTTATCTCGTTCACCGTGTTCCGTGAACCCTCTACGAATTTTTTTGGATTTTTCTACCGAACAACGGAACCCTTACGGTGTGATTTTTCCGTCTGTCCGTCTGTCTGTCAGTCAATCGCAGGCCTCTAGCTCCTAAACGGATTGATCTATCGACTTGAAATTTGGCACGGAGTTAGAGTGAGATGTTCCGAAGATGGCGGCCGAGTGATTTTTGAAAAAGAAAATTTTCGACAATTAAGGGGGACTGAAGTGTGTGACCGGAAAAATAAAATGTTTATCTGTTATGGCGAGTGTGGTATCGTCCGAAAGGGCTTACCTCACAGATTGTAAATGTATTTTTTAATATTTTTTTCGATCAATATTTTCAATAATATCCGGCAAAATGTCAAATCCATCAAAATATTTTCTAATAATTCTGATATTCGAAGGCACATGGGATGTGTTTAGAGGGAAACTAGTACGATGCTAAAATTGTCATTGGTTTTTTGAGGTATATGAAAATTAATGAAAATATCTAGTACTTGGCAACGGTGTTAATGATAATCTACTTCACTTTGGGGAACGGGACACTCGGGCGCATGAAGTATGTTCGCGCTTGACCGGTTTTTTATTCTCTACTTTTATCACACGCTCGCGTCATCGTCGTACATTTTCCTCAACCTTTGTCAGCTCTGAACCAGATATTTTCACAGACGATAGATTTATATATACAGATATATATATATACCCGTATACAACGAGTTTTGCTACAGTATTGTCGTAGATTCAACCGTACCCGAGCTTATAGTATATGCGGGTACCTGGGGGAAGATATAAACTCAAGGTGTTACGGTATCACTGTACTACGAGAACGAGATATATCATCTGCTCAACACGAAACATCGAATTTACCAAAAGTGTATGTAGGATAATAATAATACAGGGATGTATGTTGAAACTGTACTATTCTACTCTTCATAATATGAAATTTCCCCATTCGAAACATGCTGATCTCGTCATTCATAACGTTGTTATGTTCTCCTGGTACAACTCGACGCTTTCGAGTACGCAATTCCAATAGTTGTATTAATATATGAACCGAGATGGAGAGGGAAATGTGTACCAAACTTTGGAAATACGAAATTCGGCTAAACAAATAATATTTTACAATAACTCTCTCTCTCTATTTCTCGCTCTCTCTTTTTATGTTCGACATAAGGAATATTCCAGGCTTCCACATAATTTTCCGACAATGTCGAAGTCATAAAGAAAGATAAAAAAAATATGCATTTAAGGGGGGAAATAGGGTTAGGACAGCGTTTTCTCAATGATTTTCATGAATTTTTTTATAGTATAAAAAATGAATATAATTTATTGAAACTTTGAGAATAATTTATACACATATTTAAGTATATACTATAAAATTTTTGAAGAATTTCCTTGAAAAACACCGAAGATATTAACGACCCCATATTGCAGGTCACAATCAGACTCAGCATTTTGCGTACATTCTGGAAGCCGCAATTTTCATTTGAAATCAAACGAGGTTGGTATTTACTTTTATTATATGTCTCTCTTCTATATGAACCTAAATGCTATGAAAAAAATAGAAAATTGATTTTTTTACAGAGGTCAAAACAAAAAAGCATGATTTTTTGCCATTTTTTACAACTTTATTTGCAAAAAAAAAATTATTTTAAATAATGATAATATTCCGATTTTGGGTTCATATAGAGCGCAATACTATGAAGAAAGTAACTGCCAATTTTCAAAACGATTGATTGAAAACTTTTCAAACTAGCGTGTACGCAAGTTCAAAAAAATATATGAACCGAGATGGAAAGGGAAATGTGCACAAAACTTTGGAAATACGAAATTCGGCTAAACAAATAATATATTGCAATAACTCTCTCTCTCTCTATTTCTCGATTTCTCTTTTTATGTTCGACATAAGGAATATTCCAGGCTTCCACATAATTTTCCGACAATGTCGAAGTCATAATGAAAGATAAAAAAAATATGCAATTAAGGGGGAAAATAGGGTTAAGACAGCGTTTTCTCAATGATTTTCATGAATTTTTTTATAGTATAAAAAATGAATATAATTTATTGAAACTTTGAGAATATTTTATACACATATTTAAGTATATACTATAAAATTTTTGAAGAATTTCCTCGAAAAACACCGAAGATATTAACGACCCCATTTTGCAGGTCACAATCAGACTTAGCATTTTGCGTACATTCTGGAAGCCGCAATTTTCATCTGAAATCAAACGAGGTTGAAATTTACTTTTATTATATGTCTCTCTTCTATATGAACCTAAATGCTATCAAAAAAATAGAAAATAGAATTTTTTACAGAGGTCAAAACAAAAAAGCATGATTTTTTGCCATTTTTTACAACTTTATTTGCAAAAAAAAGTTATTTTAATTAATGATAATATTCCGATTTTGGGTTCATATAGGGCGCAATACTATGAAGAAAGTAACTGCCAATTTTCAAAACGATTGGTTGAAAACTTTTCAAACTAGCGTGTACGCAAGTTAAAAAAAAGTCGTTTTCAGAAAAACGCGTTTGAAAAAATAGTGACCGCTCTGTTATACACGTGGCGCGCTCGGGGCTTGAAGGAGAGCTACTCACTTTAATGGCTTATAACAATAGATCGAGTCGAAATTTTCATTTAAAATTTTGGGAACATATTTTCCAATAGTTTTACTAACAATTTATGAAATTTAAAAAAATCGATTTTTTGAACCGTCTAACCCTATTTCCTCCCTAACGGGATATCGTCACGGTAGAGGGTATAAAATCATGTGTACACTTAACAATTTTTTTTGTATGAATAAGTTATTTATTTATAAAACTAATTACACATCTATTTAGTGTAAATATCAAGCTAATGAAAAATACTTTTTTTTGTTTTCTTTGTTCTACAAAACGGCCGAGTACTGCTATTTGATTTTGGTATCTTTATTTTTTTGAGGCGCTCCGCGGCGTGACATTTGGCATCCACAATTTTTGATCCAGAAGAGAGAAAAAAATTGTCGTTAATCTACATCAGAATACCTAGAGATGTACGTAGGGAATTTGACAAAAATATTGTTTTATTCGAATATTGTAGGCGTTTGAACTTAAAAGGTGAAAAATTCTAAATAAAAGAACCAAATAGATTCTATTAGTGGATAGATAAATCTAGTTATTGATCGAAGGAATAGTCGAAATTTTGATTTTGGACAAAATAGCGGCTCCAAGAAGAAAAAATTACAATTTTCGACGAAAACTTTTTCGTTGAATTGGTTAAAAAAAATAGAAATAATTATCGGAAATCTTAATTCTTAGATCGATACCTGAAGAATATATCTGAGAAGGTTGTGTTAAAATTGCAGATCGATCGGTTGAGTCGTTTATGAGAAATCGTGCTCACCGACTTTGAAAACACCGTTTTGAGAAAAACGCGCTCAAAGTTTAGGCCGCCTACTTTGTAACGCTCCGAGCGTCCTTACAAATATGCATGTATCTCCAAGAATATTTGCCGGATCGATTTGAAATTGTCAAAGAATATACTCAAATATATGTACATTCCAAAAATGCAATAAAAAAATCGAATTTTTTATATTTCCAACTGGGTATAACCCCTTGAGTAACGTAAAATAGTTTACCCTGCTGGCCTAGATACTTGTAGTCTAATTATCTCATTTGTTTGCTTTTGGTTCTCTAATATTGTTTCTCATTGAACCGTGCAAAGAAACAAAGTCAATGGGCAAAATCAATGCCGTGAATACAAATTGCTAATGACACTCCGGAGATCAAGCCAAGTTTCCATCCAAAACGCTCTCACAATTTTCAAACTATTGGGCTGGAACTTTTAATCAACAAAGGAACAGTTTATTAAAAACTGCTTGTAAATTTGTTTATAGAAATCCACATGGAAACTGCGGAAAACCTTGTCGATAGGGTCGTGTACATTTTACGGAATTTCAAAATTGTATTACCGCGTCAGAAACTCGGAAAACGGGTTTGAAAGCCTAAGTTCATGGCTAAGCCGTCACCCATTCCAGTATTAATCCCCATCAATACCGCGCAGCTTAGCACAACATTAACTGTTATCGCCTTGATTATTGGTTACCACAAATACCACCGACAGTGAATTAGCTAGGAATCTTTGGAAGTAAAGATAACTCTCTAATAACCCTATCTGTAGCCGTTCACGTGAACTGGTCGGTATTTACGAAGAAACAAAAGCTGACTGTTTTACGAGCGAACAAGTTTTACTATGATTGAGGACGATAGTGCCTCTACCCAGTAAGCTCGACATGGCACTGCCGGGAGTATTTACTCAACCTTGAAAATCCTAAGTAACGGGTATTTCAGTTGAGCACAAAAACACGCGTAAATATACTGAAAGTCTAGGAAACGCCTACTAAAGTCCACAAAATTGCCTTGTCGCGCTTGTAAAAACTATAAAAAAACTTCTTAGCCTCTGTCCTATATCCGTAGTAAAAGTTACCATGTGCTCTGGATAGAAGAAAATCCCAATAAACCTATCGCGTATATTTTTACAGTGAAAAAATCTACACGACTGCCGGATAAGTGTTATATCGGTATAAAACTTTTGTAAGAAATCAAACGACGATAATATTTCGTGGGAATATTCTTAGCGAGGCTTCGCGATCATTGGCAGTCATTTATCATCGCAGGTAGCATTGTAAGAGGGGCGGTTTTACATCCAACCCTTCTTACTTTCATCCTTAAAGTCTCACATACCTCTGCGCGCGCTGAAAACCGAGTAAATATGAAAAATTTTTATAAAGTTTTTATGATGAAAAAATAATGTAATTGTTGATTTCACATTTTTTATTAACTGTTCAACTAGAACCACGAGAATCGACCATAAATCGTCCCATAAGTTCGATCGTAATCGTAAGTTTATCTTAACACGAAAATCGTACCGTCATAAAATTTCTTAGCAATGGTTCAGAAACTTTTGAGTAACTGTTAAAACGGGCGCTAGAAATGGTGGTCCGTACCCTTAAGTATATACATCAATGAGTTTCAACAAAATCGGAGGGGGACACCTCGGGTACTTTCCTTGTAAGTCTACTCGAGACGTTTTGAAAACCCCCGTCAAAACCCACAATCGATGAAACGGGAGCCAAGTTATAGCCATTTGAATTATCGAGATTTTTAAGTTTTCGAAAAGGTGGGCAAAAAATTACAGCAAAATTTTTTTCTCTTGTTTCAATGTTTCGATACCCTATTCGATCGAAAATTTTCCGCTGATTTCAAATAACACCGAGTTTTTGTCGAAAACTGAAAAAATCAATGGGAAAAACGCGAAAATCGAAAAAAATCACCTTTTGGACGAATTTCAATGAAATTTCGAGTTTCTCAAAGAAATGGCTACTGAATTAGTAATCAGCAAGTCAAAATACATCGATATAGCGTCCTAAAAGAAAATTTAAAAATTCAATTTTTTTTTGCATTTCGGCCAAACAGAAGTTGCTTCACTAAAATCGCTGTAACGTTGCTTCCCGATGGAGTTGGAACCCCACTCTGTGCTCATTCTTTTCGTGATCGAAAACCTTTCAAAATGGCGCTTGAATCATTGTGCTATCATTATTTTTCGATTCTTCACAGATTTTTAAAGTCGGACCATCGATTTTTGCGAATTTTTCCATACCATACCCCTTCTCATTTTTTTCGCCGATTTTCAACCTGCTCTCACGGCTACAGTAATTGAGATATCGGGATGATCCAAAATGCATTCTCTAAGTCTACTCGAGACGTTTTGAAAACGCTTGTGAAAACCCAAAATCGATGAAACGGGAGCCAAGTTATGACCATTTGAAATTTCGAGATTTTTAGGTTTTCGAAAAGGTGGGCAAAAAATGAAAAAACATTTTATTTATTTTTTCAATGTTTCGATACCCTATTCGATCGGAAATTCTCCGCTGATTTCAAATAACACCGAGTTTTTGTCGAAAACTCAAAAAATCAACGTGAAAAACGCGATAATCGAAAAAACTCAGTTTTTGGAGCCCCGCTCTGTGCAAGAAGTTGCACGAAGTAAATGTTCAAGGGTCTTTCGACCCCTTAAAATAAAGAAAGACGGTGAATCATTAATTTTAGCTTACTGAGAAGAGTGCATATCGGCAAACACATTTCGAATGACAAGGAGATAACTGGAATGTAAAAACTCAAATAGGGGTAGCTCACTCTCTTAAATCTGTTTCCTCGTAGAAATACAAAAATGCGTGAACTTTAATTTCATTTCTGCTATAAAACAGCATAATTTTCATTCCGATCAATTCGTAAGTTTTCAATGTAGGGTGCAAGAAGTAGATGTTCCAGGGTGTTTCAACCCCTTAAAATATTTTATTTTTTCATTATCTGATGGGTTCTTCATTCCTTCGCATAAGAAACATTTTAATTTTTGTTTCATCAAAATCGATGCACTGCTTGTATGTGAACCTGCAAAATTGCCCCTTGACTTGTTCAACTTTAAGGGGTGGTTTCACCCCTTGAAACCGTTTTTCCGTCGATAAAAAAAAAATACGTTTCGCTTAGTTTTTAATGCTCTATAACATACATGATCATTACATTTACATTTACACACAACATACATTTTCAACAAAATCGGAGGGGGACACCTCGGACACTTTCCTTGTGAGTTGCGGTGCTGACACTGTCTAAAAAACATAGTTTAGCGAAAAATATGTTTAAATAATGTTAATATTAAAAAAGAAAATTTTTCAATTTTTTTTCTTATCGTTGAAAAATTAATGAATAATGTGAAATCAACAATATAATTTTTTTTCACCACATAACATTTATAATAATTTTTCAAATTTCACTCGGTTTTCATCGCGCGCAAGGGTATGTGAGCCCTTAATCTCTTCTATTAGTCTGTCGAATTACAGTAACCTATAAAAACCCCCGACAATCCTTCTCTCCTGCTGCTCCATTAATTGATCAGCAACGTTGAAGAGAGGGATGCAACGATTTCCGAAGTAAAGTTCCGTGAATCGTTCGGGTTTGCCAAGCTTGACAGAAAGTGGACGCTATGAATGCCGCAAGAAGGGTTACCCCAGCGGTGATAGGGGGTGGGAGTCGAGGACTGTGCGCAAG
Source organism: Oxytorus armatus (assembly GCA_958009045.1). NCBI lineage: Eukaryota > Metazoa > Arthropoda > Insecta > Hymenoptera > Ichneumonidae > Oxytorus > Oxytorus armatus. The sequence continues at coordinate 11,179,283 of OY253754.1, read as the reverse complement.
GAGGTTGAAGGGGTGTTTTAGGTATGTATGAATCGCATCGGCGAGATGGTGACACGAGAGAGAGCAAACTGAGTGGGGAGATTGGTCTATACACGAGGTGAATTATAAAGTTGGCTTTTGGTCCCTCGGTCGGGTATATATATACCTCACGGACAAAAGGAAGCCATTGCCGAGCGGCTCTGAATCCCCATCGGGGTTTTACCAGGGATTCAGGACGACGGAAAGAGAGAGGACCAATGCCGAGACGGACGTTCCGGTTTCGCGAAAGACGCGTTCACCACGATTCTCGATCTGTATTATTTCTCTCACTCTCTCACGCTCCGTCGAGTTGTATATGCAACCTGTCGAGAGCATTGCGAGCATTCCTGAGGGAGTCGCTTGGCCTCCCTCAATCGAGTGCAAAAGATCCTATATAGCTTCCGGCTTCCGTTATATACACGTCGTGGACTTTCAGCACGAAGCATATAGCTCGTTCTCGAGGCCGGTTTGTTTCGATATAATACCATGTCCACAAATATACGTCCGGCAGTGGTTAATAATTCGTGGTAAGCTTCAATCTCCACCAAACTCGATGACACAAACCACATTCCTGTTTCTGCTTTCCTCCAGCTCTGATTCTTGTTTCTCTTGTACTAGCTTCACAATTTCGATGAATTATTCGCTTATTACATGAACTAGCTGTTCCTCGCGGTTTCACCCGCGTTGAATTTTCGTCCCTCGATTCAACGCGCCGCCCCCGCCGCTCCTTAGGGTCTTAGCACAAAGTTATATGGCGTAAAACCTTCCTGAATAAACAGGCTATCCAATGCAAGAAGAATTTTGAAAATCGGATACGTATTTGCTGAGATTAGCGCGTTCAAACAAACAAACTCTCCAGCTTTATTACACTAAAGTGTAGATTTAGTAGTATAGCAGTAAGATAGTAAGATGAGGGTCATAACATGAAGATATGTAGTCTAGAGCCTTCCTGAATAAACGGGCTATCTAATGCAAAAAGAATTTTTCAAATCGGATTTGTATTCCCTGAGATTAGAGCGTTCGAATAAACAAACGAACAAACTCTCCAGCTTTATTATAGTAGTAAGATAGATCTATCGGTACAATAACAAGAAAAAAACTCGATAAGTCGATTACTATCAGCAATTTCTTTCTCTACTTAATTCGATACTAACAAAGCTGAGATGCGCTTCTTGCCTGTTGAACTTTTGTGATAGAATCCATATAATGGCCCGCTACAAATAACCCGATAACATCCTTAAGCGACATTTCGCCTCTCCGCCATGTAATCGTCTCTCGTAATAGGAATTCGTCGAGGTGTCTCCGAGGAGAATGGCTTTGGGTAGGTTTTAGCTCGGGAACATCACCGGAAAAGCTTATAACCCGCGAGAAGTGTCGGTTATTCCATTGAGTCTTGGGATCTTCACGTGCTGGAAGACGTCCCCAAGTGTCGTTTCGGCTTTCTCGTTAGGTAACACAAACAAACAAAAATAGGTACAACCTGCATTTCCCAAGCGAGCGCAACAGTAACACCGTCGACAAAGTGTCATTTAGGACACACACACAAGATTCTCGTCGTTTGATGTTAATCTTTTGCCATAAAAACATGCCCAACATCTTGCAGGGCCTTTGGCGCGGACACCGCGTGTGAGGGAAGGGGGTCAAATACGCGTTTCAACGTTGTCTAACTGTAGGTCAATCCAAGGACGGTGAGTAAATAACGTGAGTGTTTGTTTTTGTTTCGGTTCGCACGTCCGACGTTCGAGGAAGACGGAGAGAAGGAGACACGGCGAAAGAGTGAAAGAGTGAGAGGATATAAAATGGCGGTATGAGGGCAAAAAGAAAAAGAAGAGTAGACAAGCCAGAAGGCACTACGAGAGATGCCACACAGACCGTGTATGTACCATCGCTCTGACATAAATCCTGAGGGTAAGACTGAAGGTGGGCAAACTAGCAGGTACGCCAGGCATCGTGTGTACAATGAACGTTCACAGATACAAGAGAGACTGGATCCCAAGCACCAGAGACGTTTTCTACGAAATAGAATATGCACACACACGGACACATCACCCATTCATATACACGGGGATACATATACACAAATGTTTTCGTTGAGAGAAGGAAGAGAGATGATAGTTGGTTGGCCATTGTGCTCGTTCGCCAAGAAACTCTACAGGACAGGTAAGTGCGCACGGTGTAACAACGTCATGTACGTCTTCATTCTGGCTCGCTGGGTTATATTGTCTTTGTTAACTCGGCCGGGATCTTCGTTCTGGTAGTCCTGCTCTAAAGAATTCTAGCGAAATCCTTACAGCTCTCATCTCTCTCTGGCGAAATATATAATTCCACTGGACTTGCTCTCACGGATGTTCTGCCACTCGAATATTACACAATGTGATTTAACCGCTCATCTTAAATTTCTTATATACCGTAATTTGTGTATTTAATCTTGTCAATATTTTTAGATGCACTACCAATTATTGAAATAAGAAGTTTTATGATTATGAACTTGCATATCGCTGCGCGCGCTGAAAAACGAGTAAATTTGAAAAATTATTGTAAAGGTTGTATGGTGAAAAAAAAATTAAATTGTTGATTTCACATTTTTCATTCACTTTTCAACTATAAGAAAAAAAATTGAAAACTTTTTTTTTCAAATATTAACATTATTTTTTACGGGTATAAATGGACTACTGATGAAAACCATGCCGTCTCCTTGTCGACATCATGACTTCACGAAAAATTATCCAATCTGCTAAAATAAAGAAAATTGACTGAGTCACCGTGCCGACACTGTCGAAAAACGCGTTTGAAGTTTTTGGTAGGTACAAACCCCATCCAATGTCCGGTCACATTTATTGCTATAACTTTGTAATGGAATGGAATTTACTTAACAGTTTTTTTTTGTAAAATTCTTCAAAGTATACAGAATGGAAATCTGTAAAAAAAAAATCGATTTTTCGAAAATTTCATCGGTATGCGAGCCCCTCAATGTTGTCAATATTTTTAAATGCACTACCAATTATTAAAATGAGAAATTCTACGATTAATTGCTACAACCTTAAATGAGAATGATTGTCATTGGTAATTTCAATCCAAGGATAATGATACTTAGTCGAAATTTAAGTTTGGAACCATCCATCATATTCCATTTTGTGGATTACTTAGGCAAATAAATACTAGAAGGTCTGACGTGTTTTATTCAAACATGCAACATGCCATTGCTACATTTATTTAGTTCATTCGTTACATCCGTACGTTAATGGGGGAAATAGGGTTAGGACAGCGTTTTCTCAATGATTTTCATGAATTTTTTTATAGTATAAAAAATGAATATAATTTATTGAAGCTTTGAGAATATTTTATACATATATTTAAGTATATACTATAAAATTTTTGAAGAATATCCGTGAAAAATACCGAACATATTAGCGATCCCATATTGCAGGTCACAATCAGAGTCAGCATTTTGCGTACATTCTGGAAGCCGCAATTTTCATCTGAAATCAAACGTGGTTGGAATTTACTTTTACTATATGTCTCTCTTCAATATGAACCTAAATGCTATCAAAAAAATAGGAAATTGAATTTTTTACAGGGGTCAAAACAAAAAAGTATGATTTTTTGCCATTTTTTACAACTTTATTTGGAAAAAAAAAAATTATTTTAAATAATGATAATATTCCGATTTTCAAAACGATCGGTTGAAAACTTTTCAAACTAGCGTGTACGCAAGTTAAAAAAAAGTCGTTTTCAGAAAAACGCGTTTGAAATAATAGTACGCTCGGTTATACACGTGGCGCGCTCGGGGCCTGAAGGAGAGCTACTCACTTTAATGGCTTATAACAATCGAACGAGTCGGAATTTCCATTTAAAATTTTGGGAACATATTTTTCAATAGTTTTACTAACAATTTATGAAATTAAAAAAAATCGATTTTTTGAACCGCCTAACCCTTTTTCCCCCCTAATTACTGTTCGTTGGTAAAATTTTCGCTATTACATTTATCAAATCTCAAATATGCTGACGAATTCACGTCGTTCTGTAACGTTCAATTTTAACTCGTAGACATTTCGTTTATTTTTATTTTTTGCGTTAAAGCTAGATTTCCCTTGGTTATCGAATTCGCACTTCACGAAACAACCGTAGAACAGACGCTAATTTCACAACATATTGGCGCACCAAAACCACTATTGTCGTAACTCTCGCAATTGTTTCAAGCTAGCTCGGGGCGTTCGAAGTTAGACGTTGTTACAGTTTAGATATACGTAACCATTCTATATATATAATATGTGTATATATATATATATTTATATATATGTAGCTAAATATGTAAGAGGTTTGTTAACGCCTATATGGTCGACTACAGCAATGTTACGCCAAGAGAAACGTTTCTCTATTTCTCACCGATGTGTCCTGGAGGTTACCGAAGATCTTGTACAAATTCACTGGTTAATACACATATATACACCGTCGTCTTGCTCGACAATAATTAAATATCGATTTCCGAAGTTTGCCGTCGAAATTAATTCAAGCAACGCTGTAAAGCTGGTCAAGTTTCCGTTTAGTTATGTATTGTATATATATAATATATGTTCATGTGTTTTGCCAAGATTGTTCCCAGCTTTCGAAACATGCATCATACATAACTATATATAACTAATACGTAATAGAGAGAAACAAGAACGAGTGAAGACGAACGAGAGATAAGAAGCTCAATTTTGTTCGCTGAACCTTGTGGCTTTTGATAATTTAGTCAAAGGCTTTATGGCGTAAGAGAGAGATAGAGACAAAAAGAGGAGATTGAGATTGAACAGATTGGGAAGATAGTAAAAAGAGCAGCAATTTGGGTCACGGATTTTTTAATAATCTAACATTATCGAATTACCCAGCGACTGTAAAATCGCTAATCACTTTTGTTCTACTAAGGGGTACGGCGACGATAACGGATATAAAGTCATGGGCACGTTTAACAATTGTTTTTTTCTACGAAAAAGTGATTTATTTATAAAACTAATTGCGCATATATTTAGTGTAAATATCAAGCTAATAAAAAATATTTTTTTCGTTTTTTTTGTTATACAAAATGGCCGACTGCTGCCATTTGCTTTTGGTATCTTTTTTTTTTTTTGAGGCGCTCCGCGGCGTGACATTTGGCATCCACAATTTTTGACCTAGAACAAAAAATAATAATTCTCGTTAATCTACATCAAAATACCTAGAGAAGTACGTAAGGAATTTGAAAAATATCGTTGTTATTCGAATATTTTGGGCGTTTGAACTTAAAAGCTGAATTTCCAGTGATAAATTTCGTCTAAAACTGCTCGTAACATGGAAAGTTTTAAATTAATCATAAATTCCGTACGTACTTCTCCGCGAAATGGAATTAGAAACATAATTTTTTAATTAAAATTCAATCGGGTAAAAATTGTCGTAGTTATTTATCACGCCAATTAGAAAAATTGGCGGTGCCACAGGTAGGCTTACGTTATACTCTCAAAGTCGACGAAACAAAAATGTTCTCGCTATAAATCGAATAGTAATTTATTTTTATGATGATAATGCATCGTTTAAGGGGGAAATAGGGTTAGGACAGCGTTTTCTCAATGATTTTCTTGAATTTTTTTATAGTATATAAAATGAATATAATTTATTGAAACTTTGAGAATATTTTATACATATATTTAAGTATATACCATACAATTTTTGAAGAATTTTCTTGAAAAACACCGGGGATATTAGCGACCCCATATTGCAGGTCACAATCAGACTCAGCATTTTGCGTACATTCTGGAAGCCGCAATTTTCATCTGAAATCAAACGAGGTTGGAATTTACTTTTATTATATGTCTCTCTTCTATATGAACCTAAATGCTATAAAAAAATAGAAAATTGAATTTTTTACTGGGGCCAAAACAAAAAAGCATGATTTTTTGCCATTTTTACAACTTTATTTGCAAAAAAAAATTATTCTAAATAATGATAAATTCCGATTTTAGGTTCATATAGAGCGCAATACTATAAAGAAAATAACTGCCCATTTTCAAAACGATTGGTTGAAAACTTTTCAAACGCGTTTGAAAAAAATAGTGACCGCTCGGTTATACACGTCGCGCGCTCGGGGCCTGAAGGAGAGCTACTCACTTTAATGGCTTATAACAATAGAACGAGTCGGAATTTTCATTGAAAATTTTGGAAACATATTTTTCAATGGTTTTATTAACAATTTATGAAATGAAAAAAAAACGATTTTTTGAACCGTCTAATCCTCTTTCCCCCCTTAAGCAAAAAAATAATTTTTTCGAAAATTTTACGGTGGCCATGTCCCCTTAACAAAAATTAAATTATCGTAAATTTTCTAGCCAAAATTCAAAAGGAAATCCAAAAGAATTTTAAGGTAACTAAGGCTCTATGCATTTTATTGAAAATCCACCATTGAATTAATTCTCCCAAAGTTAGAGGGTGGCGCATTGGCCCTCGGGGTTTCCGAACAGCGATGATAAACTTCGCTAAGAAAGTCAGAGGCGGGCAAATATGGTAATGAAAAAAAAAAAAAAAAAAAAGAAAAAGGTGGACACAAGCGCATACGAAGGAATGAAAAGAATTCCCAGAGAAGGAAAACAAATAAGAGTCTCTTGTAGAAAAAAAAAAAGAAAGAAATGAAATGCAAGAAGCAGACATCACTGAGGGTTAATCCGTTAGCGTGTCGCGACTCGCGAGAGGGAAGGGTTGAAATTGCAGAAAGTAAAGAAGAAAAGAGAAGAGGTGAAAAAGGAAAAAAAACATGAGAAATGGGTATGAAGGGTTGAAGGAGATGGGGGACAAAGCAGTGAAAGAAAGAGCGACATCTTGTGGGCTGCATGGGACGCTCTCTCTTCCGCGCGCGCGCGCGGGTCCTTCATGTTTCTTCGTGAATAGTCCCGTACATATGTACATCTACGTTTGAATTCCAGGAAGATGGAGTACCCGGTGTACGTTAGTTGGATTGAAGAAAGTAGCGCAATGACAAAGATGAGATTGAAAAAGTGATGTTGGAAGAGAAGGGTGAAGTGAACAAAAAAAAGAAAAGAAAAAACGAAATTTCGAACGAGAGGGATGTAGTGAACGTTTCATCTCCCTATTCGTTGGCCATGAGAGAAAGAGCAATACACGACGAAAATTCATGTAGAAGAGAGAGTTTGTGAGCTATATGTTTTAGCCTCCTGGATTCAAAAAGAGGGTTGTACAGTTGCGTGACGTTGGGTAGTTTCACCGAGAGGTCTTTTCCTCGCAAAGATGGATTTCGTTACTCTCTCTCTCTCTCTTTCTCTCTCCCAATCCCTCCCTCTCTTTTGCTCGCTCTTTCGATGGCGTGGTTGGAACCATTATTCTCGGAAATTCTTACAACCCTCTCTGACTCCTCGGCAACCATCCCTCTCTCTCGTTCCTCAACTTACCCGCCCTGTTTCCGCTCTTGGATCTCCACTTCTCGCAATTTCTCACTCTACGAACACGGATTGATTTTAACTTTCGTCCCCTCTCACCCCCTTCACAAAGCTCCCGTTCCACGGTTTCACCACGAAAATTCATCCACTCCAATATAATTATCCTCTCGACGCTCAATTTCACGTAACAATTCAATTATCATTATCAATAACGAAAGTTGTTGAATTTCATAAAAGAATCAACGATGAAACTGTTTGTTTAGTGTCGGAGGGAGGTTGAATCGTCGCATTACGAAAAAGTTTCCGAATCGAGAATTTCCGGCCTCTTTGCGTTTATTCATTAACGATTTTTTTATTCGACATTGTCGTAATGAAAATATAGTTTTTCCGTCATGAAAGGAAGAATTTTTTCGTTCTACTTGTTATTCATACGCATTTAGAGAGTAAACAGTGCAAATTTAATTGTTATCACGGTATAGGTTTGAGGCAGTTTCCCTGTGTGCCCTTGGAAAATTCGATCGGGGTTAAGGGAGGAAATAGGGTTAGGACAGCGTTTTCTCAATGATTTTCATGAATTTTTTTATAGTATAAAAAATGTATATAATTTATTGAAACTTCGAGAAAATTTTATATATATATTTAAGTATATACTATAAAATTTTTGAAGAATTTCCTTGAAAAACACCGCAGATATTAGCGACCCCATATTGCAGGTGACAATCAGACTCAGCATTTTGCGTACATTCTGGAAGCCGCAATTTTCATCTGAAATCAAACGAGGTTGGAATATACTTTTATTATATGTCTCTCTTCTATATGAACCTAAATGCTATCGAAAAAATAGAAAATTGAATTTTTTACAGGGGTCAAAACAAAAAAGCATGATTTTTTGCCATTTTTTACATCTTTATTTACAAAAAAAAATTATTTTAAATAATGATAATATTCCGATTTTAGGTTCATATAGAGCGCAATACTATGAAGAAAGTAACTGCCAATTTTCAAAACGATTGGTTGAAAACTTCTCAAACTAGCGTGTACGCAAGTTCAAAAAAAGTCGTTTTCAGAAAAACGCGTTTGAAAAAATAGTACCAAGAAAAACAAAGTCAAGGCAGTCATACATTCTTTCGGTGTTTTTCAAGAAAATTCTTCAAGAATTTTATAGTATATACTTAAATATATGTATAAATTATTCTCGAAGTTTCAATAAATTATAATCATTTTTCATACTATAAAAAAATTCATGAAAATCATTGAGAAAACGCTGTCCTAACCCTATTTCCTCCCTTAATAGCTTATAACAATAGAACGAGTCGGAATTTTCATTTAAAATTTTGGGAACATATTTTTCAATAGTTTTACTAACAATTTATGAAATTAAAAAAAAATCGATTTTTTTTAACGTCTAACCCTAATTCTCCCCTTAAGAGAGCGTGCGGAAAGCGGAGGGGATGAAATTGAGGAGAGGTGTGTAAAAGATAGAAAATGGTAGAATCATAATTTAACTAGTGGAAATTTAAATTATACGGGGTTAATTTATGATTGTACGAGATGTGACAATTCAACGTGTTGATAATAAAATTAGGGGCTCACATACCCCTGAAAATTTCAGTAAATCGATTTTTTTTTACACATTTTCTTTCTTTATACTTTTAAGAATTACAAAATAAAAACTTTTCAGAAAATTCCACTCCGTTACAAAGTTACAGCAATAAATGTGGCCGGATATCGGGTTCACGTTGTACCTACCAGAAACTTTAAACGCGTTTTTCTCGAAACTACGTTTTTAGACAGTGCCAGCACGATAACTCAGTCAATTTTTAATGTTTTTTAACGTTTCTTTTAAATCTTCGTAATTACTTTCTCTACAGTCTGACGAGAGGTTTTTTTTAATTTTTTGATTGGACAATTTTTTATAGATTATTAAACACTACTTTTTTTTTTAAATTGCATACTAAAGTTTGAAATACTGTAATTTCGTTATTCTTGAGAAAATAAAAGTTCCCTTCGTCCGACTGTTACTACTACATTATTTTACTAGATTCTCTTTTATTTTTGGAGATTGGATAATTTTTGGTGAAGTTATGATGTTGACAAGGAGGCGCCATGATTTTCAACAGTAGTTCATGTATACCCCTAAAAAATAATGTTTATATTTTTTTTTAAGTTTCCAAATTTTTTTTCTTACAGATGAAAAGTCAATATAAAAATATGAAAACAACAATTTAATTTTTTTTTCACCATATAGCCTTTACAATAATTTTTCAAATTTTCTCGGTTTTCAGCGCGCGCAGGGGTATGTGAGCCCTTAAGGGCGTGTTGAATTATAAGAATCGAATTTATTGCGGCTCGAGTTCTCGTGAATCATGGGGAGCTGATTTTTCGAAACTTTTTTTCGCCCGGGCATAACTTTTAGAGAAGATTGAGGGCGTCGAGTCTATTGCCACTTTGTTGGTACTAACTTTGTTGCCACAAAGTTCAGATTAATGACTGGTACAGTATGTTATTTGTTCTATCGTAAAGAAGAACGTTTTGCTTCCTGACAGAGTCATGTAACTCCTATTATTTGTCTTGTAAGAGAAGCTTGAATTTTCTTGCCCTTCCGCAAATTCTGCCGCGTGATTGAGAATAAACTGCTGGCTAAATCAATGCTTTTGACGTTTTTAACTCTTCGTTACAACCTTCTTTATGTAAGGACGGTAGATTTGAAATAAAATCCAAATTGCAACAGCTACATTGCTAGAGGGCCTCTTTCTTTCAACTAACATGTTAATTCAGTCGCGACAGAAACGAAGAAGACGGAAAGATCTTACTTGGTGGTTGGGCAACTGCTGCAATCACGGAAACCTCAAAAGCCAATGTGGTACACCACAAGGAGAGAGAGAGAATGAGAGAGGGGTTGGAGAAGGGTTGGAGAGAAACACTGAAATACCACGGAGAGACCAGTGTCACGTTTGTCTCTGGATACCATGTGTGATATCCTCTGTATATAAACAGATGAATCATAATCCCTTTATGGGGGATGTATTGCATAACTTCTCGTCACCTCAGTGGTATGCGATAATTATGGAATTTCTACAAATGCCCAAAGTCACACACAAAACATCGTTGCGTTTATGGGTTTCCAATGAAATTCTGATAAATCGCACCTAGGCTCGTTTAAGTTTAATGACCCTCTCGCCTCTACCGTTGCCTCTACTGTTGCGCCGACACTTTCACCCCGTAATATTTGAAAAATTTGAGAAATTTGAAAAATTATTATAAAGGTTAGATGATGAAAAAAATAAATAAATTGTTGATTTCACATTTTTTATTCACTTTTCAACTATAAGAAAAAAAATTGAAAACATTTTTTTTTAATATTAATATTATGGTTTACAGGTATAAATGGACTACTAATTAAAACGATGGTGCCCCCTTATCGACATCATAACTTCACCAAAAAATTATCCAATCACCAAAAATAAAAAAGAATCTAGTATAATAATGTAGTAGTAATAATCTGAGGGAGGGAATTTTATTATATTTTTTCAAAAACAAAGTAGTTACAGTACTTCAAACTTTAGCATGCAATTTTTTAAAAATAGTGTTTAATGATTTATAAAAAATTGCCCAACCGAAAAATTAAAAAAACCTCTCGTCAGACTATAGACAAAATAATTATCACGATTTAAAAATAAAACGTTGAAAAATATTAAAAATTGACTGAGTTATCGTGCTGACAATGTCTAAAAACATAGTTTCGAGAAAAACGCATTTAATAATGTTAATATTTGAAAAAAAAATTTTTTTTATTTTTTTTCTCATACTTGAAAAGTTGATAAAAAATGTAAAATCCATAATCTAATTTTTTTTCACCATATAGCCTTTATAATAATTTTTTTAATTTACGCGCAAGGGTACGATTATGTGAGGCCTTTAACCGCTCGGTACCTCCACATTTCATAATGGTGTTATTTTTCAACGTGACGTTGAAAAATTAGGTTCTTTCGTTTGTAACGAAAAATCCACACGGTATATCGACTTTTTATTTGTGATATTCGATAGATTAGACTCCTAAGTAATTTCACGAGTTTTTGCAAATTCTTTCAAACAGCTTAGTTGGATAAACGAGAAGCTCGAAGTTTAGCAATGCGAAGGGATGCAAAAATGATTATTGAATTACCATAGATTTAAATAAATCAATAATCATGGACATCGGACATCATGGAAATGATATATTTTATGAAATTATTCCAAGTTTAAAAATACTGAAAACTCAACAAAAAAAAAACCCTATTGAAGATCTAAAATTCACTATTTTTAAATACTCAAATTTTCAAGCAATTTTCCAACGTTATGACGAAACAATTATTATCTTTGATGTTTTTTTTAACACATAAATATTCCTTAGAAGATTTACATTAGCTTCATTCACGAGGAGAACAAAAAGTACTTGAGAATTATTAATTTTACTCGGAGTTATATGATCGAATAAAATTGTGTGTGTAAAAGTAGTCTAGTGAATGGCAATGTGTGATGAGCTAATCTTAAAGTTTTATTCCAACATTGAGGAACCTCTTCGTGAATGAGGAGCAAAAAAAAAAGTGTTAGACAAACTTTTTGATCTTTTTTTCATTTTTACTTTATTATAGTTTCAAGTTAGCTAAAGTTCGAGAGCTAGTTGCAAAAATGCATAATTCAAGCAATTAAAATGTGAATAAGAAACTTGCTGTTAAAACAAAAATTGAAAGAAAAAAAACGATATAACAAGTGATTTAATTAAAAGCTGCAACAGCCAATTTGTTTTTCTATTTCAAATGTTCATTTGTCATGTAAGAATCTTAATTTTTTAAGTTAATACACAAAAAAGCCAATCTGAATCTTGCTAAAAAAAATTTGCAATATTGTTAAATTTCACGTTTTTTTTTTTTTTCTTCAAATCGTATTTCAACGACTAACGAGAGATAAACGACACGTTGTGGTTCATCGATTGAGCGAAGAAGAAAAGAAGACAAAAAAACCTGTCAAAGATTAGTTACGCTTGTTCATGGAAAAATGACTGTCGCGTCGGTTAGAAGGCAAAGCGTAGCGGATTTCTTTCGCCCCATTTGCTTCTAGACCCTCGCTCTCTCTATACCTCAAAACTTCTGCTCCATCTTCTCTCTCCGAAACGATAATCTCCTGGCCACACGCCAGATTCTCCGATGGAACGTTATATAGTTGACAGATTATATTTTCCGGATTTCCTCACTGGCTAAATTGGGTCTCGTTTGGGTATTTTAGTTTCGCCAAGTTCGCCGTCAAATGACCGGACACTTCGATAAATTCTTAAAAGTAATGTTAACCTCAACATTACATATATTACCGGAATAAATATTAAACGTAGTTTGGGATATATCAGTTACATGCATATAAAAAAAAATAATTAGTAGACTTTATATATATTTTCGCGTTAATTCCATTTGAAATATAAGCCATTTGTTTATAATGCAGACATTTTTCAGTATTCGTTAAGGGGGGAAATGGGGTTAGGACAGCGTTTTCTCAATGATTTTCATAAATTTTTTTATCGTATAAAAAATGAATATAATTTATTGAAACTTTGAGAATATTTTATACATATATAAGTATATACTATAAAATGTTTGAAGAATTTCCTTGAAAAGCACTGCAGATATTAGCAACCCCATATTGCAGGTCACAATCAGACTCAGCATTTTGCGTACATTCTGGAAGCCGCAATTTTCATCTGAAATTAAACGAGGTTGGAATTTACTTTTATTATATGTCTCTCTTCTATATGAACCTAAATGCTATCAAAAAAATAGAAAATTGAATTTTTTACAGGGGTCAAAAGAAAAAAGCATAATTTTTTGCCATTTTTTACAACTTTATTTGCAAAAAAAAATTATTTAAAATAATAATAATATGCCGATTTTAGGTTCATTTAGAGCGTAATACTATGAAATAAGTAACTGCCAATTTTCAAAACGATTGGTTGAGAACTTTTCAAACTAGCGTGTACGCAAGTTAAAAAAAAGTCGTTTTCAGAAAAGCGCGTTTGAAAAAATAGCAAAATGCTCAGTCTGATTGTGACCTGCAATATGGGGTTGCTAATATCTGCGATTTTTTTCAAGGAAATTCTTCAAAAATTTTATAGTATATACTTAAATATATGTATAAAATATTCTCAAAGTTTCAATATATTGTATTAATTTTTTATACTATAAAAAAATTCATGAAAATCATTGAGAAAACGCTGTCCTAACCCTATTTCCCCCCTTAATGGCTTATAAAAATAGAACGAGTCGGAATTTTCATATAAAATTTTGAGAACATATTTTTCAATAGTTTTACTAACAATTTATGAAATAAAAAAAAATCGATTTTTTTAACCGTCCAACCCTATTTCCCCCCTTAAAGGCTGACATACCGCTGCGCGCGCTGAAAACCGAGTATATTTGTAAAATCATTATAAAGATTATATGGTGAAAAAAAAATGAAATTGTTGATTTCACATTTTCTATTAACTTTTCAACTGTAAGAAAAAAATTAAAAAACGTTTTTTTCAAATATTAACATTATGTTTTACGGGTATAAATGGACTACTGATGAAAATCATGGCCCCTCCTTGTCAACATCGTAACTTCACCAAAAAATATCCAATCTGCAAAAATAAAAAAGAATCTAGTAAAATAACGCAGTAGTAATAGTCTGACGTAGGGACTTTATTATTTTTTTCGAAAATAAAGAAATTACAGTATTTCAAACTTTAGCATGCAATTTTTAAAAAAATTAGTGTTTAATAATTTATGAAAAATTGTCCAACTAAAAAATTAAAAAAACCTCTCGTCAGACTATAGAAAAAATAATTATCAAGATTTAAAAGAAAAAAAAGTAAAAAAATATTAAGAATTGACTGAATTATCGTGCCGACACTGTCGAAAAATATAGTTTCGAGAAAAACGCGTTTAAAGTTTCTGGTAGGTACAACGTGAACCCGATGTCCGGTCACATTTATCGTTATAACTTTGTAACGGAGTGGAATTTTCTTAAAAGTTTTTTTTTTAATTCTCAAAAGTATAAAGAATAAAAATCTGTAAAAAAAAATTGAGTTTTGAAAATTTCAGGGTTATGTGAGCCTTTAATAAACCATGAATACTTTTTAAGATCATTCGGAAGATAGTACGAATTAATGAACATTAAAATCAGGCCATTATTGCGAATTCTTTCCGTCGTAATAAACTAAATGAAAAATGGTGGTCTGGGTAATAGCAATAAAAGTGATACTCCTATTGAATTAATTTTTTTTTTCCTGTCGTTAACTATACATATTCATTAAATCGAACAAAGTATAATTAATGTATGCTTTAGAGAAGAATTGTAATTTTTTTCTTGTTGTACTCTTTTTTGGATTTGACTGTGCATACAGTACATTCTTAATCGCTCTAAGCACACACGACTCTGTCGCAGTATGATTACTATATAATATAATGCAAATCCACTACATAGTATATATATATATATATATATACCTGTGTTGAAGTACTTACCAACCTTTTAATTAAATGAATATTTTATCTCGCTGCCTGGGGAAAAGCCAGCACGTATTCGTCCCCGCAGTTCCAATTCAAAGTGCTCACCTTCTCGCTAATAGTGCTCGGAAATATCGCTCGAACGTTCCCAAACTCGACGTCATGAAAAAAAAAATCAGAGCGTCACTATTAGGGTATAATCCCCGGATGAAATTTTTTTTTACATCGAAATATTTCAGACCAATCTATAACATTATCAACATAATAATTAGGCGGAATTGAACCTTGACAAGGAAATTTTCATAAGGAAAATTATCAAATCAACAATTTTTACCTTATTTCTTACACCCTTAAGATTTATATAATATTTTGACTGTTCTACCGCAAACAAATTGTTCATTTTTTTTTCCACGAAGCTCCTTGAACCGTATGATCGAAAAACTCGAAAAAAAAAACGCCAAGTTAGAAAATTAGTAAAAAAAAATCGTTATCGTGATTTATTCGTTATTTTGTTTGTAATGCGAAGCTCGGAGAGTTATATATGGCATAAAATCAGGGTTGTTTCGTAGCAGCTGGTGCATCTCTTTCAGTTGCATCTCCTCGCATCGGCATCACTCTTATCTCTCTCTCTCTCTCACACCCCCATGACTCTCTTTCTCTCTCAGAGAGCTTCCGGCAAGGAGATGGCCGGGGGTGGGGGTTGACGGTGGGAGGGTGCCTGCCAGGCTTCTGGCGCGCCCGTTAATCTTCGGGCAATCTTAATCTCGGGTTAAATGCAAAACCGATATTATGCAAACGAGCACCAGTAAATCCGGTGGCTCGTGGTGCGTTCGGCGATGGTGAACCTGGAGGGGTGTGGTGTTGAGGGGTTAGAGGGATGCAAGAGGTCTCGTTTGCTGTAGTCTTTACTATATATCGATATAGTTATATCGGAGGAAATCAGGTAGAAATATATGGAGGCATGTGAAAGAGGATGAGGAGCAAGAGATTATGCGAGAAGGATAGATGTAGCTTTCGGTAACATCGAAGATCCTTTGGCTGAGCGGGATCGAGAGGTTCGATGTTGCTTCATCGCTGTTAATTGTTGGGAAACTCGGAGAAAACTATGTCCAAGAGTACAGTATATATATATATAGTATTCTTCGAGATAGTTTTCTCCGAGTTTCCCAACAATTAACAATTACATATATACATGAATATCCAAGATATTACGACAAAGACTGTAAAAAAGAAGTTTCATAAAATATTACATAAAAATTGAAATGAGATTTTCCAATTTCATTTTTCCCGAGTAAAAAAATAATGATCAATATAATCGATGCAAAAAATAATTCGTAACATCAGCTCGTTAGTTACTTTAAGGATTATGTCCATTAAAAAAATGTATTAAATATTACTACTATTATAAAGCCGGAGAGTTTGTATGTTTGCAGGTTTGTATGTTTGTTCGAACGCGCTAATCTCAGGAAATACTAATGCGATTTGAAAAATTATTTTTGCATTAGATAGCCTATTTATTCAGGAAGGCTCTAGGCTATATAACTTCATGTTATGACCCTGATCTTACTATCTTACGACTATACTACTATATCTATACTATACTATAATAATACTGGAGAGTTTGTTTGTTTGAACACGCTAATCTCAGGAAATACTCATCCGATTTGAAAAATTCTTTTTGCATTAAATAGCCTATTTATTCAGGAAGGTTCTAGGCCAAATAACTTTATGCTATGATCCTGATCTTACTATCTTACGACTATAATACTATATGTATACTATACTATAATAGAACTGGAGAGTTTGTTTGTTTGAACACCCTAATTTCAGGAAATATTTACACGATTTGGAAAATTCTTTTTTTCAATAGACAGCCCGTTTATTCAGAAAGGTTTTACGCTATATAACTTTACGCTTCATGATCCTAAGGAGCGAAGGTGGCGCGTTGATTCGGGGGATGGAAATTTAACGCCAATGAAACCGCGGGGCACAGCTAGTAATCAATACAATCAACGTAAAAAATAATTCATAACGTCAGCTCGTTAGTTATTTTATAGATTACATCCATTTAAAAAATTCATTAAACATTTAATAATCGTGAAAAAATTTCTCTGAATAATTTTTGTGCCGACTGATTATCGCCGGCCATTTTGATCACCGCAATATGATCGTGGCGCTCGTAATTGGGACGTCTTGCAAAGCGTGAAGGGGTACGCGAGAGAGTCACTCAGGAGAAATCGTTATTGAAACGACAATCAAGCTGCCTGTTATTCGACATACATTTGATAAAATCAATCTGGAAATTAATTGGGGCTGAATTGGAAGAAAAATAAATAGATAATTGGATGACTGTATAAGTGTGTAGTAAAATGGTTGAGTGAGGGTAGAAATATAATACGGAATCTACTTGTACTACTAGTATTGCTATTATTATCATTTCGTAGTAGCAGTTTGAATTTTCGAACATCTTTTTATATATGTGTGTGTATTACCATTCTATATTTGTGTCTTCGGGTACGTTACGGCATTTGTAACACCTGCGAGCTAACAAAGAGCTTGTAACCTACATTATTAGATCCTTTTGTTTGCTGGCATGTATAACAACGACGGGAGAACAATGGGATGTAACAAACACAATTTAACATGTAAAGCGATTTTACATTTTTTTTCGTTTGCTAGCAGTCAATCTAGGGCAAATCAACAGTCAACAGAGTCCTGATTTCCAGAATTTCCATCCCGCCCACCCTTACCTTTAGTATATTGCAGACCAATGCAAATAAAAATGTTTCACACTGTTTTACAGATTTTTTTTGTCATTTAATTTGATCGTCAGCAACGAAAGTATAATATCAACCCTGATGGTCGTTATCGATTATTATTAAATTTTTTATGATAAATTCTTTAAAAAAAACACCACAATTCTGAGACCACTCCGAATTTGGTCATAGTTCTATAGTAATACTGCAAAATAATTGCTGGCAATAATTTGTCAATCATGAAATACCAAAAACATCGAGAAAATACGTTGACAAAAATTATTTCAAATTAATCTTACTTCCAAAGGGGTTATACGTAGTCAGGATTTAAAAAAATGTTTCATTTCATTTTCGTAATGTAGATATATTTAAGGGGGGAAATAGGGTTAGGACAGCGTTTTCTCAATGATTTTCATGAATTTTTTTATAGTATAAAAAATGAATATAATTTATTGAAACTTTGAGAATATTTTATACATATATTTAAGTATATGCTATAAAATTTTTGAAGAATTTCCTTGAAAAACACCGAAGATATTAGCGACCCCATATTACAGGTCACAATCAGACTCAGCATTTTGCGTACATTCTGGAAGCCGCAATTTTCATCTAAAATCAAACGAGGTTAGAATTTACTTTTATTATATGTCTCTCTCCTATATGAACCTAAATGCTATCAAAAAAATAGAAAAATGAATTTTTTACAGGGATCAAAACAAAATAGCATGATTTTTTGCCATTTTTTTACAACTTTATTTGCAAAAAAAAAATTATTTAACATAATGATAATATTTCGATTTTAGGTTCATATAGAGCGTAATACTATGAAGAAAGTAACTGCCAATTTTCAAAACGATTGGTTGAAAACTTTTCAAACTAGCGTGGACGCAAGTTAAAAAAAAGTCGTTTTCAGAAAAACGCGTTTGAAAAAATAGTACGCTCGGTTATACACGTGGCGCGCTCGGGGCCTGAAGGAGAGCTACTCACTTTAATGGCTTATAACTATAGAACGAGTCGGAATTTTCATTTTTAATTTTGGGAACATATTTTTCAATAGTTTTACTAACAATTTATGAAATAAAAAAAAAATCGTTTTTTTGAACCGTCTAACCCTATTTCCCCCCTTAAGTATGTATACAGAAAATTTCATGTTAATCCGACAAATATTCTCGAAGTTACACGCATATTTGTAAAGACGTCTCGGAATGTCTGAGGATGATTTTGAACGCGTTTTTCTCAAAACTCGTGCTTTCAATGTCGGTGAGCAAGATTCCTCGGAAACGGCTAAACCGATCAGTCTCAAATTTTTACACAAGCATTACAAATATATTTTTTAGTGATTAATCTAAAGATTTTTCTCGCCGATAAATATTTTCCATTTTATAAACAATTTAAGGCGAAAATTTTCATCGAAAATCGAAATTTTTTTTTGAGAAGCCGCCATTTTGTTAAAAAATAATACTTTCCTTATTCCTTCGTTTGAATACTAAATAATACCTTATCTTAACGAAATATTTTTTGTTTTTTCATTTTGGATGATCCAATTCAGAGGTGATTATGGTGGTCACCGCAAAATGCCTTTTTTTAGAGTAGCCCCCGGAAATCGGCTATAGCAGCTTTAAAAATCATTATTTTTACAAATAAAAAATATGAAAATAAAGTTAAAAGTTACCGCAATATGCATATAAATTTTTATATTAATAAATTAAAATGTCTTTCCAGGAAAAATTCTTGAAAAATCCCTTTTTTTCGGTCTCCTGACTGCGTATAACCCCTTAATCTAAATTCACAAAGATCCCACAAATTTTGTTTTGTTCCTTGAGGATTTGTTGATCACGAGTGAATGAATTTTTCAAGAAACCTTTTTCATCCCTGTCGAGTATTCCTCTTTCACCCCTAGAACGTAATTGAAAAAAAAAAACTTAAAAGACATTAGGATCACCAGTATGTCGATTTTTCCTGGAACGCCCCATACATCGGGGCGCTGGCCGGTAGGAAGGATTGCAAAGCCCCGCTTGCCGGGAGCCAATTAGCTCGATTCGAGCACTACGCGAGACTGAGTGAGAAGACAAAAGATAGACGGACACAGAGGGAGAGAGAGAGAGAGAGAGAGATAGATAGAGATAGAGATAGGGGATAGAAACCACGAGACGGATAACGCGATGACCGGATGGCTCTGGCGTCGGGATAACCCACGGCGGACGGGGGAGTTTCCCGGGGTGCAACCAGAGGGGAGGATTGGATGTGGCCGGTAGGCAAGGCCTGTTGGGATTTATAGCCGTTTTCATCCAGCTACCAGGAGCGATGGCCAGTGTGGCTATTCGTTGCCATGGGCGTAGGGGGTCTTGTAAAAACACGCATATATATATATATAAATAAATAAATATACGTACAGAACCAGGGTGGTTATAAGGGATGTACACAAACATGTAGGAATGAGCGAGAAAGAATTATGCGAGCTCATACTTCCGGTTGTGCGATACCTCAGTCCTCACTACCCGAATCTACCAAACTCGTTCGCGTGAACCTCGAGGATTTCCCATTATTTTGGATATTGCGATACACACCCTGTAATTATATCAGTGGAGGGGTCGTTGCCCAGAGTAGAGGAGGTTGAAGGAAAAATACAAAAAATATTCCTCGTATTAAATTCCACTTCAACAAAAAGCTCTTCTTTTTCTCAAGCCTACAACATCCCCTTCGTAGGTAAATAGTTGTCGAAGCAGTATAACAGTTGTTCTTACAAAATATTACCGTCAATATCTTACAGTTTAAAAATAAAAATGAAAAATAACACATTCCAAATAACCACGTAATTTTTTCCACCCCCAAAAAGCTCTCGCCTTTCCCAAACACCGGGAGAATTCCGCTCAATCGAACTCGAAGTTATTTATAATATATTTTGGCGTTGTAAATTTCAGCTTCGAAAAGTCTGGTTATAAGGGATGTCGAGGGAAATATATTAAAAAATTACTGTTATCAAATTCCATCTCATCAAAACGATACCTTTTCTCTTTCTCGAGCCTACAACATCCTCTTCGTGGATAAATAGTTGTCAAAGCAGTATGACAATTGTTCTTACAAAATATTACCGTCAATATCTTACAATTTAAAAATCAAAATGAAAAATAACACATTCCAAATAGCCGCGTAAAGTTTTTCCACTTGTCTCCGATTATTTTTTTCTGCAGAATTTTCTCCACCCCCAAAAAGCTCTCGCCTTTCCCAAACACCGGGAGAATTCCGCTCAATCGAAATCGAAGTTATTTATAATATATTTTGGCGTTGTAAATTTCAGCTTCGAAAAGTCTGGTTATAATTGATGTAGAAGGAAAAATATAGAAAAATTGCTATTATCAAATTCCACGTTATCAAAAAGATACCTCTTCTCTTTCTCAAGCCTACAACATCCCCTTCGTAGGTAAATAGTTGTCGAAGCAGTATAACAGTTGTTCTTACAAAATATTACCGTCAATATCTTACAATTTAAAAATCAAAATGAAAAATAGCACATTCCAAATAGCCGCGTAAAGTTTTTCCACTTGTCTCCGATTTTTTTTTTCTGCAGAATTTTTTCCACCCCCAAAAAGCTCTCGCCCTTCCCAAACACCGGGAGAATTCCGCTCAATCGAACTCGAAGTTATTTACATTTTGGGGGTTGTAAATTTCAGTTTGGAAAAGTCTTGTCCCATAACGAGTCGCAACGATTGTTTGTCGAGAATTAAATGAGCTTCATTTGAGGATCGAACAAATTGAAAAATGTTCACATTTCTTTGGCTTCGTTTGTTGAAAAGCGAAGGCAAGAAGCTCTATAGTACATGCAAAAATATATATGTCTATGAGAAAGCCAGAGAGGACGTTTCTCGTTTTCCTTCAAGCAAATTCAGCGATTGCTCGGAGCTTTTGTGTGCATGCTTTCTGTCCAAGAAGGAGGGAAAGGGAGAGAGAGAGAGAGAGAGAGAAAATCTCTCCCTCGCACGAATAACTTAGCATCCTTCTTTCTACCGCCGACTGCTGATACAAACATTGCATTATTCATGTCCGCAGGCAGTCCTCTCTCTCTCTCTCTCGCTTATAGCTATACAACGAAGCTAAGCTCAATCCTAAGGCTCTCGTCCACATCGTGTCTCGCACACTTTTCTTTCTTCCCGCCTCTCGCTAACCCTCCCACCCCTACCCGGTCTACCTTAAAACCGCAACCACGCTTTTCTAGCGCCTTATGCCCGCGAACTATATCTGAACGTGGTTGCATAATTAACGTGGATAATTCACCCTAGTCGGGTGGGCTTGCTTTTGCCAGACAAAATTCTACCCCCGTTTGTTGCGGGTTCCCTGATGAATTTAATCCACCCAGACCGGATTGAGGATCCGACGACTTTGGCTTGATATTTGGCCGTTGTTCTCTGTGTGAGTGTGTGTGCCAAGAATGGTCCGCCTATTTCCTCTTAACAACCCCTCTCCGCACCTTCCATGCCGCTCTGTGTACCGGTCCGCGAGCAACGGCTTACCAAGAATTATGAACAATATCCAGACGGGTGCCCATTTCGCGTATATATGACGTTACGCGGGACTTTCTGACTAGGCAAAAAAAAAATTCCTCCCGATCCTGTAAATTCTCGACGCACACATTTTCATCCGATTACGAGGCAGGGGATTGAACTGCGAAATATGGAGGGAAAAAATGCACTCGCCAGTCGAACATTTAAGGATACGATGATAACAACGTTATTTTCTAAAACGAGTCGAAATTTATAGCTTTGTTTGAACTAAAATTGACTCAAGAGACATTTGTCTTAACTAACACCAGAAAATTCATGATTTTACGGACGAGTGGACAGACAATCCTGGAATTAATATATTTATTAAAAATATGCAAAGTTCCGGTAGATTGAAAGGAGGATCTCGAAGGCTTCATTAATTGTAGGACATTTTGAGGGTGTAATCAACCCCCTTGAGCTTTATATCAATCTCCCGTCAATTTATTATTTGTCACGTGCAATTTTGCAGTTAAAATTTAACGCTGATGAGTTCTTACGAGAAAAGATCATTTATTGAGGTTAGTTTACAATATTGTCAACGATAGACACTGAAGGATTCAATTTTCGAACTCAATACTATTTTTCATGAGCTGCCGATAATTTGACACGGTAAAATGTCGTTTGAATGATTCGGATACCTATAGAAAGCTTCGTCTAAATTGACCACTATGTTACCACGAGTATTAATGGCGTCGATAAAGATTCCACCATTTTATAATTCCAGATATTTCATCGGGACACTTCTATCGTTTTTCTTTAAGGGTGTCGTTAAGAATTGCCCTTTTCAAAAATTTTCTATTCCCATTAGAGACTTAAGGGGGGAAATAGGGTTAGGACAGCGTTTTCTCAACGAGTTTCATGAATTTTTTTATAGTATAAAAAATGAATATAATCTATTGAAACTTTGAGAATATTTTATACATATATTTAAGTATATACTATAAAATTTTTGAAGAATTTCCTTGAAAAACACCGAAGATATTAGCGAACCCATATTGCAGGTCACAATCAGACTCAGCATTTTTGCGTACATTCTGGAAGCCGCAATTTTGATCTGAAATCAAACGAGGTTGAAATTTACTTTTATTATATGTCTCTCTTGTATATGAACCTAAATGCTATCAAAAAAATAGAAAATTGAATTTTTTACATGGGTCAAAACAAAAAAGCATGATTTTTTGCCAACAATAGAACGAGTCGGAATTTTCATTTAAAATTTTGGGAACATATTTTTCAATAGTTTTACTAATAATTTATGAAATAAAAAAAAATCGATTTTTTGAACCGTCTAACCCTATTTCCCCCCTTAATGATCTTCATTCATCGATAGGGGTGCAATAATTAGAAGCGTGCTCGATGAAATATTCAAAAATATATACCGTGTAATTGACCAATTTTCCAGGGATAAACTGCGTTAAGTTTTGTGCGAAAATATTAATAAAAATGGCGAGAATAAATATTTCCATTTAAGGGTTGTTCAGCTTGTTTCTTTTTTTTTTACTTATCGCTCCGTTGCTAATCATCGCAAAAAATGTCGTAGAATGCGAATACTATTTTACGTGTACTTTTCATTGTTATGACAAATTGGCGCACAACACGCTATCCCAGTGACAAACCTGCTGGTCTCATTAGCCGCGTCACATGGTCCCAATGGCATTTACACGGGGAGACTAAAGATAAATGTCAACGCTGCTACGTCCGCCTCGTCATTGCATTATGTAAAAGGGCCAAGTTTACATTACACCTGTTTAGCATTGTTATGTGATTTGTTGTTTAGCAATTTCATTGTGTGCTCTTCGTTACGAGAAATTGTGTTATTATGGCTCAAGGATGTAAATTATAAAAACAACAATGATGATTCAACAAAACATCCTCGTGATTCAGATAAAATTTGGCATTTCAATCGAGCTGTTTATTTAGTCGCGGTTTTTTTATTCGAAATTTTTCTGCATATCCACTAATGGTAGCATCCCCACTCGCGATGAACCGAAAACCTCCCTTTTTTGTAAGCTTCATCTCTCAGTGATTGATTAACAACGGATAGGTATTTTTTTTAATTCCAATATTTCATTATTTCATAAATTTTATTGTCACTGGAAAAGAACGTCATGGAACACACGAAACATGACAGTTATTGAGAATAACACGATGCCACGTACGCCGTGCAGTAATTTCATAAACGGTGTACACAATTGTCCGTGCAGGATGCTTCGTTCACAATGATAATTGTTTTAGTTACAAAAACAAAAACACTCTCCATCGTATAAAAAAACAGAATTTTCAAAAGAATTTTGAGTATATTTGTATTTTCAAAGAAACTATTTTCTTACGTTTCACTAAACTCATGCTTTTCACAATTTTCATAAAAAATCTGTCCGCCATTGTAGCAAATCTCGTTGAGTACCTTTGTGCCAATGTTTTTTGTTTTTATTTTCAATTGTCAGAATTCTTTTTGAGATATCGTGATATTAAAAGTGTAGCGTGGAAAAAAATGGTGTTTGACGTTTGTTGTATACGCTTCAACATTTTTGTTTGCAATTTCATTAATCACTGGATTTTTTTTTTTCATCAAACTACCCTTAAAATGGGTTGGAACGATGCAGCTATTGGTAAACGCGAAAAAAAGTATTTTTTTTTGTGGAAAATAAACCGAATTGAAAATGAAATTCGATGTAAACCGAGAGGGTGAAAACGATTGATTAAAAAATAAAAATGTCAACCCTTCAACGTGTCGGGTTAAAATTTCACTCTTTCCCGAGGGATCTACTGAAATGTAATTATCGGCTAACCTAAGCCTATATCTATTTAACGATCGGAGGATAACAAACTCGGACGATCTTGAACATGAGAAAAGCTTGTGGTTATTTGGGGTGAAAGCATTGCCAGCTGACTCGATCATATATACATGTATAATATGAGGAAGAGACAAGGGTGAAAATACCCACACACACACACACACACACACACACAGAGGCAGCGATGTCGAGAGACTAGGCGTTTACGCGTATCGAGCGACTGGGAGAGTGGAACCCACCCCTAACAGTGTGAACGAGTATGACCGAGGCTTGCCGGAGTTTCTCGAGGCTTCGCGAATTCACGAGCTCTCTGGGTCAGGTCAAACCGAGGTCAATCAACCGGCTTCCCAATCATACTGACTGAACGTCATAGTGATTGGTCCGGATAGGGTAAAATCGTGCAAAAGGTACAGTGATTGGCACAGCGGATGGATCGAAAAAGCTTCCTTCATAAAAAAAAACTGTTGTTGGTCCAAAGCGAGGGCGAGTAAATAAGGCACAGTGATTGTCCGAGGGACGGGGAGTTAGTGACCGATAGGACACAGTCTTTGGCAGTCTGTAACCCCTTAAATAGAAAGCGACGTCGATATGTCAATAGCTGTCTTTTTTTCGCTCCAGAGGCCAATCGTTTTATTTATGCCCACTCTGTACGTTCTATTTGAAGCTTCGGTAGTCCTACAGAAGGTTCAAAGTATCTAGGAAAACAAAATATTGTCAAAAAATCTTTCCAAACCCGAAAAAAATAAACAGGAGTATGAAAATAATTAGTGAATTTTACAATTTTTTCGAAAACATCCAATTTAGCGAATTCACACCGAGATTTCTTAATTTTTTAAAAATTAACTGCAGTTTTATCAATTTTACGAAATTAATTTTTTACCTTCTTTCGATACACTGGCCAATAACTGTACTTTACAGACTTACTCACTACTCCTGCAGTTTATAACAAAACACGCGTGTATGTTTGTATATCGTATGACGAGAAATCATTGTATACCAACCGATACGTGTTTTTTTAAATTCAATATTTCCGTTTTATTTATGTCCACTCTGTACGTTCTATTCGAAGCTCTGGGAGTCCTATAGAAGGTTCACAATGTCCAGTGAACCGAAATGTTGTCAGAAAATCTTTCGAAGCTGGAAAAAAACAAACAGGAGTTTGAAAATAATTAGTAAATTTACAAATTTTTCGGAAGCATCCAGTTTGTTGAATTTACTCGAAGATTTCATAACGTTTGAAAAATTAACCGAAGTTTTATCAATTTTACAAAATAAATTTTTTGCCTTTTTCGATACGCTGGCCAATAACTGTACGTTTCACGTTTACTCACTTCTCCTCCAGTTTATAGGAAAACGCGTCTGTATTTTCGTACATCGTTTGATGAGAAATCCTCACGTGGATATACTATTCCTTTCTTCTCTGAGCTACCCTAGCAGCAAATCCTATTCTGACCCTTTTCGATCATTGTCGACGGTATAGAGGCACACACACCCTGCAGACCGAGCCTCGTCGCGTGTTCATCCCTTTCGTATCAATTAGGCAGTCTGACGTTTTGATTCTATTCGACGGAGTGATTAGCGGGATACTCATTGATATATTCACCGATGTTTCGAGGTTTGAGAATCTCTAATTACTTTTGGGAATTCATTGTTCGATGGTTGTAGTAATGTATATATATATGTATATACAATTGTATTTATATCGATTTTTCCTTTGGCCCATAAATTTATCATACCGTGGCCCCCTTTTTTTTAAAAGATTAATTGCAGATTTGCGTGCACGTGACTCGATAACTTTTCATCATGTTTCTACTTTAATTGCGTGAATTCTCCAACCCCTAACTCCTTCTCTCTCTTTCTCTCTCTCTCTCTCTCTCTCTCTCTCTCTCTCTCTCTCTCTCTCTCTCTCTCTCTCTCTCTCTCTCTCTCTCTGTCTGTCTGTCTATCTGGGAAAGTAATTAATTCCTTAAGGGAGGAAATAGGGTTAGGACAGCGTTTTCTCAATGATTTTCATGAATTTTTTTATAGTATAAAAAATGAATATAATTTATTGAAACTTTGAGAATATTTTATACATATATTTAAGTATATACTATAAAATATTAGCGACCCCATATTGCAGGTCACAATCAGACTCAGCATTTTGCGTACATTCTGGAAGCCGCAATTTTCATCTGAAATCAAACGAGGTTGGAATTTACTTTTATTATATGTCTCTCTTATATATAAACCTAAATTCTATCAAAAAAATAGAAAATTGAATTTTTTACAGGGGTCAAAACAAAAATGCATGATTCGTTGCCATTTTTTACAACTGTATTTGCAAAAAAAAAAATTATTTTCAATAATGATAATATTCCGATTTTAGGTTCATATAGAGCGCAATACTATGAAGAAAGTAACTGCCAACTTTCAAAACGATTGGTTGAAAACTTTTCAAACTAGCGTGTACGCAAGTTAAAAAAAAGTCGTTTTCAGAAAAACGCGTTTGAAAAAATAGTACCAAGAAAAACAAACAATATGGGGTCGCTAATATTTTACAGTATATACTTAAATATATGTATAAAATTTTTATAGTATATACTCAAATATATGTTTAAAATATTCTCAAAGTTTCAATAAATTATATTCATTTTTTATACTATAAAAAAATTCATGAAAATCATTGAGAAAACGCTGACCTAACCCTATTTCCTCCCTTAATGGCTTATAACAATAGAACGAGTCGGAATTTTCATTTAAAATTTTGGGAACATATTTTTCAATAGTTTTACTAACAAATATGAAATTAAAAAAAAATCGATTTTTTGAACCGTCTAACCCTATGTCCCCCCTTAAATTGCCTACAAGATTTCCTAAAATTCAACAAATTCTCTTTTATTAATAAAAATGTCTCATGTTCTACGAAATGAGGTTTTATTTATTTTTTTTACTCCACACAAGACGACGAATAGGAAGGAAATGAGAAACGAAGGGACGAAAGAAAAAGAAAGCAGAGGAAAAGACCGTAGTTTACGTGGCTCGGTCAGACGTAAAGGGTGCCTTGAGAAAGTGAATCAAAGCTCCGACGACATTTTTCACTAGCAAGCCTAGAAAAAAGAAAAAAGCGAAACGGCGAAAAGGGTATACGAGAGGAGGAGAGAGGTTTCGCAATACATTTTTCCGTACGAACAACTACCCAATTTTCCATCGTACCGGTAATAAAGACGGATGTAGAAAGAGAAAAATAGAGAGAGAGAGAGAGAGAGAGAGTCGAATGGTAGAGTAAAAAGGTGCACAAATATACTTGTTTATATAAATATATATATATATACATATACATATATTATACATATGTATATATACTATATAAACGTGAAAGAACGACGACGCATACGTGACCGAAATTTCGATGAGAGCCGAGTGAAACTCTCGAGTTTGGATGTCGTCGTCGTTGGCCTGGACCACGACCTCTTTCACTAGCTCGCTGGCCATGGCAAACGAACGAAATTCCACGAGACTTTGCCACGTCTAGCGCGAGACTCACGTAGTAAAAACTTTGCTAATCCTTGCCCCAAGCTCGTGTGAGTTTGTGTGTGTGTGTGTGTGTGTGTATGTATTTCACACAACGCGGTCTCGAGTTTCACGTTATTAGGTTTCTATTACAATCATAAACAATATGGGGGGGAGGACAAAAGTTTTCTTTTTTACGATGTTAAATAACACACATACAACCGTCTTTTTCTCCCACTGGCGGTGAGTTTACAGAGTTTGTTTTTTATACTTTATCGGCGAGAGGGTTAACAATCGCATATACATATATGGGATAAAAATTGAGAAAACGCAATAAAAAAATTCTTATTTTTTAACAACCAATTATTAAGGAAAGGTTCTTTCTTTTTTAATATATGTTTAGATGTATGTTTAAATTCTCTGTGACAAACGAATGAACAATAATTAAAAATTCGAAGAAATGTCTATTGTTTAGTCTGAACCAGTGGACAAGGCACAGGGTGAATGAAGATTTAAATTTTAATTAAGACTTACGACTACTTACGATTTTTGTCAAAAATTTGTTATTACAACTCTTTTTTTCTCCATTTTGTTAAGTTTTTCTACATTTTGTTTAAAAGAAAAATGTCAAATCCGCGAAAAGACTTCTGGAAACTAGCAAAAACGACAAAAAAACAAAATTGGAAAAAAATTTTTACGAATCCACGTAATCCGGATGTAGATATTCGTATGATTTTTCTTTTTCTTTTTTACTTTATCACCCGAGACAAATATAGGCTTGCTCCCGACTGTACTACCTTGTTTTCCCAGCAATTTCTCTTGAATTGCAATTTTTTTTTACTCCACACTCCCCTCGCCACTCTGTGTTCGCCGATGCACACGGAGTGTTGTGATACAACGCGTCATATGCGAAACAGGTTATACCGGAGAGTGAGCGGGACACGCTTTGCTATTCTTTCGTATTCATAGGAGGGGGAGAAAAAAAATGCTTCCTGAAAAATGCCTCTCACATTTTGGGCCTCAGGAGAGACGATTGCACGTATAATTTGCTCGACTGTGGTATAGTGCGTTACGCGTATCTGTGCTCATCCTGGACAATATAATATAGTCATTTTATTTTATGCTTCTCATTTCAACGTCGAGCGTATATACAAGGTCTGTTCAAAACGTATCGCGAATTTTGAATTTCCGCGGGCTACGTATATTCGATTTTCGATTTTTTTGTGGCGTTAGGTTGGTACTCATGTCCCTCACTTATGCTAAAAAAATCGGCCATTTTGAATGTTTAGTTAATTGTTGACAGCTGCTTGGTTAGACGTGTTTTGGCTTGTCTTCGATTTTTGCCCATTCCAAAAAATGGATCAAAGAATCTGTATCAAATTTTGTGTGAAAAACAAAATTAAATGCGCGGACGCATTCCGAATGTTGACTGTGGCATATGGTGAAGCTACCTCGGATCAAAGCAACGTTTATCGGTGGTACAAAATGTTCTCAGAGGGCCGAGAAGATGCGAACAACGAAATGCGTTTCGGACGCCCGAGCACATCAACAACAGACGAAAACATTGATGAAATGAAGAAAATAATATTGGCCAATCGTCGAATCACCGTTAGAGAAGTTGCTGAGGAACTAAACATATCGATTGGCTCGTGCTATTCGATTTTTACCAATGATTTGGGCATGAGACGGGTCACCGCGAAATTCGTGCCAAAATTGCTCAATTTCGAACAAAAACCGTGTCGCGTTAACATTGCTAAGGAGCTGTTGGACTCGGTCCGCGACGACCCAAATTTGCTCCAGAGGGTCATAACTGATGACGAATCATGGGTTTATGGTTATGACGTGGAAACCAAAGCTTAATCATCGCAATGGAAGCTGCTTTTTTGGAATAGTCAAAAATCGAAGACAAACCAAAACACGTCTAACTAAAACAGCTGTCAACAATTAACTAAACATTTAAAATGCCAATTTTTTCAGCATAAGTGAGGGACACGAGTACCAACCTAATGCCACAAAAAAATCGAAAATCGAATATACGTAGCCCGCGGAAATTCAACATTTGCGATACTTTTTGAACAGACCTCGTAGTAGTTTTATATTTTTAGAATTGATATATATATATATACTAGGGGGGCTCCGCCCCCCTGCGCGCTTCGCGCGCCAACCCCCCTCCCCGTTCCATCTCGCCGCGGCCTGCCCCCCTGCCGTTTCATCACGCCCCGGGCTCCCCTCTCAACTCTTGTACACGGCGGCGAAATATTTATATAATATAGAAAGATATACTAGGGGGGCTCTGCCCCCCTGCGCGCCTCGCGCGCCAACCCCCCCTTCCCCCCACGCTACCGCCGCCACCGCTCGATCCCCTCACCCAGCCTACTCGATCCCGCTCGCTCTCCTCAACTCTTGTACACGGCGGCGGCGGCGGCGATATATTTATATAATATAGAGAGATATATATTTATATATGGCTACTATTTATAAATAGATGTATCAACTTGAAATTTGGCATAAAACTAGTGTGAGATATTCCAACGAGTTTTTTGGAGTGATTTTTGAAAAAATATCGTTTCGAGTATTTGGAAGGGCCAAAAGGTGCGATTGGGAATTTTTTTTTTCATATACTGACAGGTTGGGTATCGTTTGAATGAGCTTACTTTAAGGGCTGACATACCGCTGCGCGCGCTGGAAACCGAGTAAATTTGAAAAATTATTATAAAGGTTATCTGGTGAAAAGAAAAGAAAATTGTTGATTTCACATTTTTCATTAACTCTTCAACTATAAGAAAAAAAATTTTTAAGTTTTTTTTTTTAAATATTAATATTATTATTCACGGGTATAAATTCACTAATGATGAAAAAGGCACCTCCTTGTCGACAGCATAACGTCACCAAAAATTATCCAATCGGCAAAAATAAAAAAGAATCTAGTAAAATAATGTAGTAGTGATAGTCTGACGGAGGGAATTTTTTTTTTTTTTTTTTTTTTTCAAAAATACATAAATTACAATATTTTAAACTTTAGAATGCAATTTAAAAAAAAAATTAGTGCTTAATAATTTATAAAAAATTGTCCAACCAAAAAATTAAAAAAACCTCTCGTCAGACTACAGAGAAAATAATTATCAAGATTTAAGAAAGAAAAAAGTTAAAATAGTTAAAGAAGACGCGTTAGAAGTTTCTGGTAGGTACAACGTCCCAACTTGATGTCTGGTTACATTCATTGCCATACCTTTGTAACGGTGTGGAATTTTCTTAAAAGTTTTTTTTTTTAATTCTTAGAAGTATAAATAATAAAAATCTACAAAAAAAATCTATTTTCTGAAAATTGCAGGAGTATGCCTTAAGGATTGAAAAAATATGTTTTAATATTTTGTTCGTTGAATTAATTGCATACATACCTCTTTGGACCGAATTACATCTATTTTCAAAGTTCTTTTTACGATATAAATCGTTTCGGATGAATTTTTGTTACGACGACAAAACAAAAAATGAAACAAATTGAAAACTTTAAGGCTCACGATAATTTTGATTTTGAGCGAAATCGCTCGTATATAACCGGGGAGAAGAAATTTCATTTGCAGTAGAAATTTATAACCTTCTGTTTCACTACCAGTGGCAGTAAAGTTTGCGAATTCAGTAGGAAAAAAAAAGGGAGGCTGTCCGCTCGTTCTCGACCGGACAGTAGAGTGCGATGTTTCTGTATGTTTGTGTGTGTGTGTGTGTGTGTGTGTGTGTGTGTATGTGTGTGTGCGTGGGAATTGACACAGGAAAATGGGATCCGTGATTGAAAATTGTGGTTTGAACTAGGGCGACTGCCTAACAAATAGCGCGTTCCTTGATGTATATTATTTATATATATACATATATATATATATATATATATATATATATATGTACAAAAACAATGTGTAGTGTGTATCTATTGGCGTACCTATTGGTGATTATAATCCTTCTCGATGAACATCCGAATTGGAATCGATGAGATTTCACTAAATCCAATATATCTACTCGAGAAGCCATCAACCATTCTCTTGTGTTTCGATGATCGAGAGGAAATAATATCCATCGGGTTTCGCGTCTCTCTATCCGGACATTGATTCTTTTGACGTTTAATCGAAATTTCGAACGGCAAACGAAAGAAAAATCAACAAAACGTCATTTTTTTCGAAACAATGTAATTGCGAATTTATACGTAACGCTTGCACGAGCATTGTTGTATCATTTTTGTAACGTTACAATTTTATTGACGTTTTCATCATCACGAAATGTCCATTTTTTTTTCTTCTTGTCAAATCGATCCTTGCAAATTTGTATTAACACCAGCCTTGTTAAATTTATACACATAATATGATTTAATATTTTTCAAATAGCATTTTATTAAATAAATGATAAAGTATAAATAATAATCTTACTACCGTAATAAAGCTGGAGAGTGTTTTGTTTGTTTGTTCGTCTGTTTATTCGAACGCGCTAATCTCAGGAAATACTAATCCGATTTGAAAAATTCTTTTTTTCATTAGATAGACCGTTTATTCGGGAAGGCTTCAGGCTATATAACTTCATGCTATGACCATAATCTTACTATCTTACTATTATACTACTACATCTGTACTATACTATAAAAAAGCTGGAGAGTTTGTATGTTTGAACGCGCTAATCTCAGGAAATGCTTATCCGATTTCAAAAATTCTTTTTGCATTATATGGCCCGTTTATTTAAAAAGGCTTTAATTTATATAACTTTATGTTTGAACCCTAAGGTGTAGCGGTGGCGCGTTGAATCGAGGAATGGAATTGTAACGCGAGTGAAACCGCAGGGCAGCGCTAACAATAAATAAAAATGATAAAAACTAAATTTCTCACACTACCCCGTATAGATATTGCGATCCAGCTGGATTTTCGTAATTATCACTGGCCACCGTCAAGAGCCCGTCTAGAGATCTTTATTTTAAAGAACCCCTAACAAATCCCAATCGGGATTTTGCTGGAAATCGGAATTCCCTAATAAATTTTTGTACCGCCCTCTATCATGTTGTTTTTATAGTCGAATTCAATTGTCAATAGTCACAGGGAACATTTTATTATTTCCAGAATGATTTGTGAATGTGTGTGTGTGTGTGTGTGTATCTACGATGACAAAGGGTTGATCGTAACTCAACTGGAATTGCATTTCTTTCCTGAAGTGGAAAGAGGCAGCGCTAATTCCTCGCGGGCACGAAACCGTCGTCGACTTCGAGTCACCCTTACCGTTAGTTCGTTCGGGGGAGGGTTGTAAGAGGGTGGACGTCTCGCAAAAAGTATCGAGAATCACGACTCGACTCAATATATGTATATCGTCAGTTTCATGTCTATGTGTGTATGTGCTATATACAAAACCTCCCTCGTTAATTACGTCGAACAGTACGCGATGTATATCGTAAACGGTACGTAAGATCTCCGTCTTCGGCTACTTGTTTTTTCACCTTTCTTCAAACATCAGAACCCCTCAAAGTCTCCAAGATCGGCAACAACAATAACGAATTATTTAATGAAAGAAGCAGCAATAACAAAAAAAAATCCATATAAATCAGACGCTCATTGGCTTCCTTTGACGTACGATAAATTTTCTAAGTAGTCAGTGTCAATGTGTAGTCAGAAGTATCTATGAAAAGAACGATTTTCTGTCCGTGTAACACTGCATATCACTCTCAATTATGAATATTAATATGCATATCGAGTCAGACGCTAGACCGAGAGAAATTATGAGGAAAATTGTACGAAAATAGAACTACGTGTCAATTTAATTTAATCACATAAGCGTCCAGACGCTGTCACGTCTCTTAACGGCGGTCAGGGATAGTTGTGGTAAAACCATTGCATCTCTCGTACATCTTTACATACTTTATACTCGTAAATCAGTATTTTCAACGAAGAATTATACAACCGTAATGGTATCACGAAAAACGATATCAGTTATCGGTTTTCTGGATATTTCGAGAATGTATATGCATGGATACGTATATATATCTGCTAAATACAGAATCCAAGTAGATGAGGTCTGTGTGAAACAGACGACAAAACGTACGGCCTCTCGACCAACCCTCTCTCTCTCTCTCTCTCGCTCTCTCACACAAGTTCATACACACACTTCTAGACACTGGAGTGCCCGACCGAGGTTAATCGAATTTCGGTTTAATAATATTATCATAGGATGCTACTGCTATGTTTCTGGATACACTGCTTGACTAACCTACCATACACGTTTATCGTACTATATACATTGCCATCGACAACGTTTAATCACCTTGTACGTCGATGGCAAAGCAACCTTCGATATACTTGGTACAAACATGTTCGATACAAAATTGCCCATTTCTAACGAGACTACCTTGAAATTTGTCGCTTTTAAGTAACGAAACAATAATTAAAAAAAACAATAATTTCATCGGACAAATATTTTTTTCTTTAATACGTATTTACTCGTTCATACTTTCTCGACATCAAAACGTAGATTCATTGCCGATATAATGTGTGTTTTGAGTTTTTTTTATTTTCGTTCCAAATTATCATAAAATCACGTAGGTCGAACGAGATAAATAAAAAATGAATGAGAGTCCTACACCATAGTTGCTGACGAGTCATTGTAATATTAAATTATTGTGAAACGAGAGTTAAATTACATGAACAAATTAATTGCTCACGATTATTAGCAGTTCCTTAATACGTGTACAAAATTGAAATTTCATAAATGAAACATTTTTTTTATTTACGTGATAAATTGTAGACAGAGACAAATGAGAGTAATAGGAATTTTATTGTCAAATTTAGGTATTTATTTGAATTTTGTCTTTTTTTTTTGTTGCCGTTCAATTTCAACGAATTCATTGGTGATTCGATAAAGGAGTAAAATTCATGAGATTGGATTATCCTGTGTGAGAGGT
The DNA here is from genome assembly GCA_958009045.1 of Oxytorus armatus. Classification (NCBI taxonomy): domain Eukaryota; kingdom Metazoa; phylum Arthropoda; class Insecta; order Hymenoptera; family Ichneumonidae; genus Oxytorus; species Oxytorus armatus. The sequence goes on along the minus strand of OY253754.1, from coordinate 11,143,845 downwards.
AAGGGTTGAAGGGGAATTGCAAAGTGGAGGCGATAGCCTCATCCGATCAACGCCTCGTTCGCTCTTCTGCGGAGGGTCGATAGACCTATCTATATTCTGCTTCATGCTTTCTACTACCGAGCTCGTGCTAAAGACTCCGAGAGCTAGTTCGTAAGCCCGGAAAATTCAGCCCCCTCGCTGTTCCCTTTACGACGTCATCGCGTGTCTCCGCACACAAACGCACACGCACACATACGTATATCGAATTCTAAAAAACAAAAAAAGGGCGCAAATCAAACGACGTTAAAATGTTGAATGCTTTATTTTACGCCTTTATGCTTGTCAATATTCAATAACACACACAGAGAGAGGTTCGTTCACCTCTGACATTCGAGATTGTCGTCAACTCGTGACTTTTACAATCTCACGGTGCAATTTCACCTTATTACTCGCGCTCCATACTATACCTTGAAATCATGAAAAATTATAGATGGCGCACTAAAAAATAAAATCGGAATTATTTATATGGAAGTAATTTTCAAATTTAAATAATTATCTACCGTACGTAGGACAATTAAAAAAATAAGGTCGAACGATATTTTTTATTTTCATGATTTTTTACTATTAATAGCATGGCGATTATGACGAAGCCTAGCAAACATCGAGGTTTCATGAAAAATTCACGATCCTCTCCGATCGATTCGATAATACATAAATAATTCTTTATTCAATTAAAGGATCGTCGATAAATTCGATGAAATTGAATTCAGGTTTACCGCGTATCTCTCACCCCGAAGATTGAATTCGATCATTATATTATCTGAAATATCTATTACTATATTTATTATTGTTAAATTATTATTGTGATTTATTGAATTATCAATTTAGTCCAATCTCTTAGGAGATTATTCAAATTCAATTTCAAACGTCTTGTAATACGAAAATTACAATCGGAACAATGTTCCGAATGCTACTGGAGGGTTGTATCTACTGGCTCGGAAGAATTATTTATTTAAATGGACTGTCAGATTTATTTCTATTCCATTCCAATTATTCAATTTCATTTGCTTGCATTATCGATATATCTAACAGAAATTTTTATTTTATCTGCCATTTCCAAGTGCATTTGACGTACGATAAATTTGCTAGTAGTTAGGGTCAATGTGTGATCAGACGTTTCTATGAAAAGGAAGATTCGCGTCTCTGCGTAAAAGTGTGATTCTTCTATCTATCTAGAACCATAGACTATTTTTTTCGCACTCTCCAACGGGTTTGATATATGGATCGACCCAAAAAAAAAATGGGAGCTAGGGGGTTGGGAATTCCGCAAAAAATTCCGACAAAATTTCGCACATGTTCCTCGATGTGTTAGTTGTAAATTAAAGGAATAATAATGTTATGAACTTGATTTTAACATTATTAATTTATTCATTGAAAAAAAGGAATTGAAAGAAATACCGCGGGGGCGAGTTTTTAGAATTTTTTCAAAATTCCCAATCACCCAGTAGATATTTTCTTTTGGTCTTCGGACGATCTTTAGAGGATGCCGAATAACGTTGTACGGTTCCAGGGTTAATTACACGACGTCAACATGTGGCAGCGTCTCAATTTTCAATAAATAATTTCTTTGAGTATGCATTATTAGGTCGAAATGTAAGAACATGTATTTTTTTTTTAATACAGTTGTTTTTGTCAAATTATCATTATTATTTCTAATTTATGCGAATTTTATTAACACTCAAGGCTTTAGTAAAAGAACATGACGAAAATCTAAAAAACTTTTTCATCAAGTAACGTTAAAAATAAAAAATAACGCTTTTATTGTATTTAAAACGTAAATGTTTTGATACGAAACAAGATCTGAAAATATACAGTTGATGGCAATTGTGATGGAAAATAGCATCAAGTTGTAATAGAGTTAAAACAGAAGAATAACTTCCTCTCTCTCAATATGGACCAGTGGATGATTCCGAAAATGAAACAATGAAAAGTACCTGACAAAGTTTAACGGGCAGCATAAATCTCGAGTTTTACCAAAACGTTAACTACATTTTCCAGCTCCAGTGCGCCAGGATATTTCAATTTATGCTGTAACAGAACATCACGAAAATCTAAAAAACTTTTCCATCAAGTAACGTTAAAAATAAAAAATAACGCTTTTATTTTATTTAAAACGTAAATGTTTTGATACGAAACAAGATCTGAAAATATACAGTTATTGGCAATTGTGATGGAAAATAGCATCAAGTTGTAATAGAGTTAAAACAGAAGAATAACTTCCTCCGTCTCAATATGGATCAGTGGATGATTCCGAGAATGAAACAATGAAAAGTACCTGACAAAGTTTAACGGGCAGCATAAATCTCGAGTTTTACCAAAACGTTAACTACATTTTCCAGCTCCAGTGCGCCAGGATATTTCAATTTATGCTGTTATACTTCTCTCAATCTCTCTGTCGTTCTCTCTCTCTCTCTCTTTGTATTCGTGTTAGAAGAACTTTGTCGAAACAACCCTTATACCATCCTCGACTGTACTCAATGTATCCCTCAGCATTGTTACTTTTCCAAGCAATAATTCTCACACCTAACAATCTCTGTAACTATCTACAATCTTCCGCCATCTTTTTCCGCGAAAAATTCTTTTGCACGTTAAGTTCATTTTTTTTTTAAGGGATAAAATATATACTCTACGGATCAGCGTCATGTGCAGCGACGTTTACGACTCTTGGGGTCATGAATATTATTACACTAGAGAATCGCATACGCATCACACAGATACACACCCACACACACTGAAACCCTTATGCATATGCATCGTCTAGTAGTTTTATAACCGCGAATATATAGGTCGGTGTGTCTGCATCGCTTATTACTGTCTCCTCGATTCGCACCACCAGATGCTACTCTTTTCTCTCTCTATCTCCCTCTCTGTCTGTACATATTCTCTGTTTTATTTTTCCCCACACTTTCGGACAATTCCAAAGTACAAACGTACTTTTATTCGCGTATATACGACTTTTCTCGCTCTTCCTCATCGTTCTTCCCCCTTAATCCTTGTAAATCTTTACGGAAGTAGAGAAAAAAATTCGTTCGAGGCAAATGTAGAATCAAGATTAAAGATGAGAAAAAACGAAAACATTAGTCCTTGATAGTTATCTAAAACTGCCATTGCAACCATATTGACAGTAGAAAAGTTTTCATTTCACAATTTTCGAATTGTTTACCTTATTCAAACAACCCTTAAAAATATTACATGATCAATAATTTCTTACAAAATTAATTGAAGCTCTAAAATTACTTATTCCTCTACTTATAAAACGGCCTATTAAAAATAAATCATTTACATTAAAGAAACGTCCTCAAGGACTCACCTGCCGCCGCGCGCGCAGAGAACGGAGTAAATTTAAAAAATTATTATAAAGTTATGTAGTAAAAAAAAAATTAATTTGTTGATTTCACATTTTTTATTAATCTTTCAACTATAAGAATAAAAATTAAAAACATTTTTTTTGCAATATTAACATTATTTTTTATGGGTATAAATGGACTACTGATGAAAACCATGGTGACCTCTTGTCGACATTATAACTTCACCAAAAATTATCCAATCTGCAAGAATAAAAAAGAATCTAGTAAAATAGCGTAGGAGTAATAGTCTGACGGCGGAATTTTTTTTTTTTTTTTCAATAATAAAGAAACTACAGTATTTCAAAGTTTAGTATGTAATTAAAAAAACAACAAATTAATGTTTAATAATTTATAAAAAATTGTCCAACCAAAAAATTTAAAAAAACCTCTCGTCAGACTATAGAGAAAATAATTATCAAGATTTGAAGAAAAATAAAGTTAAAAAATATTAAAAATTGACTGAGTTATCGTGCTGACAGTGTCTAAAAACTTGGTCTCGAGAAAAACGCGTTTAAAGCTTCTGGTAGGTAGCCGTCCCAACCCGATATCCGGTCACATTTTTTACTATAACTTTGAAACAGAATGGAATTTTCTTAAAAGTTTTGTATTGAAAATCTCAGGGATATATGAGGCCTTAAGGGAGGAAATAGGGTTAGGACAGCGTTTTTTCAATGATTTTCATGAATTTTTTTATAGTATAAAAAATGAATATAATTTATTGAAACTTTGAGAATATTTTAAAGATATATTTAAGTATATACTATAAAATTTTTATACATATATTTAAGTATATACTATAAAATATTAGCGACCCCACATTGCAGGCCACAATCAGACTCAGCATTTTGCGTACATTCTGGAAGCCGCAATTTTCATCTATAATCAAACGAGGTTGGAATTTACTTTTATTATATGTCTCTCTTCCATATGAACCTAAATGCTATCAAAAAAATAGAAAATTGAATTTTTTACAGGGGTCAAAACAAAAAAGCATGATTTTTTGCCATTTTTTACAATTTTATTTGCAAAAAAAAAATTATTTTAAATAATGATAATATTCCGATTTTAGGTTCATATAGAGCGCAATACTATGAAGAAAGTAACTGCCAATTTTCAAAACGATTGGTTCTAAACTTTTCAAACTAACGTGTACGCAAGTTTAAAAAAAGTCGTTTTCAGAAAAACGCGTTTGAAAAAATAGTACCAAGAAAAACAAGCAATTTGGGGTCGCTAATATTTTATAGTATATACTTAAATATATGTATAAAAATGTTATAGTATATACTTAAATATATGTATAAAATATTCTCGAAGTTTCAATAAGTTGAATTCATTTTGTATACTATAAAAAAATTCATGAAAATTATTGAGAAAACGCTGTCCTAACCCTATTTCGCCTCTTAATGGCTTATAACAATAGAACGAGTCGGAATTTTCATTTAAAATTTTGGGAACATATTTTTCAATAGGTTTACTAACAATATATGAAATTTAAAAAAAATCGATTTTTTGAACCGTCTAACCCTATTTCCCCGCTTAAGTAAAGAATATTGACACCAAGAAAGTCTCGACGTCATACAAAAAAAATTGATCCAAATAAAGCACTATTCGATTTCCAAATAAAATGTATAAGTATCATGGAAAATTTATCAGAGAATCATTCGCGAAATTAGCATTTCTCCTTGAACCGCATCTCATTTGAATCAATTAAACCATTTGCGCTTTCCGTTGGTCCTTTAAACGAGAAACTTTGAGCCAACTTGAGCCTCAATCCCTATAAGCTTATGCATGTATAGCTGGCGAGATTGGGCTTTACCGCAAATACATTAAAGCGTATGTTTTGTATCTACCACACGGTATATTATAGTTAGAATTATTCTCTGTTCGTATGGTATATAGAGTTGCCCCGTGGGCAAGAAACTCTCGTCTAGTACACGAGTACATGGTTACTCTTGAAGCTGCCTGATGACGTAACTTTATGTAAACGTTATACATAATATGTCTCCGATATGATAGCAAGAGAGGGGGAAGCAAGCGGAACATGCATGCACACACATCTCGTCAACCGGAAATTAAACCTTTCTCGATGCGTTACAACCTTCCAGCCGTCCCTGTTTGCCTGGTCCAGCAGGAGTTGTGATGAGCTAATATATATGTGATCGTGAGACTGGCAAAACTTTCACGAGATGGCGCACCATATCCTTTCTCGCTTCCTCTCCCCCCACTCTCTTTCTAATATCTTTGACCGCGCGCTCGAGTAACTGCCGAAACTTCCACGAGATGGCGTCTATATCCTTTTCCTCTCTCCGATCTCTCTCTCTCTCTCTTTCTTTCACGTTCTCTTTGGTCCCTTGCGATTCTCGTGGGGATTTTCGACGCATGCATATTGAAATTTATGAGACGACGAGACGTCGTTGGTGGCGGGCGATTCACCCCCGTCGGGAAAGGAAGAGGAAAGTACTTACAACCCCATCTACCGTTACCATCTCGCTACACTCTCCCACCAATCCCTATACTTTCACGTATGCATTTATAACCGTTCGTAACGTGCAACACACACGCCCCTCCGCGGCACGACGGAATTCGCAATGGAATTATTAATGGTTGCTATGCGAGCGAGGCTCTACGGTTAGAACACTCGTGTACATCTTGTGCGCTGATGACGAACGCTATTTAGATATTATACCTACCACCGGCAAGTTATCGTAGCTCGAACAACCAAAAGAAAACAAAAAAAGAAAAACTTCTTTTTCGAATTTTCCGCTTGATCCGAGAATTTATGGGGTTATGCATGGAAAGTCGTAAATTCTAAGATTCCGATCGAAAGAGAAAAATGAATTTTTACTTTTCACGAGAAATTCAATATCGAAATTTGTAGGGGCCATAAATTTCCCTCGCGTTTCGTCGATTTAGGTTTATTTCGAACGTTTTGATATTAGCTCGGAATAGGAACATTTTTCGATGATTTGAATGACGAGAGGTGTTTAAAAATTCTCGGAAATAGAAAAATGTATAAAAAAACGATGTTACGTTTAAAAATTGATGGAAAAATTTTTTAAATTCTAACATTTGATTTTTCATTATATTCCATAATACTATCGAGGAAAATGCGCATTTTTTCTCCACATTGGTCAATCACTGAGACGTGTGAGTAATTAAGGGGGGACATAGGGTTAGGACAGCGTTTTCTCAATGATTTTCATGAATTTTTTTATAGTATAAAAAATGAATATAATTTATTGGAACTTTGAGAATATTGTATACATATATTTAAGTATATACTATACAATTTTTGAATAATTTCCTTGAAAAACACCGAAGATATTAGCGACCCCATATTGCAGGTCACAATCAGATTCAGCATTTTGCGTACATTCTGGAAGCCGCAATTTTCATCTGAAATCAAACGAGGTTTGAATTTACTTTTATTATATGTCTCTATTCTATATGAACCTAAATGCTATCAAAAAAATAGAAAATTGAATTTTTTTACAGGGGTCAAAACAAAAAAGCATGATTTTTTGCCTTTTTTTACAACTTTATTTGCAAAAAAAAAATTATTTTAAATAATGATAATATTCCGACTTTAGGGTCATACAGAGCGCAATACTATGAAGAAAGTAACTTTTCAATTTTCAAAACGATTGGTTGAAAAGTTTTCAAACTAGCGTGTACGCAAGTTCAAAAAAAGTGGTTTTCAGAAAAACGCGTTTGAAAAAACGCAAAATTCTGAATCTGATTGTGACCTGCCCTATGGGGTCGCCAATATCTTCGGTGTTTTTCAAGGAAATTCTTCAAAAATTTTATAGTATATACTTAAATATATGTATAAAATATTCTCAAAGTTTCAATAAATTATATTCATTTTTTATACTATAAAAAAATTCATGAAAATCATTGAGAAAACGATATCCTAACCTTATTTCCCCCCTTAATGGCTTATAACAATAGAACGAGTCGGAATTTTCATTTAAAATTTTGGGAACATATTTTTCAATAGTTTTACTAACAATTTATGAAATAAAAAAAAAATCGATTTTTTGAACCGTCTAACCCTATTTCCCCGTTAACTTGAGGCATGACAAATGATTTTACCATCGAGGAAAAAAAGCCACCCCTCTATCTGTACAAGAGTATGAATTAGGCAGAGAAACGCTCACTAGAAAATCAGTAATAATCAATTACCTTGTGACCCGTATTAAGCTCGTACAGCGAGAGTAAAGTTTTTTCGGACAAGTGTGTGCTCGAGAAGTTGGACGATAGTTGACCGAGATTAGAAGAAAATCGAATAAAGTGCCTGTACTTTATACGTACTTAAAAACTTTTTTTTTGATTACTCGCCGTCAGGACGCTGCCTCGTCTCTTGATAACTAATGAAATATCTTGAAAGACTCTGCAACCAACCAACCTAAACGAAGTTGGTAATCTCAACCAACTTCGATAATTAATCATTTTTTGTTCCTATTCTGGCAGTATATATTTTTTTCTATAAACCTTTTTTCCCAAATATATATATTCTTTATTATAAATCTGTATAACCTTGAGATTCTTCTCTGAGGTAAAAAATAATAACTTTTCTTTGGGTGAACCATAAAAAAAATCTTGAGCCTTCAGAAGAACAAAATTAATAAATGAAATATACCGTCGTTCAATGATTGCCCAATTTTTTACTTTGTTTATTCACAGCAAGCATAACAGTCTCAATTTTTTTTTAGATCAAATTTTGATTGTAATAAATGTACTATAGATTTTTTTTTATTAATTAAAAATTCTTTTATCCTGAGCTATTGAGAATATGATTATTTTTTTCGTTCATTAAGGGGGGGGGGGGTAGGGTTTTAAAATTATTTTTTTTGCATTTTTTTTTATATTTTTTTCTGAATGAACAATATGTCGAGAATATTGTGTATAAATTTTAAGTCAATCGGAGTAAAACTAACGGAGTTACAGCGTTTCAAACGACCGGCCGTGATACCTGTATATCACGTATAAAAAACTTTAAATCGATTTTCCCGAAAACGTCATTTTTGAAGTTTGTGAACATTATAACTCAAAATCTACTGAACCGATCCTTTTGAAAATTTAAACATTACTTCTTCACATAAATCGACAGGTAATCAGGAGGAGTTTTTTTTTTTTTTTCAATTTTTTCAATTTTTCAATAACAAATTAAGCGCGATTTTTTGAGCTACAATTGCGTTTTTCACTTCCAAGTACTGCAAAAAATAGAAAAAAAAAAAAAAAAAAACTCTTCCTGATTACCTCGAGAAATACATCACCTTTAAAATGCATATCAATTTTTTTGTTTCGGATGATCCGGTAACGAGTTATAATGTTCACCGCAAAACCACTTTTTTTCAAGGCGCCTCTGGAGATTCAACGTCACCGGCTTATTTATCAATATTTTTCATTGAAAATTTTTTCTGAGATACTTCAATAGTTGTACAATAATATGTAATTCTATTTAATAAAATTATATTACTCATGTCGCCGCAAAAAAATCATAAAAATATGCTTTTTTTCGCCTTTAAAACCCTACCCCGCCGTTAAGATACTCCAGTTACCGTGTGTTCGTCTCTAATTTCCGAACAATAAAAAAACTTCGTCGTGCAAAGCAATTGAGAAAAAAAAGTGCGAACGAAAAAAGCGATCGATTTTGCCTGTTTGTCGCCTCTCGTACTGTCTCAGATTACGATGTGTGAGAGTTAGGAGAAGAAATATAACAAAACAAAAAAAAACGTTAGATCGTGTTCCAAAGGCTGTTCGCGGATCATTAAACAACACGTGCGATGGCGCAAAACCCTTTGCTCGCGTTTTTTTCCAAAGAGAAACTCACAAAAGTGAGAGAGAGTGAGAGAGAGGGTGGTAGAAAAAGAGACGAGAAGATGCGAGAGGGTTGAACATTTCTCGTCGACGTGATGAACGATTGGGTTGAGATGAAATAGCCCGTGCGCGTTGTCCAGAAAAAACGTTGGGGTGCCCTGTAATTGTTACGAGTCATTGGCAGGTTTGTCGAGTAAATGTAGAAAATCGCTATTCAACCGGTTAATTCGTCGGTTAGGGAGAGACGAACGAAGCGTGATAAACGGGGAAAGGGGGGAGAGACGAGGATAACGTATATACGTTGCTTGTACAATAAATATACACACGATGATATAAAGGATATTTGCTAAGGGTGCATTTCTTTTTACACACTTCCAATCCTATTATTATTTCCATCTATGGCAACGTAAAAAAAAAATTCCCGGATAGTCCAACTTTTGTTCGAACTATTGTTTGAGTGAGATCAAAAAATTTATTTACCAATAAATTTGGCAAATGAAATACGTACAGTATGAATTATTGTAATTTTCGTAAAATTAATTAAACGTGAAATCTACGACTAATTAATTCATAATATATACGACATACTTTAAGTGATATGGCCACAGTAGCGGGTATAAAATCAACTGCACATTTAACAATTTTTTCTTTGCATGAAAATGTGATTTGTTTATAAAACTAATTACACATCTATTCAGTATAAATATCAAGGTAATGAAAAATATTTTTGTTTGTTTTTTTCTAATTGGCGTGATAAATAACTTCGACAATGTTTTACCTAGAACGAAAAAAAAAAATTCTCGTTAATCTACATCGGAATACCTAAAGAAGTGCGTAAGGAATTTGAAAAATATTGTTTTATTCGAATGTTTTAGGCATTTGAACTTAAAAGGTGAATTTTCAGTGAACAATTTCTTGTAAAACAGCTCATAAAATGGAAAGTTTTTAATTAATCAGAAATTCCGTACGTACTTCTCTGCGAAATACAATTAGAAAGCTAATTTGAAAATTTGAAGTCAATCGGATTAAAATTGTCGAAGTTATTTATCACGCCAATTAGAAAAATATACCAAAGGCAAATAGCAGTTGTCGGCCGCCATTTTGTATAACAAAAAAACAAAAAGAAATTTTTTTCATTAGCTTAATATTTAAACTAAAGAGATGTGTAATTAGTTTTACAAATAAATCACTTTTTCATTAAAAAAAAATTGTTAAATGTGCACATGATTTTATACCTGCTACTGTGGCAATAAACCTCTTAATTAATTGTAGATAATAAAACATTTTGTTATTCGGAAAAGTGCCGCAACTGTACTCTGTGACGAGGGTGAAGAATTTGTTTGTTTTTTTTTTTTATTCAAACTTCTTTCTGTTATCCGAAATATTTTCTCGTGTTACGAAAAAGCTCTTTGAGCGTAAAGTGTGCGTGATAATGTTGAAAACGCGACAAACGCTCGCGATTGTGCTTGGAGTTCTCTCTCTCTCTTTCACTTTTTCTCCGTCTCCCTGTTGGTGCCAAAGGACACGCGTCAAGTTTCATTGTGTCCAGTTAGAAAAAAAAATGTTCAAAGGGCGGTAGGTGTCATTGAACCTTTGCCACCGGCAGGAACATTAATGGCACCTATTTCACCGAGTTAATGAACGTCACATATTTTCATGGCGATAAGAACGAACACGAGGGAAATGAAGAGAAAAAAAACAATTTTTTTATTATTTCTCTGCGTGAAGTACTTGCGAATAATTATGAACGAAGAAAAGAACATTTGTAACAGAAGAATTACAAAGTATTTATAAATGGCATGACCGAATGAAAATTTACAAACAATTCTAAATAATTTGTTCGAATTATCTTATAATTTATGTTAAAATTGTTTGAAACATCGATGCATAACATTTTAACTTAAAAAATTATTAAAAATTATACATAGGTAGTGAGAGAAATAAAAAGGAGAGAAAAAGACAGAAAAATATAAAGTGCAATGAAGAAGACACAGAAAGAGATGAAGAAAGAGAGTTAGGGGTAGAAAAAGAGGCGCAGGGGTGGAACGAGAAGTAAGAAGAGAAGGAAAGGAATAGAAGAAGAGAGAATGAGAAAGGGAGAGGGCAAAAGGGAATGAGAAACAATAGAGCCATGCTAAAATCCCAAACCGATGGTATATATGCTAAAAGAGAAGGTAGAATACTGTGGTTGGTTGGCCAGTCACTTCGACCTCTCCTCCTACCCTTCTGACAGTAACTCAATTAACTAGACAGTACCCCGTTACCATACCATCCTCGCCTACCTCGTGATTATACTGTATTATACCTCACGTTACCTCAACTTTCGTTCGACTATATACAACGATTCGAGTACAGCGTAATATTATAAAAGGGGGTAAGAATTCATTATCCTCCAGCGATCGATCACTTACTTCGTTGTTCACACGATGTTCATAGAACGTCTCTCGTTGCCAGACGGAGATTTAACTTCAACCCTTTAAATCACCGTTAACATTTATTAAAATAATATAAAAAATATAGAAAAACTATTATAAGCACCAATTCACGTCGTCTTCAAACAACTATTACGACATTCTATTTTTAAGAGACAAAAACATACGACTTTTGAATTTTACAACCAATTAATTGAAATTCACTTCCAAGGCTTAATTAAACTTCCAATAAAACAATTTATCGTGAATTCCTCGAGCGTTTAACAATATTTTCCCTATGTGCATCAGTGATTTGACGTTAACATTTATTAAAATAATAGAAAAAATATAGAAAAAATATTATAAGCTTCAATTCACGTCTTCTTCAAACAATTATTACGACATTCTATTTTTAAGAGACAAAAACAAACGACTTTTAATTTTACAACTAATTAAATGAAATTCAATTCCAAGGGTTAATTAAACTATGACGGACCTCAAACAATTTAGCCTAAATTCCTCGACCGTTTCACAACATTTTCCCCATATGCATTTCCCCATATGCATCAGTGGTTTAACGTAGCGACATTATACAGAAATTCTGGAGTAACCACGTGCGCAAAATGCAATATAATATTCCTTGACCAATTAGAAACGAGAGCATTCGTAACAGCGGAGAGGGTGCAGTATGCCGAAACTTCTGTAGGCGTTTATGCCGTTTGACAACCGTCAAGCAATAACTTCATTTTCCACGGATTCTTCTTCCATGACGTATTTCATCCGAATGACAGAAGCAAGTCGTTTGCAGGATACTAGAATATCCGACGATTGGTGATATTCTGATTGTGAGAAAGGCAGTCACTTAATTAAACGAGAGAGACTCAGTTATTTAGTGAAGGGGTAGACAATAAAATTATGATATCAATGATGGGGTAGGCCAATAGAATAGTTGACACCATTAAAGTAAAAGGAATTTTATCGTTAGGCAGACAATTGCCATTCAAGCTTCTGATTTATCAGCCCTAACAGTAAAGTAAATGGGTAGTTTGTCAATGCATCCAATTTTTTTGAAAAACACCCTTAATACAATGTTAATTCTGCTCGAAAAAAGATTCAACGTCCGTGCAGTCGATTCTCTGGGAATGTTAATTTTTGGCAGGTTGCGTGACTTTTATAAAACCAAAAGTGAAAGACCGAGGAATAGTTCATGAATAGATCAGCCTGGCAGATAGGGTTGAACGAACTAGAACGAGATTCCATCGCATTTCCGAAAAGCCGGTTCAACGCGCAGGCCAAAAAATTTTAGATGGATCGCACACCTCGTAAAATTGCCCAAAGAAAAAAATGTGACGAGCAAACCTGAAAATAGGACACCTACAATTTTTTTTATTTTGTCACGAGCTCTATTATCTAGCTCAGGGGTGTAAGGGATTACTTCTATAACAATTTACAATAGATAGATCGCACCCTCAGATTTTCTTCTTCACACATGTTGGATTACTCCAAAAACTGAAGGACGTGTGCTTTTTTTCGCTGATCAATGATTTACAAGGGTGAAATCAACCCCCAAAGATTGCCACGTCATACAGTTTCTCAGTTTCATTTAAAACCCTCGTTATTTAATTGAATTGAGGGGATGGATTAAAAGGAACATCCCTATTAGATACTCAACTTTCGGGGTTGATTTCACCCCATTCAAACCGTTCATTAGTAGATATAAAAAAATACGTACCTCATAGATTTTGATGTAAAAATTTCATTACATTTTACGAACCCTTTTACTCGTTTCTCCCTAAATTCCAGGAGCGAAAACTACTTCATTCGCATAAAAACTTTCATCTCAATAGGTTGAAACAATATTCTTCACGCGGCATAATGAATGTGAATTTTATTATTATTTTTTAATCAATTTTCCTTCGTGAATGAAAATAATAATTTGTTTATCCGCTTCTGTGTTTTAGGCAACCCTCACCAAGCTCGGGAACGACCGGTACATCAACAGTATCGTCGTCTGGCACTGATGGCGAGAGTACACAGAGCATCGGTATGTACGCGGTCGTCGGTGAGATTGGAAAGTCGGAAAAATCAACAACCACGACAATTCCGACCTCGTCACCGCCCGTCGGTTCGACGAGCACAGGTTCCGGTGTTGTTACCAACGGTCCCAATATCACGAGAAGCGTTTCGGCACCAGCGGGACCCAGGCCCGTTGTTCAACAATCAATCAGTACAAGTAGCACAAACGCGGCGACAACACAGAGGCCAAGACTACGTAGAAACATGAGTCGTACCGAAGCACTACGAAAGTAAGATTTTTCATTTAATAATAACTTATTTCTAATTTACATATTACTTTTTTGGTGATTGTTTTTTTAAGATTTACATCATATTTTAAAAAATGACAATGAATAAATGTAAGATTGATTGAATACATAGATTTTTTTTTAAATCTATGTATTCAAAAATAAGGCAACATTTATTTCTTCCATTCAAAATAATAATTGAACAAAATTTATTTTTGAAATTCCGCTTGGTGCGCATGATACAAAATGTTGTTTGGGAAAAAAAAATCATTTGATTAAACCAAATATATTCAAAATAAATAAAATAAGCCATTAAATCGTAAAGGGTGTTATTCACCCTTAAATTTTCTTCTCTCGTTATTCTTGATACTTTTGTATCAAGATGTTGTTTGGGAAAATAAAACTATTTGATTAATTAAAATATATCTAAAATAAATGAAACAAGCCATAAAATCGTAAAGGGTGTTATGCACCCTTAAATTTTCTTCTCTCGTTATTCTTGATATTTTTGTATCAAGAATAACGGGTGCATAACACCCTTTACGATTTTATGGCTTATTTTATTTATTTTTAATATATTTTATTTAATTAAATGATTTTACTTTCCCAAACAACATCTTAATACAAAAGTATCAAGAATAACGAGAGAAGAAAATTTAAGGGTGCATAACACCCTTTACGATTTTATGGCTTATTTTATTTATTTTAAATATATTTTATTTAATCAAATGATTTTATTTTCCCAAACAACATTTTCTATCATGCGCGCCAAGCGGAATTTCAAAAATAAATTTTCTTCAATTATTATTTTGAATGCAAGAAATAAATGTTGCCTCATTTTTTATATTTATATGTCACCCTTAACGAAAGGACCTTTAACGAAATTTCAAACTTTATTACGTTTTTCTCTTCAAATCTTTCGTTCACAAGCTTAATGAAAACAAGAAGATTCGAAATTCGAAGATTATAAAACAATATCATAAAATATTTTTTCGAAGATTATAATTTTACAATTTTGAAAATTACAACTTCGAAGATTATAAAACAATATTATAAAATATTGTTTTATAATCTTCGAAGTTGTAATCTTCGAAATTGTAAAACTATAATCTTCGAAACAATATTTTATGATATGGTTTTATAATCTTCGAAATTGTTTTCATTGAGCTAGACTTAATGTGCACGAAAGATTTGAAGAAAAATACCTAATGAAATGTCAAATTTTATTGAAAAACGGACCCTTCGTTAACGCGGTAGTCTGGTCTAGAGCGAGATTTTTGACGTCATTTCTAGTGTGCAATAATTTTTAAACCGTTGAAGTTGCCTTGATGAAAATTTACACGTGCATTTATTGATCCTTAGAGAATACTTGTACATAAAAAAAAAAATTATTTTAAATATTTTCATGTAGTTTTTTGCCTTTTGCAACATGGTGCGCCGAAAGCCGCCTCAATTGGCGCCCACTCTGGACGATGTTGTATGCATCTGAAAAAAAAAATATATATATATTCTCAATCTGTATGAGTATTCTGAGCACTGGTAGCAGAATTGGTATTTAAAAAAAAAATTTGACAAAATGGCGGCCTGTTGAACTTTCATTAATGATATTTCATACATTTTCGGGTATTCGACGAGTTATAAAAGTTCGGCAAAATTATTGTTCGACTCAATTCTGCTACCAGTCCTTAGAAACAGGCTACCTAAGGTACGTGCAAAATTTGAGGTCGATCGGTCCATTAGTTATCGAGATATCGTGGGCGCCGATTTGAAAAACATAGTTCTGAGATAAACGCGTTCAAAGTTTTGATACCGTCCGCGCAGCTGCTTTCCGACCGCGCTACCTGAGCGCGCGGCTTGCTTAGAATTTTTATTTCTCGGCTAATTTTTTAAATATCAATAAACGGTTTTCAGGAGCGTATAAAGAAAGGTCTAAGGAATAAGAAAATGAACAAAAAAAAATCGATTTTTTCAAATTTCTAGACCAGACTACCGCGTTATGGGTCCTTTTTTCAATTTCATCACAATTGTATCAACGGGAAAAATTGATTGTGACTTTGTGCTAAACGATTTCCCCAATTTATCTCAATATATTCGTCGAGCACTCGATTTTTCTGTTGTACTTTGTGTATACTCCACGATATATCATCGCTATTTTGTGCTGAAACATTCCTCGACAGTTTGCCTCCTCTCGTGTTGCTACATACCAACGCGTTACATATACTCGTACGTAAAAGCAAATTCCTAAACTCTTGAAATATTTGACGAGCCTGATACGGTATACTGTATAGTTTGAGGGGGAAAATTCTTTCTTGCACTTTTTTTTCTCTACAACATAACTAATTTTGTGAGACTACATTATTACATATTGGTATGTCAATAATGGAAGTAAAGGAAAGGACATCATTTTTGTTTAATTGAATAAAGTTATTTCAATAAAATAATGCTTTTTTTCATTTAATTTCAAATAATGTAATTAAAAGAAAAATTGTCTTATTTATTAGTTACATAAAACGCGAGACGGCAACTTTCTTCGGGGTCGACGAGGAATCTGAGGTTCTTGAGAAGCAACGATGGCTCGATCGCCGAAGGCGAATGGCCTCGAGAAAGTATGGAGCCCTATTACCCGAGTATAAACCACCGGATCCTGATATAACGAGGGATGTACCAGACTCAACGGAAATCCCTGAGGTAAGAATTTCACAATGTGCAAAAACCCGATTGCACCGACTTAAACTTGATAAATCGACGACAATAGTTGAACTTGAAATTCTATGTAACACGTGGCACTTAAAATTAAATTGAATTGAGTGTTAAAATTAAAGAAAAAAAATCGTATCAGCAATTTGTACCACTTTTCCAAGACCCAAAGAAAATTGTTATAATTATTAACTATCTAGAATATTATTAAATAATTTTATATTAAGTGATCATTATTTTAAACCATATAATAAGTCCTTTCTACCATATTTATTCTCCCACACAAATCGTGCCCATAATCAACTCCGTCAAAAACGTCGATTTTACTTTTCCGCTAATTCCAATTTTTCTTTTTGTTATTTCACAATTTTTGCAGGGTGTGACGTTGAGAAGATGGCAGCAACCGGTTAGAAGGAAAGACTCGGTAGCTCGTATGACGTTATCGGGTCTTCACTACATGGTCGAGGTGAGTTTGTATATGTGATTTACATATAACCGTACTCACGCTTTATATTAGAATACTATTCTACTCGTTAGCAAAGTTAATATTGAACGACGAAAGAGAGACGTAGATATAGAGCTGTGAGAGCCTTTGCGGAAAATTCGTGCAACCTGTTTCCGATGTTAACAAATTACAACTTTGAACTAATCGATTCGTTGGAACCGGGCATGCCGAATACTCTATGGATATATTCACCAAGCGTGTGACACACGAGTGTAAAGTTGGTATTACAAATTTGTATCCGGTACACACGAAAACTTGTCGCCATTTAGGGCGTAACCATAAGCACCACACGAAAAGTCAGCCCTACGGCTAGTAGAGTATTAATCCACGAAAATGTTCTCTGATCCGTCCACAAACTGGTATTTGAGTATTTAGTACGAGTTTAATGCGTTAAAGTGGCTAAATGTTCTGCAAACATTGTGCAACACAAACTTAATACACGTAGGTACGTAATATTAGTAACTGAACCGCCTCATCTGCAGCGAGTTTTCGATACTTCAACGAAAATCCGCTAGGTGGCGCCAACGGAAACTTTTCTCGCAAGAGAAGTTGCGCGCCCGAACTCTATAAGGCTTTCGGCTTCTCCATCATTCACGGTATTGTTTTTGGACGAAAAGCTGGATGACGAAAGGGTGTATGATAAAATCTTCACACGTCCATGTAAATTTTAGATACACGTCACCTCTTTTGGATTTAAAAAACGGTACGAAATGGTGTTATTCCATTTTGTAATATGTCTGCAAAGTTTATCGTTGGAGTGACCTTATTTCCAAGCATTCCGTTCTCATTGCTGATGTACTTATCGTATATATGTAAATGCAGAAGTAAGGGTCTGCACTGAAAAAGGGCTCGTTTAAATATTTCTTATTTTACACGCTACTTACTACCTTATTTTCACTATACATCTATATATATTAGCTTTCAGTTCTCGTCCGGGTTATTTGAAGGGTAATTATGTTTAACGTTTCGGCGATTAGTGTAATTCCTTCCGAAGTGTTGCATCGAGTAGTGCTTAAATATCTACTTAGAGCACGTCGATAGACTGCTCGGAAGTTTCACGGACGTTTCGTAGACTCTCGTCTCAATCAGGCTCAACGAGAAGTTGCCCCGACGTTTTCGGTACTTTGAATTTCTTTTTTTGTCGGCTTTTCCTTTATCATCGCATCATCTAATCATCATTGATAATTTTACGTGACATTTTTCAGTCAAATTAACTAGGACCCTTGTTTTTTTCGTCCAAGAACTATAAGATCAAAAATTTGTTTGTTCAAAATTAGGAAAAATTCCTGTAAATATGATTAATCACTGAATAATAGTTTGTTTCACTATTTGTTTTACTATTACTATTTTTTTCCCCATGCTTATTCATATCGTAATGTGACATTTAATGATACTTTTATGAGAATCGTGTCTCGCGAAAAGCTTCACTCATGAACAAATAAAAAAAATAAAACAAAACGAAAATTGATATTCATATCACTTTTAAATAATTGCATTACGTGCTATGATTGTCCATAAGTCTTTTTAATTAATATCTTTGTTTCTCCCTAATAACAATCGTATTTATCGCGAAGCTTCATTTTTGTTTGCCTTTTGTTTAAATTCCTTTCACGTCAAATCTGGTTTCCCATTCGATGAATTCTGATTGTGACCGAAATGGAAAATTGGCTAATGCGATCGCCGCGGAGTGAAAGAGAGCGAGGGATAGAGAGTGAGAGATGGATAAAATACGTGGTTAACCCCGGCCAAGTTAATCCGGGCACGTGATTCGATTATTCGGAATATATTTTTTTATATATTTTTTTCAATACTTTTTTTATTTTATCGATTCATGCGAGGTCGCGTTTTCGTTGTAGGAATGAGAAACACCTCATTCCCTAGAATTCAAACATCAGCAGACACACACACACACACGCACGTATACGAGTATACGTGCAATGGCGAATCGTGTTTAACCGCAGGATCAATATAATTGGAAATTGTGATTGAAACAGAGCCATACAGAGATATCGAAATGGGGAGAAACACAAATAGTCATTATACACGATGGATCCCTTTGAAAATCCAATCAATGTACTTGGTGTAAAAAATCAAGTAAAAAAAAGTGTTGGTAAAAATGTTAAATTCGCACCTAACGAATGAAACATTTTTTTTTGTAACAAAGTAATAGTGAACAATTATTTTCGAAAGTGTTAATAATCGCACGATTATAATAATTCATTGTTAATTTTATCAGCAGTTAAGAAAAAAAAAAATTTCATCCTTTAAGCCGAATTAAAGGATGAAAAAGTTTTTTTTTTATTAATGCAAAAAATGGGCACAGAGATATCGAAATGGGGAGAAACACAAATAGTCATCATACACGATGGATCCCTTTGAAAATCCAATCGATGTACTTGGTGTAAAAAAAAAGTTAAAAAAAGTGTTGGTAAAAATTAAAAATTCGCACCTAACGAATGAAACATTTTTTTTTGTAACAAAGTAATGGTGAACAATTGTATTCGAAAGTGTTAATAATCGCACAATTATAATAATTCATTGTTAATTTCATCAGCAGTTAAGGGGGGAAATGGGGTTAAGACAGCGTTTTCTCAATGATTTTCATGAATTTTTTTATAGTATAAAACATGAATATAATTTATTGAAATCAAAAGAGGTTGGAATTTACTTTTATTATATGTCTCTCTCTTCTATATGAACCTAAATGCTATCAAAAAATAGAAAATTGAATTTTTTACAGGGGTCAAAACAAAAAAGCATGATTTTTTGCCATTTATTACAACTTTATTTGCAAAAAAAAAATTATTTTCAATAATGAAAATACTCCGATTTTAGGTTCATATAGAGCGGCAATACTATGAAGAAAGTAACTGCCAATTTTCAAAATGATTGGTTGAAAACTTTTCAAACTAGCGTGTACGCAAGTTCATAAAAAGTCGTTTTCAGAAAAACCCGTTTGAAAAAATAGTACCAAGAAAAACAAAGTCAAGGCAGTCATAAATTTTTTTCGGTATTTTTCAAGGAAATTCTTCAAAAATGTTATAGTATATACTTAAATATATGTATAAAATATTTTCAAAGTTTCAATAAATTATGATAATTTTTTATACTATAAAAAAATTCATGAAAATCATTGAGAAAATGCTGTCCTAACCCTATTTCCCCCCCTTAATGGCTTATAACAATAGAACGAGTCGGAATTTTCATTTTTTATTTTGGGAACATATTTTTCAATAGTTTTACTAACAATTTATGAAATTTAAAAAAAATCGATTTTTTGAACCATCTAACCCTATTTCCCCCCTTAAACCGAATTGAGGGATGAAAAGGTTTATTTTTTTGTTAATGCAAAAAATGGGCACGAGAATAATTGTTAAATGAATTCCAAATGTATTCGGCTTATCTCTCGCTCTGTCTCTTTTGCGATTATTTACGAGTTTATTGTCTTCTCGCGAGAACGCGCGAGAGCACGTAGAGGTGAGAGGTGCATCCATGCCCGAGCGCGCTTCAAAATAAATTCAGTTACACCCGATGGCGCAATTTCACTTGAGACAGTAGAGGAAATTGATTCCCGGAGAACTTCCTATTGAAGTACCTCTCGCGATCTTCCACACTGCATGTATATTACATATCTATATATACAGGGTGAGAGTGAATCGGTCGTACGTCACGTGGTTGAAAATATGAAAATTAAATTATATACGCCCTTGTAGATTTTTATCGGTCGATGAATGAAATGTATGCTTTTCACTGTTTTTTTTCTCTATAATAGGTTCTCCATCCGTCTCGTTCTAAACCCACGAGCGCAAGGGTTGAAAAATGGTCATTCGTTCTCTCGGCTTCATAGCCAATCACGTCATTTTTTTTCACCGCCAAATGGTTTTAAATGATTCACAAAAAGCTCGTGACACTTTGTGCCTTGTAATTATTTTCCTTTCATCTTTCTTTCACTTGTAAAATTAACTGACACATTTTTGCTTTCACAAGTTAAATCGAAAAGTGTGAAGTTTGTTTTTTTTTTCATCCCTCAACAGTTTGTCGTAAATTTTCGATTACCTCTATCGATTTTACGTATATTTCGGATGGCCAAACATTGAAACTCCCCCGGTGGTTCTACATAAGTTTCTACCAACCAATGGATTTCTCCCCTGTGCACTCTCGATTTGAACCGATATGTACTCGTATACATTATTATACACACGATTTCAGTTCCTTGGTCGTGGAGCTTGCGCCCAGAGCTTGACTAATAAAGCTTCTCATGCTGTATTGAAGTCAGTACACGCGTATATATCATATATATAGTCGTGTTCAAATACCCGTATAGCCCGGAAGTTCAGAGTTCTCTGATACCCTCGAATAGGGGATAACGTGGCCCAGATTGACGAAGGACGAAAATGAGAATTCGACAAGTGGAAAATTCGTGTATTGGACTGAAAAACAAAAAAGATTCCAGAATAATTGCGATCGATATTAAGGACTCACATACCCCTGCGCGCGCCGAAAACCGAGTAAATTTGAAAAATTTCTATAAAGGTTATATGGTGGAAAAAAAATTAAATTGTTGATTTCGCATTTTTCATTAACTTTTCCATTATAAGAAACAGAATTTAAAAAATTTTTTTTTCAATATTAACATCATTCTTTACGGGTATAAATGGACTACTGATGAAATCCATGGCGCCTCATTGTCGACATCATAACTGTACCGAAAATTATCCAATGTGCAAAAATAACGAAGAATCTATTAAAATAATGTAGTAGTAGTAGTTTGACGGAGGGATTTTTATTTATTTTTTTCAAAAATAAAGAAATTACAGTATTTCAAACTTTAGTATGCAATTTATGAAAAAAAAAATAGTCTTTAATAAATTATCAAAAATTGTCGAATCAAAAAATTAAAAAAACCTCTCGCCAGTCTATAAAGAAAATAATTATCGAGATTTATGGGGGAAATAGGGTTAGGGTGGCTTTTTTTCCTCGATGGTAAAATCATTTGTCATGCCTCAAGTTAACGGGGAAATAGGGTTAGACGGTTCAAAAAATCGATTTTTTTTTTATTTCATAAATTGTTAGTAAAACTATTGAAAAATATGTTCCCAAAATTTTAAATGAAAATTCTGACTCGTTCTATTGTTATAAGCCATTAAGGGGGGAAATAAGGTTAAGATAGCGTTTTCTCAATGATTTTCATGAATTTTTTTATAGCATAAAAAATGAATATAATTTATTGAAACTCTGAGATCATTTTATACATATATTTAAGTATATACTATAAAATTTTTGAAGAATTTCCTTAAAAAACACCGAAAATATGAGCGACCTCATATTGCAGGTCACAATCAGACTCAGTATTTTGCGTACATTCTCAAAGCCGCAATTTTCATCTGAAATCAAAAGAGGTTGGAATTTACTTTTATTATATGTCTCTCTCTTCTATATGAACCTAAATGCTATCAAAAAAATAGAAAATTGAATTGTTTACAAGGGTCAAAACAAAAAAGCATGATTTTTTGCCATTTTTTACAACTTTATTTGCAAAAAAGCAAATATGTTAAATAATCATAATATTTCGATTTTAGGTTCATATAGAGCGCAATACTATGAAGAAAGTAACTGCCAATTTTCAAAACGATTGGTTAAAAACTTTTCAAACTAGCGTGTACGCAAGCTAAAAAAAAGTCGTTTTCAGAAAAACGCGTTTGAAAAAATAGTACCAAGAAAAACAAGCAATATGAGGTCGCTAATATTTTATAGTATATACTTAAATATATGTATAAAACTTTTATAGTATATACTTAAATATATGTATGAAATATTCTCAAAGTTTCAATAAATTATATTCATTTTTTATACTATAAAAAAATTCATGAAAATCATTGAGAAAACGCTGTCCTAACCCTATTTCCCCCCTTAATGGCTTATAACAATAGAACGAGTCGGAATTTTCATTAGTTTATATGACATATATTTTTCAATAGTTTTACTAACAATATATGAAATTTAAAAAAAAATCGATTTTTTGAACCGTCTAACCCTATTTCCCCCCTTAAGGGAAAAAAAAGTTTAAAAATATTAAAAATTGACTGAGTTATCGTGCTGACACTGTCTAAAAACAATAGTTTCGAGAAAACCGTTTAAAGTTTCTAGTACGTACAACGTGAACCCGGAATCCGGTCACATTTATTGTTATAACTTTTTAACGGAGTGGAATTTTCTCAAAAGTTTTTTTTTTAATTGTCAAAAGTATGAAGAATAAAAATCCGTGAAAAAAATTGATTTTCTGAAAATTTCAGGGGTATGTGAGGTCTTGAAATGATTATAGTAAAAAAAATTATAATTATTCGCGATTTTAAAGCATGCCAGCGATCCTAAAACCTCCGTTTTAACGATTTTTACCAAATTCCATATCAGCTACCCTTCAATGATGATCGATAAATGTAAAAAAGTATATGAAAAATTGCGAAAGTTCAATCGTAAAAAAGAAGTGTGTGAAAACAATTTTTTTTCTTTCAATCCAACCACTCGAATGGCATAACTATCACCGGAGGGTCGTTAAAAATTAATGAACAAACAAAAATAATGCTTGACAAGGATCCTTTTGCATTTCGAATTGTAAATTTATTTCTCATTCTATTATCTACAATGACAACGTTAAAAATAATTATTGAGAGTCGAGATATTTTGTTTTTTTTTTTCTTCGTTACGAAATAAATGGTCATTGAAATAACGCTGGTGTAACCGGGGGCGGCGGGATATTATATTCAAACCGAGGGGTAAAATACATGTATATGGTCAGTGTGTGTCTCGTTATCGACAGCCGAGATATAATAATCTCGATAACGGTATTGGCAAATTCTGGCAAATTTTCTCCATGCATGATTATCGGGTACTTCCGTTTTATATTCTACCCCGGCGTGAATTCACGACCTATAATCATGGCTACGCAGGTTAAATCCGATCTCTGTCAACATGATCGTATACCCATTTCGAAATACCACGAGAGAGAGAGAGAGAAAGAGAGAGTGAGAAAGAGGGAGTGGAGGGGCAAAAGGGTAAAGGAGGAAGGGAGTGAGTAGAATAGAGAGTGCTGGCCTGTCTCTCGCATCCCAATCATAATTAAGGACGTCATCGTCATTAACGACGAGAACGCTTTTGGCTCCCCAATGACACGTTCCTATACAGCCCTGTATCGGAGATAGCGAGGAACGAGGAAGTGAATGAGAGAAGAGTGAGAGAGAGAAAGAGAGTGAGAGAGAGATGGGGAGGAAAGGGAGGAGAGAGAGAGAATGACGGAAGATGAGAATGCTCGATACGGATGGATTGGCTCGCATAAAGCCCTGCCAATAATGAAAGTATGAATATTCAGGGAGTTCGAAGCGAGGTAGAACGAGAGACAGGAAGTAACAGCGTTCGATAACGCAACCATACAATCGTTCATCATTAATCCAGTGAATGGCCAATCTCGATCCTACACCATTTTACAAAACATATCTTGGGACAAAAAATAATAATTATATCTTTGTTGAAATACGCGTTTTAATCTTTTCGTTACTTTTAAATGACACGATTTTTTTTGTTGCTGTTGAGCATCCTTACCGATTTTTCAATGTTTTCATTGAAGACAAAATCAATTATCTGGAGGACTTTCGGGTACCAATTTTTATTTAAAAAAAAAACTAACGATTTTCAATTTTTAGCCGAGTCATATTGACATCGCCATTTTTAATTTTGACATTTTATATCTTTGTTCAAATACCCGTTATGATCTTTTCGTTACTTTTAAATGACACGATTTTTTTCTTGCTGTTGAGCATCCTTACCGATTTTCCAATGTTTTCATTGAAGACAAAATCAATTATCTGGAGGACTTCCGGGTACCAATTTTTATTTAAAAAAAAACTAACAATTTCCAATTTTTAGCCAAGTTATATTGACATCGTCATTTTGAATTTTGACATTTTATATCTTTGTTCAAGTACGCGTTATGATCTTTTCGTTACTTTTAAATGACACGATTTTTTTTGTCGCTGTTGAGTATCCTTACCGATTTTCCAATGTTTTCATTGAAGACAAAATCAATTATCTGGAAGACTTCCGGGACCAATTTTTATTTAAAAAAAAACTAACAATTTCCTATTTTTAGCTGAGTCATATTGACATCGTCATTTTGAATTTTGACATTTTATATTTTTGTTGAAATACGCACTATGATCTTTTCGTTACTTTTAAATGACACGATTTTTTTTTGTCGCTGTTGAGTATCCTTACCGATTTTGCAATGTTTTCATTGAAGACAAAATCAATTATCTGAGGACTTCCGGGTATCAATTTTTATTTAAAAAAAAAACTAACAATTTCCAATTTTTAGCTGAGTCATATTGACATCGTCATTTTGAATTTTGACATTTTATATCTTTGTTGAAATACGCGTTATGATCTTTTCGTTACTTTTAAATAACACGATTTTTTCTGTTGCTGTTGAGCATCCTTACCGATTTTCCAATGTTTTCATTGAAGACAAAATCAATTATCTCGAGGACTTCCGGGTACCAATTTTTATTTAAAAGAAAAAACTAACAATTTCCAATTTTTAGCTGAGTCATATTGACACCGCTATTTTGAATTTTGACATTTTTATTTTCAACTAAAATCAACGAATTTAAAATGTCGTCTATCAATTGTTTTTTTATAATCATTATTTTCTTGGTTTAATCATATTTACTCTGATAACAGTGAATTTTGGTTTGAATTTGGTAATATTCATCTTTAAGTTGAGTATTTAAATAAATAAATATTTGAAGTTTTATGAAAATCGATTCAGGCGTTCGAGCGGAATTGTACGAAAAACAGAGACGGTTTTTTTGCTTTTCAACATTTTTTCAAAGAAACTTATCAAAATTATAAATGAGAACTGTTATTATTTAGCTTAATTACTCGGAGAAAATCATAAATTCATATTTAACGCGGGAGAGTAATAATGTTTTTTAATTTTCATTATCATTAATACGAATAAAACAAATGAATTATCTTACTAGTATAATAAAGCTACTATATAAGTTTGTTTCTTTGTTTGTCTGTTTGAACGCGCTAACCTCAGGAAATACTAATCCGATTTGAAAAATTCTTTTTACATTAGATAGCCCATTTATTCAGGAGGGCTCTCGATTATATATCTTCATGCTATGACCCCAATTTTGCTATCTTACTACTATAGTACTATATCTGGACACTGCTATAATAAAGCTGGAGAATTTGTTTGTTTGAACGCGCTAATCTCAGGAAATACTGATCCGATTCGAAAAATTATTTTTGCATTAGATAACCCGTTTATTCAGAAAGGCTTTAGGCTATATAACTTCATGTTATAGTCCTAAGGTGCGTTGAGTCTGGGGACGGAAATTTAACGCGGATGAAACCGCAGGGCACAGCTAGTTATTAATAATCATCGCAATAATTTACTCGACATTATGAATTATAATATATTCACTCGTCTTTACGACGTGAATGTTCAATTTTACGCAAAGTTTGACTTTAATGTGCCAATAACCGTATTAACAAATGTTTTCTGCCTCAAGAGGGGCCAATAATTAAACATTTTGTACTATCGATTCAACGACTGATTGTGAGTACAGTATGCGGCAGCGGACGAAACTAGCAAACGGAACGAGCGACGTTTCATTATACGGATAACCCGATCCCTAATAGCGACGTATAGCCAGGATAATGCTCGTTATAACACGCCTATAGGGCTTCGTGGAGAACGACGTGAAATTATTCCCGGATGTACAGTAATAATTCCTGAACATTCACCGGTCTCATAGACTATTGGCGGACAAATGGACACGAGCATTCGTGTCGTGTTTCTAAAAATATTCAAAGAAATCAACCCTTGTAATTAAAAAAAAAATAGTCAAAGAAATCATCTTTTGCAATTTTATTAAAGAATGAAAAAAAAGAACAGTTAGTTTTAAATAATAACTAATTTAAACGTCGATTATAATGTTATAGAAAGTAATGCTAATAAATGTTTTGATCAATGAGACTGTAAGATTAACAACATTGGACATTATCGATTTTTTTCCAGTATTCTACGAGTATTATTTGATTAATAAGACATTTTCATATTTTCCATATTATCAGGCTAAAGAAAAATAGAAATAAATATTTTTCTCACTAACCATTTAATATGGGAAAAACAACAATTAAGAAGAAACAAAAATTATCAGCATCAGCACGATTTCACGTGAAACGCTCCATATATATATATATATATATATATATATATATATATATATATATATATATATATATATTTCAAAGTAGCGAGTAGACAGTTTCCACGATATTAACGAAAGAGTTCTACGAAATGAAATATCAGCGACGAATGAGAGGGGACTTTATACCGGACAAGCCATCACGAACTTTTAATACGAGTACATAATACCGAACTCGCAGAGTTTCGATGTTCATTTCGACGAAAACTCTTTTTTAATAGTTCTTTTTTTTCGTTCTCTTTAAATTTCCCTCGATTTACGATTTCCCTCGAGTTCCACCCCTGTCATTTGAGGGACCCCTTTAGGCCATACGGAGTTGTGAGCAAAAATATAACTCGTTTACTTTTTAATTACTGGGAAAAAAAAAAGTATTTTTTATTTTCACCAATTGATTTACTTAGTTTTTGATTTCACCGATATGCAGAGTTGAAATAATAATGAATGAATTAAACAATGAAATGCTTTTTTTTTCATTAATTTTGTTCAGAAAATAATTTCACGAAAGTTGATCAATTACAATCAATGTAAACAACAATATCAACTCGACAGTATTTACAAATATCTATGGTCTGCTGCGTATAAACAATTTTTTCGTAAAAACACGTTCGTTAATCTCGTTACGTTTCATTCGGGATAAACGAACCAGCGGGGGGTGGTTTGTTGAAAACAAAAATTCGAATTCTCGGCTGAGGCTAGGTAGAATTTGTGTGCAGGGAGAAATTGCATCAGTACCCCAGAGGACATGCGCAGTACATGCGAAACAAAAAAAGAGAGAACTCAATAATCCAATAATCCGGGACTCGAAGTATTATCGTGTCAAATGTAACAATGGATATTGGTTATCGACGAGAGAGAAACAAAAAAATATGACCATGTGATAATGGAAGAATATGTTGGAAATCCTGTTCTGATAAAATAACGTCATCGACAGGAACATGTAGGAAAATCAGGGATATACATTTATGGGGATAAATTTACGATTACATAATATTCCGACTATAAATAATAAATCATTATAAATTTCACTAGTATTATTTATTATTATTTATTTGCATATAGGAACCTTTCATCTGACAGATAAAAAAATTTCAATGATCCTTAACAAGTACCTATAGCGATTTTTCGAAAAAATAAAAATTTAATAACAATGTACAAGAAGCTCGAAACAAAAAAATATGGCCATGTGATAATGGAAAAATATGTTGGAAATCCTGCTCTGATAAAATAACGTCATCGACAGGAAAATATATGAAAATCAGGGATATACATTTATGGGGATAAATTTACGATTACATAATATTCCGACTATAAATAATGAATCATTATAAATTTCACTAGTATTATTTATTATTATTTATTTGCATATAGGAACCTTTCATCTCACAGACAAAAAAAATTCAATGATCTTTAACAAGTACCTGTAGCGATTTTTCGAAAAATTAAAAATTCAACAAAAATGTACAAAAAGCTCGAAACAAAAAAATATGGCCATGTGATAATGGAAGAATATGTTGGAAATCCTGCTCTGATAAAATAACGTCATCGACAGGAACATATAGGAAAATCAGGGATATACATTTATGGGGATAAATTTACGATTACATAATATTCCGACTTTAAATAATAAATCATTATAAATTTCACTAGTATTATTTATTATTATTTATTTGCATATAGGAACCTTTCATCTGATGGACAAAAAAAAATCAATGATCCTTCACAAGTACCTATAGCGATTTTTCGAAAAATTAAAAATTCAATAAAAATGTACAAAAAGCTCGAAACAAAAAAATATGGCCATGTGATAATGGAAAAATATGTTGGAAATCCTGCTCTGATAAAATAACCTCAATAAATTATAAATTATAAATTTCACTAGTATTATTTATTATTATTTATTTGCATATAGGAACTTATCATCTCATAGAAAAAAAAAATGTCATGATCCTTAACGAACGCCTATAGCGATTTTTTGAAAAACTAAAAAATTCAATAAAAATGTACAAAACCTCGATCAACTTCTTCGAGATTCAATAGCGAACGATGTATTTCATGATGGTCTATTTGTTCAAAAAGTATTCGACCAATAGCTCGAATACTTATACGAGCTCTTTAAAGATATTTTTCGAAAAAACCTTCAAAATCAAATTTGCAAAATCGAAAACCAGAAAATTGTTACAGAATCGGAATGTAGATTTAACAAAAAAAAAGAATATTTAACAAAAACAAAAAGTTTCCTGGTTGAGAATGCAAAAAAAATGTTTCAAATATTCACTTTCAGACTTTTTCCTTCCACAATATGAGATTTCGTTATCGTCCTCGGTCAAATCCGCCACTCAATTTCACCACCCAGTGGCGAATTAAATTGGTTTGCCTCATCGGGTGAATCCTCGGGAGATTGAGTCGAGAGAAGGGTTGGGAGGTGAGGGAGATTTGGGCTTAGCACGCGAATTTTTCAGACTTTAATTATTTGCCCTCAAGTGTAGGCGTGTGGGCGTGTGTGTGTGTGTTTGTGGGTTCGGGGAAGAATTGCCGAGAATCGATGCACTACGTTTTCCACAGCACGTGCAATTAAGCCAACCCGTAATTCCAGATGAATAACGCTTGTATACTGGCCAGCTCGAAGAGTCGAATGAGTGTTTGTACACGACTCGGTGCCCCCTGAGGAGATAACAAAAAACCACCCCCCTTTCGCGTTATGATGCGGAGATGATGAAAACCTCCGGACCTAGACTCGAGTGCATACGTATTAAATTCCATATATGTGTATATACATACAGCCGTGCATTCGTTGGATTCTTTTATATCGTAAATTGTTTGCCTTCCGAAGAAAAAAAAATGGTTTATTTTTTTAATTCTTTTAGCAAAATTATTACTCTAACAATAAATAATAGTTCCTTAAACAATTTTTCGAATACGTTTCACAAACTATAATTACAATTTTTTAATTATCAATGCAATTTCACAAGAACGTCATTTCGAATAAAGCAAACCAATTAATTAAAAAAATAAAATGTGATCGTCCTACTTTTCTTTGTTTCTGATTACTTTTTGAATTCTATTTATTGAATTAGTAATTAGCGAGTCAACACATATCAAAAAATACAATTTTTTTTTGCATTTTGGCCAAAAAGCAGGGGCTGCACTAAAATCGCTGTAACATCGCTTCCCGATAGAGTTGAAACCCCACTCTGCGCTCATTCTTTTCGTAACCGTTCAACCTTTAAAATAGCGCTTGAATCATTATGCTATCATTATTTTTCGATTTTTCACAGATTTTTAAAGTCGGACCATCGATTTTTGCGAATTTCCCCATACATACCCCTTCTGATTTTTTTCGCCGATTTTCAACCCGCTCTCATGGCTGCAATAATTGAGATATCGGGATGATCCAAAATGCATTCTCTAAGTCTACTCGAGACGTTTTGAAAACGCTGGTCAAAACCCAAAATCGATGGAACGGGAGCCAAGTTATGACCATTTGAAGTTGGGAGATTTTTAGGTTTTCGAAAAGGTGGTCAAAAACTTACAAAAAATATTTTTTCTTTTTTTCAATGTTTCTAAACCCTGTTCGATCAGAAATTATCCACTGATTACGAATAGCACCGAGTTTTAGTCGAAATTTCAAAACATCAATGGGAAAAACGCAAAAATCGAAAACATCACTTTCTTGACGATTTTCAATGAAATTTCGAGTTTTGCAAGGAAATGGCTACTGAATTAGTAATCAGCGAGTCGAAATACATCGATATAGCGTCCTAAAAGGAAATTTAAAAAATCAAAATTTTTTTGCATTTCGGCCAACCAGAAGTGGCTTCACTAAAACCGCTGTAACGTTGCTTCCCGATGGAGTTGGAACCCCACTTTGTGCTCATTCTTTTCGTGATCGAACACCCTTTAAAATGGCGCTTGAATCATTGTGCTATCATTATTTTTCGATTTTTCACAAATTTTTAAAGTCGGACCGTAGATTTTTGCGAATTTTTCCATACATACCCCTTCTCATTTTTTTCGCCGATTTTCAACCTGCTCTCACGGCTACAATAATTGAGATATCGGGATGATCTAAAATGCATTCTCTAAGTCTACTCGAGAAGTTTTGAAAACGCTCGTCAAAACCCAAAATCGATGGAACGGGAGCCAAGTTATGACCATTTGAAATTTCGAGATTTTCAGGTTTCCGAAAAGGTGGGCAAAAAATCGCAAAAAATTTTTTTTCTTTTTTTCCAATGTTTTGATACCCTATTCGATCGGAAATTATCCGCTGATTACGAATAGCACCGAGTTTTAGTAAAAATCTCAAAACATCAATGGGAAAAACGCGAAAATAAAAAACATCCCTTTTCGGACCATGGTCGGCAGGTTGACTCCCCGAGACGAACTTTAACCCACCTCCTCAACTCTTGTACACGACGGGGGTGGCAGCGATATATTTATATAATATAGAGAAATATATTTGTTTATGAGATTGAGTAGCATAGCCGTTATAATATATCGTATAACTTGAGAAAATGTTAAGGGTCCTGAACGCACCAATGGCATTTGCTATTGTAACGTTAACGCCAACTATTTATTCAACACTTCTACAATTCACGTGCGTGTGTGTGTGTGTGTGTGCACACTTAAAATGAAAAGTGACGTTGCCAGTTAACGTGGGGAAAGGTGAGAGACGATGAGAATGAAAATCGTGAATAACGAAAGGGGGCGGAGTGTGAGGGTTTCGGTTAGGCGATTAAATTTATACACGCGACTAAGGGACTTCTCGGAGTAATCTAAGATCCAGCTGGCGTTACTGTTTTACGGGCGTACTAAAGCAATTAATCCACGATATTCGTATAATGGAGCTGTGCCACGCCTCTGTCTCGAATCTCCTCTTTTGAAAAAGAGCGAGAGAGAAAGAGTGAGAGAGCATTATTTCTGTGTGAGATTAATTTCCACAACGATATGTGAGTGACGTACGAGGTCTGTTCAAAAAGTATCGCGAATTTTGATTTTCCGCGGGCTACGTATATTCGATTTTCGATTTTTTTGTGGCGTTAGGTTGGTACTCATGTCCCTCACTTATGCTGAAAAAATCGGCCATTTTGAATGTTTAGTTTATTGTTGACAGCTGTTTTGGTTAGACGTGTTTTGGCTTGTCTTCGATTTTTGCCTATTCCAAAAAATGGATCAAAGAATCTGTATCAAATTTTGTGTGAAAAACCAAAATTAAGTGCGCGGACGCATTCCGACTGTTGACTGTGGCATATGGTGAAGCTACCTTGGACCAAAGCAACGTTTATCGGTGGTACAAAATGTTCTCAGAGGGCCGAGATGATGCGAACAACGAAATGCGTTCAGGACGCCCGAGCACATCAACAACAGACGAAAACATTGATGAAATGAAGAAAATAATATTGGCCAATCGTCGAATCACCGTTAGAAAAGTTGCTGATGAACTAAACATATCGATTGGCTCGTGCTATTCGATTTTTACCAATGATTTGGGCATGAGACGGGTCGCCGCGAAATTCGTGCCAAAATTGCTCAATTTCGAAGAAAAACAGTGTGGCGTTAACATTGCTAAGGAGCCGTCGGACTCGGTCCGCGACGATCCAAATTTGCTCCAGAGGGTCATAACTGGTGACGAATCATGGGCTTATGGTTATGACGTAGAAACCAAAGTTCAATCATCGCAATGGAAGCTGCTTTTTTGGAATAGGCAAAAATCGTAGACAAGCCAAAACACGTCTAACCAAAACAGCTGTCAACAATTAACTAAACATTCAAAATGGCCGATTTTTTCAGCATGAGTGAGGGGCACGAGTACCAATCTAACGCCACAAAAAAATCGAAAATCGAATATACGTAGCCCGCGGAAATTCAAAATTCGCGATAGTTTTTTAACAGACCACGTATATAGAAATGCAAATTTAGAAAGAGAAATTTTGAAAATTCTAAAGTTTATTTTTATTCCAGAAAAGAAAAAACAATTGTTTCGTAAATAATAAAAAAAATAAATAAACATAATTAAAAACAATAATCCTCTACGAAGAAAAAATTATGAATTCAAGAGAAAGATCGAGGGTGCTTATCACCCTTAATGAGCGATACTCCTTCCAATCATTTCTAAGCCTTGAATACACGATTACTTAACTAATATTCTAACGAACGATAAAATCACGAAAATTTCAACAATTCTAAAGTTTAATTTAATTCCAGAAAAGAACAAAAATTGTTTCATGAATAATAAAAAAAATTAAATAAACGTAATTTGAAAGAATAATTCTCTACAAGAAAAAATTATAAGTTCTGTTACGTCAAAGATTGAATTTTTGCGAACTATTAATTCTCCTTGACGAACGTCACGTTTGAATTCGACTGAGACTCTCTGGTTTAGGAGAAATGCCCTTCTACCACGCCTGGAAACAGTCTCAAACGCGAACTGCCTTTTTGAGTCTAACCTTTCGGAAAATTACTCGGGATAGGCCCTGAGGAATGCTAACGTTGCAATGTCTTAGGGGTTTCACCTAAAATCGAACTGATTGTTGGATAGTGATTATTTTCCACGCATGCACCAAATTTATCGAATATAGAGCGTTGGTTAATTTTTGTACCGAATTTGAATTAATTGGGGATTGATTTGCGAATGAATAAAACAATGAAAGGAAAACTCAAAGGAGATGAAATTAAAAATGCTACTTACTTTTGGTTCTCAGGAAATTGGTGGAATTGAACGATTTGGCCGTAATTGAAACCCGCGACTTCCGGATCCAATGAGGGATGACTCAGGGTTCAGGTTGAAAGCAGAAATGATTTTGAGAACTCCGCGATTTTGTTGACCGATTAGTTCAGGAATATATTCACTTGCGAGGTTTAGATTACAAAAATTAATTCCAATTATATTTAAATGAAATACAATAATTTGGTTTGGACAGTAAAGTAAACGAAATATAATTTAAACAAAATCGTGTGCACGCACTGACCTCTCTTTCGGAACGTATGACTTGAGATGAAATAATTTTGTTTGAACTCATACACGAAAAGTACCGAAGAAATTGTTTGGAATCTTGACGTGACTCGAAAAAATTCTAAGTCCGATGTTCTCTTTACCGAAGAGAGTAACGGAGGTAGATCGATTAGCTCGTTGAACACGAAAATTTTACAAGTCCCGCTCTAACGAAAGGAGGCTCAGCGTGGACACGGTCCGAGGTTACTAGTCGAGAATTTGCGGAAAAAGTGCTCGCGATCCCTTTTTAGGAGGGTTTATATATCCTCGTTTTACATCTGAGAGGAGGCGACCGCGGATGAAATCATACGTCCCTCCCCATAGAGGGGGATGGGTATCTTAGTCATATTACTCGCAGTATCTTCGATTCCTTACATCTGTTTGTCACCGTGCTCGTTGTAAGCGTTTTATGATCGGTCATAAAAGTGAATGTATATTCTTTTATCTAAAAATCTAATGATAGATTTAGACCATAAGCTACAAAATTTTGTCACCTGGTTTTAACTCGGGAGGATTTAATTCCTACCAGTTACAAATCGTTAAATTTTCCCAGGTTTTTTGGATTATTAGAACGTAGTATCCTATATTAAACAACGGGGTGCCATTATATGATCTTTCCATTCTCTTGACATTTGGACATTTTATTAGTTATATCGTTTCTATTTTGGTTTAAATATCGCTGCTGATTTGCTCGCAAGTGCTGATGGATTCCTATATTTTTCCATTATGGCTATAAGGTTATAACATGCTTGTTGATTAAATATTTCATTAACCCTAGTGCGTTATTTAATTAATTATACATTAATTATTGAATGTTTGCCTCCGAGAGAAATGGTTATATACGTTATTACATTTGTATCTCCCATATGGAGCAGTATTAGTATTGAGAACGTTATGCTTATGCATTTATTTTTCGTGAGCCTTACTCATCGCAATAGGGGGAAGAGGCAGAGACGGCATGAAGGAGTGAGCGAGAGAGAAAGAGAGAGAGCTGTTCATCGTCTTCCTTACACCTTTGTTGCTGGGGAGAGGGAATTCTTATGCCCTGCCCAGCTGAAGTTAAAGAGTTACTCATACGTGAAACATTAGAGTGATTTCCTTGGTTCAGATGTTAACATTTTATTTAGTAGTTTTCAATAGTTTCCTGTATTTTATTTGGCTCTATTGTCTTTTTCTTACTATTTCTAATGATTGAGTAATTTATCTAGCAGATCAAATACGGAAAGTTATTTATAAAAGGGATGAAATTTCCCTGGAGAATAAATTGATAAGGTTTCTGCAGCGAACCACAGCTGTTTTCCTATTTCCAATCCGGTAAATAACTGCATGAAAAAAATGGGAGTGAATTGTCGTCCTGTATGGTCAACATAAAAATTGGCAATAAATGAACTCTGTTACTTGGCAATCCATCGCTCGCGGGTGCCTTCCCCTATATATATATATATATATATATAGTGTCCGAAGATGCTACAAGAGCGCGGCAATATAGCCTGTATGTCAAGGTCGACCGTTCATTTTACACGTCGCCTCAAATAACAAATTTTCCATACGATTTCCATGATAAGTCTGGTTTGAATATTATGTCCGTCAATGTGGCTGATAACTTGGCTGGTATAGAAGGTTCAACAATCAACAATTTTGATGAAGGCCGTGAGACGGAAATAAATATTTTATTCCTTGGCCCTTGAACCACACCGATACTTTTTACCGCAGCCGGACCCCGACTTGGGAATCGCCGTTACAGACGACAATATATATATATATATATATATATATATATATACTCTAAGTCCGATCCACAAACGTGGGCTCTCACAAACATCAAATTAAGAATTATTGAACGTTACGCCAGGACGTAACAGTTCAAGAGGAAGATTAAGGGTGCTTATCGCCCTTAGTGAGCGACATTCCTTCCAATAATTCCTAATCCTCGGATACACGATTATTTAACTAATATTCTAACAAACGATAACTTCACGATCGAATACTCGTGACATGCCCAAGAATCACCCCCCCAGCCCCCAAGCCAACAATTGTATATGTCTGGAAATACGAGAAAATTTTTTATTTATCTATTTTTTCAATAAATTGTGCATTTTTCACAATCGTACATAAATCTCTCAAACATAAAAATTTCCGTCATTTCCAGGAAAAATCGTACCGAAGTTTATTTCGTACCCGACGGGAGGTACTCTAACGTTGCACTATATAAAGGGTGGTTTTTTTTTCTACTGATAACGAGAGGGGATGGAAAGAAAAGAAAAACCGGAAACGATAGTGAATTTCGAGGCGTACGCCATGTCATTTTCAAGAAGAAAAATCTATATACATATATATTTATTCCGCTTCGACAACCGTCTGTTTTACGATCGAACTGTGAATTCGATAGGAGAACTTGTCTCACGTTCTCCACGAAAATTGCATATATAGATGTACTTGTATATGGTCGCCGAAAAGTCTAAAGGCTTCTATGTGCAGCATAGACGCGAGACCGAAATGCACTATGTGGACTTGAAAGCTCATAAATCGTTCCCGTCATAATCCACCCCCCCCCCCCCCCCGCCCGCCCCTCCCCCTTACTCCGCTTCCTGCTCAGCACTCCGTCGCAGCAACGATGCGGTTAGTGCCGAGAGCGCGTCGGTTCTGTACGTGACGGAAGATCGGCTATGGAATTCTGCATATATGTACCAACCTGAAACCCGTACATAAATGTATATATGACGTTTTATCTATATATGGTTTACGTACAATGATATGGGAAATCTCGAATCAAAATGGCCACTTTCTCAATTTAAGGGATGGTCCACCGAAATATGTAGCTGGCGTGGACAATAACGTCTGCATGATTGTCACTTTTTATTTTAACATCAAATTAACATCCAAATAAGATGACATAGATTAAGATCAAAGATAATATTAAAGGGATGCTGAGTTTTGATTATGTACCAAAATTCAGAATATCAAAAAATCAGATTTGATTTTTCGCGATCGTACAGGTTTAGTGATTGAAATTTGTCAGAATAAATGTCAGAAAATTTTAGTAGCCATTCTACTTCTGAGTGTAGAAAATTGATTTTTTTTTTTTTTTTTCAAATCAATTCCCTATGCCCCCTTAAATTGAGAAAGTGGCCAAAATGGTCACTTTCTCAATTTAAGGGGATGGTCCATCAAAATATGTAACTATCGGTGATAATAACGTCTGCATGATTGTCACTTTTTATTTTAACATCAAATTAACATCCAAATAAGATGACAGATTCAGATCGAAGATAATATTAAAGGGATGCTGAATTTTGATTATGTACCAAAATTTAGAATATCAAAAAATCAGATTTGATTTTTCGCGATCGTAGAGGTTTAGTGATTGAAATTTGTCAGAATAAATGTCGGAAAATTTTAGTAGCCATTCTACTTCTGAGTATGGGGAATTGATTTTTTTTAAATCAATTCCCTATATCCCTTTAAATTGAGAAAGTAGCCAAAATGGTCACTTTTCATCAAAATATGTAACTATCGGTGATAATAACGTCTGCATGATTGTCACTTTTTATTTTAACATCAAATTAACATCCAAGTCGGATGACATAGATACAAATCGAAGAAAATATTAGAGGGATGCTGAATTTTGGTTATGTACCAAAATTCAGAAAATTCAGGACAAAAAATCAGATCTGATTTTTCGCGATCGTAGAAGTTGAGTGATTGAAATTTGTCACAAATATCGAAAATTCGAAAATTTTACTTCTGAGTAAAGGGAATTACGGCGGCAAGGGGGTGGGGGGAGTAAGGGGAATTATTGAATATCGAAATATCGAAAATTTTACTTCTGAGTAAAGGGAATTGATTTTTTTTTATTTTTATTGGATAATAGTAAAAAATTTCCTTGATCCAAAGTGTACCCTTTTCGCATTTTTACGTATTCCCAATTCCATTTTATCCCTCTATCACTCCATACACCCTTACAATTTGTCGAATTTCGAAAATTAATATCTCGAAATGATAGTGATATCGCATTTATGTGTTAAGTTTTTTTTTTAAATTGACAACATGACTCAATTGGCATGAAATGTTCCATATTAATATTATAGATATAATGTTGGAATTGGTATATACGTGTTCGTGCCGTACCTCTATAGAATGTACATTATATATATATATGTATCGGCAAGTTCAGATATCGACCTGTACACTATACATCGAGATAACACAAGCTCTACATGTGTACTACGCACATACAGCATGAAAACGTGTGTACCCGCGAGGCCAGGTACTAAATGGACCTTCTCGTTGCTCGTACGATTTATTGTCCAACTTTATATGTGTTAGCATGACTTTTTTTATTGAACCTATAAGTTATGCATTAATTCATTTATATAGGATCGATTGAGATAATTTTTATTAAATAAAAGACTGGAAAAATTGAAATTCAATAATTCCTATTTTAGTGATTTTCTTTACTTTGTTTATTTCTTGCGGATTGATAATATTTAAGATTCATAAAGATTGGTCAATGTGCTTAATCAAGTGAAAACGAAAAAGAAAATTTTTTTTTTGTTTAAAATCTTTTTATCACCTCTTTATCACATTTTTGTTATAGTACAATTATTGAATTGTTAATTTTTCATTCGTGCTGCATGTTTTCTGTAAATTGAGAGAGAGTAAGGGTAAAAGGGAGCTTACAAAAATATAAATGAATTGAAAATGCCCAAAGAAATAATTAATAATCATTGATTGGTGATACAAATTATTATATTTTGTCAAAAAATGATCTTAAATCGTTCTTTTATCGGTAAAGATCGAGTCGAATGAATTTCGATTTCGCGGTCCATTTTATTACTAATAATTAAAAGCAGAGCACATGAAGAACTAGGAATTTAAAATTAATAAATAAAAAGAGAAAATACGAAGGGGCACGTACGTGAATCGTATTTGCAAAAATAGCGGCGGTCACTTTGGACGTCCGTCGTAAATTCAATTGATCGAATGGTACATATTTTATGGCGAATTTTACGACATTCGGGATATTTCGTCGATCTCAAATTTTTATATGGATTTCCAGCGTTAGTTCGGCAAGTCTGACCGATACGAGATGTTACCACTGGGGAGTGGCTTACTACTGAATTCCCCAGACGAAAAATCGTACTTCGTGAGATTATTTGTTTCGATCTTTAATACATAAAAACAGATATTTTTTTATTCAAGAAATATTCATGATTAATCAATAAAACAATCATTTTGAACAGTTGCAAAAGTTAATATTAATGTGT
The DNA here is from genome assembly GCA_958009045.1 of Oxytorus armatus. Lineage (NCBI taxonomy): Eukaryota > Metazoa > Arthropoda > Insecta > Hymenoptera > Ichneumonidae > Oxytorus > Oxytorus armatus. The sequence continues at coordinate 11,104,191 of OY253754.1, read as the reverse complement.
GTAAAAAAATGATATTCGAGAGATTTTATAATAATCTATGTTCAAGACTTAATTTTATAATAAATCTTAACTCACTAGGGTGAAATTAATTGCTTATATCAAATGAGTTTTTTTTGTTTGCGATTTAACGTTATTTTGACAATATGACTCAGAAGATAGTTCGAAATATATCTTTCTAAGATTCCAGGTGAGGTATACAAAAAAAAAGGCTCAATTATAGGAACACATTATTTATTTTCGTTTTCACGTTCTTTTTTAAATATTATAAATTATTCAAGGACATGTCGACGAACACTTGACTCAAAGTCTCTTGTTACATGTCCTTCAGGCTTGTAGACAAATAAATATATCCACTTTTATGAAGGATAAAAGATATATATAGCGTTATAATAATATGTATCGGGGTACACTGTGTTTTTTTTGGTTTGATATCGGTTTTCAGCGGTGAGCTTATCACGAGATGGTTTCTCAATTTTAATAAAATATCGCGGCAACACAGAAGATTCTTCGCGACGTTGAGTCCGCTTCCCTTTACCATCGTGTACACGCAGTAAAAATGTTATATTTTATCGAATATTGTAGAATCTCTATAGGGAATATTCTTCAAAATATTTCGTCGTACAACATTGAGAGATAATTGTGACTGAAAAATATAACAAAATACAATCTCGTAATCTTACTACTGTAATAAAGCTGTAGAGTTTGTATGTTTGTTCGAACGCGCTATTCTCAGGAAATACTGATCCGATTTGGAAAATTCTTTTTCCATTAGATAGTCCGTTTATTCAGGAAGGCTCTAGGCTATATAACTTCATGCTCTGACCGTAATCTTATTATTTTACTACTATATTTATACTCTACTATAATAAAGCCTGACAGTTTGTATGTTTAAACGCGCTAATCACAGGAAATTCTTATGCAATTTGAAAAATTCTTTTTCCATTAGATATCTCATTTATTCAGGAAGGCTTTACGCTATATAACTTTATGCTATGACCCTAAGAAGCGACGACGGCATGTTGAATCCGGAGACAGAAATTAAATGCGGGCGAAACCGCGGGGCACAACTCATTAAAAAATATACAGTGACAAAAAATTGTACTAATGTTTAAAAAAATACAACAGTATCGTCAGCATTTTATCAATTTAACGCTAAAGGCTGTCTCATTTATTATAAATCCACAAGTACTAAAACAATTTGTAACATTAACAATGATTAATTTGTAAAAATTTCGATAAATGACAATTTAGAAAATTCTTATTATCGCCGATCGTTAATTAAAATGAATTATTTTAGGAAAATAATTAGTAATGAAATAAAATAAAATAATCCAAATGACGATTATACGTAATATTAAGTTGTGAATGAGAAATTATGTTGAATCTCATGCACCGAGGCAATCTTCCATATTTAATATATAGTTGTACGTGTATAAACGAGCAATAAATCGATAATGCAACCCCGTGATACAATATAGAAAATGGTCGGGAAGCTGAAGGGTTTTTCCAGCTTTTTCAGCGTCGATATCGTGACGCCATAACACGATGCATCTGTTGCATTACCGCAAAGTTCACCATAACGCTCCGACATTGTTCGTTTTCACGGAAAACATCGATAAGAAATATCTATAAGCCAGATTTTCCTCCCGGTTCTCACCTATTTTTTTTTCACCAAGTTGATTTCTTTCCTTTTCACGAATTTACGTCATTTTCCCTTTTTAACCCTTCATCCTTTTTCCCGTTTTTCCGAAATAACACTTTTCCTCCACTTTTCGACGCAATTTTTTCACATTCTCATTTATCAAAGTAAATTATTTCCTTTGTTCAGGGAATAATTCACTTTGTTTCATTTATATATATATAGTAGATTCTCTTCTCATTTTTTTTTCTTAACTACATTTTTCCCACATTGTTTTTCCTTCCTTTTTACGAAGTTACGTCATTTTCCCTTTTAACCAAAGGAAAACACTTTTTCTCCTTTTTTTTTCGATGCAATTTTTTCACTCCCTTTTTTTTCACATTTCTCGTATCAATTTCATAAAACGTGCAACTTTACTCATCATTAGGGGCAGGAGAGGAGGAACGGGAAAGAGGAAGAAAAGCTTTTCGACTCGAGAATAAAGTGAGATTAAGGAGAAAGAAAAATACAGCATATAAGTATTACATCCCTTATACGTAACGTTTATTTCTAGCCCCTCACCCCAGAAAAGCAGCTGTCACTCGTGTACGACCCTTGGCTCGTTCTCGCGTTAGCAACGATCCTGTAGGCCGCAACGTAAATGAAACGCGTTTATAAAGCTGTTGCCCATTAGAGCCACGGTAATCCGACGCCTAATTCGTCACATCGATTCACGTCACCCACCAGTTACTATATATATACAATACCGTCGAGAATTTAATGAGTCCATGCGTACAGATGTATGGGTCATTTCACACGAAGTTAAATGATTTTTTGGTCGTGAGAATTTTTCGAAGTTGTCAAGTACTCGAACTTCGTGAATTCTTTCGCTTATTTTTTGCCATTATTTTCTCGTACATGGGATATTCCAGGAAATATCGACGAAATAATTTTCTAATTGAAAAATTATTTTCCACAGAAGATTAACAATTTTATCGGAATATTCTAATTTTTCACATTCAAGGGCTCGCACACCCCCGGCGCCCGCTGAAAACCGAGTAAATTTGAAAAATTGTTATAAAGGTTATATGGTGAAAAAAAAATTAAATTGTTGATTTCACATTTTTTATTAACGTTTCAACTATAAGAAAAAAAATTTGTTTAATTTTTTTTTTCTATATTAACATTATTTTTTACGGGTATAAATGGACTACTGACGAAAACCATGGCGGCCCCTTGTCGACATCATAACTTCACCAAAAATTATCCAATCTTGCAAAAATAAAGAAGAATCTAGTAAAATAATATAGTAATAATAGTTTGACAGAGGGAATGTTTTTTTTTTCAAAAATAAATAAATTACAGTATTTCAAACTTTAGTGTGCAGTTTAAAAAAAAATTAGTACTTAATAATTTATAAAAAATGTTCCAACCGAAAAATTAAATAAAGCTCTCATCAGTCTATAGCGAAAATAATTATCAAGATGTAAAAGAAAAAAAAAGTTAAGAAATATTAGAAATTGACTGAGTTATCGTGCCGACACTGTCTAAAATCATAGTTTCGAGAAAAACGAGTTTAAGGGGGGAAATAGGATTAGGACAGCGTTTTCTCAATGATTTTCATGCATTTTTTTATAGTATAAAAAATGAATATAATTTATTGAAACTTTGAGAATATTTTATACATATATTTAAGTATATGCTATAAAATTTTTGAAGAATTTCCTTGAAAAACACCGAAGATATTAGCGCCCCCATATTGCAGGCCACAATCAGACTCAGCATTTTGCGTACATTCTGGAAGCCGCAATTTTCATCTGAAATCAAACGAGGTTGGAATTTACTGTTATTATATGTTTCTCTTCTATATGAACCTAAATGCTATCAAAAAAATAGAAAACTGAATTTTGTACAGGGGTCAAAACAAAAAAGCATGATTTTTTGCCATTATTTACTATTTTATTTGCAAAAAAAAATTATTTTAAATACTGATAATATTCCGATTTTAGGTTCATATAGAGCGCAATACTATGAAGAAAGTAACTGCCAATTTTCAAAACGGTTGGTTGAAAATTTTTCAAACTAGCGTGTACGCAAGTTCAAAAAAAGTCGTTTTCAGAAAAACGCGTTTGAAAAAATAGCAAAATGCTGAGTCTGATTGTGACCTGCAATATGGGATCGCTAATATCTTCGGTGGTTTTCAAGGAAATTCTTCAAAAATTTTATAGTATATACTTAAATATATGTATAAAATATTCTTAAAGTTTCAATAAATTATATTCATTTTTTTATACTATAAAAAAATTCATGAACATCATTGAGAAAACGCTGTCCTAACCCTATTTCCCCCCTTAATGGCTCATAACAATAGAACGAGTCGGAATTTTCATTAAAAATTTTGGGAACATATTTTTCAATAGTTTTACTAACAATTTATGAAATAAAAAAAAATCGATTTTTTGAACCGTCTAACCCTATTTCCCCCCTTAAAATGTCTGGTAAGTACAACGTGAACCGGATGTCCGGTCACATTTATTGCTATAACTTGGTAACGGAGTGGAATTTTCTTAATAGTTTTTTTTTATTCTTAAAAGTATAGAGAATAAAAATCTGTAAAAAAAAATCGACTGTTTGAAAATTTCAGGGATATGTGAGCCCTTAATAAGTTTTTTAAATGTTTTTTTTTACAATTCACATTTTTCATTCTTCTCCCGTGGCGGAATAATAAAAAATATGAAATAGTAAACATTTTAGAGTAAAATACGTGTCAGTATTAATTCGTGAGGATAACTAATAACGATAAAAATTTGAAAAATGATACAAAGTAATTGTTTATCGTTGCTGTACAACGTGTTGATTGGGGAAAAAAAAGAAATTTTTAAACAAATGGTCCAGGACCATTAGGAAACTATGGATTTCACGCGAAATGCCCCGTATACATGTGTCTCCGAAAGTACATTTTGGTTGGCCCACCAGAGGCAAACGAATATCTGATAATCTGTCGTTAAAAGTTCATTTCAATCCGTCCAATATATAGTATATACATCTCGTGCACGAAATGAAAGCGTGTTTCGGTCGAATTGCTCTCACCGCACGTAGAAAGCTCGCGCGGTGATCGAAATCGGATTTGCGGATGGATGACAGGATTTTCCCTGAAAATCGAATATCCTCTTTGGCGGTACGTTCTCTCGGAAGGGAGTTTTTTTTTTTCATTCACCGACGGTTTATTCGTCGAACGAAAACGAAACAAGGCACCTAGGAGAGCGGGAAGAGTGAGACAATGTCAGCTTCACGAAAAAAAATAGAATACAATTACAATGACGACGATTCTAGTCGATTGCACGAATTTTCCTGCTTCATTCGCTTCTCTGTGTTCACGAATGTTCTTCAAAGACTCTGTTATTTCAAACGATCCCTTTTAAAAAGACTAATTTCACTGATATAATTACAATTAAGGAATTCATCATAATAGTTAATAAAAGTATTACGTTAATAATAAATATTTATTTTAGAAAAACAACCTTTCATATTAGAAATTTAAAAATTGCTTCCTTGCAGTTTTCATGTTTTGCAGCTTTTACAAAACGTTTATTAATCCTTCGAAGTTTGAACGTTAAATCTATGAATTTATCGATTTATCAAGAAAAAACTAATTATATTTTCGGTCAATTCTCATTAAAAGTCCAATTACTGACATCTCTTTATCAGTCGTAATTATCGAATATACTTTTTTCACTTTCACACGAGAGAGATCTCATTATATTTTCAACCCTCCATCTCCCTCTCGCTCTCTCTTCCGTTTGTTCAAAAAGGAGGACTCATAAGTCTCAATTTTCCCTAGTAACGTACGCTATTTTTATTTCAAACGATCCCTTTTAGAAGATTAATTTCACTGACATAATTACAATTAAGGAATTCATCATAGTAGTTAATAAAAGTATTACGTTAATAATAAATATTTATTTTAGAAAAACAACCTTCCAAATTGGAAATTTAAAAATTGCTTCCTCGCAATTTTCCCGTTTTCCAGTTTTTGAAAGACTTTTATTAATATTTCGAAGTTGGAACGTTAAGTGTATGAATTTATCGATTTATCAAGAAAAAACTAATTATATTTTCGGTCAATTCTCGTTAAAAGTCCAATTACTGGCATCTCTTTATCAGTCCGTAATTATCGAATTTACTTTTTTTACTTTCACACGAGAGACATCTCATTGTATTTTCATCCCTCCATCCCCCTCTCGTTCTCTCTTGCGTATGTTCAAAAGGGAGAACTCGTAAGTCTCAATTTTACATAGGAACGTACGCTATATACCTGTCGAAAATATGTATACGAGGGAGAGTGAGAGAGAAGGGGCGGAGGAGAGAGGGAGAAAGAAGTTGATGGTGTGCGAGTTGAAGAGGTTGGAAAATGACGTTGATTATTCCACCACGCTCCATTCCAACCAGTTAACTAAATGCAACAACGAAGCTGAGGGCTTATATAGCAAAAGCGCGAGAAGCAGAAATTTCGAGTTATACTCCGGCCCCTTACCCTCGCCAAGTTTCTGCGAAATAACTGCCTTGAATTGCTTGGGTTTTCCTCGTGAATTCATCCTCTCCATCTTGCTTCCATCCCCCATCAAAATAGCAATGTCTCCAGGGAAATCGTTATTACGCGTCGTTTTCCGCGTCGTCATTTTACACAACGAGAGACGAGCGTTTGTTAGCGTATTTTTGAATTTAACAAAATGAAAAATAAATAAATAAGTATAAATGGCCTGTAATCTTACTACTATAATAAAGCTGGAAAGTTCGTATGTTCGGATGTACGGATGTTCGTATGTTCGGATTTCTGGATGTTCGGATGTTCGGATGTTCGGATGTTCGGATGTTCGGATGTTCGGATGTTCGGATGTTCGGATGTTCGGATGTTCGGATGTTCGGATGTTCGGATGTTCGGATGTTCGGATGTTCGGATGTTCGGATGTTCGATGTTCGATGTTCGGGTGTTCGGATGATCGGATGTTCAGATGTTCGGATGTTCGGATGTTCGGATGTTCGAATGTTCGGATGTTCAGATGTTCGGATGTTCGCATGTTCGCATATTCGCATGTTCGCATGTTCGCATGTTCGCATGTTCGCATGTTCGCATGTTCGCATGTTCGCATGTTCGCATGTTCGTATGTTTGTATATTTGTATATTTGAAAGTTTGTATGTTTGTATGTTTGAAAGTTTGTATGTTTGTGTGTTTGTTCGAACGCGCTAATCTCAGGAAATACTTATCCGATTTGAAAAATTCTTTTTACATTAGATAGCCCGTTTATTCAAGAAGGGTTTACGTCACATAACTTTATACTATGTCCCTAAGGAGTGACGGTAGCACGTTGAATCGGGGGACGGAAATTTAACGGAGGTGAAACCGCACGGCGCAACTCGTATTTGATATTTATTAAAAATGGCTGTAACATTGGCGTCCCGATGAATTTCGTCCACTCCACATTATGCTCATTTTCAAATCTCACAATATTAAAAAAACAAAACTCGTTTTTTTTCGTAATTTTTCAGACTCTGACACGACAAAGACCGCGCGAGAGATCGGTAACGGGTCCGGAGTCACGTAGTTTTCCACCGAGCGTGATAGCGTCGATATCACAGACGGAAGATGCCCCGACGAGCGACGCCGCTGTTGTCGTCGAGGACGAGGTCGAGGAGGAAGCTTTCTTTCTGAGGCCACTTCCTCCACCTGTGCCACCACCAGCTCCACCGCCACCACCCACAACCGCTGGGGTTGCCGCAACAGCAACCCCAGCTACGTCACAGCAACTTCAGGTTGACAAAGTCGAAGCTCCGGAGAATGAGGAAACGGAAAACACTTCCGGGGCAACGGCCCGTAACGATACAAGCCTTGGTACCGAACGTGATCTTGCCGAAGAACTCGTGAGGTAATTTTCGATAAAAAAAAATGTTTAATTCTAGTTATTTTTTTCTAAATTTTCTATTTATTTCATTCATTTTCTTTCAACGATTGATTTCTATTTTCCTATTTGTTTGTTTTCGTTAAAAAATATGTAAGACGTTATTTCGAGAAAATAAACAATTTTCCCTCAGCGTTCGGTGTTATCGATTTTTTTTTGTCGTTCTGGACCCGATAACATAACGAAGATTGAAGAAAAAAAGTGGGAAAAAAATGTATAAAATGAAAATAAAGTCAAGCGGATATGCAACGTTTCAAGTACCGCGGCAAACGTGTCCGTCGTAGTTCGTTTCATGAATAATGATGAATAATATGAATAGTAACGACGATGAAATATAACGACGAGAGAAAAAAAGAACAGCACGGTCGAATATTCCGTCTTCGTAAACGAGAGAGAGAGAGAGGCAGAGAAAAACGGAGCAAGCGCGAACGAAATGACTGACAATGAGGAAAAAAAACGTATAGTCCAGTAAGAATCGAAGTACGCTTTGAAAAAAAAAATTAAATGATCATGAAAATGGTGCCCTTATCATGTCTTTATCACTTGCACAAAATGTGCTATATTAAGAAAGAAAAAAATCGTTTCGTTTCTCATTTCCGCTTCCTTCATTTCCTCGTTCTTCTGTTCTCCCGCTGATAACCAATTTCTTTCGGTAGATTCACCCCTCGCAAGGAAGAAAGAACGTCGGTGGACGGACAACAAGTTAGAAGACCACGAGCCATTACGAGGGACCATTATACCTCGAGGTAAAATTTGAGAATAAAAAAAAATTCAAGATCCAATTAATTTTAACATTCCAATTATTTTTCTTCAATTGAACCATCCGCTTTTGAGCTTTATTCGTTGATATAAAAAAAACAAATAAACATTCGCTAATTCCAAGCGTACCAAAAATATGGACGAAAAGTTACATTTATTATTTGCAAATTTGACAAATAACGAATTAGTGGACTTTCTCACAATTGCCAAAAATCCAATAATCAAAGATCCAACGACAATTATGATTTCTTTGTTGTTACTCGTTAAGGGATGCCACGCCATCTGAGTCAATTTATCGAAAGAAAAAAAATGGAAAATGTTTCCAAACGAATATTCAGATCCGAGTCGAAAAAAAATTGCACAACATTTTTTTTTCCAAAATAACACAAGCATTAAAAAATAAATAAAACACCCCTTATAATTTTTTTTCAAGTTACCAAACTGAATTTTTTTCACACTATCGGAGAACATTTCGGACGAACTTTTTTTTGGTAATGAAAACAAATAATGAAAACAGAACAGATTTTTTTTTGCGTTCTTTCGATCGTGAAACCACAACCCCTCGATTAATTGCGAGTATATCCGGAGGACTTCGTCGTATATAATTTGCCGGAAGATAATGCGATTATGAAAAGTCACGAATAGGATATTAGAGTATAATGAAGCGTCTTGTACTGAGTACGGAAGGGTTTACAGAACAACGAGTTGGCGCAGGTCGCGACAACACGATGGAAGATCGATCTGTGACCCGACAACAACAGGATCACAACAGGAGGCCGGTGTCATTCTACGACGTGAATTGTCCGGTGGTACGAGAATATCACCGAGCACCATCGATCGTGTATTCGACAACAGTAATCGACGTCAGTACGGAATGGGAATAGTCGGACGAGTTTTCGGGTAATTATATAAACAACGAAGTATCGATAATCGATAAGATTTATCGACGATTTATTTAGAGGTATACGAGGTCTGTTCAAAAAGTATCGCGAATTTTGAATTTCCGCGGGCTACGTATATTCGATTTTCGATTTTCTTGTGGCGTTAGGTTGGTACTCATGTCCCTCACCTATGCTGAAAAAATCGGCCATTTTGAATGTTAAGTTAATTGTTGACAGCGGTTTTGATTAGACGTGTTTTGCCTTGTCTTCGATTTTTGCTTATTCCAAAAAATGGATCAAAGAATCTGTATCAAATTTTGTGTGAAAAATAAAATTAAGTGCGCGGACGCATTCCGAATGTTGACTGTGGCATATGGTGAAGCTACCTTGGACCAAAGCAACGTTTATCGGTGGTACAAAATGTTCTCAGAGGGCCGAAAAGATGCGAACAACGAAATGCGTTCCGGACGCCCGAGCACGTCAACAACAGACGAAAACATTGATGGAGTGAAGAAAATAATATTGGCCAATCGTCGAATCACCGTTAAAGAAGTTGCTGAGGAACTATACATACCGATTGGCTCGTGCTATTCGATTTTTACCAATGATTTGGGCATGAGACGGGTCGCCGCGAAATTCGTGCCGAAATTGCTCAATTTCGAAGAAAAACAGTGTCGCGTTAACATTGCCAAGGAGCCGTTGGACTCGGTCCGCGACGACCCAAATTTGCTCCAGGGGGTCATAACTGGTGACGAATCATGGGTTTATGGTTATGACGTGGAAACCAAAGCTCAATCATCGCAATGGAAGCTGCTTTTTTGGAATAGGCAAAAATCGAAGACAAGCCAAAACACGTCTAACCAAAACAGCTGTCAACAATTAACTAAACATTCAAAATGACCGATTTTTTCAGCATAAGTGAGGGACACGAGTACCAACCTAACGCCACAAAAAAATCGAAAATCGAATATACGTAGCCCGCGGAAATTCAAAATTTGCGATACTTTTTTAACAGACCTCGTATATGCCAACCCTTGATGAACGATGAAATCTGCTCTTTTTTTTCCAACGCCATTTCTGGGACGATGAATAAAGATAAATAATTAGTTTTTTATTTCCTTGAGTTTCACTAAAGTGTTCTCTATCAAAAGCAGCAAACGAAATTTTGAAAATAAATTTTGTTTAATATTTATCTGAAAAAAAATAAAACGTTGGGTATTATTGATGAGTAAAATATTTTTTATACATTATTTGAGATTTTCTATTAAGATTCTGCTTCCTACATAATCCAGAGAATCCTGATGAACACCTTTATGCTAATTTCTATTGAAATCGTAGGGGTTGTTTTTAAGATATACCGTTTCGAAATATTTCTGCCCATTTTACATTGCAATTTTATGGATCTTTCGAAACTTATTCATAAAATTGGGTTTAAAGTCCTGGTAAAAGATGCGGCCATCGAGAAAATAGAAGAAAAAAATGATTGTTTGGAAATTTTTAAGATTGAGTCAACCCCTCATATCTATTTAAATCACATTTGCCTTTTTCGGTTGAACGCTGTGACAAGTTTTGATGAGTTTGACGGAGCCCTTTTCTCTTATAAAAATTGTACGCGTGTGTAAAGTTGCAATATGCTGAAGCATGGAAATCCTTTTGAACAACCTCGACGAACTTTAACGTTGTTCTCGTCGTCGGTCGTAATTACGATGACGCCATTCTACGTAGCAGTACCGTACAATGTGTCGCGTAAGGATATTATATATGGGAAATTTCACGTCGTGTCGAATGATTATTTGACAGGATATATTTTTGAAAAAAACAAGGGATGAAAAAGTAAAGACTTCCAAAATATTTTTCACCCTGATTTCTTTTGATTTTGCCTTTTTTTCATGCGTTGGTTAAAAATGATCCTCACTTCAAGTAAACGAACGAAAGAATTTTTGTGAGATTGATTTTGATTTTATGAAAAAAATAATAATAATAATAGCCAAGGTAAAAAAAGGAGTCATCCAAAAAAGAATGTTTTCATGGACAACACGTCCATGAAAAAATATGTACGGTCCACACAAATGAAGTTAGAGCTATACGATAAAATATGAAAAAAAAAAACAAACAAAATATCACAATCTCATCACGGTAATTCCTCCATGATTTTAGGAGATCATTCAGAAAGAGCGTCGCTCACAAGCCCGACGTTAGGAAACAATTGGACGACATCGAGGATCACAGACCATATTTTACCTACTGGATAACAACGGTTCAGGTTTTCATACTCATAATATCACTCGCCTGTTACGGTTTCGGACCTGTTGGAATCGATCTCAATCGTCGATCGGGACTGGTAAGAACGAACAATACGATATTCACGAATGTTTGTTTGTTTATATAACCAGCGCGATATTAAATTTGAAAATAAGAAAATTAAACAAGAATTAAGCATAGGAAAAGGGGTTAAGGGTAGATAAAGAATTGAGGATAGGAATCGGATTGAGGGTTAAATTTAGGGGGAAATGATAATTTCCTGTTAAATCCACCCTGTAAAACGTGAGAAAAAAAATAATAAACATTAAAAAAAAAGAACAGTAGTAATAACAATCACAAAAACGATATATCGAGAAAATCGTTTGTATAAATTGATAGGCACGACCTATAAAATCAATGCAATGGAGTATTATTCAGAATCAGAATTTTTACGACTTTTTCGTACTATCATCCCCATCTGCGAGCGTTATATAACTTTGGAGTGTGGCCGAGTAACGTATATATAGGGGCAATAATTTTGGGTATTCACGAAGCTTCATGTTTATTCGCGTGCACATTTTACTATCGACTACAATTTACGAACAGATGCATTTCGTTCTGCATATATATATAAATTCATACATACAAAATCGTATGGGTGTACATTTGGGTACGTGTGTTCGTTTATATATCGTGCTCGCATCATCGGATACGCACAAGTGTCGGGGAAAAAAAAAAAAACGACTGTCGATAAAAACGAGTAATAACAAACGAGAGCAAAAAATCTCGCTGATAAAAAGAGTAAACTTTTTTTTTTCTCCTTCTTCAAACGTTTAAGGACTCGCATATCCCGGCGCACTGAAAACCGAGTAAATTTGAAAAATTATTATATAGGTTATATGGTGAAAAAAAAATGAAATTGTTGATTTCACATTTTTTTTTAACTTTTCAACTGTAAGAAAAGAAATTTGTTAATCTTTTTTTTATATTAACATTATTTTTTACGGGTATAAATGGACTACTGATAAAAACCATGGCGCCTCCTTGTCGATATCATAACTTCACCAAAAATTCTCCAATCTGCAAAAATAAAAAAGAATCACTGAAATAATGTAGTAGTAATAGTCTGACGGAGGGAATTTTTATTTTTGTTCAAAAATAAAGAAATTACAGTATTTCAAACTTTGGTATGCAATTTTTTTTTAAATCGTGTTTAATAATTTATAAAAAAATTGTCCAACGAAAAATTTTAAAAAACCTCTCGTCAGACTATAGAGAAAATAATTATCAAGATTGAGAAAAAAAAAGTTAGAAAATATTAAGAATTGACTGAGTTGAAAAATTATTATAAAGCATATTAACTAATATGGTAATAATAATATTAGCATATTATTATATACTGAAAACAAAATTGAATTGTTGATTTCACATTTTTTATTAATTTTTCGATTGTAAGAAAAAAAATTAAAAAATCTTTTTTTTTATATTAACATTATTTTTTACGGGTATAAATGGACTACTAATGAAAACCATGGCGCCTCCTTGTCGACATCATAACTTTACCAAAAATTATCCAATGTGCAAAAATAAAAAAGAATCTACTAAAATAATGTAGCATTAATAGTCTGACGGAGGGAATTTTTATTTTTGTTCAAAAATAAAGAAATTACAGTATTTCAAACTTTAGTATGCAATTAAAAAAAAAAACGTGTTTAATAATTTATAAAAAATTGCCCAACGAAAAATTTTAAAAAACCTCTCGTCAGACTATAGAGAAAATAATTATCAACATTGAAAAAAAAAAAGTCAAAAAATATTAAGAATTGACTGAGTTGAAAAATTATTATAAAGCATATTAACTAATACGCTAATTAGCATATTATTATATGCTGAAAACAAAATTTAATTGTTGATTTCACATTTTTTATTAACTTTTCAATTGTAAGAAAAAAAATTAAAAAATCTTTTTTTTTTATATTAACATTATTTTTGACGGGTATAAATGAACTACTGATGAAAACCATGGCGCCTCCTTGTCGACATCATAACTTTACCAAAAATTATCCAATCTGCAAAAAAAAAAGAATCTACTAAAATAATGTAGTATTAATAGTCTGACGGAGGGAATTTTTATTTTTGTTCAAAAATAAAGAAATTACAGTATTTCAAACTTTAGTATGCAATTTAAAAAAAAATCGTGTTTAATAATTTATAAAAAATTGTCCAACGAAAAATTCTAAAAAACCTCTCGTCAGACTATAGAGAAAATAATTATCAAGATTGAAAAAAAAAAAGTCAAAAAATATTAAGAATTGACTGAGTTGAAAAATTATTATAAAGCATATTAACTAATATGCTAATTAGCATATTATTATATGCTGAAAACAAAATTTAATTGTTGATTTCACATTTTTTATTAACTTTTCAATTGTAAGAAAAAAAATTATAAAATCTTTTTTTTTTATATTAACATTATTTTTGACGGGTATAAATGAACTACTGATGAAAACCATGGCGCCTCCTTGTCGACATCATAACTTGACCAAAAATTATCCAATCTGCAAAAATAAAAAAGAATCTACTAAAATAATGTAGTATTAATAGTCTGACGGAGGGAATTTTTATTTTTGTTCAAAAATAAAGAAATTACAGTATTTCAAACTTTAGTATGCAATTTTTAAATAAAAATTAGTGTTTAATAATTTATAAAAAATTGTCCAACGAAAAATTTAAAAAAACTTCTCGTCAGACTATAGAGAAAATAATTATCAAGATTGGAAAAAAAAAAGAAGTTAAACAATATTAAGAATTGACTGAGTTATCGTGCTGACACTGTCTAAAAACATAGTTACGCGAAAAAACGCATTTAAATAACGTTAATATTAAAAAGGAAAATTTGTTAATTTTTTTTCTTATAGTTGAAAAGTTAATAAAAAATGTGAAACCAACAATTCAATTCTTTTTTCACCACATGACCTTTATAATAATTTTTCAAATTTACTCGATTTTCAACGCGCGCAGGGCTATCTGAGCCTTTAAGGGTAATTATGATTCAACGAACTAGTCAATTTGAAAACAAAAACATAAACCGACAGAATGAGGCGTGACCCGAGCTGCAGAATATAAAGGAGCTTTTCTCATTGATAAAATTTCTCTCGTTAAATCTGAGCATTATAGGAAGAAATTATAAATTTCCGAAGTTAATCATTCAGCACGACGCGTTTGCCGTTTTGATAAGAAATTTTTCGTCTCGTCTCAGGTTCTCGTAACGAGTTTGTCACTGCAACAAGTGGATTACGACGAGCCGGCAAATTTTTGGCTTGGTCCAAGAGCCGCCGATCTCATTCATCTCGGGGCAAAATTTGCACCGTGCATGCGTCGCGACTTCAAGATATTGAACGAGATCGATGTTTGGCGGGAGCGTGAAAGGGACACCGCGTGCTGCATAAGAAACGACGATTCGGGCTGCGTTCAATCCAGCAAGGCCGACTGTTCAGTGAGTTGTTAACAATTTTCATGTTTCCTTTTGTAAAATTCCACTGAATAATAATAATAATAATAAACAATAATTCGATTAGCTAATTTGTGAATTTTATTATAATATAACTTTATCACTTACCCCTTCTTCACTTTGCGAACCAACTGGTCCGTGGACTGAGATCGACTGTCACGGTAAATGAACCCTTAAACCACCAATAATCGTCTCGAATCCATTCGCTTTTTGTTAGCGATAATTATTCTTTTTTTTTTCACAACGTTCGATGACAATGTGCGCTATTATTTTGAAAGTAATGGTTTTTTGTTCATTGTAAAAAATTATTATTTCATAATATTATGATCTGCGGAATACCATAAAAAATTTGACAAAAGTTTCGTCGAATGCATGTCACATATAGAAAATGTTGCATTTTATTCATTTAGCTTTAGTAGATTAGTGCATAAAACATTCATTGATTTTAAACTATAACATTTTTGTACCTCACAAAGTTCATCTGATTCAAATATTGTTTAAACCCCAAACAAAAATGCACTTCACTCTTAATTTACGAGATTTCAAACTTCAGTACTCAATGTTCTATTCACAGTTGGTAGTTTAGCACGATTCAGCCTTGGTAGAAAAATGTAGATAGATAAATTTATTTCCATAAAGGGTTTCCTTTGTCCATTCCGCCAGCTCGTCGCCCGTTCTCCCCCCCCCCCCCCCCTCCATATGTCCACGCTTTGGACCCATTCTCTCCTTATCCCCTTCCTCGCCTCGACGCAGCTCCATAGATGTTCTAGGCTCTCTTCTTTCGTTTTGCAAGTTCCACAAACCCAGCTGGCAAAGCCTTTTTCCCCCACTTTCCCCACGTTTCCCAACCGTACGCTGGCCCATTGTTCCCTCAGGTCTCCCCTCACTTCCTCAGGGTCCCAGTACTCCGCCCTCCCGGGCTGTGCCTTGATTTCCCGGTACATTTCGCAGAACGTTGATCAGTCCATTTTGACTCAGTCCCCTTGTGTGTCCTGTTCCGTTTTCCTGACGATTCTTTCCTCAAGGATTTTTTCTCTTATTTTATTATGCTTTCCTCGTGTCCTCCCTCCCAGATAAGGTTCCAGACTCTCCCTTCCCCTACTTCCTTCATTGCTTCCTCCAGCTCCTTCCCCCATCTCGATGGCGAGCCATTTTTTATTCCTCTGACCTCCTCTCTTAGGCAGATTTTAGGCCATCTGTTGTCCTTCATTCGCAGGATCTGCACCAGGTAGTTCCCTGCCCTCCTTCTCGTTTCGATTTGAATGCTTTGCCTCCCCGCCTCCATTTGTACCATTTTACCTTGGTAGAAAAATGTATTTTTCCAGTCTGAAATGCTACACGTATTTTTAACACGATGAATAAAATAAAAATCTCTAGAACACGATATCAACGTGGAAAAAATGGGGACCCGGTGACAGTGGTCCGGGTGGACGGATAAGCGGCTCCGTCTGCGGACTCGATCCGAAGTTCTGTGACGCTCCCGCTAGTGTCGCTCCGTACGAGTGGCCCGATGACATCACCAAGTGGCCTATATGCCGTAAAACTAATCCGTACAGTCAAAGATTCAGGTGATAATGAAAACATGGAATAAAAATTCAATAGAATATATAAGATTACTCATTCTTTAGTCGATTAAATCAATTATTAATTATTTAATCGATTATTAATCAATTACCGACTGTTTTGTTAATTGGTAATTAACGATTGATTGTTTAATCGATTCTGCAGTTAATTCATTATTTCATTAATTGTTAATTACTCACTGATCATCTGATAGATTTTTAATTTATTTTTACTAATTCTTATTATTTGCAGAAGCAACAACGGGCATGATCAAGGTAACAACAACTTTCCCGTTGGTCGTTACAAGGACAAAATGGCGGAGCACATGGTCTGCGAAGTGATTGGCCATCCTTGCTGCATCGGTATTCACGGAATGTGCCGAATAACAACCAAGGAGTACTGTGACTTTGTTCATGGTTATTTTCACGAGGAAGCCTCGCTCTGCTCTCAGGTTGAGTGTCTTCATGACGTTTGCGGCATGATACCGTTTCTTCATCCAGAATGGCCCGATCAGTTTTACCGATTGTTCACAACAACCTTTCTTCACGCCGGGTAAGTTAACATTTTGTATTTCTCATTGCAACATGGATTTGAAATTTATTTCGAGACTTTTGTGTTTAGATCATTTCATGGACAATTGCTGTGAGATAAAAACAAACTATTTTACGTGTTAATTGATTAATTAAATATATAATACTAAAATATTGGTATTTAATTGGTTAATTATTATTCAATAATTGTTGTGAACCAGTGAAACATTTTGTTGACTCTTTTATATATTATCTCAATTAATACGAATCTTGTTTGTTACAATAAATTTTGCTTAAATCACAAAAATTTATTCTGCACCCCCTAATTCAATTGATAACGTGTATATTTTCCAGCATTCTTCATCTCGCGATCACCCTTCTCGTTCAGTACTTTCTAATGCGCGATCTTGAGAAACTCACCGGATCACTCAGAATAGCACTCATATATTTCGTTGGAGCACTGGCCGGTAATCTCGCAAGTGCGATATTCATTCCGCATCGAGCTGAGGTAAATATAACTCCAAAAAATCTTATTAATCTTAAAAGATCTTCACTCCTTAAGGGATTCCCTAAAGAGGGAATTTCAAACCTCGAAAAAAAGTCGAATCATTTGAAACCATAAAAACACATAACCGCAAAGTTAAATGTAGAGTCAGTTTGACCCCTAATGATCACGGAGGGTTGAAATCTTTATTTTTTTTGCTTATTACAACAAAAATAACGAAAAAGCTTTTTTTTATGCATCAGATCATCTGCAATTCGAAATAAGTTGATAAAAATAGAAAAAAAGCCATTTTTACAATCGTATTGAGCTTACGAGTGAACATGGGGTAAAATGTAATAGTGAGGAAAACAATAATAATGTTCAACTTCTATAATTACTTCATCGACTCCATTGTACCAACAAAATTATAATCCACGACCTAATACAAAATGAAAAGTTTCAAAATTTCCAACCATCCTCCATTTCATCGCAATTTCTCTGCATTTATATCGTACAAAATGACAAAAAAAAATGTAAAATTCTTCGTTTAAACAAAATCTGTTTTTTTTCCTCCCTCTCTCACGACAGGTCGGACCGGCCGGTGCGCATTTCGCTCTGCTCGCAACATTGGTCGTGGAGGTGCTGAACTGTTGGCCAATGTTGAAATATCCAAGGAGGGCACTCTCAAAATTAATAATAATACTCGTCGGACTATTGTTGCTCGGTCTATTGCCGTGGGTCGACAATTACGCTCATCTCTTTGGTTTTATATTCGGTTTTCTCGCCTCTTACGCCCTAATGCCGTTCATATCATTCGGTAATTACGATCGTCGTCGTAAAATTTTACTCATATGGATATGTCTCGTACTAATAATCGGCCTTTTCGCTCTTTTACTCGCGCTATTCTACAACGTTCCGGTTTACGAGTGTGAAATCTGCAAGCTGTTCAATTGCATACCGTTCACCAATGATTTTTGCGCCTCGCAAAATATTAATTTCAAAAAGGAAGAGCCCGTATGACACACGGGGCCGCGGTTACAAGTCGAGCGTCGAGTACCGTTCGGCCCCCAAATACACGCTCGTCAACGTAACGCACAGATAATTAATTTGACATTCGTGAAATATGAATTTTACGCAACGACAAACGTTCTAGCGTATCTCGCCATTACGATTTCGTGGACTATTAAAAAGTAAAGGAAAAACAAACAAACGAAGAAACAGACAAAAAAGATGGAAAAAAAGTGTCAATCGTTAAACGACAGGGACGACGATTGAAAAAAAAAAATTATCCTTCCAGAAAAAAAAAACGAAAAAAAAAACCCTTCGGAATTTACGATTTTCCCTGTTTTTTCATTCGAGAATCGGATAAATTTTCTCGATTAAACAAAAAAAAACGACAAAAAATCCTTAAAAGAGTGCGCCGAAAGATAATGAAAAAAAAATTTGCGTGCACAATCCGACGAATAGTGAAATAAAAGAAATGTACAGTAAAGGAGAAAAAACCAAAAACGAAAAATCATCCCCCGAGGGTACTCTACTGCCATTTGAAGAGACGAAAAAAGAACAAAAAAATGATAAAGAACGAGAGAGAGAGAGAAAAGAAAAAAACAACAAACATTAATTCGCGCTTGTTCATCGAGCATGGATAATTGTAATGCCTTAAATAAAAATAAAAAAAAACGAAAAAAAAAAAACAAAAAAAGAAAACAAAAAGACGAAACAAAATGTATATGTATAAAAAAAATGAAAGACGGAAAAGTAAGATCGACGTAAAACGACGAAGATTTTAAACCGGAAATTGTGACGATCGCGACGATCGTTGTGAACTCGTTTTTTCTTTTGGTTTTGAGGATGAACAAAGAAAATTATTCAAAAATAATAATAATACGAATGTGTAAATAAATTTAGGCTCGTATGAATTTACGTGATCACGTGATTCACAAAAATATACACACACACACACAAACACATATATATGGACTCTCGGATAATATCGTCGATTCTGTGAACCCGTTCGTGCGACCACGGTGAATGTTGTCTTATGTAAATTGTAGGGTTATGTAAAATTTTTCGTTTTTTCTCTCTTTTTCTTTTCTTTTTTTTTACTCGCTATTTCTCAAGCGAGTGTGTGATGGCGTGTCTCACGACTCGATGTACATTACTGATTATTCGTCGAATAATTTGTACGATTCCGCGCGACGTAAATAAAACGGAAAATTCGAAAATGTTATATATATATAAATAAATTATTATAAATTAATATAAATGATAAACGAAAGAACGAAAAATTGTACATATATTAAACGTGACACTCTCATTGTGTATTTATTCAGTCGTATACGTTAAGAACGAAAAAAAAACAACAACAAAAAAAACAAAAACAAAGTTATCGGTCTGCAGGACGGAAAAGAAAAATCATTTAAGAATGAAAATCGTGCTGGGACATTCGTGAAAAGGAGGTGAAAAAGAAGGAAAAGCGAAAGAAAAGAAAAAAAGCGTCGAATAAAAGAAAAAAAGTGTCGAATAAAAGGAAAAAAGCGTCGAATAAAAGAAAAATTGAATCAAAGTGAGACGACGAAAAAATAATGGTGAATTGCAAATAAATTTTTTATAAACAAAAGTGTGAACGACGAGTGTAGCGTTAAAATTATTTAAAAAAACAAGACTCTAAGATCGAGTGATAACATTTTGTAAATAAAAAAATAAACACACGCACACACACACACAGAGACACAGTGAGATGAGAAAAAGTGGAGGAGAAAGTAGGTGCGAAGAGTTCGAACTCTTTCGGTAAAAAAAAAGACGCCATTTTCTTTGGAAGATCGGCGATGAAAAAAGTAACAACAAATTCAATGTGTATCTTGTTTGTTAATTAGCGAAAAATACAACGTCGAATCCAGACTCGCGAGAAATTTAACAAAAGTTTCACCAACCCCACGACAAGTCGCGCGGTTTCTTGATTATGAAAAAGAATCAAGAGTCACCGAAATGGGAAAAAAACAGTACTGAAAAATAAAAAACGAATTTTTAAGGTAGCTCTCGTATTGTTACTAAAGTAAGGTGTTTTTTTTTATGTATTAATTTCATTTTCGGAAAACAGACTGCTCGAAAGCAAACAGATTTTCCAGAACGACTTTTGTTTTCGTTAGTAAAAAATAAAAATAAAAAGATCAATCAATATGTTATATGATTGAAGTTACTAACGTTCTGGAAAAAATAAATTGTGGTTAATTAGAGAAAACTTACTCGTTAAATGAACGGAGGCATGAATTCGTACAAAAATCTCATGATTTCGTCGTTAAAGGCTCAAGAGGCGATAAAATAAAGCTCTGGCTCATTGATGTTGAGAAAAAAATCGTTTCACGGATTCTAAGCACGGGTCCTGTTTTTTTTTTTCGAGGACACTGATAGGAATTGAGGAATAAGTTTTCTCTAGTTAAACACATTTAGTTTTTTTCGCCAGGACGTTCGTAACTTCAACAACATAATATTGTATATTGCAGTCTGATTTAATTTGTTTCGTACATTTTTTTTGCTACGATTGAATTAACTTAATAAATTAACATTTTTTTTAATCGTCAATGGCCCTTTTCCCTTATCAAGATTTTGATAAATTTTCTACTGCCAATTTTTCTTTAAAAAAAAACAATGTTTTTTTTATTTCCTTAACTCGATTATTGCTCAACATTTTTTTTTAAATCTTTCCAAGCCAAAGTATGAATTTTTATCGATACTACGAGAACTACCTTGAGCGACGAAAATGGAGAAAAATAAATAAATAAACAGGGAGAAAAAAAAACAAATGTGCCACGAAACGGAAGTCCGGTTGAAACATAGCGTTAAATAATATTTAAATTGCGTGTCCTTTGAGATTTAAAAAAAAAACAAGAAATATCGACAAAATAGCGTAAACATTTTTCTTTTCTTTTCGTTGGCATTTATTTTTGATTTTTTTTACTTCAGTTTTTCACGATCAACCGATGAAAGTAATTGTTACGATAAAAGAAAAAAACGGAGAACAAAAAAGAATGGTGGAAAATTTACGTAATTGCTACGAGACTGAGAGTTCGAATTTAAAAAAAAACCATTTCTCGTAGGAAAAAAGGAACAAAAAAATTCTTAATCGTTTCAGAAAAGTAAAGATCAGCCCTTTCGCGGAAATACAAAAAAAGTAAAAATGATTATCCGAATGATAAAACTAGTTGTTCATTGTCCAGTCGAATATTTAATTAATTAATTCCATTAATATTTCAAATGTCAATCTCCTTGCCGGAAAATCGAATGCATTTAAGGGTTCTTGATCTTGAAAAGAAAAAAAAAATTGTCAAGTACATAAACGCAAATTTTCCAGTTTCTAAAAATAATTTCTAAAAAACTACTCCAACACATGAGATATGCGTACGATTTTTTTTTTCCTACGAGTCGACACTCGAACTTAGCAATTGTCGAAGAAATGAAGTAAAAAAAAAAGCGTGAATTATCGTTACGTGTAGTGGCGAGAATTTTGAAACGACAAAAAAAAAGCAAAAAAAAAGCGAGAAAAAATAATCGGATACCATTTCCGTACCGAACACGACGCGGTGGAATGTTCATTTTTTCCCGAGTATCGAGAGGGTGATAATAAAAACTATTGATGATGTAAAAAACACGAGACGAAATTTGGTAAAATCGTAATTTCTCTTCAAGAAATAAAAATTTTCCATTTGTCGCACCTTCGGTGCCGCGAATCAAATCGTCGAATTACCCATGACAAAGAAATAGAACTAAAACGTGCTCTCCGACGAATATTCGACAATGAATTTGTTCCAAATGAAATAGTAAAAAAAAAAAGAGAACTTCGTCAAAAAAATCTCGACAAAGAATGAGGAACACGGTGTGAATAATTGTCCGGATCGAATCTGTAAATAAATCGTATGCGTCGAAAGAAAGAAAGAGCAAAAAAAACATGGACCAACGTTGAATCTATAATAGAGAAACAGAAGAAAAAAAAAGGTAAATAAAATAACTTAAAGCAAAATAAAGAAGCAAATATGCGTCGCGTTGGACTTGCAACGTTCGTAAAAATGAAAGAAATGAAAAAAAAAAAAAAAGAAAAGATCTCCGAATGATTCTCGCATCGCAATCGACAAGCTCGGTCACCATAGATAGGACTTTAAGTAAAGGTACAATTAAACCTAAAATAATAATAATAGTTATAAAATTAAATATAATATTAATATTAACGATTAATTACGATAATTCGATTGATTTCAAAATGGCAAATGAGATTATTGAAGTGTCCAACCTGCCAAAGTTGTCATTTGAGCTGGGGGAAAAAACGGAGCGTATAAATAAATGCAAAAATACAATTGGCGAGATTCGTGGAAAATTTTTAATCAGAGCAATTCTCTTGCCGCGAGATCTGGAAGGAGGACGTGTGCGAAAAGAAAAAAAACAACAACAACAACAAAAAAGAAACAAAAATCCTTTCAGCTTGATAGTATTTTTTAAGATACATTCCACCGTGGTCGCGCGGTGTTATTTTTCTGTATCCCTGTATCTATATTGCGAATTATCGTGTAAGTTGAAATTTCAATGACGACGAAAGAAATAAATAAAAAAAAAAAGACAAAAAGAATTGAAGAAAAGAAGAGAGAGGGAGAAAAAAATTCATGAGAGAGAATTAGAATGATAAGACGAGAGACAAAAACAAACAAAACAAACAAACAACAACAACAAAAAAGGAGAGAAAGCCATACGATAAAATTCGACACTTTCGTTTCAATCTAGTTATTATTATATCAACGATAAGGATCTTCGACTATGATTATATATATAATACAGTAATGAACCATGATGATATATTGTACTTGTCGCTGTTATACATATACATATAAAAAAACACAACAACAACAAATATATATATATATATATATATATATATACATACATATATTATGTATATATATCAGACATATATAATATATTAATTTATTAATAATAAAGAAAACATAAAAAAAAATACAAATTTTACGTAATTTTTAGAAAAAACGGAGCCCTTACGCCGAGAGTTCATTGTCTGTCCGTCCCTCTGTCGGTTTGTCGAATGCCTCTAACTCCTGAACAATTTGACTTATCGAATTGAAATTTGGCATGTAGCTAGAGTGAGATGTTCCAAAAATCGGCAACCAGTCATTGTTGGATAAATATTTTTTTCGACAATTCGGAAGAGCCAAAATGTGTAAACTCAAAAAAAAAGTGTTTTTTTCTTGGCGCGTCGGATATCGGGCTTGAAAGGGTTTACTTTATGTTCGTTCTTCAATCCCCGCTTAATTTCGAAACGACTGCATCGAAAATTCTGAAATAATTCTGAGGTATGAGAGCACTTGGGAAGTTCAGATGAAAATTGCAGTGATGTCAACATTTCCATTGGTTTTTTAATATATATGAGATATAATAAAATAATAAGGATGCTAATCCGACTTCTTAGCGAACATTGCTCCGAATATTTTTGACATTCCGCAGCCTCTCGAGGTGTTCGTCCTTTCAAGCTTTTTCGCCTCCTTGAAGACTCTCCATTCGTCACGAATTTTACAGTTTTTCGGACCCCACTCGACGTTTGGCTTGAAACTCTAAAATGTTAAAAGTAATTATCATAATGAAGAATCGTTAAAGGGATGCTGAATTTTTTTTTTTTCACCAAAATTGTGCATATCGAAAATTTGTCACTGTTGACATTTTTCGGGGGTAGTAGACTTAGTAGAAGTTTTGGATTTAGAGATTGGAAAATTAATAAAACTCAAAACTTCCACTAAGTTTACTTCATCCATTATTTACCTCGAACAAGGATTTTTCTCGTTTTCGAACTGTCTCGACGATCATTAATATTGGAAACGGGGCAATTCCTATCGCTAGAAGAGTCCAGCCGGCAGCTGAAAGTGAAAATAGAGAGAAAAAACGAAAATTTGAAATGGAAAAGCATAAAAAGGTGATTTCGGAAAATTGAAGAAAAAAAATCACATACCATTGGCAACGAGTGGATAATACTCATCGTTATAAGTTAGAGGCTTTAGGGTCACCAAAAAATACGTGAGTATTACAAAAAGCATTAAGGGTGTTAGACAACCCCAACAATAACGCCAATACTTTGATGGTCTTTGTCCAACCATGAATTCAATGTCATCCAAAAAATTGTCGATCCCTTGTAAAAAGAATACGATTAAAATGAAAAATTATTTAATTTTACTTCCATTAATAGATATTTCGTATCTCTGTTAAAAAGTTTGAGAATTTCATAAATACCATAGATCCAAGAGATCGCTATAACTTCGAAGGAAGCGAGAAATACGATGATGAAAGTTCCACCGAAATAATCGACGAGATTCAAAATGTATTGGCCTCCCTATGAACATTCATAAAATCTGTTATTTTTTCTTTGATTAATTGAAAAATGTTATTGAACAATCATTTTTTTAATGACATAATTAAAACGTAAAGAAAAGTAAAATTTTTGTTTGTAAATAATTAGTATTATTCTTTGTACTAATCGTAAGAATAATTATGAACAATTATTATTCTATAACGAATATTAATATTTTTACTTTATATTTAATACTTTCCCTAACTCAATCATTCGAAATTCGATTGTTCCGAGTTCATTAATATAATAAGATTCAGCAAAGATGCAGTAAAAAAAAATAATGGTAATTCTTCAAAAATAAAAATTTCAAACTACCCGCTTATACGATATTTGTTAATCTTCACAACAATTAATGACTTACGGGGGTGCAATAAACAATCCCAACGAGAAAACCAATTGTCGATACACCGAGAGCAATTTTCCATTGTCGAATTGTTGGAAATTGATCGGCAATAACACTGATCACAACACTGGAGAATGCAACCGCCGAACCAACGCCAAGTACAAATAGCATAAGGAAAAATAGTACAGCAAAAATTTGCGGCATAAAATTGAATTTTGCTAGCGCCTCGGGATACGATATAAATGCTAGACCGGTACCGGAACGAACAACGGTACTGATATCGTCGCTGCCAATTTCGTGAGCAAGATTACCGAGTATCCCGAAGATCGTTGTACCGGCAATTAAGCTCGTACAGAGATCGAGGGTCGTGACGATTATGCAATCTCTGTGAAAAGTCCAAAAAAACAAATTACAATTCTCACAAACAATAAATATTAAAAAAGTAATTTTGTTAATGATTAACAGTTTTGAATTATTAAGAGCTCACATACTCCTGCGCGCGCTGAAAACCGAGTAAATTTGACAAATTATTATAAAGGTTATATGGTGAAAAAAAAATTAAATTATTGATTTCACATTTTTTCATTAACGTTTCAACGATAAGAAATTTTTTTATTTTTTATATTAACATTATTTAAACGCGTTTTTCTTGAAACTCTGTTTTTAGACAATGTCAGCACGATAACTCAGTCAATTTTTTATATTTTTTAACTTTTTTTATTAAATCTTGAAAATTATTTTCTCTATAGTCTGACGAGATGTTTTTTTAATTTATTGGTTGGACAATTTTCTATGAATTATTAAACACTATTTTTTTTTGAAATTGCATACTAAAGTTTGAAATGCTGTAAGTTCTTTATTTTTTAAAAGAAAAAAAAATTCCCTCCGTTAGACTATTACTACTACATTATTTTATTTGATTCTTTTTTATTTTTGCAGATTGGACAATTTTTTATGAAGTTATGATGTCGACAAGGAGGCGCCATGATTTTCATCAGTCGTCAATTTATACCCGTGAAAAATAATGTTAATATTTAAAAAATAAAGTTAAAAATTTTTTTACTTATAGTTGAAAGGTTAATAAAACATGTGAAATCAACAATTTAATGATTTTTTCACGACATAACCTTCATAATAATTTTTTCAAATTTACTCGGTTTTCAGCGCGCGCAGTGATCTGTGAGCCCTTAAGCAAAATTCTAAGAATCATCATTATTTTTTTTTCAAAATTTCGTATAATAATTATTTACATGAATTTTATTTTTTTATACCTTGCTACGTTATGATTGAAATTGTTGTAAGACGAGTACATCGTCACGCCACCGAAACAAACACCGAGTGAAAAAAATGCTTGTGTTACAGCGGCGTACCACACGCTTGGATCGAGAATTTTCTTCCAATCTGGTTTGTAGAGAAATATTATACCGTCAACGGCGCCATCGAGGGTTACAGCACGTATGAGAAGACAAATCATGATAATGTATGGAAATAATGCCAGAAAATAGGATGCCTTTCCGGTACTTTTGACACCTCGTGAAACTACGATATAGACGCTAATCCAACTGCCCAATAGACAGAGTACAAGCTTCCAGGATGGTACACCAATACCATTATCTATTCCCTCCTCGTTCAGCACAACTTTACTGCAAATATAAAAGAAAAAAAAATACATCAATATATAAAAATCAGTTTTTTAATTAAACAATAACTCTAGAATTAAAGGTCATGAAAAACATTTGTTTATTTTGTGAAAAAAAAATCGTCACGACAATCCCAAATGAGAGACTCATCGAAATGTTTTTCTGGTCGTCTTAAAAAATATTTAGATCGATTTATAAAAAATTCTAAGAAGGACATCGATTTTTCAAATATTTGTTTTATTTCGAAAAAAAAATTTCACCCCCTGCTACATTTTTGTAGGTTCGGTTCTGATCATTTATTTACATGATCGTAAAGAACATTTCTAACTGTCGTACGTACGGAATCTACAATACAATTTTTTGTTTTCGTCTAATTAAAAAAGATCGTAAAACCACCTCAAAAAAAAGCATCTTGTCCAAAGCCATTAATTAATTATTCGTTTGCTGACGACTTAATCATCCCAGTTTAATACACTTGTAACATAATACACATTTAATATCAACGAATTTGTGGAATTGTATTAAATAAATAATTTGAATTACATTTTTTTTAAATATTTGAAACGAATTTTTTTTTTACGACCATACCGGAAATAAAGCTCTGCTGAACTAGAACGGGTAGCGTTAATGATACTCATTGTAGACTCTCTTCCGGCTGTCGTAGCGTCGACGCAAATCTCGCCCCATTCCTCAGAGCAAGATGTCCATGGCAAGGATGAATTAAAACTCGCTATTAGATAATAGAGGGTGAGTGCCATTAAAGAACAGTAATAAGTTACTACGGAAAATACAGCGACCGTCACACCATATCCGATACCTGCGAGATAAAAATTATTATTATTTCTTACTACTATAATAAAGCTGGAGAGTTTGTTTGTAAGTTTGTATGTTTGTTCGAACGCGCTAATCTCAGGAAATACTAATCCGATTTGGAAAATTCTTTTTGCATTAGATAGCCCATTTATTGAGGAAGGCTTTACGCTATATAACTTCATATTACGACCCTAATCTTACTTTTTACTTATACTATAACAAAGCTGGAGAATTGTTTGTATGTTTATATGATTGTATGTTTGTTCGAACGCGCTAATCTCAAGAAACACTAATCGAATTTGGAAAATTCTTTTTGCATTAGATAGATCATTTGTTGAGGAAGGCTTTACGCCATATAACTTTATGCTACGACCCTAATCTTACTTTTTACTTATACTATAATAAAGCTGGAAAGTTTGTTCCTATGTTTGTAGGATTATATGTTTGTTCGAACGCGTTACTCTCAGGAAATACTATTTCAATTTGGAAAATTCTTTTTGCATTAGATAGCCTATTTATTCAGGCTTTATGCTATATGACTTTATGCTGCGACCCTAATCTTACTATTTACTTATACTATAATAAAGCTGGAGAGTTTGTTTGTATGATTGTATGTTTGTTCGAACGCGCTAATCTCAGGAAATACTAATCCGATTTGAAAAATTCTTTTAGCATTACATAGCCTGTTCATTCAGAAAGGCTTCACGCTATATAACTTTATGCTATGACCCTAATCTTACTTTTTACTCATACTATAATAAAGCTAGAGAGTTTGTTGCCATGTTTGGATGACTGTATGTATGTTTGAACCCGCTAATCTCAAGAAATCCTGATCCGATTTGGAAAATTCTTTTTGCATTAGATAGCCCATTTATTCAGAAAAGCTTTACGTTATATAACTTTATATTACGACCCTGATTTCACTTTTTATTTATACTAGAATAAAGCTGGAGAGTTTGTTTGTATGTTTGTATGTTTGTTCGAACGCGCTAATCTCAGGAAATACTAATCCAATTTGGAAAATTCTTTTTGCATCAGATAGCTCATTTATTGAGGAAGGCTTTACGCTATATAACTTTATGCTACGACCCTAATCTTACTTTTACTTATACTATAATGAAGCTGGACAGTTTGTTTCTATGTTTGTATGATTGTATGTATGTTCGAACGCGTTACTCTCAGGAAATACTATTCCAATTTGGAAAATTCTTTTTACATTAGATAGCCTATTTATTCAGGAAGGCTTTATGCTATATAACTTTATGCTGCGACCCTAATCTTACTTTTTACTTACAATATAATGAACCTGGAGAGTATGTTTGATGATTGTATGTTTGTTCGAACGTGCTAATCTCAGGAAATGCTAATCCGATTTGGACAATTCTTTTAGCATTACATAGCCTGTTTATTCCAAAAGGCTTTACGCTATATAACTTTATGCTATGACTCTAATCTTACTTTTTACTCATACTATAATAAAGCTAGAGAGTTTGTGTCTATGTTTGTATGATTGTATGTTTGTTTGAACGCGCTAATCTCAAGAAATCCTAATCCGATTTGGAAACTTCTTTTACCGTTAGATAGTCCGTTTATTCAGCAAGGCTTTATGCTATATAACTTTGTGCTGTAACCCTAAGAAGCAGCGGTGACGGGTTGAATAGGGGGACGGAAATTTAACGCGGGTGAAACCGCGAGGCACAGCTCATTATTAATATTATTATTATTACAAGTTTGCAAGTTGAAGAATCGTTTTTTTACGTGGCATGATATTTACAACGTATTATACTATTTTCCACTACATACTAACTAATTACATACAAGTAATAAATCATTCGTGACACGTCAATTAAAAGTTCAACATGTTTCGCTCATGACAAGCTCAAAATAACTTGACTCGAAATTTGCATAACCCAGCCATTGTAAATTTGTTTACCGTATAGGAACGTACGTATTAAATTTTCCGAACAGTGCCTGAATTATTTATGTGTCAGTAGGTTATAATAAAAACCTGGTAACTATTCAAACTACATACAGAATGTTTATTATGTTGAAAAAAAAAGTCTGACCTCTGAAAGGCGGTGAGACCGACCATATTTCGACGCAAGATCGACTCGTGAATTGTCCAAGTACCATTTCCATGTAATAAAATGGTTTTCCAATGATGAACAGTACAACGAGATACGGTATGAGAAAAGCTCCGCCGCCATTTTCGTAAGCGGTATTTGGAAATCTCCAAACGTTGCCGAGACCAACGGAAAACGCTATGCACGACATCAAAAATTCAAGACCGTTTCCCCACTGATCACGAGCCCCTGATGAATCTTCGTCCTTTACGTCAGTGACATTTGTCTGATAATAGAAAAAAATAAATACAAATTTGTATCATCGGTTATCAATTTTTGTTGACATTTCATTTCTTATTAATTCAATAAAATTATTTATTAATCGAATCCAATGAAATTAATAATTAATTAAATTCAACTAATTAAATACTTAATTGGAATATCTAATTTTTTCTTTTGCTTTTTTGTACCTCCACTGGAACATCCTCGCTGTCCGATGTCTTTCTCGTCATCGAGATCATAAAGACTCCAGGCACTCCATCGATGTTGGAACTTATCGAATTCTGCGAATAATAAAAAGAAATTAATTTGTTTTTTGCCACTTGTTTTTGTTCCTCATTATGTTTTTTTTTTTTTTTAATGCTCCTAACCATTTTCAATTTGTTCACTTTTCACTATGAAAAATCGTTCAACGATGATGTTTCGTACGATGAATTGATGAAATAGTTCGAACTTTGCATTTCGATAATCGAAGCGTCCGACTCGGTGAAAACGTTTCGTTCAATCTCTATGGAACAAAGTCACGTGTTCTCGTGCAGTGGTGCAATTTTCATAATTTCACAATACAAAGAGCTCGAAGACACACCATTCGGCAGTAAGCCATTGGTAATTTACGGTTGAAACTTATTTTTTTCCCATCCCTTTCTATTTGAATTTTTTTTCGCGATTTTCCGTTTCTCAATAACAACAAAACTTTTCGATTATATTATTTTTTGTAATTATAAAATGTTTTTTTATATTTTTTTTCAATTTATCGATTTAATATTATACACTTCATTTTTATTTTCTTCCATTTGGTAAATCATTTTTGCGTTCCGAAGGATTTTATTTTATTTTTTAGTTCAACAATCGCTGCACGTAGATAATATGGTATTTTCACTGCCAAGTCATTGTCAATTTTTGTTTGTTTTCAATTTGACATTAAAAAATCTAAATCTTCCTCTTTTAAGATTTTGCAAAAAATTAACATTGTTATCGAGTATCACGTCCGTACGATTCGAGGGAGTTTCACAGACTGAGTGTGAACGCGTATAATCGCTAATCTATATACGAAAACGTACGAATGAATTGCAACACATATGATTTTGTTGCTGGAGTGCATGCACGCTTATTCGTGGTGGTGAATTTTTCTTTAACGTAGAAAACACCTCGTCGACCGTGCCAGCTATTACAAGGCTGGTTTTTTTTCTTTCTTTTTTTTTGTAAGAAAAATTTACTTGAAATTCACATGAATTCGATATGGTTGAGCGTGACAAGCTTCTACACTATGGTCGCCGTTTTTTTATTTTTTTGCATCCACATGACAGATCGATTTGAATTACACGTTGTGTTATCCGAGATCTTCGAGGACATTCGTGATCGTGGAGAGTACTAATTTTTCCGCATACTTATGAACATATTGATTTTTTTTGTCTGCTAAAAGTAAATATAAAACTGTTTTTTTTTTGTATTTTCTGCAATTTTACGAAAATTCTTTGAGCTTTCGACAAAAAATTTCTCTCAAAACGTAGCAGGTGTGCAATAAAAAATTATTTTCTCGTTACCCCGAACGGAGTAACACATCGTTGAGGGGAGAAATAGGGTTAGGACAGCGTTTTCTCAATGATTTTCATGAATTTTTTTATAGTATAAAAAATGAATATAATTTATTGAAACTTTGAGAATATTTTGTACATATATTTAAGTATATACTATAAAATTTTTGAAGAATTTTCATGAAAAACACCGGGGATATTAGCGACCCCATATTGCAGGTCACAATCAGACTCAGCATTTTGCGTACATTCTGGAAGCCGCAATTTTCATCTGAAATCAAACGAGCTTGGAATTTAATTTTATTATATGTCTCTCTGCTATATGAACCTAAATGCTATCAGAAAAATAGAAAATTGAATTTTTTACAGAAGTCGTTTTCAGAAAAACACGTTTGAAAACATAGTACCAAGAAAAACAAAGTCAAGGCAGTCATAAATTTTCTTCGGTATTTTTCAAGGAAATTCTTCAAAAATTTTATAGTATATACTTAAATATATGTATAAAGTATTCTCAAAGTTTCAATAAATTATATTCATTTTTTATACTATAAAAAAATTCATGAAAACCATTCAGAAAACGCTGTCCTAACCATATTTCCTCCCTTAATCGCTTATAACAATAGAACGAGTCGGAATTTTCATTTTAAAGTTTGGGAACATATTTTTCAATAGGTTTACTAACAATTTATAAAATAAAAAAAAATCGATTTTTTGAACCGTCTAACCCTATTTTCTCCCTTGAGGCGGTCATCCCGTGTGAAGGCTCTTTTTTTACGCTATATTTGGGAATTTTTTTTGGCGAACTGAATAAAGATAAAATTGCGAAATTTTTACCACATATTTATTTACATTTTCAGCACACTTTGAAATTTGTTCAGCCCGATATCGTCGCTCATTGCTGAGGTACGCTGCAACTTAGCCACTCATTTTCAAAAAACGGTTTTCACGATTGCGGGCGTTCTGCTTGTCTGAAACAAAAAAATCAAATGGCATTTTAATCTGTGAAGTTTTAACTAGTCTCGGAACTAGGATTATCGAAAAATATTGAAAAGTTTTTTTTTGTCATGCTGAAGAAGTCGTGAAAAAAAGGCTAAATTGACGATAAGAATTCAACAAGTTGGGAAAAATTAATTTATCAAGATTTTTTAATAATCCTAGTTCCAAGACTAGTTAAAACTTCACAGATTGTAATGCCGTTTGATTTTTTTTTGTTTCAGATAAACAGAACGCCCGCAATCGTGGTAACCGAAAAAAACATGATTTTTTGCAAATGAGTTGCTAAGTTGCCGTGCAACTCTGGAATGAGCGACGATATCGGGCTGAACAAATTCTAAAGTATTCTCCAAATGTGAATAAATATGTGGTAAAAATTTCGCCGTTGCATCTTTATTCAGTCCGCCAAAAAGAAAATTCCCAAAAAAAGCGTAAAAAAAGAGCCTTCACACGAGATGACGGCCTTAAACACAAATTCGAATAAAATTAATTTAATTATTCGTTTGTCGAGAGACGACACGAGAGGTACATACTTACAATCTCGAACGCTTCGTCGTATCGCGTTAAATCCCTGAAATAACAGAATGAGAATGCGAAGAAAATGGTGAAAGTGGTAAAATTGAGGATTTCGTCGTGGCTTTAATACATTTACGATCAACAATACGCTCGACGCTTCAGACAAAGTATAATCAGATTTTTATTTATTTATTTTCCAACACCGACGATAAACTCAAACGTGGTAATTATAAAAATTGGCAACGAAAAAAACTCAGTAAATGTGTGAGGAGGAAATGTTCGTCATCACGAGTTGATTTTTTTTTTTGCTCGCACAAATACCGGAAACAGGAGGTGTCGACGAACAAAAAAAAACCATATATTTCATTGTTTTTCTCACGTCATTATACGAAACGAGATGATCAGCTGTGATTGTGCCTAGAAATAAAGGCAAGTCGAAAAATAAAATGCCGATTTTACTTTTAACCATTTTTTTTGTCTCTGTGTGTGTTTCCACGGAAACTCCACTGGAAATAAAAGCGTGCAATTATTCGCAAAGATGTCGTAATCGTTTGGGGCACGATCACGACGTAATAAATGGCCTCCAATGGTGAGAATTTCTTACGACAGGCAAATTGAACGACTAACGATTTACGATTTTCTAACAACAGTTTTATGTAATTCCCATGAATTAGGTAGCTGATTAATCGCATTCGTAATTGAGGGGGGAAATAGGATTAGGACAGCGTTTTCTCAATGATTTTCATGAATTTTTTTATAGTATAAAAAATGAATATAATTTATTGAAACTTTGAGAATATTTTATACATATATTTAAGTATATACTATAAAATATTAGCGACCCCATATTGCAGGTCACAATCAAACTCAGCATTTTGCGTACATTCTGGAAGCCGCAATTTTCATCTGAAATCAAACGAGGTTGGAATTTACTTTTATCATATGTCTCTCTTCTATATGAACCTAAATGCTATCAAAAAATAAAAAATTGAATTTTTTACAGGGGTCAAAACAAAAAAGCATGATTTTTTGCCATTTTTTACAATTTTATTTGCAAAAAAAAAATTATTTTAAATAATGATAATATTCCGATTTTAGGTTCATATAGAGCGCAATACTATGAAGAAAGTAACTGCCAATTTTCAAAACGATTGGTCGAAAACTTTTCAAACTAGCGTGTACGCAAGTTCAAAAAAAGTCGTTTTCAGAAAAGCGCGTTTGAAAAAATAGTACCAAGAAAAACAAGCAATATGGGGTCGCTAATATTTTATAGTACATACTTAAATATATGTATAAACATTTTATAATATATACTTAAATATATGTATAAAATATTTTCAAAGTTTCAATAGATTATATTTATTTTTTATACTATAAAAAAATTCATGAAAATCATTGAGAAAACGCTGTCCTAACCCTATTTCGGAATTTTCATTTAAAATTTTGGGAACATATTTTCCAATAGTTTTACTAACAATTTATGAAATTAAAAAAAAATCGATTTTTTTAACCGTGTAACCCTATTTCCCCCTTTAATTCAACGTTAATGAATTCGTGGTGGAGTTTAATTTATGAAATTTCGATTTTTTTTTAAATATAAAACTACATTGTACACAGCCACTAAGAATGAATAAGAGAAATATCAGTGAGAAGTTAGAATTATCCAAAGTACAATTCCTTGAGTCCTCAAAGACCACCTTTGTAGTTTGATTTCTTAACAGTGACAAATTCCTCCCATTCCATTCGTATCTTGGCGTTTCTCGGTCCCCAATTTTTCGATGGAGCAAAAACATCGGTAATTATCTAAAAAAAAAGTTATGTTTACTCTATTGACATTCGTGATCTTGAGGACTTTTACGAATTAAATTTCAATGATTGTTCAAACCATGGAAAAAAAAATGTGTAGCAACATTCTTCCGAAATAATGGTTAACGATTATCGATTGAATTATTTCTAAAATGACTTCACAATGATTTTGTTGATTAAATGAACGTGATAAAATTTGACGTGGGTGTGATACCTTAGCGATGGAAAATGTTCGTTTTTTCCATATTCTAGCCACGAACCAACCGACTATTTGCAATAAACCAACAGCCAAAAATGTCCATCCGATCACTGTGAAATAATACGAAAAAAAATCCCTTTATGTCGATCATTGATATTGAAAAGTCTCTAAAAATTGAAAAAAAAACAACAATTAATATCATTCACCGTAAGCGTAAATTGGAAATGCCATTCCGTCGTAAGTCGGTGGCTCGTAAGTGGCTATCTTGTAGACGAGAACAACAATCATAAAAAGTGGTGTGACAATGGACCAGCAGACTCTCCAGTAGAGTCCTGGACGTGTATTTAACATAAACTCAATGTCATTCAAAAAATTATTAAGTCCATAGATCCAGAATACAGTTATTATCTGTAGGAGAGCGACTATTATCGCGAGAAATGTCCCACCGTAATAATCCATTAAGGTGACGAACCATTGGCCACCCTGAAGACAGA
This sequence comes from Oxytorus armatus, assembly GCA_958009045.1. Classification (NCBI taxonomy): domain Eukaryota; kingdom Metazoa; phylum Arthropoda; class Insecta; order Hymenoptera; family Ichneumonidae; genus Oxytorus; species Oxytorus armatus. The sequence continues at coordinate 11,068,566 of OY253754.1, read as the reverse complement.
AAATTAACTTACGAATTATTACGAATTTTTCAAATCGTCTTTTTAATATAAATAATATCAATACTGACGAAGACACAGATTAACAATTTTTGGCAATTATCCACAAACCATTTCTCTCAGTAAATTTCAAGTTAAAAAAAACCCTAAAATCTATCATATTTAAGAGAGAGTGAGAGACAGGACAAGATAATATTTAACATACCGGTGTTACGTAGATAAGTCCAAAGAGACAACCAACGACGCAAAGTACCAGTGCCATTTTCCATTGTTTCGTATTTGGAAAATGATCGCAGAGTATGCTCAAAATACCGGCGCAAAGTGCCATTGCACTGCCCGCACCGAGCACGAACATCATGAAGAAGAACATTACGGCAAAAAGTTGCGGCACTATCGTGAATCTTGATAGTGCATCGGGATAAGAGATAAATGCAAGACCTGTACCACCGCGAACGACGCTCGAGACATCGTCGGTGCCCATTTCGTGCGCCAAATTTCCAAGTATTCCAAAAATCGTACAACCGGCCATTAGACTCGTGAACGTATCCAGAGTCGTAACGATCATTACATCCCTATATTTTTATACGAGGTGAGAAAAATCTTCAGAGATTTTCAGTACGTAAGGGAAAAAAGTTTGATTGACAAAAATAATTGAAAATAATTGAAAATAATTGAAAATAATTGAAAATAATTGAAAATAATTGAAAATAATTGAAAATAATTGAAAATAATTGAAAATAATTGAAAATAATTGAAAATAATTGAAAATAATTGAAAATAATTGAAAATAATTGAAAATAATTGAAAATAATTGAAAATAATTGAAAATAATTGAAAATAATTGAAAATAATTGAAAATAATTGAAAATAATTGAAAATAATTGGAAATAATTACCTGTCAACACGATGTCTGAATTTATTATGAGACGAATAGGTAACAATTGGTCCGAAGCAAACGGCTAGGGAGAAAAAGCACTGTGTTATGGCGGCGTACCAGACCGCTGGTTCCAACAGGGTGTTCCATTTTGGCGTTATGAAAAACAATATTCCATTGATTGCTCCCTCGAGAGTGACAGCTCTCACGAGTAAAACGAACATAATAACGTAGGGAAATAGAGCGAGAAAATAGGCAGCCTTGCCAGTACTTTTAACGCCACGGCAGAGAGTGCCAAAAATCGCTATCCAACTGATCACAAGACAAATCGACAGTTTCCACGATGGCAATCCCAGACCGTTCTCGATCGAGGTAGCTTCGTTCAAGACAATTTTTCTAATTAAAAATTGTTCATTCGTCTCTTAATTTCGTGACAACCGTCAAACGAGTTATTTAACAAGAAAATTTGTTCAATTACGCGAAATTATTCTAACCTAAAGTAAATTTCCGCCGAACTGCTGAAATTTTGCATTCCCGTGATTGTTTGATTGACGGTACTTTCGGCATCGATGCAATTGGTCCATTCGTCGCGACATTTGGACCAAGGAAGAACGCTATCGAAACTGGATACTAAATAGTACACCGTCAGTGCCATCAGCGAACAGTAGTAAGTAACGACGCAGAATGCAATTAACGCTTGACCGTAACCAATTCCTGAAAAATGAATTTATCAGAAATATAAAAAAAACGAATTAAGTAAATAAATAATTTATAAAAGTTCTAATGAATCGTAAATAATTATGAACTATAATTCTAGATAAATTTAACTTGTAACTTTTTTTAGTAAAATTTAAGGAAACAACTTCGGTGCAATCGTTGACTTCAACTACTTGTTTCATTTTATTGTCTAGGATAAATTTATTCTTAATACAATTTGAAGAAAAAAAGAATCTGTTACCTCTCATTGCTCGACACAAGGACCAAGCTCTGCCGCACGATTGTCCTGTAAATTGTCCAAGTGCACCTTCAAAATAGTAAAAAGGTTTTCCGACTAATATAAGGACAATTATGTACGGAATGAGAAATGCACCGCCACCATTCTCGTACGCCGTGAAGGGAAATCTCCAAACATTTCCCAGACCCACCGACGATGCTATGCAAGCCATTAGAAACTCTAGGCCACCGTCCCATTCCAATGTTTCATCCTCGCTCGACGACTAATGACAACAACCATTAGTCCACATGTTTTTCAATGGAAAAAATGATAAATGTTCTTTGTGGAAAAAAAATTTCCATATATTCGTTTCATTATATTTTATGTTTTTTTTTTAATGTTTAAATAGTGAAATCGTCGAAATTCATTTGGAAGATTTATTCACCTGACATTTGACACTTGTTTCATCGACCAGTTCGGAAATCCTGTCACTTTCGAAATCCTCGATGTATCCATCGTTCACACGAGCTCCATCTTTCTGAACAATTGGACACGAACCATTAAAGAATTGACTACTATTCAAAATTAAATTGTCAAATGAAAAATTAAATAAAATTGACCGCCAAATTAAATCATCAAATTATCTTTGTATTATGTTTGTTATTTTTTAAAAATAAACTATTTTGTTAAATAAATCACAATGTTTTTTTCGGGAAATATAGAGAATGTGCTTACATCGAAAAATGTGTAAAATTGAATTTTCTGCGACTCACTTGTATTCCATTTTGTAATTGATCCATGTCCATTGTACCACTGCCTGACTTACTTAGTTTGTCACTTTACAAATTACGGTAAAGCCTGTGCCCTCGTTTGAAGTTGCAAACGAGATGCGGAGGATCTTATCAGCGGCCAGACAATATTATCGTGATCCCTTTTGTGAAACATAGAACGAAGAATTGTTAATGCAGATTGTAAAAGCTTTGACGGATTAAAGAGACACTTGAGGCAAAGTCTCGCGATCTCGTTTTATTGTGTCACGCCGCTGTTGAGCACGAAGTCAAATATTTTGTTCTTCAATTATTTTATTAACAAATATTTCCTGTCAATGTCATAAATATCGATATTCATAAATATTATAACAACCGACTGTTGTAATAATTACGTTAATTACGTGTAATTATAAAATACGTGTAATTTTTTTATTTTACTTACTTTTTATAACGCTTATTGTTGTCTTTGTGTTTGTTCAATAATTGTAAACTTTTACCTGACAATAATAAATAAAATCGTAAAAATTCTAAAACTTATCGTCAACATATGCTACACATTTTTTTTTACTATTAATTATTATTTTGTTTGTTATAATGAGGAATATTAGAACTTAATTATTATAATTAATAAAGAAGATACTACCTAATATTAGTAATACTAATTATTGTACCGATTGTAGTTTATGAAGAGTAACGTATCGCCGACAAGTAATTGTTTATTCGAATAGTTTCCTCGCATGCCGAGCGACGGTTAGCGCATGATCGGATAAAGTATACGTAACACATGATTTTATTGGCAATTTTTAACGCCGTTCGATTTTACCGAGTGTAGCTCAAAGAAGTTACCGCATTGACTCACCCATGGTGCAAAATTCGCAATTGCAAAGATATTTTGCTGATATCTAAAAAATTAATTATAAAGAATTATAAAAAATTATAAAAAATAGTTAATTAATGGTAAAAATTTGGAATTTTGGGGAAATAAAAAAAAATCAAAAGATTTTTATTAAGAATGTTTATTTCCTCGTGGAGAAAGCTTTTCATTCGTGAAAAAAAATTCAAAATCTGTCAAATAGTTCAAAAATTACATTTAAGAAAAAAAAACCCTGTCAAAAATTAAACCATTTTATGCGAAAGACAAAATTACATAAGTCTCATAAAGGAAACTTTGTGAACGGGGAAAGATTACGAAATTCTGATAAAATTTCAATTTGCCTATTTTTCCTTTAATTACCTTTGATTGACTCATTTCAGTGACATAACTATGAACAAGGTAAGTTAGTTATGACATTTCAACATTGCCTTGTCATCCACCTGACTAAGCATTTTTTTTAATACTGCAATATTGCACATTGCATCGTTGGAATTTTCCATCGTTCGCAAAATTATTTACTATGAGCAAGACAATTGTTCAATTTTCATTTCGTCACGTAGAAAAATTCGTTAACAATATTAAAGAATGAGGAAGGAACGTGCAAGTAACATTGGGCATACTTGTTATCCGAACGTAGAGCGTTGAAGATTTCCATTTTACCTCGAATCGAGATCAAACGCTCGAAGGGAATTCATAAGCATGACCGTGAATAAGAAAATAAATAGCGCTGGCGTCAAGTTTTCATTGAATAATTTCCATGACACGTGTACGAGATATAGCGTTTTTCTGCAGCATGTAAATTATCATTTGATATGCCACGATAATTCTCGCCCGACGGCAATTGCTTGTTGAACAGAAACCACATCAGGCATTGTGAAATATCATTGTCATTGAAAAATCCATCAGGTCCTCGGAGACTCCAATTTACATATATTCGTCGACCGTAATGATTCAGGAAATACTCCGATCCATGGGCAAATGATTTTTCGGTCATTAATATATTTAAAAAATATATTAACAACGTCCAAATTGAAATTTAACAAGAAGCTTCTCGTAATGCAGAAAAATGTTAATTTAGTAATATGGAAAAGGGATAAATGAAAATAAAGTTATTATATATTATATATAACGTCTATTTACTTTATTAATTTCATCTATTGTTCGTCAAAACTTAAGATCTATAAAATATGTACATTCAACAATCGATAACGGATACTGCAAATGAAATACTGAAGCGCTGATAAATTTATGGATAAATAATAAAACCTCTCGTTCGTGGACAAAAGTGAACGCGCTGTCGGTGCACGGCTCTGGCGATCAATCACGAATGGGTGACCGTTTAGCCGTGCACTGGCTGGCGCTCTAACAGTCGAACGGGACGATTTTATTGAGTTTCCGATGTAAAAGCCCGAAAGGGATATACGCTGAAACAAAGAGAAGAAAAACCTCTTGTTCTCTTGCAGCGGGGTTGTGTTATCGTTAAAAGGTGTATCAATTAATTCGGCAAAAATATCTCAACCGTATCATATAAAAATAGAATAGAATAAAAAAGTATTTGAAAATTTTCATTTGAATTTCCCGCCATGTCACTCGTACCACAATGCACTCGGGTTGGCGCGCATGCCCATACGAAGAAACATCGTAGAGTCCGATTAACCTCTCGATGGCTCAATGGTAACTTTAGTTCTCGGAAATATCCGTTAAAACAAAGTATAACGAACTTTTGTTAAGCATCGTTGAAGCTACCATCGCTTTTACCCGTACACTATCAACATTAAATAGTTAAAACATCGAGCTGGAAGAGATTCATAAGCATCGAATTTCTTGCGCCGTTTCGTTTCCCCCGTTACCACAAAATGGCCGTTTACCATAGCTCAAAATGGCGCGAGCTTACAACGAGCAAACAACTTTGAAATCGTCCTGAATAAAATAAACGGAATTTTTCTCCTTTTTTCCCTCGTCATTATTCATCAAAGAATTATTGAATCCTGACGTTGAAACCTACATCCATCCGCGCTCTATGTAACCCTTAACAAGATTTCGCAATCTAACGTAAAAAAGTTCGGAACAAGAGTTAAGCATAGCGTTAGAGACATTTCGCGACTCTGGATCATTGACGTCAACGTCTTTTGTCATTATCTTGAGCATAAATGCCGAATGAGTGAACTCGATGTAGGCGTCCTTGAGCAATTGTTCGTTGAATCTTTCGCGCTCGTACGGCGTACAATCACATCCCATTATCGTCAATCTTTCGATGAATTTCTCGTAATAAATATCGATCAATCGTTCGGTCTCCCGACAACCAACGTCCTGATTGACACCGGAACCGAGGAAAAACGTGAGTTCCCGTGTAGGACTTAAAAAGAGATAATTTTGAAAATCAACGAATTTCACGTCGTCGGGCCTGTCGTTCGATGAATCGCTACGAAACATTATATTGTTTATCCAAAAATCGGCGTGTATGATCGTCGACCATGGTTCAACGGGCGGCGCGAACCAACATTCGGTTTTGCTACCAATCTCAAAAGCCTTTAAACATCTCTCGTAATGTTCACCAATAACAGGATCCTCCTTAATATTTTTGTACATCTCCGTCATCGCGTCCTTCCACTCGTCCGGATTTTTCATTTCCAAACATTTCGAGCGCACTTTGAGTATCTCAAAGAAGTCCGATTTTTTCGTTTTCATCGCTATGCCGAGCGAATGAAATCTCGCCATTGCTTCGACCGCCAATTTGACATGATCGAAATCAAGTCCTCCGTGACGATCGCCCGTGTAATAACCGCGCGTCTTGAGATTCTCCATTAATATAATAGCATCGTCGTCGAACGAATCGTTCGACATTAATGACAATCGCGAGCCATAAAAATCGGCGCCAATGTCAAACACATCGTTGATTCCACAATCTTCCTCGAATTTCCGATAAGTCGGCAGTATCGTTTCGTACATAAATCTCTCTTTGTTGAATGTAAACGGGCTGTCGAAAAAGTCACGTTGACGCTGAGTAACCGGTGGTATCTTTGCTATCAAATTAAGCTCCGTTGTGTCGTTCGATGTGTCGTCATTGTTACGAATTTTAGCGTCTACCTTCAGTATCAGACTACCGTAATTTTCGCCGGGTGGTAAAAAATTCGTCGCCGTGTACTCAACGAGAATGATATTTTTGCCGAGCCTCTTGTGAAGCAACGACTCCAATTGTGGTATCATATGCTGCTCCGGAACGCTCGAACAATCTTCAGCCATCTTTAATTGTGCCAAAATCTAAAATCCTCTCAGTCTCGTTAACCGTACGATTAAATGATTTTGTTTTATTATTTATATTATTACAATTGCCGTTAAATTTATGACTATTATCGCTTTAGTTAAAACAATTATTGTCCTTGTATTATTTTTTGATTTATCATTAATTTCCTCTCCGACGTTTTCTCATCGATCTCACAATACCGATTTCTCACTAATAACGATCGGATTCTCTCTCGCGATTGTCGACGAATGAACAAGGAAAAATCTCTGAATCCCTTCGATCGCTTACGAATGCGATAACGAGACTGAAGTGTATCTGGTTGTTCGGACGCGTCTATCGATTGTGAAATCGTTCGCTCGATCCTCTCTCGCTTCAACGGTAAATCACAGGCGAGAATTACGCAACACGTGAATAGACAAACGTCCGTGTGCGATCTATGTGCCGCAACCTTGGTTCTTTCCTCGCGCTCGAATCGAGACTGTTCAATCGTTCAGAAAGCGTGAACACGAGACACCGCGACAGGCTCTTCTGGTGATCCATATTCCGTGGCGAGAGTGGGAACGAGGAGTGGGCACATGGTGTTGAGATAATTACGTTAAAATCTCCGAGAGGTATATATCTACATCGTTAGTTCTATTATTAAATGATTGTGATGTCGATGGGCGATTATTTGTATTTTTTTTTCAAATGAACGAACAACGATTCTTCAATGGATTTTACGCTTTTTTCCGGCCTTTTCCCCTCGTGATCTCTCCTCAGAGATCGAAAAAAACAACATTTCACGATCATCGTATCCGGTGTAATAAATTAAAAGATAGTGGAAATTCAGAAAAAAAAGAAAAAAAAACGTTTCGATAAGAAATTCTAGGATAAGAGTGTAAAAAAAATTAATTGCTCGAACGAACGGTCGTTGCTTTATCACCGAAGCATAGCTGATTAACGTCACTAACGCATCACTACCACTGTGATAAAAAAATTAAACAATAGCCCGAAGCTTAAGGGGGCAAATAGGGTTAGGACAGAGTTTTCTCAATGAGTTTCATGAATTTTTTTATAGTATAAAAAATTAATATAATTTAATGAAAATTTGAGAATATTTTAAACATACATTTAAGTATGTACTGTAAAATTTTTGAAGAATTTCCTTGAAAAACACCGACGATATTAGCGACCCCATATTGCAGGTCACAATCAGCCTCAGCATTTTGCGTACATTCTGGAAGCCGCAATTTTCATCTGAAATCAAACGGGGTTGGAATTTACTTTTATTGTATGTCTCTCTTCTATATGAACCTAAATGCTATCAAAAAAATAGAAAATTGAATTTTTTACAGGGGTCAAAATTAAAAATCATAATTTTTTGCCGTTTTTTACAACTTTATTCGCAAAAAAAAATTATTTTAAATAATGATAATATTCCGATTTTAGGTTCACATAGAGCGCAATACTATGAAGAAAGTAACTGCCAATTTTCAAAACGATTTGTTGAAAACTTTTCGAACTAGCGTGTACGAAAATTCAAAAAAAAGTCGGTTTCAGAAAAACGCGTTTGAAAAAATAGTACCAAGAAAAACAAAGTCAAGGCAGTCATACATTTTTTCGGTGTTTTTCGAGGAAATTCTTCAAAAATTTTATAGTATATACTTAAATACCATATATGTATAAAATATTCTCAAAGTTTCAATAAATTATATTCATTTTTTATACTATAAAAAAATTCATGAAAATCATTGAGAAAACGCTGTCCTAACCCTATTTCCCCCCTTAATGGCTTATAACAATAGAACGAGTCGGAATTTTCATTTAAAATTTTGGGAACATATTTTTCAATAGTTTTACTAACAATTTATGAAATAAAAAAAAAATCGGATTTTTGAACCGTCTAACCCTATTTCCCCCCTTAATTCAGCGATATATTCAACGGTGATTTTCTATTTCGTATAATCGAAATTTCATTAGAATTAACACATTAGCACGCGAAGAATTTGAGAATTGATCGAAATGTTCTTTTTTATTCTTTTCGTTATACTTTCAGTCCATTATTTCGAAAATTTCAACGAGTCAGAGGAAGCAAATTCTCCGAAATTAAGTAAGCAATGTTAAGTGAGTAAATTTAATAAATTATTATGAAGGTTATATGGTGAAAAAAAAATTCTATTTTTCACTTCACATTTTGCATTAACTTTTCAACTGTAAGAAAAAATAAATAGAAAATTTTTTTCTGTTTATATTAACATTATTTTTTACGGATATAAATGGACTAATGATGAAAACCATGGCGCCTCGTTGTCGACATCATGGCTTCACCAAAAATTATTCAATCTGCAAAAATAAAGAAGAATCTAGTCAAATAGTGTGGCAGTAATAGTCTGACAGAGTGAATTGTTTTTTTTTTTTTTAATAAAGAAATTACAGTATTTCAAAAATTAGTGTGCAATAAAGAAAAATTAGGGTTTAACGGCGGGCTAAGGTATTTAAACTTTCTTTTTGCATTTTTTTAAATTTTTTCAAATGAATGTATAACATCTCAAGAATATTGTGTCAAAATTTCAAGTCGATCGGAGCAAAATTAACGGAGTTATGAGCATTTGAGCATCCGTTGCTCCAGAGCGGTTTAAAGCGTTTTTTCTGAAACTTGTCAAAACTTTAAAGCGTTTTTCTGAATCTTGTCATTTTTTAATTCGGTGTACGGTGTAACTCGAAATCTAATGTACCGATTCTTTTAAAATTTCGTACACTATTTCTACACATAAATCACCAGGTAACGCTGCCGAGTTTTTGTTTTTTATAATTATTTTTTAATTTACAATAACAAATTTGCCGATTTTTTCATCAATTTTTCCGCAAAAATCGCGTTTTTGACTTCCAAGTGCTATCAAAAATGAAAAAATCGATATGAAAAAAAAACTTGACAGCGTTACCTGGAGAAACATCTCACCTAATAAACGCATTTTAATTTTTTTGTTTCGTCTGATCCAGTGACGAGTTATCAGGTACACCGAAAAACAACATTTTTTCGAGGCGCCTGAGGAAATTTGCTGCCAACAGCTTGTTTATCAATATTTTGCAATGAAAATTTAGAAAAATATAGTTCAGATGTCGTATTATTATATGGAAAATAAATAAATAAACCAGCATTACCAGTATCGTCTAAAGAAATTCTTGAAAATATGCTTTTTTTTTCACCGAATTAACCTTACGCCCCCGTTAAGAATTAATAAAAAATTGTGCGACCAAAAAATAAAAAAAACCTCTCGTCAGACTACAGAGAAAATAATTATCAAGATGGCGAGAAAAAAACAGTTAAAAAACATTAAAAATTGACTAAGTTATCGTGCTGACACTGTCTAAAAACATAGTTTCGAGAAAAAAGCGTTTAAAGCTTTTGGTAGGTACCAACGTGAACTCACGGGTCCGCGTCATATTTATTGCTATAACTTTGTAACGAAACTGGAATATTCAGTGGAATTTTCTTAAAAGTTTTTCTTTAATTTCTCAAAAATATAAAGAATAAAATCTGTACAATAAAAAAAATCAATTTTCTGAAAATTTCCGTGGTATGTGAGCCCTTAAGGGGGGAAATAGGATTAAACGGTTCAAAAAATCGATTTTTTTTTAATTTCATAAATTGTTAGTAAAACTATTGAAAAAT